>OZ038516.1:31114328-31201828 GCA_964036315.1 Acanthosepion esculentum | reverse complement strand
CCTCCGGACAACAATCTATCCTGTAACACATTTAGTACCTCCCGACAACAATCTATCCTGTAACACATTTAGTACCTCCCGACAACAATCTATCCTGTAACACATTTAGTACCTCCGGACAACAATCTATCCTGTAAAACATTTAGTACCTCCCAACAACAATCTATCCTGTAACACATTTAGTACCACCCGACAACAATCTATCCTGTAACACATTTAGTACCTCCCGACAACAATCTATCCTGTAACACATTTAGTACCTCCCGACAACAATCTATCCTGTAACACATTTAGTACCTCCCGACAACAATCTATCCTGTAACACATTTAGTACATCCCGACAACAATCTATCCTGTAACACATTTAGTACCTCCCAACGACAATCTAACCCGTCACACATTTAGTACCTCCCAACAACAATCTATCCTGTAACACATTTAGTACCTCCGGACAACAATCTATCCTGTAAAACATTTAGTACCTCCCAACAACAATCTATCCTGTAACACATTTAGTACCTCCCGACAACAATCTATCCTGTAACACATTTAGTACATCCCGACAACAATCTATCCTGTAACACATTTAGTACCTCCGGACAACAATCTATCCTGTAACACATTTAGTACCTCCGGACAACAATCTATCCTGTAACACATTTAGTACCTCCCGACAACAATCTATCCGGTAACACATTTAGTACCACGCGACAACAATCTATCCTGTAACACATTTAGTACCTCCCAACAACAATCTAACCTGTAACACATTTAGTACCTCCCGACAACAATCTATCCTGTAACATATTTAGTACCTCCCGATACCAATCTATCCTGTAACACATTTAGTACCTCCGGACAACAATCTATCCTGTAACACATTTAGTACCTCCCGACAACAATCTATCCTGTAACACATTTAGTACCTCCGGACAACAATCTATCCTGTAACATATTTAGTACCACCCGACAACAATCTATCCTGTAACATATTTAGTACCTTCCGACAACAATCTATCCTGTAACACATTTAGTACCTCCGGACAACAATCTATCCTGTAACATATTTAGTACCTCCCTATAACAATCTATCCTGTAACACATTTAGTACCTCCGGACAACAATCTATCCTGTAACACATTTAGTACCTCCCTATAACAATCTATCCTGTAACACATTTAGTACCTCCGGACAACAATCTATCCTGTAACACATTTAGTACCTCCCGACAACAATCTATCCTGTAACACATTTAGTACCTCCGGACAACAATCTATCCTGTAACATATTTAGTACCTTCCGACAACAATCTATCCTGTAACACATTTAGTACCTCCCGACAACAATCTATCCTGTAACATATTTAGTACCTTCCGACAACAATCTATCCTGTAACACATTTAGTACCTCCCGACAACAATCTATCCTGTAACACATTTAGTACCTCACGACAACAATCTAAACTGTAACACATTTAGTACCTCCGGACAACAATCTATCCT
Source organism: Acanthosepion esculentum (assembly GCA_964036315.1). Taxonomy (NCBI): domain Eukaryota; kingdom Metazoa; phylum Mollusca; class Cephalopoda; order Sepiida; family Sepiidae; genus Acanthosepion; species Acanthosepion esculentum. The sequence continues at coordinate 31,200,326 of OZ038516.1, read as the reverse complement.
GTAACACATTTAGTACCTCCCGACAACAATCTATCCTGTAACACATTTAGTACCTCCCGACAACAATCTAACCTGTAACACATTTACTTCCTCCGGACAACAATCTATCCTGTAACATATTTAGTACCTCCCGACAACAATCTATCCTGTAACACATTTAGTACCTCCCGACAACAATCTAACCTGTAACACATTTAGTACCTCACGACAACAATCTAACCTGTAACACATTTAGTACCTCCGGACAACAATCTATCCTGTAACACATTTAGTACCTCCCGACAACAATCTAAACTGTAACATATTTAGTACCTCCCGACAACAATCTAACCTGTAACACATTTAGTACCTCCCGACAACAATCTATCCTGTAACATATTTAGTACCTCCCGAAAACAATCTAACCTGTAACACATTTAGTACCTCCGGACAACAATCTATCCTGTAACACATTTAGTACCACCCGACAACAATCTATCCTGTAACATATTTAGTACCTCCGGACAACAATCTATCCTGTAACACATTTAGTACCTCCCGACAACTATCTATCCTGTAACATATTTAGTACCTCCCGACAACAATCTAACCTGTAACACATTTAGTACGTCCCAACAACAATCTATCCTGTAACACATTTAGTACCTCCGGACAACAATCTATCCTGTAACACATTTAGTACCTCCCGACAACAATCTATCCTGTAACACATTTAGTACCTCCCAACAACAATCTATCCTGTAACACATTTAGTACCTCCCAACAACAATCTATCCTGTAACACATTTAGTACCTCCCTATAACAATCTATCCTGTAACACATTTAGTACCTCCCGACAACAATCTATCCTGTAACACATTTAGTACCTCCCGACAACAATCTATCCTGTAACACATTTAGTACCTCCGGACAACAATCTATCCTGTAACATATTTAGTACCACCCGACAACAATCTATCCTGTAACATATTTAGTACCTTCCGACAACAATCTATCCTGTAACACATTTAGTACCTCCGGACAACAATCTATCCTGTAACATATTTAGTACCTCCCTATAACAATCTATCCTGTAACACATTTAGTACCTCCGGACAACAATCTATCCTGTAACACATTTAGTACCTCCCTATAACAATCTATCCTGTAACACATTTAGTACCTCCGGACAACAATCTATCCTGTAACACATTTAGTACCTCCCGACAACAATCTATCCTGTAACACATTTAGTACCTCCGGACAACAATCTATCCTGTAACATATTTAGTACCTTCCGACAACAATCTATCCTGTAACACATTTAGTACCTCCGGACAACAATCTATCCTGTAACATATTTAGTACCTTCCGACAACAATCTATCCTGTAACACATTTAGTACCTCCCGACAACAATCTAACCTGTAACACATTTAGTACCTCACGACAACAATCTAACCTGTAACACATTTAGTACCTCCGGACAACAATCTATCCTGTAACACATTTAGTACCTCCCGACAACAATCTAAACTGTAACATATTTAGTACCTCCCGACAACAATCTAACCTGTAACACATTTAGTACCTCCCGACAACAATCTATCCTGTAACATATTTAGTACCTCCCGACAACAATCTAACCTGTAACACATTTAGTACCTCCGGACAACAATCTATCCTGTAACACATTTAGTACCACCCGACAACAATCTATCCTGTAACATATTTAGTACCTCCGGACCACAATCTATCCTGTAACACATTTAGTACCTCCCGACAACAATCTATCCTGTAACACATTTAGTACCTCCCGACAACAATCTATCCTGTAACACATTTAGTACCTCCGGACAACAATCTATCCTGTAACATATTTAGTACCACCCGACAACAATCTATCCTGTAACATATTTAGTACCTTCCGACAACAATCTATCCTGTAACACATTTAGTACCTCCGGACAACAATCTATCCTGTAACATATTTAGTACCTCCCTATAACAATCTATCCTGTAACACATTTAGTACCTCCGGACAACAATCTATCCTGTAACACATTTAGTACCTCCCTATAACAATCTATCCTGTAACACATTTAGTACCTCCGGACAACAATCTATCCTGTAACACATTTAGTACCTCCCGACAACAATCTATCCTGTAACACATTTAGTACCTCCGGACAACAATCTATCCTGTAACATATTTAGTACCTTCCGACAACAATCTATCCTGTAACACATTTAGTACCTCCGGACAACAATCTATCCTGTAACATATTTAGTACCTTCCGACAACAATCTATCCTGTAACACATTTAGTACCTCCCGACAACAATCTAACCTGTAACACATTTAGTACCTCACGACAACAATCTAACCTGTAACACATTTAGTACCTCCGGACAACAATCTATCCTGTAACACATTTAGTACCTCCCGACAACAATCTAAACTGTAACATATTTAGTACCTCCCGACAACAATCTAACCTGTAACACATTTAGTACCTCCCGACAACAATCTATCCTGTAACATATTTAGTACCTCCCGACAACAATCTAACCTGTAACACATTTAGTACCTCCGGACAACAATCTATCCTGTAACACATTTAGTACCACCCGACAACAATCTATCCTGTAACATATTTAGTACCTCCGGACCACAATCTATCCTGTAACACATTTAGTACCTCCCGACAACTATCTATCCTGTAACATATTTAGTACCTCCCGACAACAATCTAACCTGTAACACATTTAGTACGTCCCAACAACAATCTATCCTGTAACACATTTAGTACCTCCGGACAACAATCTATCCTGTAACACATTTAGTACCTCCCGACAACAATCTATCCTGTAACACATTTAGTACCTCCCAACAACAATCTATCCTGTAACACATTTAGTACCTCCCAACAACAATCTATCCTGTAACACATTTAGTACATCCCGACAACAATCTATCCTGTAAAACATTTAGTACCTCCCAACAACAATCTATCCTGTAACACATTTAGTACCTCCGGAAAACAATCTATCCTGTAACACATTTAGTACCTCCCGACAACAATCTATCCTGTAACACATTTAGTACCTCCCAACAACAATCTATCCTGTAACACATTTAGTACCTCCCAACAACAATCTATCCTGTAACACATTTAGTACATCCCGACAACAATCTATCCTGTAAAACATTTAGTACCTCCCAAGAACAATCTATCCTGTAACACATTTAGTACCTCCCGACAACAATCTAACCTGTAACACATTTAGTACCTCCGGACAACAATCTATCCTGTAACACATTTAGTACCTCCCAACAACAATCTATCCTGTAACACATTTAGTACCTCCCAACAACAATCTATCCTGTAACACATTTAGTACCTCCGGAAAACAATCTATCCTGTAACACATTTAGTACCTCCCGACAACAATCTATCCTGTAACACATTTAGTACCTCCCAACAACAATCTATCCTGTAACACATTTAGTACCTCCCAACAACAATCTATCCTGTAACACATTTAGTACATCCCGACAACAATCTATCCTGTAAAACATTTAGTACCTCCCAAGAACAATCTATCCTGTAACACATTTAGTACCTCCCGACAACAATCTATCCTGTAACACATTTAGTACCTCCGGACAACAATCTATCCTGTAAAACATTTAGTACCTCCCGACAACAATCTATCCTGTAACACATTTAGTACCTCCCGACAACAATCTAACCTGTAACACATTTAGTACCTCCCAACAACAATCTATCCTGTAACACATTTAGTACCTCCGGAAAACAATCTATCCTGTAACACATTTAGTACCTCCCAACAACAATCTATCCTGTAACACATTTAGTACCTCCCAACAACAATCTATCCTGTAACACATTTAGTACCTCCCGACAACAATCTAACCTGTAACACATTTAGTACCTCCGGACAACAATCTATCCTGTAACACATTTAGTACCTCCCAACAACAATCTATCCTGTAACACATTTAGTACCTCCCAACAACAATCTATCCTGTAACACATTTAGTACCTCCGGACAACAATCTATCCTGTAAAACATTTAGTACCTCCCAACAACAATCTATCCTGTAACACATTTAGTACCACCCGACAACAATCTATCCTGTAACACATTTAGTACCTCCCGACAACAATCTATCCTGTAACACATTTAGTACCTCCCGACAACAATCTATCCTGTAACACATTTAGTACCTCCCGACAACAATCTATCCTGTAACACATTTAGTACATCCCGACAACAATCTATCCTGTAACACATTTAGTACCTCCCAACAACAATCTATCCTGTAACACATTTAGTACCTCCCAACAACAATCTATCCTGTAACACATTTAGTACCTCCGGACAACAATCTATCCTGTAAAACATTTAGTACCTCCCAACAACAATCTATCCTGTAACACATTTAGTACCTCCCGACAACAATCTATCCTGTAACACATTTAGTACATCCCGACAACAATCTATCCTGTAACACATTTAGTACCTCCGGACAACAATCTATCCTGTAACACATTTAGTACCTCCGGACAACAATCTATCCTGTAACACATTTAGTACCTCCCGACAACAATCTATCCGGTAACACATTTAGTACCACCCGACAACAATCTATCCTGTAACACATTTAGTACCTCCCAACAACAATCTAACCTGTAACACATTTAGTACCTCCCGACAACAATCTATCCTGTAACATATTTAGTACCTCCCGATACCAATCTATCCTGTAACACATTTAGTACCTCCGGACAACAATCTATCCTGTAACACATTTAGTACCTCCCGACAACAATCTATCCTGTAACACATTTAGTACCTCCGGACAACAATCTATCCTGTAACATATTTAGTACCACCCGACAACAATCTATCCTGTAACACATTTAGTACCTCCGGACAACAATCTATCCTGTAATACATTTAGTACCTCCCGACAACAATCTATCCTGCAACATATTTAGTACCTCCCAACAGCAATCTATCCTGTAACACATTTAGTACCTCCCGACAACAATCTATCCTGTAACATATTTAGTACCTCCCTATAACAATCTATCCTGTAACACATTTAGTACCTCCGGACAACAATCTATCCTGTAACACATTTAGTACCTCCCGACAACAATCTATCCTGTAACACATTTAGTACCTCCGGACAACAATCTATCCTGTAACATATTTAGTACCTTCCGACAACAATCTATCCTGTAACACATTTAGTACCTCCCGACAACAATCTATCCTGTAACACATTTAGTACCTCCCGACAACAATCTATCCTGTAACATATTTAGTACCTTCCGACAACAATCTATCCTGTAACACATTTAGTACCTCCCGACAACAATCTATCCTGTAACACATTTAGTACCTCACGACAACAATCTAAACTGTAACACATTTTCCATCAGGGAAACTTCTCCGAAAATCGAAATGTGCCTATGTATGTTGCATATCTGTTGAGAGAATAAACACGTGTCTCCTGACATACCCACAACAAAAATGGAGTACATGCATGTGTGTCCACCATGATAAAATACAAAGAAACAAGAACCAATACATGTACAAACAAATGATAATATATTAACAAGAAAGGTATAAAAGTGACAAAGACAATGATGTGTATAACAAAAGAATGTGAAATCCTTTTGGGTCCAAAGTATGTGGAGTGAGCAAATGTGTGTACGTACGTGTGTTTGTGGTTTGTTCATGCGTTTTCCAATGAGAAACACATTTTACCACGAGAGACTTACATGTTGACATGTAAGTGGAAAACGTCAGATCGCTTCCCCTAGTAGCGGTTTCAGGAATGTAAGTGGAGTTAACCCCACACCTATTTAAGGAATGCATATTTCTCGTTGGGAATGAGTACTCAATATCCTGGTTAATACTGTTTGATGATATTATATACATAGAAACTATATAGACGATGACCAACTATATCAGTGTTGAGTATAAGCATCACAAGACATTGTTGTAAAACTCAGGTGTGCACATAACGGATGTCGCTATTTAATATAGACAATATTTTGAAACCTCCTAGCACAACATTGGCACACATAACACACAAAACTATATTTGCATTTTTGCTAACTAGCACACATTTCCATATTGTGTAACAGATATATATATATATATATATATATATATATATATATATATATATATGTATATATATATATATAACTTTCATATATGCAAATATTTATAACATACATATAGATTATCTTGTATATGATTTCTATCTATATAAGACATCTTCAAACGGCCTACTCTTGATATTGAACACTTTTTCATCATGAATAGAGAAAATTATGTATGCGTGTGTAATATATATATATATATATATATATATATATATATATATATATATATATATATATATATATATATATATTGCGGACATCCCGTGACGAGTAGATGCTGTGATTCCAGGAGGGTCCATCTACAAATCTTTGCAGTCGGGATGCTGGAAGTAACGCCAATCAGTTAAGTGGCAAACGCATTAATTCTCTCTCTCTCTCTCTCTCTCTCTCTCTCTCTCCATATACATATATATATATATATATATATATATATATATATATATATATATATATATATATATATATATATGCATATTTAGGCAGCAAATTATATCTGTTTATTTTTAACATAATCCTTTCATAATCATAATTTTCTGTATATTATAATTTTTTTTTAAGCTTTTCACCCCGGGCAAGGCTGGAAGCCACTAGCATGCAAGGGGTTACAGAGGATTTGGAACGAGAGCAAATAGGAGTGTTAGAGGAAAGGATGTGGAGTAGGATAGAGGATAGATCGAGGCAACTGGAGATGTCTATTGACGTTACACTTGAATAGTTGGAGATCATAGTCATCAGGGAAACAAGAATGAGGAAAGGAGTTCCATAGGCGTGAGGTGCGAGATATGAAGCTATTGGAATAGAAGAGACGTAAGGCAAGAAATGCACTGTAACACTGAGAATCACTTTTATTTCTGAAGTACTTTCCATATCTTACTGAGATCATCATCAGTGGCACATCTGTTAGGATAAAAACTGTGTAGCTATCCATTACTTTTTTTTTCTTTTGCGCTTAAATGCTATGGCTGGAAGTTATAATTTAATTGAATAACCTTTCACCTTCTAATGAATGCTAAAGCATAACTGTTTTAGGAGTTCATTATTTGCTGGGACCATAACAGGTGCTACCACCCTGGGTCAGGGCGGACCTGGGAACAACAGCAATTAAGAGGTGGTTCCACGCTCTTCAAAACTTCTAATCTCCCTATCAGACTCCCCGCTGCCAGATGTACTTTATTGTCATACCCTGTACAGGCTTATACAGCAGACCCAAATGTGCCGCCCAGAGCGAACCCTCTCTAAATATACTACTGGTTACTTGCAGTTTCCCTACAGTCGCTATTTTCCTTAAAACCTCCTCGTTTCGCATGTTCTCAGTTCATGGTATTCTCAGTAATAGTCAGTAGAATCATGTTGCTTCAAATCTCCTTTTCATTCGGACAGATTATCCAACATTTATAAGAAAAAAAACTAACACAATTATAAACATATCATATTAAAACAAGCCCAAATTTTATTTTCTACAAATTAACAGAGAATATTGCAAACATGCCAAAAAGTTCCACAATACGACACACACTGTTTAAATCAAAATGTCTATTGATTAGAAATTAATATGACCATGAGAAATTTTTGACCAAGCAGAGAAAACTATTTTTCTTGAGACTACTTTCAGGAAAAATTTATTATAAAACTCCAGAGATTTTGATTTTCAGCAAGCAGATATGCGACTGTCTCCAATTCGTTCAGTCAGAAGAGAAGGCATGGTTATATAGCTCCCCCCACTCAACAGTGCGTGCTGATAGAAATATGTGCCAGTGACCTCAAACGAATCAAATCTAACAACAACAGCAAGGAATCTTCGCTGACAATCAAAGTCTTTTTTTCAAAGACAGCCCTTTTCTACCCAAATACTAATTTGACTAAAGTCTGTTTTTCTCCTTTCTGACTCTTTTCAATTCATGTACGTATACTATTTACATTATTAGGACTATTGTCCTCATCTTTATCGCCATATTTATTACAACGTTTCGGCTGTTGTACGCTCCGGCCTTCTTCATGTGGTTGGACACATGGCACAGTGGATAAAGGCGTTAGTTAGATCCAGTGACAGGACCCAAAGAGTGTGAGTTTCGGTTGTACGCTCCAGCCTTCTTCAGGTGGTTGGAATGTCGAACTGAACCCTTTATTTCGTTCACTGGGGTAGACTGTTCTAGTTCCACGTGCCATATCTAATGGATGTCAGTTATCAGTTATCTCCTGTTAATTCCCCTCTGAAAGTTCTCCACTGCCTTAACCAGGTATTGAACTCACAAGGACACATGGCACAGTGGATAAAGGCGTTGGTTAGATCCAGTGACAGGACCCAAAGAGTGTGAGTTCAATGCCCGGTTAAGGCAGTGGAGAACTTTCAGAGGAGAATTATCAGGAGATAACTGATAACTGACATCCATTAGATATGGCACGTGGAACTAGAACAGTCTACCCCAGTGAGCGAAATAAAGGGTTCAGTTCGACATTCCAACCACCTGTACTACGGCCGAAACTTTATAATAAATATGGTTACAAAGATGAGGACAATAGTCCGAATAATGTAAATAGTGTACATAATACTTCATCTTAAAAATATAGACAGATCATGTACGTATGTTTGTAAATAAAAATGATTTATTTAACAGGCATGAGACTGTTTTCTTTATTTTTATTTTATTATTATTTGCAATTCGGATGTTGGTATTTTTTAGTCTAAAAAACCTGCATGAGTGAATTTCCTACATGCTTTACCATTAGAACCCAAAGTAAAAGCTCTATTAGACTATTTAAGAAATGCAAATCTCTGCTTCTCTGATTGACCCTCAACTACATACAGACTGAGAGCGAAGCCAACTATATTTTAAGTGTATAAGATTTAAAAATACGAGTTGTTTATACAGTAAGTATTTTTATTTCAACATTCTTCAAATGTTTCATAACCTGAACCGTCAGTGAGCCAACGGGTCATGAATAGACCTGTACTATGTATATTTAATGAAATTTTAATCTTTGTTTGTTCTTTTCCTTTGCAACCCAGTACTCGTTATTACATGTGTTGAAACTGTCCAAAGACTTTAACTCAACTAAAGAGCATTTTTAAAAATGATTTTTGAATCTTTTAAATTCATGTACGTATGTTTGTATATAAAAATGATTTATTTAACAGGCATGAGACCATGTTTTCTTTCTTTATATTTTATTATTGTTTGCAATTCGGACGTTGGGATTTTTAATAAAAAACAAAACAAAAACAAAACTAAATGACAGAACTTCCGATACATTCACTGACATATGGGTAATTAGTTATTACATGACAGGTCAACCCTGCCCATTATTTCTAATGGCATTTCTCTATCCCTTAATACTTTTCATATATTCGGAATAGTGTTGCGTTATTCTAATGTGCGTTTGTCCTGTCTTTCATGTCATATCTTCCGTTGTCTGTTACTACACTACACATGATCGTAGGTTATCATACCAATATACCAGCATCATCTGACAACACTCATAGAAAAAGATAATAAAAGAAGCAATATTTTTTTAACATGTGAAGTTTGCTTCAAAATGTCCATATTATCAGTAACCCCAAAGATAGCAGACAAACACAAAAAAAATCTTTCAAATTTCATTGACGCAATGTTTCTTTTCATAATATTTCACAGATTACTTTTCGTATTGAGATGCAGTGATCTGAGTCTTCAGTCCAAAAGCTCGATATCATGATACTGAAATCTTTATGTTGGTAGCCGTACAGAAAGAGGCGCCATTCTCTACAAACATGACACTGTTTCTTGTCTGCGTTAATGGCAGGATGTGGATTCAAAAATGTATTCAAGCATCGCGATATATACAAAGCATAGATAAACAATTACTTGAGTATATAATAAGAATGATGAATTAGCTCGAGCTATATATTTAGAGATTCTTGATAAAATCCAAAGAAGAATCGGTAATGTCATTGGTCCTGCTCTGGTATCTCGTCTTCAGTCACTTTCTCTCTGTCGTAATGTAGCTTCTCTGTGCTTTTTCTATAAATACTTTCATGGTAATTGTTCTGATGAACTTTCCTCTATGGTACCTAGACTTTATGAATTTAAGTGTAGTACTAGATTGGCAGCTAGGTCTCATCATTTTATGGTTGAAATGGCTAGATGTAACTGTAAGTTCAATGCTAGCAGTTTCTTCTCTCACCTTCTCTATAAATACTTTCATGGTAATTGTTCTGATGAACATTCCTCTATGGTACCTAGACTTTATGAATTTAAGTGCAGTACTATATTGGCAGCTAGGTCTCATCATTTTATGCTTGAAATGGCTAGATGTAATTGTAAGTTCAATGCTAACAGTTTCTTCTCTCACCTTCTCTATAAATACTTTCATGGTAATTGTTCTGATGAACATTCCTCTATGGTACCTAGACTTTATGAATTTAAGTGCAGTACTATATTGGCAGCTAGGTCTCATCATTTTATGCTTGAAATGGCTAGATGTAATTGTAAGTTCAATGCTAACAGTTTCTTCTCTCACCTTCTCTATAAATACTTTCATGGTAATTGTTCTGATGAACATTCCTCTATGGTACCTAGACTTTATGAATTTAAGTGCAGTACTAGATTGGCAGCTAGGTCTCATCATTTTATGCTTGAAATGGCTAGATGTAACTGTAAGTTCAATGCTAACAGTTTCTTCTCTCACCTTCTCTATAAATACTTTCATGGTAATTGTTCTGATGAACTTTCCTCTATGGTACCTAGACTTTATGAATTTAAGTGCAGTACTAGATTGGCAGCTAGGTCTCATCATTTTATGCTTGAAATGGCTAGATGTAACTGTAAGTTCAATGCTAACAGTTTCTTCTCTCACCTTCTCTATAAATACTTTCATGGTAATTGTTCTGATGAACGTTCCTCTATGGTACCTAGACTTTATGAATTTAAGTGCAGTACTAGATTGGCAGCTAGGTCTCATCATTTTATGCTTGAAATGGCTAGATGTAACTGTAAGTTCAATGCTAACAGTTTCTTCTCTCACCTTCTCTATAAATACTTTCATGGTAATTGTTCGGATGAACGTTGCTCTATGGTACCTAGACTTTATGAATTTAAGTGCAGTAATAGATTGGTAGCAAGGTCTCATCATTTTATGCTTGAAATGGCTAGATGTAACTGTAAGTTCAATGCTAACAGTTTCTTCTCTCGCCTTCTCTATAAATACTTTCATGGTAATTGTTCTGATGAACGTTCCTCTATGGTACCTAGACTTTATGAATTTAAGTGCAGTACTAGATTGGCAGCTAGGTCTCATCATTTTATGCTTGAAATGGCTAGATGTAACTGTAAGTTCAATGCTAACAGTTTCTTCTCTCACCTTCTCTATAAATACTTTCATGGTAATTGTTCTGATTAACTTTCCTCTATGGTACCTAGACTTTATGAATTTAAGTGCAGTACTAGATTGGCAGCTAGGTCTCATCATTTTATGCTTGAAATGGCTAGATGTAACTGGAAGTTCAATGCTAACAGGTTTCAAGGTTTCTTGCTTCCCAGTCAAAAACTAAAACCCTTTGGTCCTCAAAAATTTAAATGTTATGGCAATCATTTTCTTCTGACATATTAATTCTCTTTCAATAATTGTTCTCTCTCCTTAATAACCAATAACCCCTTGCATCTTAGTGGCTTTATTGCCTTGCTTGAGGTGAAATGATTATATATATATATATATATATATATATATATATATATATTCTTTTTAACATTAAAACTTTCTTTGCCCGTTTACCATTAAAAGTTTTTCCTGTTTTATTTTTCTCCCCCTTTCTTTTGTGTATTTTTCTCTTTTCTTTTCCTTGTGTCTGAATAAATTGAACTTCATTCATTTTGTAAAATTTGGTCTGAAGAGATGGACTATCATCTGAATGAATTTTTAAGGATTCTGTATTCATTATCACTTCCTCTCTTCTTACATTGAGCTCTATTTGGATTTATATCCTCCTTGGAATAATCCCTACAAATTATCAAATAATATTATATATATATATATATATATATATATATATATATATATATATATATATATATATATATATATTTATGTATGTATGTATGTATATATATTGGAAGGAATACATATTTGGTATATTGTTTAGTTTTATTTGTACAGTTATACGAGGGTCATTCAATAAATAAGGTATAAGGACTTCTAATACAGATAGAAGCATGCTCCAGGATTGAACAGCGGTCAGTTATCAAGTTTTTGGTTGCTGAAGGGTGCAAACATGTTGAAAGTCATAGGTGAATGTCAACTGTGTATGGTGCCACATGTTTCAACCAAAAAATGTCTCTAAGTGGGCTAAATTGTTTAAAGAAGGACGGATCAGTGTTGAGGATGAAGACAGGCCTGGGAGGCCTACAGAAGTGAGGTCTCCTGAGGTGATCGAATCAGTCAATGACCTCATTCAGTCTGACAGAACGGTGACAGTGGATGACATTGCAAGGACTTTGAAAGACATAAAGAACAAACGCAGGGATCATCAGTCAGAAGGAGTCATCTTGCATCATGAAAACGCAAGGCCTCACACAGCAGACCATCAACGAGCTGGGCTGGGAACTGCTCCCTCATCCCCCTTACAGCCCAGATCTTGGCCCTTCAGACTTTCACCTGTTTGGTCCCTTGAAAGCGTTCACGAGAGGCACGAAGTTTAAAAGTGACGATGAAGTCAAAAATGTTGTGAGCGACTGGCTGAGACAGCAGTCCAAAGATTTTTACGCTGAGGGAATACGGAAGCTTGTGTACAGATGGGAAAAGTGTGTGGCAGTGCTGGGAGACTACGTTGAAAAATTTCAAAAAAGTAAGCTTCTATCTGTATTAGAAGTCCTTATACCGATAAATTCACCTTATTTATTGAATGACCCTGGTATATCTAATAATAAAAATACAACAGTGAAAATATATGAAATTATATGATTTTTATGTGTTTTTTTCAGGTTTGCAGAACTTCTGCCAAAAGTGCTCAATAGATAACTAGATTTATAATATTCAATAAATGAAGAAAAGTTTAAGTGACTTATTTTTTCTCTTGCACTTCTCACTTGTGGAACTCTCTTTTGGCTTCTTGCTTCCCTACTTTGACCTTCAAAAATTTAAATGCAATGTCAATCATCTTCCGTTTTCTTAATTCCTGTTCTTTTAGTGTTCTCTCCCCTTAATAATGTTTTTATTTTTCTTATATGCTTTCACACTCAGTAACTCCCTGCTGCAACTTAGTAGCTCTGTTGCTTTGCTTGGGGTGAAACGTTTAAAAAGAAAAAGGAAAAAAAGTTGAACTAGCTGTCAGTGATATCATATGTAGGTTTAATTTAGTGTAGTGTATTTTACTATTTCATGTAGCGATCTACCTGTTTTATAGGGAGGGTATGTATTTGAGAGACTTAGTGAAGAGACTGTATTGTGGTCACTTGGGACATTTTCACCAATAGAAAATGAAATTAAAATCAAATTCACAAAATCCTTCGGATCAGTGCAATCATGTGTTCAATCCCTAGACTGGGTACTAGAGACTTAAATTCAGTTGAAGCCGGATGAGCAATCACTGAACAATATTAAAAAGAACAAGATAGACAGTGGAATGAGGATGATCGACCACCGTAGATTAAATAAATAGTTCAGTTTGAAATTAGGCTAATTATTGAATCAATTGCTAGGTCAGCTGCTAGGAAAGTTAGCTCACTGTTTTGCACTAGACAGTTTTTCGCACCAGAATCTATCTTACCATCTATAAATCTACCATTTGTCCATATTTCTGTCACATCTGGTTTGGTGCTTCTGCAATGTTATTGATCTTGAGCTGGCATCTCAGCTTTAGTCACATTCTAACCACCATAATGTAACTTCCCTGTGCCTTTTCTATAAATACTTTCATGGTAATTGTTCTGATGAGCTTCCGTCTTTGGGTTTAATTTTAAAAGTTATTATTTTATCCCCACCCCAGACAAATTATACATATGGTGACTAGTTAGGACTTCATAGATACATTGAGGTATTCTGATGTCTGAAGTAAGAATGTTATGTTGTTTTGTGTAAAGAATATGCTTGGGTCAGTGATTGTGGCTATCTAAAATTAATTATAAGCAGATGAAGACTGACCTTTCCCATATTTTAGCTAGACACAGTTAATTTATAGTGGCCAATAATAAAGTCATCTATATCTGCCAGATGCCTCACGGACTTTATATGAAGAAAGTCTCAATTTGACATTAAACTTTGAATTAAAAGTTCCTTGAATTTTCAATTTATTTATGGGTCTGGAGTTTTGTCCTTTGTGTGTTAACCATGTCCTGTGACTTTTCTTTGCAGTGGCTTTTTTACCTGGATTCTTCTGATATATCCCGTGACCCACAAAATTCTGTTATGACATACAAAAGGCAGATAATTTGGAAGGCATGCCTCTAAAACAAACAAATAACCCAAACTAATATGATTAAAAAAAAAAGAACTTTTTGTATGTCGTAGTTCAAATAAAAGTGCGAGAGAGAAGTTTAATTGTGTAATCTGAACACGTTCACTTCTGACAATCATTTACTGTTTCATCCTCTGTAACATAAACATTTCAGTTGTCCAGTTCTTTATTTTTTAGTCCCGTTTAACAAACGTTCACATTTCCGTCAAGTTTTTACTGTTTAATTCAATATAATGTAAACACTTCATCAGTTTTTTTTTTACCGTTTAAACATGTGCAATCTAAACACTTACACTTTTACATCAATTTCTTGTGTATTCTAAAAACTTTCATTTGTCAAATATACAAAGAATATATAAGTTTTTGATTTTTTACAAATAGGTAAAATATTTATTTTAGTAGCCATTGTAATTGGAATTGTATGAATGAGAGAGTGAAAGAGAGACAGACAGACAGACACAGAAAGTGAGTGAGAGAGAAAGAGTGAGAGAGAAAGAAATTCCCCAAGCAATTTTTTTTCTTACTGACCAAAAAACGTTTTTTCTTTGTTCTCATGAATAGCCCTAAAGGTAATTTTTTTTGTTTTTGTTTTTGTTTTTTCGTCTTCAAAGTGAGATGGAGATGTTAAGAATGGCAATTCATTTGCTGCTTTCATCAACTCTTTGGGGCTTTGTACTTCTTTATTTTTGCCCTCCTTATAATCTAAATTTCTCTACCCCCATCAGTTTGGAAACATGTTTTTCCTTAAGGCAGAAAAGAGAAAGAGAGGAGGAGGAGAGAGAGAGAGAGAGAGGGAGAGAGAGGAAGAGAGAAATGAACCAAAGTCAAAAACTTAGTTCTCCATCACAGCGCCATTTTTTTTTAAGGATTCTTTTTGTTTTCTTATTTATTTGGTATTTATTCACGTATTTCCCTTTTTTTTTTTTTTTTTTGCAAAAATCTGGGTCTTAAACTTTCTGGCAGCATTGGCTTGAAAAAAAAAATGAAGTAAAACAACAAATAATAAAACCCCAAAATATAGAATTTCAAGCAGAAGTGCCGGCGGTCTTTTTGGCAACAACTTAGTTAGAGACCCTTTCAAGTCCAAATGTAAAAGAAAGTATAAAAAAAAGTTGTCAAATATTCACCCTAGTTCTCTGAAATTCACTATATATATATATATATATATATATATATATATATATATATATATATATACATACAGTGTAACCCGGATATAAGAGAGTTGTCGGGACCGGAGAAAAAGTCTCTTATACCCGGGTTGATCTTATATCCGGGTTTGGTCTATTTTATTTAGGTAAGTATGGGAACACTTTGGGACCAGAGGAAATCTCTCTTATATCCGGGTTTCGCATATATCCGGGTTACACTGTATATATATATATATATATATATATATATATATATATATATATACAGTGTAAGCCGGATATAAGAGAGATTTTATCTGGTCCCAAATTAGAGCCTGTGTTAATGTATATATAATAGATCAAACCCGGGTATAAGATAAACCCGGATATAAGAGACTTCTTCTCCGGTCCCGACTACTGTCTTATATCCGGGTTACACTGTGTGTATATATATGTATATATATATAGTGTAACCCGGATATAAGAGAAACCCGGATATAAGAGAGGTTTTATCTGGTCCCAGATTAGAGACTGTGTTAATGTATATATAATAGGCCAAACCCGGATATAAGAGACTTCTCCGGTCCCGACAACTCTCTTATATCCGGGTTACACTGTGTATGAGTATCGTTACGTAGCTCTTTGGCAGCAATTTTTAATTGTTTTGTTAGGAGTTTGGACGAGTTATTTTGTCATGCCTATTTTTTATTGCTTCAGATTTGAGTAGATCATAAAATTATGGTTTTGTTTTTATTAGTTATTTTTCTTTAAGTTTTTGTGTTTTGATATAACATTTCAATTTCAGTTTTTTTTTATCCATTCTATTACTGTAAAGATTGCAATTATGTCCAAGGTGGATCAATTACTTTTGGGGTCTGTTACTTCGTAGTTAGAAATTTTAAAGAATCTTTATCAATTGTCATCTTTACAGACAATACAATAGAATTCTATTTATATGAATCTATCCTAAAAATATTATCAGCATTAAATAACCCATTGACGTTGACAGGGCATAAAAAACAAAATAAACCAAACCAAACCAAGCAATGTCCTCAGCTGGATTTTGAACTTGGCTTGCCAATCTCACATTCGACACTGATATATAACCAATGTGCGTTTGTAGTGAACAAAACAAGACCTAGATTTAAAAATTCAAATGCTAAGCACTGACTCATTGATCTTGTTAGAAATTAAAAAGACTCGAATTTACAAACTTTGCTTAACACACATGCAAAAGCGAATCCAAAACAAAACTCGTGAAATTTCACGAGTTTTGTTTTGGATTCGCTTTTGCGTGTGTGTTAAGCTAAGCAAGTTTGTAAATTCGAGTCTTTTTAATTTCTAACAAGATCAATGAGTCAGTGCTTAGCATTTGAATTTTTCTAGATCTTGTTTTGTTCACTACACGTTACACACATCCAGTACTACAAATAAATGTAAAAAAAAAATGCTTCTTTGTTGGATAGTGATCATTAACTTAGTGGCACGAATAGTGAAAAACACAATTTAAACATCTTTCTTTAGTAAATTTGTTGTTCTTGCATTAATTTGGAATGAGAGGCTGAACGAGAAATGATGATTTTTCTTTCAGTCAAATCATTTCATTACCCTAAGCCTTAGGTTAGTAGGACTGAGGTAAAATCTGGCATTGATACAAACCTCTTTTATATGCCTCGTTCAGTGAAAGCATGCTATAATAAACAAATCAGAAAGATCTGCCTGCAATGCTTGGAGTCGCTATTATTAAAAGACCGTGTTAATTGGGTATGTGTGAGTTATCCCCCTTGAGGCTCTATTAATGTAAGAACTGGACACCTCTTTGTTTGGTTCTCAGTTCATTATGTGGCCGCACTTGGAGAAGGTTATTAAAAGTTTAATAGAGAGGGTAAAAGTTGCTAAGAATTTTAAAACCAGAAATGGAAAACAACTAAATTCTTTCTCTCTTTATCAGTTTACGTTTTTCCTTTTTTCTCCCCCTTTTGCTATTTCTTTCT
The DNA here is from genome assembly GCA_964036315.1 of Acanthosepion esculentum. Classification (NCBI taxonomy): domain Eukaryota; kingdom Metazoa; phylum Mollusca; class Cephalopoda; order Sepiida; family Sepiidae; genus Acanthosepion; species Acanthosepion esculentum. Next base: position 31,182,584 of record OZ038516.1, on the reverse strand, counting down.
TTCTTTCTTTCTTTCTTTTTCTCTTTCTTTCTATGTGTTTCTTGCTTGCTATTTCTTTCTATCTTGCTATCTTTCTTGCTTACCTTTTTATTATTTCTTTCTTTCTTGTCTCTTTCTTTCTTTCTTCCCCTTTTACTGTCTCTTTCTTTTCTAGCTTTCTTTACTCTTTTACTGTTTCTTTCTTTCCTATTTTTCTTTCCTTTTTTTGTTGTCTCTTTCTTTCCTATCTTTTTTCCCTTTTAAAGCCATCTCTTTATTTCCTATCTTTCTTTCTTTATTTACTGTTTTTTCTTTCCTATCTTTCTTTCCATTTTTGCTATCACTTTTTTATGATTTTTTTTCTTTTTCTTTCTTATTTTTTTTTCTCTTTTGGTGTTTCTTTCTTTCCTATCTTTCCTTTCTTTTTTTTCCCCTGTCTCTTTCTTTCCTATCTTTCTTTCCCTTTTTGCTATCTTTCTTATGATTTTCTCTTTTTCTTTCTCATCTCTTTCTCTTTTGCTGTTTCCTATCTTTCTTTCCTTTTTTACTATCTCTTTCTTTCCTATCTTTCTTTCCTTTTTTTACTATCTCTTTCTTTCCTATCTTTCTTTCCTTTTTTGCTGTCTCTTTCTTTCCCTTTTTCTTTCCCCTTTACTATCTCTTCCCGCTTCAATTAACCTAGCTTTTTCTTGTTGACACACTATTGCCTCGTTCTTCCCACATAGACTGACTGATTCAATTACACCAAAGTCCAAGTGTCAAATCCTCACCCCACTTAATTTCTGTGAATCTCCATATCTACCTATTTTAATGGCTAAATGTACTGTTATATACTTCCTTCTTTGAAACCAATTTCACATCTACTTAAATACATGTAACCAGATCAGTCTTATGAGTATTAAATTTTCCAAGCCCTCTTTCTTCATTATGTGTCCCAAAAATTTCAACTTTCTCTACTTGTTTCCACTTTCCTTAAAACTTCTTCACTGCTGACATATTTTGTTAGTGGTATTCTCAGCATCCTTCTGTAGATCCACATCTCTCTTGCCTCAAGTCCTCTTCAGCTATGAGGAAACTCTTCAGCATTCACTGCCATATAAGAGGATTGATATTACAATAGCTAGTCCTGGATACGATGATAAACTTCATCCAACAGCAAGACCTCTGATCGTGATATTGGAGGTTTTGAGGAATGAAACCACCTCTTAATTGCTGTTGTTCCACTCTGACACAGGTCTGTAGCATCTGTTAGGGTCCCAGCTATGGATAAATAGTGAACCTCCAAACAAAATACAAAAAAAACTATGACAGTATAAAAATACATCTTTATATAAAAGTTACCAAAAATACATAGTTATTTATAGTAAAATTACCACCAATACCTATTTATAGTAAAATTACCACCAATACCTATTAAAGCTTTTTAGTTGATAATCTAGAACAGAAAAAAAAATCAACGTCCTCTACCAAATATTCCAAGAAATAAGTCTTAAAATAAAAATAAAACTTTCCAAAACAGAAGCTATGATTGGAAATTGGAAGGAAAACACTAATGGTACATGCACTGAATATATATCCTAATAGTTCAGGAAATGGAATTTGTAAATGCCAAATGCTTCATATACTTTGGCATAATATAGGAGATGAGGAAAGGGAATACAGAATAGGTTATGCTAGAGTTTGTTTTTACTTAACACCGCAGACTGTAACAAAAGCAAAACGTTAACATGAAATCTTTAATCATGTTCTTAAATAGCCTCGTCGGATTGAGACTTTCATATATGCTTCACAAAAGTCAGTCTGTGGATAAAAACAAATATGCCTTTCCCATCTTAAATAGTAACACCATCTAGCAGAAGTTCTTTGCTAAATAAATGGGGAAATCTCATAATTGCATTAACTAATTATATGGATACATAATCACCAAACTCTGTTCAGAAATCTTTAAACTGTCAGCTCTATGCAACCCCTTCATAAGATCAATAATTAAAAATGGTTCAGGCAAGTGAAGCCAATGGGTCTTGTGAAACCTTCCTTCTTTGAACATTGTGGACTGACACTACAGAATCACAAATAAAGAACTGGACAAAATAATAGAAACCACATCACTTGAGGACTACCAACAGCACATGCAACTGCAGTGAAGATACTGAGAATCATGATGTTGACATTCCAAACTACTCTAAACAAAAGGTTAGGAAGGAAACCCTCATCAATACAGGAGACAGTTGCTTGACTTGAGAAAACTATTTTCTTGTAAATTTTTTTTTAAGAGAATGATTTTACAAATCTCAACCCACTGTTGCTCTGTCAATGAATGTCAAATATTTCTTTGATTATTGATTGATTTGTTTTCTATAATGAGGCACAGTGGATTAGTGGCTCGGATTAAGGAATTGGAAAGCCAAGTTTCAATTCCAATTGGATCCATTGGATTCACTTACATGCTAATACTCTTGGGAAAAGTATGAATCCTCTTCTTCTCCCTCCAGTTATGGGTAACCAGCAGGACAGACCAGGTTCTATAGCCACGGATGGCAACTGGTCTACCATAGAAAGAAATGGCAACTTACTGCGGGAAAAAAATCTACCTCATCAGTCATGTATCATAAGATACATGATTGCCTAAGCGTGTATCACGCATGGCACATAACTGACTGACTTTTTTTCTACAGTTTATCAACTCATGTTTAAAGCCACAAAATATTAATATTAATATTAAAAATATTAGTAATAATAATGATTTCCTGATACAAGTCCTACTAATTAAAGTAGAAAAGTTGTACTCATACCCTTCCCAAGCATATTTGTGCCTAAGTGAATATAATGAACCCAAATGGAATTGGATCTGTGCTCTTCCAATTTTCAGCTATTATTCATTACACCACCTGCACATCCAAACTTACAGCATCTGGTATTCCCAAGTGGTCACCCATCTAAACACTGACCAGGCTTGATGTTACTTAACTTCAGTGATTGTATGAAAACTGGTATTTCAGTGTGATGTGATGTGGCTATAAGACTTTTCATATGTGGAGTGAATACAAACAAGATTTTGGCTATGAAATTCAAACAAGCCAGTTACTCACTGTAGTTCAGTCACTGCTTATCTAAGCTTCAGAAATTTCTTTCGAATCTTACAAAAGAGTTAATTTAGGTTAAAATGTTGAAAATTCATCTTGAAATTTAAGTTGAATGTCAATTTGTTTTGTTTTTTGGGGGGATTTTTCATAATAAATCCATTTATCACCAGTGACATTTTGATCTAAAAACAACTAGTTTTATGATGAACAAAAAAAAAGACAACTTTTTTTAATATTGACCAATGTTAATTTCAAACATTTATAAGAAAACCCATTTCCCTTGCTTCAGAATCTTTTAAATTAATTGTAAATTAATTTTATTTTTTTTCTTATTCTGTCAAGCTATCTCAGGCATTCATGAATCTATCCCACCAAACATTGCATTCCTGCATCATGGTCAGAAGGTCAGAAGGGGAGCAATCTGTGTCCTAATGCAGCTGATCAATGTAAATGGTTGCTGGGTGACCAGTCTGTCTTGCGCCGTTGTCCAGAGCAGTAGATCACTTGCGAGTTCTTGTTTTCTTCGTCTGCAGTGTCTTGCAAAGTGCATTCTGCATTTGCATAAGATTGTAGAAATATCAAGCACTGATTTAGTTCGATGCAGTCTCCAAGAGATGTTAAGTGTAGCTCTCAGCATCCAAGTGTAAACTGTTGTTGATAATAATGGAAAAAATAGCCATTTTCATATAGGTGGCAAAGAATTCATTGACCAAACAATTAGTGTTATTATCGGTTGAAATTTATAAAAAATAGAATTTTTCCAGAAAATTAGACCTCTGAAGTCCACTATTATAGTTCTTGCTAATGTTGATGACAGTTTCCTTCCCAACATTTTGTTTCTGGTAGTGGGGAAAGTTAACATCTTGATTATTTTAATTATATCATTATTTAGCTACATATGCTACCAATTATTGGTGTTGTTGTTGGAAGCATTCAAGATATTTAACATAGTGTTGTAGCATACCTACAGGCGATAATGGGTATGTCCCCATTCACATAAATACAGTAGTAAATACTGTATGTTGGTCTGCAGTTAGAGATTCATTGTGGAATTCACTTGACTCACTTCAAGCAGGTGACTATTTCTACACGCCGCTGGTTAATCTTATATGTGTTGTTCTTGTCCTAAGTATTATCGTTCATTACCAGCCTTCATTTGATTATTCTATTCAGTAGCCTTCCCTAGGTTACAACAGTGTACTTGTGTAATTCCTTTTGTGAAAACTAAAAATAACTTGAAAACATTTTAGTTTGTGATGAACATATAAACAATAAGGAATAATGTTTAAAGATGTATCACTGAATATCTTGAAGTGAAACTTACCTGACCGAGGCTATCAAAATTATATTTTTGATTTCGCCAACGGTTTCTTGGATGCAATCTGTTCTGTTGGTAACATTTTGGATATGTGGACCATAGCAGTAATGAAATGTTCCTTTGAATAGCTGAAATGAGCAGAAAATAAACCTGTAAAGCTTTTAAATGCAAAGGAAATGAATAACAATGTTGTAGCATACCTACGGACGATAATGGGTATGTCCCCATTCACATAAATACAGTAGTAAATACTGTATGTTGGTCTGCAGTTGGAGATTCATCTCCAGCTGTGCTGGTCAAACTCTCAGCCTCCGGACAGAGAGGATCCCCCAGACAAGGGGCAGAGTCTAGTCTTGGGAAACAGCTACTCGACCCCATTTTATACGGGGTCTATGGAGAATTTTTTGCCGAGCCTATGGGCTCGGATATCCCACATTAAATTCGGCCCTGTGCCACATCTAACTGTGTGGGGCAGTTAGTAGATATCCTGCAGTTGGAGATTCATTGTGGAATTCACTTCACTAACTTCTAGTAGTTGACTACTTCTACACGATGCTGGCGAATCTTATATGTATTGTTCTTGACCTAAGTATTATCATTCATTACCAACCCCCGTGTGATTATTCTGTTTGGTAACCTTCCCTAGCTTACAACATATAAAGAACATTTTCTGCCTGTCATCAGCATGGTTGACGCTAGACTCCAGGAGAGCAGCCCCTTGCGCCTTTCTCACTGCCCCTTGTCCACTGATTTGAAGTGGAGCGATTACATCAAAAGAACTTGCAAGTGATTTTTTGTCTTCTTGCAGTTTATATCTAGTCCTTTTTTTCTGCTTTCCTTCACTACCTTCTCAAGGAGATTTTGTTGTTTTCTTCTGTCTCTTAATACCCTGCTTAGCTTTGGGAGTGCATCTTTGGCCATCACAATACATCTTCAGATCTCAGTGTTTCACTTTCCATCCTCTGTTAGAACATTTCCCAGAAATGAATTGTAATGACATGATATTTTGTGTATCGGATGGCACCTCAATGTGGAGTAATATCATTCGCCACATACTTCTTGTAAATGAGTTCGGTCTTAAATAGCACTTGCCTTATGGCACCTACTTTATCTTCCTGATGTTAAGTATAAGTTTCCTTTTTGTTTCCAATTTTATTCAAAACCCGTTTGTTGCTCACATGTTCAGTTCATGGTATCGTCAGCATCATTCTGTAGAACCACAAGTTACTTCAAGTCTTTTCTTCATCTTTGAGGAGATTGTCCAGCATTCGCTGCCATACAGGAGGACCGATATCACATAACAGTTCACTACTCTTTTCTTTGTTTCTAACAAAATTTTTCTGTCTCTTAATACTTTGTTTAGCTTTTGGAGTGCATCTTTGGCCATCGCAATACATCTTCAGATCTCAGTGTTGCACTCTGATTAATTTTAGTATCCCCGATTTGTAATTTGCACTTTGGGCTCATCTTTTTGCTGATCACCATGCATTCTGTCTTCTTGTAGTTTATACTTAGTCATTTCTGTTTTCTTTCCTTCACTACATTTGGTAGGAGCATTTGTAGTTTCCTTTCTGTGTCGGCTATGAACACTGTGTCATTTGCATATCTTATGTTATTAAGATTGCAGCTATCATTAATAAATCCTGGTAGGACATCTATTCTCTCAGAATAGCGTCACTGTATAGGTTGAATAAATCCGGTGAGAAGACATCCTTGTCTTACATTGCTTTCTATTTTTGTGTATCTGTTGGGCTCATGACTGGCTTTAATCCATTTTATCGTTGTTGTTTGTTTTTTTTTTATTAAGCATTACCACTATTATTGTTGTGTTATCAGTTTTATTTTTGATTTATAACTGTTGTATTCAATGAAGCATTTTCACTATTTTATTATTAGTTTTAATTCTTTTTATTATTGTTGCTTTTGAAATTAAGTATTTTCGCTTTTTATTTTATTACCGCTTTGACTCCATCTTAATAGTGTCACTATTTAGATGAAGCATTTTCGCTTTTTATTTTTTTTACTAATATTTGCCCAGTACAAAACCTGAGAGACACTCATGGTAGAGTGTTAATGTGTGGCGTTGTTTTTGTGAAAGAAATGGCGAGAAGTGAAGTTCTTGGGGCTATGCAGGAAAGATAACTCTAACTTGAAGAGGTCAAGATTTAATTAGTGAATAAAAGTTCAGGAGGAGATGTTAGAAATATAGAATTGAAGCAGACTTAAGAAGGAACTGGAAATCCAATCTCAAACAGCAAACAAGGGATAAATGTCAACTCCGGTTCAAAAGACTGGGGAGGAGTGTGAACTGGATGAGAGATGAACTTTTTTTTTTTTTTTCTTAAGCGTATCACCCCAAGCAAGGCTGGAGGCCACTATCATGCAAGGGGTTAAAGAAGGGTTGGAGGAAGAGCAGATAGGAGTGGTAAAGGAGAGGATGTGGAGAAAGAGAAAGACAGTGGGTCGATCAAGGCAAGGGGGTTACAGAAGATTTGGAGCGAGAGCAGATAGGAATGAAAAATGAAAGGATGTGGAGAAGGGAAGTGGATAGATCAAGGCAACTGGAGATGTCGATTGATGCTACACTTAAACTGTTGGAGATTGTATTTGTCAGGGAAACAGTAATAGGGAAGGGAGTTCCATAGGTGAGATGTGCGAGACATGAAGCTATTGGAGTAGAAGAGACGTCTACATCTAACAGTTTCCACGGTGTAGGGGTGGGAGCGGGATGCCAGCCTCGTGGGACGTTTAAATTCATGAGGCCTAGGGACAAGCGAAAGCAGCTCCTCGGAGCAATTACCGTGAAAGTACTTGTAAAAAAGGCAGAGCGAGGCAATATCGCGTCTGTGAGAGAGCGACTGCAGACGAGATGACAGATCAGGGCCAATCACGTTGCCTATCTAGCCTTAATGGGAGAAAAGGAAAAATAAATAGTGAAAAAATGTCAGAGTTCACGCAGAGACATTAGGAGTTATAGAGTTGAAGTAGACTTTAGAAAAAAATGGAAACTCAATACTAAACAGGAAACAAGGGATAAACCTCTACTTCTGTTATTAGTTTTATTCTTTTTTATTATTGTTGTTTTTTAGATGAAGCATTTTCATTATTATTATTTTATCACTAGCTTTAGTTAATCTTATTGTTTCTTCTTATATATAGTGTATTAAAAATTGGACTTTAGGCATTATTAATTCTTCTTAAATAGATTCAGCTGAGTTTTGAAATTCCAATATACTCCTTATAATCAACACCTACTCTAGAGTTAATGTCCTTGGCAATGATTATTCATACCACATTAACAATTTGATAGATATTAACAGAAACCTATCTAGAATAGAAAGCTGAATGAATCTGGGTTAAAATAAGATTTTACTATGGAGCCAATTTAATGACAAATATGGCTCTCCAAATTGGAAAGGATTTTATTTTTTGCTTTTCAACAGTAAAGGTTGAATGCTCCATTGTAAATCTGTTTCTGATAACTATAGCATGTTATTGAATTTGCCTGAGTTGTACATGCAAATATGGTTTTCTGTTTGTAACAAATAACAAAAATTAAATAAATTCATACTTTTGCTTTACTAGCCATTTTCAAGTGTTTATTCTCATGTTTGGCAAGAATTTCCTAAAAGATTTTAAAATGGATTTTGTGTAATAAGAGGCTGCTGTAGAGTGTGAAGTGGGCCAGATAGAAAACAAAGACAAAAAATGAATAGAAATAAAAAAAAAAGAATAGGTGAAGAAAAGAAATAGTTAAATTTCACCGAAAAACCAGAGATAATTTGGAAACACTTTAATTTTGGACTTTTACGTCTCTTCATGTTACAGAAATGAATTGAGAAACATGGATTTTTCATTTAGTTTTTCTTTGGTTTTTTTTACAATTTTTTCATTTCTGCTTCTTTCACTCTTCAACTTCTCATTCATTTTCTTTCATTCTTTTCTTTCCAAATTAAGATGAAATCGTTTTCCTTTTCTTTCACTCTCTTCTTTTTCATTTTCTTTTACACTCTTTCCAAATTAATATGAAATATTTTTGTTTTTTTTTCACTCTTTTCTTTCCAGATTTATATGAAATCTTTTTCATTTTCTTTCACTGTCTACTTTTCCAAATTAATATGAAATTGTTTTTATTTTCTTTCACTCTATTCTTTCCAAATTAATAAGAAATATTATTCATTCTCTTTTCTTTCTAGATTTATATGAAATCTTTTTCATTTTCTTTCACTCTCTTCTTTCCAAATTAATATGAAATCTTTTTCCTTTTCTTTCACTCTCTTTTTTTCCAAATTAATATGAAATCTTTTTCATTTTCTTTCACTCTCTTCTTTCCAAATTAATATGAGATCTTTTTCATTTTCTTTCACTCTCTTCTTTCCAAATTAATATGAAATCGTTTTCATTTTCTTTCACTCTCTTTTTTTCCAAATTAATATGAAATCTTTTTCATTTTCTTTCACTCTCTTCTTTCCAAATTAATATGAAATCTTTTTCATTTTCTTTCACTGTCTACTTTTCCAAATTAATATGAAATCTTTTTCATTTTCTTTCACTCACTTCTTTCCAAATTAATATGAAATCTTTTTCATTTTCTTTCACTGTCTACTTTTCCAAATTAATATGAAATTGTTTTCATTTTCTTTCACTCTATTCTTTCCAAATTAATAAGAAATATTATTCATTCTCTTTTCTTTCTAGATTTATATGAAATCTTTTTCATTTTCTTTCACTCTCTTCTTTCCAAATTAATATGAAATCTTTTTCATTTTCTTTCACTCTCTTTTTTTCCAAATTAATATGAAATCTTTTTCATTTTCTTTCACTCTCTTCTTTCCAAATTAATATGAAATCTTTTTCATTTTCTTTCACTGTCTACTTTTCCAAATTAATATGAAATTGTTTTTATTTTCTTTCACTCTATTCTTTCCAAATTAATAAGAAATATTATTCATTCTCTTTTCTTTCTAGATTTATATGAAATCTTTTTCATTTTCTTTCACTCTCTTCTTTCCAAATTAATATGAAATCTTTTTCATTTTCTTTCACTCTCTTTTTTTCCAAATTAATATGAAATCTTTTTCATTTTCTTTCACTCTCTTTTTTTCCAAATTAATATGAAATCTTTTTCATTTTCTTTCACTCTATTTTCTTCCAAATTAATATGAAATCTTTTTCATTTTCTTTCACTCTCTTCTTTCCAAATTAATATGAAATCTTTTTCATTTTCTTTCACTCTCTTTTTTCCAAATTAATATGAAATCTTTTTCATTTTCTTTCACTCTCTTCTTTCCAAATCAATATGAAATCCATGTCTCTTTACTTTTCCATTTTGTTTCTTCCTTTATTTTTCTGATTTTAACTGATTCCTTCTAACATTTTAAATCTTGTATATCTATGATAATCCTTCTTTTTTTCCCCCGTTTCATACTCATTCTACTTTCAATTACTTGTTTCATTCATATGAATTCATTCCTCCTTGCTCGAAGACAAATCAATTCAAAATTTGCCACAATGTTTACTCAAGCTAATAAAAGTGAGAAGGAAGACGATAAGAACAGATGACGAAGGAAACTATATGGAATATGACTTTAAAATGACAGAAGAATAACTAAATAAAAAGTTATGAAGAAAACAGGACGAAAAATGAAAACAAATGAAACATACAGGCACAAGGGCAGCAGAAATGAACGATGGGACAAGGAGCTAAGAAAATAGACAGGTATATAGGTTGGTGAGTTTGGCATTAGGCAGGAAGGTAGAGGAAATTGAGAGCCCTTGTTGTAGATCCTTCAAAACAATACCTTATTGAATGCTGGAAGCTGAATGGACAGCTTTTTATCCAATTAGAATTGAGTTTTGTCATTTTGCCTGCTTGAATGTTTTTCTTTTTAGATAAGATAATTAAAAGGAGAAAACTGATTTATTCCTAATATCTCTCTCATTATATATATATATATTTATATATATATATATATATATGTATGTATTTAATGATATATATATATTTATTTATATATATATATATATATATATATATATATATATGTATTTAATGATATATATATATATGTATGTATGTATTTAATGATATGTATATATTTATATATATATATATATATATATATATATATATATGTATGTATGTATTTAATGATATATATATATATGTATGTATGTATTTAATGATATATATATATATGTATGTATGTATTTAATGATATATATATATATATATGTATGTATTTAATGATATATATATATATACAGTGTAACCCGGATATAAGAGAAACCCGGATATAAGAGATATTTTCTCTGGTCCCAAATTAGAGCCATACTTAACTAAACAAAATAGACCAAACCCGGATATAAGAGAAACACGGATATAAGAGACTTCGTCTCCGGTCCCGACAACTCGCTTATATCCGGGTTACACTGTATATATATATATATATATATATATATATATATATATATATGTATGTATATGTATATATGTATATATATAAGTATATATATATGTATATATGTATATATATAAGTATATATATAATTAGGTACTTAGGCAGTAATCCTTCATTTATACATGTTTCATTAAAGACGACAGACAAGGTACTATGATTAAGCATTTTATTTAATTTTTCTTGTGTTTGTACAAGTGTTTTCTTTTTTGGACACAAAGTCTGTAGAAACAATCCAAATATTCTATACTTCCAGGCGCTTTCGGCTCTACTTTTAGCCATTATCAAGGATGATATATGAGATAACAATATATATTGTTATATATGAAGAACTATAATATTGGGGGAAATTGACAAAAATATTTTGACAAAGTGTAAAAAGTTTATCCGACTAAATTTGTTATATTGGTACAAATACACATGGACATGAATGATGGGTGCTGGGTACTTTAGAATTTAAAAAATTATTTTTTTGTTTTTGTAAATGTCTATAGAGTGCCTTGATTAACAGGTCATCTACAGTAAGTTTTCACCCTGGCTCTTACAGCATTTTTCCATTCCTTGCAGATCTTATAATATCACAGTGATAGAAAGAAAAAAATAAGACTTTAAATGAAATTGGCTTGATGTAAAAATTGAATTCTGAAACTATAAGGTTGTTAAAAACCGGAAGTGATATTTATATCACTAATCCTGATAAAGGCTTAGGAGTGGTTATTCTGAATAATCAGGACTATATCGATAAAATGAAAATCATTTTACATGAAACTTTGAAATTTCGGAAAATTCCTCCTGCAATTTCCTGTGACAATACCAGCATAATAGAGGTGAGAGTACAGAGCTGGTTCTCTGTATTCAAGAGCAACCTCATTTCCAAAATGGTGTCCACATCTACATATGCACAGCTTACCCAAAGTACATAAAGATAATGTGACTGTTAGACCTATTTTATCTATGGTAGGGTCCATACAATATCAATTGTCCAAATGGTTGGCTGAATTACTTCAGTCATTTTCCGATCTGCTTTCTACTTATTTCATTTATGACTTGTTTCAGTTTTCTAATTTCATTAAAGAGGCATGGTGGATAGTGGCTCAGATTGGGGAATCGGAGAGCCGAGTTCAAATTTCAGTCAAATCCATTATATTCACTTACATGTTAATACCCTTCGGAAAGGTATGGATCCTCTTCTTCTTACTCCAGCTATGGGTAAATAGCAGGACAGACCGGGTTTTATAGTCTTGGATGGCAACTGGTCTACCGCAGAAAGAAATGGCAACCTACTGCAGGAAAAATTCTGCCTCGTCAGTCATGTATCAAAAGATACATGATCACCTAAGTGTGTATCATGTATGGCACATAACTGACTGAATTTTATTTCAGACTCTGATTTGTGTTCTGAAAACAAACTCAAGGTGTCTTTTGATATTGTCAGTTTGTACACTAATGTACATTTTAAGGATACCATACAAAACATCCCTGCATCCCATTAGAATGTCTGAAGTCCAACTTCTCGAGAGCTCCTCTCTGCGGCTGCTCGGTCTCATGCTGTCCGCTGACCTGAGATGGAACAAATACATCGAGTCAATTGCTTCATCAACCGCAAGGAAAGTTGGCTCCCTGTGCCGAGCCAGGAAATTTTTCTCCCTGGAATCGATCCTCCAAATCTATGAATCAACTATTCACCCTTGCATGGAGTATTGCTGCCATATATGGTCTGGAGCCCCTGCTGTTTGCTTCAGGGTTCTTGATAAGATCCAGAGATGGATATGCAATGTAATTGGCCCTGATCTGTCATCTCATCTGCAGTCACTCTCTCACAGACGTGCCAATGCCTCGCTCTGTCTTTTTTACAAATACTTTCACGGTAATTGCTTCGATGAGCTGCTTTCGCTGGTTCCCAGGCCTCATGAATCCAAGCGTCCTACAAGGCTGGCATCCCATTCCCACCCCTTCACCGTTGAAACTGTTAGATGTAGACGTCTCTTCCACTCCAATAGCTTCATGTCTCGCACATCTCGCCTGTGGAACTCCCTTCCTTATTCCTGTTTCCCTGACAAATACAATCTCCAACTATTTAAGTGTAACACCAATTGACATCTCCAGTTGCCTTGGTCTATCCACTTCCCTTCTCCACATCCTTTCCCCTTTCATTCCTATCTGCTCTCGCTCCAAATCTTCTGTAACCTCCTTGCCTTGATCGATCCACTATCTTTCTCCTCATTCTCTCCTTTACCACTCCTATCTGCTCTCGCTCCAAACCTTCTGTAACCCCTTGCGTGCTAGTGGCTTCCAGCCTTGCTTGGGGTGAAAAGCTTAAAAAAAAAAAATCTGCACTGATGTTCTTTATAGACATCACCTGGGTCCTGCCTTAATTCCTGAAAATTTGTTTTTAGAATTTATGCATTCAGCAGTAGAAGGGGTGAAATTTAGCTTGATTAATACAATGTATGTTGAAGTTGATGGGGTTTCAATGGGCAGTTCTCTGGGTCTGGTATTATCTGACATTTTTGTTGGTTTTTATAAATGCCTTTTATTCCCAAAATATTGCAAGCCCCATGTATATCTACATTATTTTGATGATACTTTTTCTATTCCATCAATGATGCTGAAGCTTTTCATACCCAACTCAGTTTCCTTCGTCCATCCCTTCAATTCACCAAAGAAATGGAAAACAGTTGTACTTTGCCTTTTTTGGGATGTACTGGTTGAACATAAGAGTGGTTTGTTCATTACCAGTGTTTATTGGAAGCCTACATTGACAGGTCTGCATACCAACTGGAATTCTTTTATCCCTAAGTCTTGTAAGATAAAGTGATTTCTACCTTGATCCATCACACATTGATGATTTGTTCTCCTTGTAGACTCGATCAAGAATAGAACATTCATCATATTTTTTGTGACAATGGATATTCTGCGAATGTCATTAAACACATTGTTGAGCATGAGATTAAATGCCTTACAGAACTGGTAGTTTTCAGTCCCGGCCTTTGTTCTGTTTATTTAAAATTACCGTGGTTTGGGGGAAAAGTCAAACACTGACTGACAGGTCGTCGGTTTGTGTTACATCAGGTTTTTCTACTGCCAGGTTGTGTATTGTTTTGGGCGACTAATTTAGTGTTTCCCTCATTTGTCAAAGATGGTTTGACCTATTTTCAAAGTAGTTCAATTGTGTATAAATTCAACTTACAGTATGAAGTTGAATATGTAGGATGAACCAATCAGCAACTGGAAACCTGAATTAATCAGCATGTTCCTGCCAATATAAGACTGGATGGTTTGAGTCACTCTTTATGGGTAACTCAATCTGCACATGATTTGGCCATTGACCTGCACTTGCTTGATAACGTAGACTGTGCAAGTAAATATGTGAACAATTTTTCAGTTTTACACAGAGCCTGGTCCACTCATCATTTATATCTGCTTGAAATGGTCCACATCAAATTAATTCAACTGGCTCTGTGTAAGCAGAAGGAGCATTTCATTTGCTCACTCAGTTTATTAGGACGTTCATGAGTACTGTTTTTTCTATTTTATACTCAGAACAATTATTTTTTATTTATAAATTATTTTAATAATAAATATATTTAAATCATGTTCCATAATTTTCCCTCCCCACTTTTTTTTTCCCATTACTGTGTCAGTTGTCCTTTTCTTTTTTCTCATCATAAATTACACCAACGTTTTCCTTCCAAAGAAGTGTTGGACGAAAGAAATCCTAAAGGGAAAAAAATAGCTTTGTGATTTTTAAATCACTATTTATGTTCTGTGGTATTAAGTCCTTGTTTAAATAAATAAATACACACACACACATATATATAAATATATATATATATATATATATATATATATATATATATATATATATATATATATATATATGTAAGCAAACTTTAAACGCTGACTTTAAAATTTCAGTTTTTCTGTTTCTGACTAGTCTTGTGTCTATCGTCTCTTCATGTTGACTTAAATATAAATATGTTTCCAATAACCATGTCCTGAAGATGGTCTACTAGACCGAAACGTCTGACGTCGACAGTAAAACAAAATGAAAAAAGTAAACTTGCATATTCGGATTTTGCTTTGTCTTTTCCATATTTTTCATCATATATATATATATATATATATATATATATATATATATATATATATATATATATATATATTTACCATAAGAGCTGTCTGCGTGCCATCTGTGGAGTTAGCCTTCAAGACAGGACATCCAATGTAGATCTGTTTAACAGGTGCAATATTGGAGGAATTGAGACTTTCCTCATAAAGACTCAGTTGCGGTGGACTGGTCATGCCTTGAGAATGTCTGATGACAGGATACCCAAGATCCTAATGTATGGCCAGTTAGATCAGGGCCACAGGAATGTAGAATGCCCATGACTTAGATACAAAGATGAACTGAAGAATAACTTGTGAGCTGTCAATATACCTCATACCACCCTTCATCGCTTAGCCTTGGAGTGGATAGAGTGGAGATCAATGTGTTTTAGTGAGTCTGCTAGCCTGAATCGTCTTCAAGAAGCAAGAGCAAGATCTAAAGGGTCAGTAAATCTAACAGTGGCCTCATTCCACAATCCTCACTCTTGCTCCATATGTGACCTACTTTGCAAATCACCTGTGGGTCTTAAGTGTCACTTAAGATTATTGCACAAAATTCATAACTGAATCAATTGGTTAAGTTGTCAGAATGTTGAAACCGATGGGAGAGTCCATTATATATATATATATATATGTGTGTGTGTGTGTGCATGTATATATATATATATATATATATATATATATATATAAATGAAAATATATGTATGTATATATGTGTGTATATATATATATATATGTATATACATATGTGTCTGTATATATATATATGTATGTGTATATATGTGTGTGTATATACGTGTGTATATATGTGTGTGTATATATATATATATACATGTGTCTGTATATATATATGTATGTGTATATATGTGTGTGTATATGTGTATATATATATATATCTGTGTATATATACATGTGTATATATATATATATATATATATATATATATATATGTTTGTGTCTCTGTGTGATTGTACATGTGTCTGTACACATGTAGTTTGACACTTAAGAAACGTATGTGTGCACATATATGCATGTGTGTATGTGTGTGCATGTGTATATATAGGTGTGTATATAAACAAAAATATGTATGTCTGTATATATATATATGTGCGTGTGTCTATATTGTGTGTGAACATATATATATATCTATGTGTGTGTGTATATATATATATATATATATATATATATATATATATATATATATATATATATGTGTGTGTGTGTCCCTGGTTCACTACTAAATGCACTGAAGCCATAGTTCACTGTAACTATTACATCAATACCTTTCACAAATTTAGTTTGACTCTTACTGCTTTCAGAATTGCATACAATTGCTACAAGAAAGTTCTGGAAAATGCAAAGTGTAGCTATAAACAAGTGGTCCAGGATCCAAGGTTGAAAAGAAACAATTTAGATCCTGAGAATTCTGGAAGATCACCAACCAAATTGTGAACAGATATGAAGTGGCTATGCTCACTATTATAAATGGCCACAAGGTCATATCATCCTTGAGAGATAAGGCAAAAATCTTCACCTCAATGTTTCCCTCAAATTCAACATTAGATGACAAAGACCATTCTTTTCCTAACTTCCCATGTCTCATTGAGCACAATCTCAGTAATATTTTCATTATTGCACAGGAAGGCTCAAGACTTATCAAAAGCCACTGTCCCTGACAAAATTCCACTGGTTTTCCTTGAGAATATCAGCCCAGAATTATCCCCGATCTTAGTGAAGTTATTTAATTACTGCTTGAAGGAAAAATCCTTCCCAAGCCTGTGGAAATTGTCAAGCATATGCCCGGTATTCAAGAGCATGGGTGAGCAGTTTTCCCCCTCTCAGTATAGACCCATAGGTCTCCTTAGTATCACTAGTAAGTTTTTTGAAGCTATAATCAACAAGAAGGTCATTTAACACCTAGATAAGAACAGCTTCTTGAGCTACAAGCAGTACGGGTTTCAATCAGCTTGGTCCACTGCTGATATCCTAACTATCATTACCCATAGAATTGGTGAGGTTCTTGATGACAAATACAACTCAAGGACAATAGCATTAGATATTTTAAAGGCTTTTGACAAGGTGTGGCAGAAAGGCTTGCTGCACAAGCTCACTAGCTATGGAATCACCGAAAGGATCTTCTGGGGGGTGATCAGTCACCTAGAAGCAAGCCACAGTGGCTTGCATCTTGTGCAAAGGAAAATAAGTGCCTTACCACAATGTCATCAGCATTTTGCTCCTTGAAAATGACATTACTCTCCTATCTACCTATTCCTGCAGGATGTAGCAGGGTTTTTTTGTTACATTTTGTCATGGTTTGACCAATAGCAAGACATGTGCTGATTGGTCGAACTGGAGGAGGCTATTTGCCTGGGTAACTAAGAACAAAAGTGAAGAACATTGTTTGGTTGGTCAGCTGTGGTGTTGGCCTGATAAAAGAGAGCTAAAGCAGTGAGAAGGCAGAACGGTTTTATGCTGGTGAAGTGTGCCGAATGCAAGAATGACAGATTGAACAAGCGCTATCTTGTATTGTACAAATGACGTCCGAGAAATAAAGACTCATTTAACTACAATCAGTAGATCTCTAAAGGTAGCTGTTAAATGCCAGTCCCCCGGATACCCTGGCAATCATCACAGGCATCCCTCAGCAGTCATTTCTTGGACCAATTTTATATAAATCATCTGCCTAATCGTACACTCAGATCATTTGTGAATATCAATGCTGATGATAGAATGATATATGGGTGCACTAGCAAAACTTGTGATAATCAGAGATTGGTGGCAGATCTTTTATCTGATCTTGCTCTAACATCTCAGTGGGGGAAAAACTGGCTGTTTACATTCAATGCCACAAAAGACGAACTGGTTACATTCCATCATCGATTAAACCCTAAACTACCACCAGTCACGATGAATGGATGATTCCTTGGGGAGGCTATGTGTCTACAGAAACTCCTGGGCCTTAAACTCACTCCTGACCTCAAGTGCATACAATCCATCACTAAGGAAGCAGGATGTTTGCTGTACCACTCTAGTAAGTACTTAACTCCTCGTGCTTTCTTCTGCCTTTACAAGAGCCAGATCATGCCTAAAATGGAGAACAGCTGTCATATTTGTATTTTCATATTTGGGAACTGCCCAGTCCTCACTTTGCAGTCTTGATAGAGTCCTAAAGCGTCTTAGAATCCTTGTAGGTGACAAATTATTTTTCACCCTCCAACCTCTCTCTCACGGGCAGGATGTGGCAAGACTCTCATTGCTTTATTACTGCTTTCATAGAAAGTTCTCAGACGAATGGTATTCCTTGGTTCCCTCAGTTTAAACCTTTATGGCCAGCATCCGCGATGCCACTTACAATGTATCAAAACACCCTCATTACCTTCATATTCCATTGGTGAGAAGTTCCACTCAAACAGCTTCTTTCTGCAATGTGCTGCTCTGTAGAACCGACTCCCAAGATCACTACAATCTTAACCTGTTCTAATCTTGGGTTTACCGTTATCTTTCCTTCTATCTGCACAAACTGCTTTGTTACTGTAACCGTCTACCTGGAATCACTCCTGGGCCTTGTACTTGCTGAACCTCACTGTAAAAAAATGTATGTATCTATATGATGGACTCTCCCATCATTTTCGATGTATCAGTGTCTTCCGGTTCAGTTATTATGTTTATATTTTATATGAGACAACAATCCTGCACAGGATTTGCAAACAAATCCACACGAAGGGCATACTGAAGGGTTGACCGTCACATGGGCTGATGTATTAGCCCGAGATTTAGTGTTAATTCTTAATTCTCTCAGATGGTTCAGACGATTCTTTTCAAAGTTAATTATACCCTAGTAGCAGGTGTTTCTCCAGTTCGCTTGGTTTTCAACAGCAAGTTCGAACTCCTCTATAGGGATGTTTGCAGCAATTATATATATATATATATATATATATATATATTTATTATAATTTTATCATATAGACAAAACCATTTTACTCACAACAAAGATGCAACTTGGTTTCAGTGTTTCGACCCTCACCCGTAGATGTGCAGTTAAAATGCACTGAAACCAAGTTGCATCTTTGTAGTGAGTAAAATGGTTTTGTCTATATGATAAAATTATAATAAAGAAATAATTATCGCTCTACTACCTGTATCGAGCTCTTTTTTTAATTAACGCTGCGAACATTGGAATTTATATATTTTATATATTACTTTCGTTCTCATCACATCATATATATATATATATATATATATATATATATATATATATATAAATGTGTGTGTGTGTGTGCATGTGTATGTGTGTGTGTATATGTGTTTGTGTATATATGTACTTGTGCTTATGCATGTGTGCGTATGTGTGTGTTTTTAAATGATTTATATTTATATTTTGAAATATAAGCATAAAATGGAAAATTTTTTGTTTTGAAAACAAATCTCTTGGAAATTTTGTCAAAACAATATTAAAGTGACTGGGAATATTTCAAAGAGTTTATTTCATATAATTGCAATAAATATATTTTATTTCTTGTTTAATATTTTGACAAGAATGTTTTTATTAAAATCCCCTCCATAAAACACGACTAAAATTAAAGTATATGGCTTCAAGATTTCTATACGTTTGTTCCTGGAAGCACCAACAATCAATTTTCAACTTTTTATAACAAAGTATACTTCACTTCCTTCTCAAAACAAACAAATCACAAAACCGATGTTATTGTAAACTTAAAACATGTTCTTTTGAAATATAAGTGAATTATATACACTTCATGTAAAACTAACTTTTTTATTTTGCCTTATTCCTAAAAATTGTTGTGATACTCAGCAGACATGTTGGATTTTTTTGTAGAGGAATTTAAGATTGAAATTATCAAAGATAAAAAAAAATAATCAAAATATTCCTAAAATCTAATAAACACAATATCAAAAAGAGAAATTTCTGCTGAGGCAGATACACTTGGGTATGTTGGTGTTCTTATGCAAAGTGGCTTGGACTCAGAGATCAGAGAATTGAATCTGAATTCTAGCTGAGTTACATTCACTTAAACACAAACACCCTTTTGAAAGGTGTGAATCCATCACTTCTTCTCCCAGCTATGGGTTAAATGTTAAGATATATATCTGGAAAAATCTTTATCTAAAAAACAATACATAATTCAATATTCACTTGCAAAAAAAGTATTATTCTTACATTTCTAAAAAGAGAAAATAATATTTTTAAGCTTTAACTAAACGTCAAAGTGTTGATAATCTGTAAAAAAAATATCAATAAATCAATCCTAAAAATTGCGATATTGAAACAGATCAGATGAGAGAACTGATTTTTATTGGAGTTTGTTACATTCACTTGTTTTCTTTTTAATCATTTCATCACAAGCAGGACAATAAAGTCACTAAGATGTAAGGGGTTACTGAGTGTTAGAGAATATGAGAACAAAAACACTATGAACAAGAGAGAACATTAAAAGAAGAATAATCAAGAGATTTCAGTAGATAACAACTGACATTGCATTTATATTTTTGAAGTTCAAAGTTGACTGGCATGCAAGAAGCCGAAAGAGTGTGTGGCACAAGAATCCGGAATAGCGTTCCTTAAGCAAGAAGTATGAGAGAAGAAACCATTAGCATAGAACTCACAGTTACATCTAGCTTTTTCAACTTCAATGCAAATACCCCTGGGAAAGGTTTGAATCTATTTCTTTCCCTGCAGCGATAGGTTAAATGGTAGGAAATGTATCTGGACTTAATATCAATAATATAACGTTTGAAGTAATAAATAATTTTACATATATATATATATATATATATATATATATATATGAATTACAATTAATGAGATCCAAACAATTTACCTCATACAGATGATCATGTTCTCCATGGATGCAAACACACTAACTCTTAAGTCCAGGGAAAAACTACTTTCCCATGGACAAAATGTTCATCTGTATGAGGTAAATCGTTTGGATCTCATTAATTGTAATTCACTTATATGCTCTATAATAAAAATTATATTGAACTCTCTTTTGTGGATCAGTTTTAATATTTTACAATAATGGGATCTACTTGGATTACTTACCCATGGATTTTTTTACCTGGTATATATATATCATCACAGACGACTCCTGGTGTATATATATATATAAAAGTGAACATAGAAGCCAACACTGAGAAGCAACAGTCTGTTTCATGCTAAATGAAATCGTCAGGTCTGGCGATTGCATCTAGCATGAAACAGACTGTCGCCTCTAAGTGTTGACTTCTACATTCACATTTATATTTACACACGCTCTATCTCTGATATTGAGCGCTTTATCCCATAAATATAGCACATCTTAAGACTATTTCTTCATATATATATATATATATATATATATAACATCACTGACATCATATATATATATATATATACACCCTGTATATAAGCTTTCACCCTGTATATATATATATATATATATATATATATATATATATATATATATATATATATATACAGGGTGAAAGCTCATCAAAACAATTACCATGAAAATATTTATAGATAAGGCACAGGGAGGCTAGGTTACAGCAGTGGGAAAGTGGCTGAAGCTGAGATGCCAGGTCAGGACCAATAATATTGCAATAATACAATCTATACCATCAGAAAAGGATGGAAATAAATGTTTCCTTCATTTTTAAAGTAATTTTACAATTTAATTCGTTATATTTTTAGCGTCTATTTAGGATTTTTACTTAAGAAAGAAATTTGCCTTTGCCTGTCATTGAAAGTATAGGGTGACCCCAAAAAATGGGAATTTTTGAAGTGCGTATTGCCAGACATGAGCAAGTGCCAACACTGCAAGACAGTGACCTTGAGCAAGAAAACATTTTGCCATTTTAGTAACAAGAATGAAATTCACAGTATCCCAGCTGAGATGTTGTAGCAGTCAATGAGGAATCTCAACAAGTATGTTCCGAATAGTGTCCAGTAAAATATTAAATAAAAAATAAAATTTTTAAATATTCATGGAGACCTACTGGACACTATTCATAACATACTTGTCGACAACACTAATATATATATATATATGCTCTGTAATAAATACATTAAGGTCTCTTTGTGGATCAGTTTTAATATTTTACATTATTAGGATTCACTTGGATTACTTTCACAGATTCTGACCTATATATACAAATATATATATATATATATATACATATATATATATATATATATATATACATATATATATATATATATATATATATATATATATATATACATATACATATATATATATATATACATATATATATATATATATATATATATATATATATATATATATACATATATATATATATATATACATATATATATATATATATATATATATATATACATATATATATATATATATATATATATATATTGGAAATAACATACATTTGATATAGTGTTCAGTTTTATTTGTACAGATATAATAATAATAATACTAATACTACTAATAATAATAGAAAAGAGAAATT
Organism: Acanthosepion esculentum; assembly: GCA_964036315.1. Classification (NCBI taxonomy): domain Eukaryota; kingdom Metazoa; phylum Mollusca; class Cephalopoda; order Sepiida; family Sepiidae; genus Acanthosepion; species Acanthosepion esculentum. The sequence continues at coordinate 31,160,145 of OZ038516.1, read as the reverse complement.
ACATAAAAATTACGATTATTTTCTAATATTCAATAAATAAAGTCTCAAGCTGACTCAAGAGATTAACATTATAAAAAGAACATTCAGACAGTCTTTATATAATTTATCATCCGAAAAGAAAAACATTATTAGATTGCATGAGAAATTGTATAAAAACTAAATAAAAGCACCTTGTCAGTCGTTTTTAATGAAATATATATATATATATATATATATATATATATATATATATATATATATATATATATATATATATCCCAATTATGCAAAGGTTTGTTGAAAAGTTGGAGTTGAAGTGCTGAATATAACATCAATCAGCTAAGTGATAAATTTTATTTGCTTTAATCCTATATATATATATATATATATATATATATATACTGGACGTAAAACACCAAAAGTTTCCAATTGTTAGATTAAGCTTTGAACCATTGTATCTTAGAAATGATTAAAGATATCTTACTGGAATTCTCTGAGGTTTTTATAACACTATTGAAATTTACTTTGAGCTATAAGAATGTATAATTATTCTCCAAGCTAAACAGAAGAATCATGATGAAATTGATCATAAACAAAACATGTTCCATTTCTAGCTGAATAACTGAAAGGGTTTTTCAGTGATTCCTACAACAAATGGTTTCAAGATGATTAAACGTCTTATCTGAAAATATGGAAAAAAGAAACCTAATTAATTTAGTGATTTTTTGAATATTAAACATTTTGTAGGATGGACAATTATGCTGTTACACGATCTGAATAATTTTGCTGTTACCCCCGGGGTATAAATAACTGGTTGTATATGTTTCTAATGTAACTCTTGTGTGTTAAGGATTTCAAACTTAAAAGTTAAAATTAGTGTTCGTTCAATCAGAAGAAGTATAAAAATTAGATCTGATAATAAGTTCAATAGATTTATCAAACATCTCACCCTGATGAGTGTTTCGATGTGAAACTCTTTAGTTGACTAACCAGATATAAACAGACCGATGTAAATCAATAGAAACTAAATACAGAAAAACTTGAGGCTGATATAGGCAAGTATTTATAAAAAGATAATTTTTTTATATTTTTTGTGTGTGTGTATACATAAACACACACATGTATGTATGTATGTGTGCGTGTGCGTGTGTATGTATATATTTCTTTCTTTTAAAGTGTACTTTATGAAGCCTTCGTCCGAAATGTGGCAAGTGCCTTGTTAAATATTGAATAATGTGTTTCCATTGTCCCTTTTCCTCACATTGCAGACACACCTCCGTGTATTCTCGCACATGCATATCATACGTACACATGCACACATATGCACAAGCACATTTGCAAATACACAACTATAAACAAATAAGAAGAAAATGTATATGCACAAATTGCATTGTAAGTTGGTGCTATTTTGACAATGTTCTTTTTTTATAAAATCTCCAGCATGAGCACTTCAACATGATGTAATAGCAAGCTTGTCTTGAGAGTCTGTCTATATTTCTGAGATAAGGTATTACGTACAGTATTTACATTAGTCGGACTATTGTCCTCATCTTTTTTAAATTGGTGTTTAATAAGTTGTTACCAGGTTAAAAATGAATATGAATTGATAATGAAAAGGACACAAAATTGATGAAAAATTGTTTTCCAGTGTATATAAAAATGGAAAAGAAGTTGTTGGTAAGAAGGTCACAGATTGGAAGAATGATATATATATATATATATATATATATATATATATATATATATATATATATATATATAAAAGGGAAAAAATGGGAGCACAAAAGGCATTCGAATCAGTTAAAGAAAAGGTTTACTGAAGAAAGACCTGCAAGAAAAGAAGAACCTATGCAAATACTGTATTATATTTTTGATACAGTATTTACATTAGTCGGACTATTGTCCTCATCTTTGTCGCCATATTTGTCACAACGTTTCGGCCGTTGTACGCTCCGACCTTCAGGTGGTTGGAATTTCGAACCGAACCCTTTCGAACATGGCTCGTGGGACTAGAACTAGAACAGTCTACCCCAGTGATCGAAATAAAGGGTTCGGTTCGAAATTCCAACCACCTGAAGAAGGCCGGAGAGTACAATGGCCGAAATGTTGTGACAAATATGGCGACAAAGATGAGGACAATAGTCCGACTAATGTAAATACTGTAAGCTTTTCTTGGTAGATCAGTTACAACTGAGTAGTGAGTTTGATGTACCCTATCTAGGCCATCCTTAGGAAATCACTATAATATCTGCAGGATGAAAATATAGCCAAATGGCAAATATGAGAAAAAAGAATACTTAAAGAAGTAAATGGTAATGGTAAAATGAATTATAATTGTTAAAAGGGATGGTAATGTTATAGTGAGTGATAATGGTAAAATGTATGATAATGGGAATTGATGGCAATGGTAAAATGATTGACTATTGTAAAATGGATGATAATGGTTTAAGGAATGTTAATGGAAAAATGGATAATAATTGTTAAAATGAATGATAATGGTAAAATGGATGGTAATGGTAAAATGGATGGTAATGGTAAAATTAATAACAATGGTAAAATGAATGATAATGGTTCTAATGAATGGTAGTTGTAAAATGGATTAAAATTGTTAAAATCAATGGTAATCATAAATGAATGATAACGGTAAAATGGATGGTAATGGTAAAATGAATTATAATTGTTAAAAGGGATGGTAATGTTATAGTGAGTGATAATGGTAAAATGTATGATAATGGGAATTGATGGCAATGGTAAAATGATTGACTATTGTAAAATGGATGATAATGGTTTAAGGAATGTTAATGGAAAAATGGATAATAATTGTTAAAATGAATGATAATGGTAAAATGGATGGTAATGGTAAAATGGATGGTAATGGTAAAATTAATAACAATGGTAAAATGAATGATAATGGTTCTAATGAATGGTAGTTGTAAAATGGATTAAAATTGTTAAAATCAATGGTAATCATAAATGAATGATAACGGTAAAATGGATGGTAATGGTTAAAGAATGGTAATGGTAAAATATATGATAATGGTAAAATGGATGATAATTGATAAAATGAATAATAATTATAAAATGGATGGTAATGGTAAAATAAATGATAATAGTAAAATGAGCCATTTCCATACAGGAAATATTTGGCATTCATTTACCAAAGAGTTAACGGTATATTGTTTAAAAAAAAAAAGCAATAGCAACAATAGTGGAACACATGACATGAATGCAGAATTATAAAAAGTTAATTGCAAAAAAAACAACCTTTTACTGATTATCCTGGGCACAAACCATGTTAGTGCTCTGTGTGCTGAAAATATGAAATTTCAGGCCAATAACATGGTTGCTGAAATAAGGAAAAGGCAATTACATTCATGTACATTGTAAAAAATAAGAACCTTTCCTTTCCATTACAAATGACACAACACAAATCAAATTAACCTTGAGGGTTAGAAACACACTTTCATAGTAAAACAATATTAGCATGTGGATATAAAAAAACATTTTGTATTTTTGGCACATTTTGTAAGTTCATAACATTTTTTTTTTTTTGCAAGTGAATTCATTTATAATTCTCTGTCTATGTCATGTATTCCACTATTGTTTTTGCTCCTTTTTTCAACACAGGTACTCCAGGTTTGAAATTTTAAAACAGCTTTTCAGGGAAATAAGTTTCTTTAATAAGCCCACTGTTATTGGTCTTTCTTATATGGGGATTTCCCTTCTAACCTTTTGTTTAAAGTTGATTGTAAAACCAAATATCTTGATTATATCGTTATTTTCCTTTTTAGTTATGGGAAGCATTTCTTCTCGTAATTTTAGTATACCATTACTATAGATCGAATAAGTTGACCTGCCGACTACTTTTATTCCAGATTGACGAAGACGGCATTAACAGTTCTTTGAACATACCTTACTAAAAACTGCTTGTTACAGAATGCAGCCAGGATAGATAGGCAATATGGAAGCTTACTATGCAATAAAGTTATGTGATGACAGAGATGTACACCAAAACTGACCCTCACCGACACTACCATCGAGACCTTGGTCCCTGTGATTTTTGGTTGAAGAAGAACCTCAGGGGTATTAGTTTTGAAGATATTGAGAAGATGAAGGAGGCTATGAAAAGGATGCCTTCACTTTGGATGACTTATGTGGGATCTTCACGAAGTGGCTCAAGTGTTACAACAAAAGGGCATTGAAGTCAGAGGATCCAATGTTTGTACTTTCGTATTAAGAAATATCTCCCCTGAACAAGTCCCAAAACTTCTGGAATTCACTTCATAAATATGTATTCTCCCGGCTTAATAAGTACTAAAAAAATATTTTGCAAAAGCTGTTATACTCTTCTTTCCTTTCCACTTACTATATGTCGAATCAGATATGGGTATCCACTAAAAATAAAATTTAAATTGATAAAAAAAACTTTCAGATTAATAAATAAAAAATCTATTACTTCTTTAGAAATATATATATTCAAATTATGCAGCCCATTTCAAAAGTTTTAAGATTTCTTAGGAGAGGCAGTTATCACTGCCCTTACTTGTTATAATTTTAGTATAGCATTACTATACATTGAATAAGTTGACCTGCCAATGTCTTTTATTCCAGACTGATGAAAGTGGCTGTAATAGCTCTTTGAATACACGCTACTAGGGTGTATATATATATATATATATATATATATATATATATATAAAAGTGGACATGGAAGTCAGCACTTATATATATATATATATATATATATATATATATATGTATATGTATATGTATATATATATATATATATATATATATATATATATATACATATATATATATATATATATATATATATAATCCATTACATTCACTTACGTGCTAATACCCTTGGGAAAGGTGTGAATCCTCTTCTTCTCCCTCCAACTATGGGTAAATAGCAGGACAGACTGGGTTCTATAGCCTTGGATGGCAACTGGTCTAAGAGAAGGACAACTCTGAATTCAAAACCTGCGGATAGTCGTTTGGGGACCTTGTGGCATTCACTGCACCAGGTCCCTGTATTCGTCCCTCCAAAAAGTGTGGATGGCCCTGCACAAAGCCTTCACCACTATAATCAAATCTCATGTTTTGGTGTCGGGCTCTCAGTTTATAGGAACTGATCTGCCTGACCCTCATACGTCGAATTCGACGGGAGAGTCCATTATTATTATTATATATATATATATATATATATATTAAGAAATTCACATATACCTACATTTGATGTGTGATGTGAGTTTTGTTGGTTAACCAAGTCTTCAGGCATGAGATATAGCTTATTGTTTATTTAAATAAATATACAGATACTTATGGGATGGATGTAGATTCATAGTTCAAAATTAAAATAGCACAAAAATAGTATTAAAGCAATACTGGGATTTAAGTGCAGGAAATGAGGTGTAGGTATGAGTCAATAATATAAAAAAAGATAAAAACAGGAAATTGAAGTACACTTAAAATTTAAAATTTGAATGCTGGGTGCTGTTTGTGTAAGACATTCGACTGGTTAAATGGATGTAATCGATGTACGACCCAAAATAAAAGTGTCTGGAAAATCAAAATTTGAATTTAGATTTAGACGGAAAGTGGGTTATCCAGGATTACAATATTTTAAGAGAAACGATTTTCTGTGCATACAATTAGACATAAGCTCATTCTGTTTAATTAGTAGATTTAGATTATTAATATTTTTTAGGATGAATGATTTTTCATGTAAACATAGATTGTACCAGTCCCCACTGCCTGGGTATGGATTGATTTTAGTGTGCAATTCCCAATTCACTGTGGTGTGTAGCTATCTGTTTTGGTACCCCAATAAAACTTTGAGAGTGCTGTGGAATTTGCATATTTTTTATTGTTAAGGGGCATTTTAGGCTGATAAAAACGTTTTTTCTGATTATTAGCAGTTTTCCCAAAATAATAATTTGGTTACTATGCTTGATGCTGGCCTTATAAATAACTGCTTTATACATACATTTGCCATTTAAAGGACAGATGTTCTGTTTTCGGCAATTGCATGCTTGCTACCAATTTAATTATTTTTGTTTAAGTATTTATTAAGGGTTACATTCTTATGTTGGGCTGTACATTGGTCAAGGTTTCTAGTGCAGCTGTAACTAACCTTAATGTTGTTCTTGTTGAAGATGTTTTTTGCGAAAAGGGTAATGGTTAAAGAGTTTGTGTACTAATTTAAAGAAGGTTCTGCTGATGTTGGTTCTGACGTTACTATTGAAAGGTGGGTTGAACCAAATTATGTTGCGTTTTCTATTCCTATGTTTACTACTGGTATTTGCTCTAGTGTTTGGGACATACTCTAGTTTAATAGAAAGGTTAGGAGGGAAATTCCCATACAAGAAAGACCAATAACAGTGGGCTTATTAAAGAAACTTATTTCCCTGAAAAGCTGTTTTAAAATTTCAAACCTGGAGTACCTGTGTTGAAAAAAGAAGCAAAAACAATAGTGGAATATTGTGCTTACTTTTATTCAGGGCATCGACATATTTGGTTTTGAATTTGTCAAAGATGTATTTATTACTAGAGTGAGTAGAGAGTCTATGTTGGACAGATATGTGCAGGTTATTAAGGATAGATTGTGGCTAGATTCTTTACTAATGTCTAAGTAGTTATAAAGTTCTTTATTATAAGGCATGTACCCTCCTCTGGATAGATTGAGAGTAGTATCAACAAAGTTGATCACCTTGGCGTTGGTGATTGTTGTGATATTAAGACCATGATTCTTAAAGGATTTGATTAGTTCTTTCCTGGGCCGGTCAGTTTGCTGTGGATTGGTGTTGTGTAGAAGTATAACTCCATTGTCTCTGTACAGGACAGTGTTCTCACTGTTGAAAGTATACCTGACCAAAAAAGATAACCCAAACTTCTTTATATTAGTCTATATTTCTGAGATGAGGTATTATGTACATTATTTACATTATTCGGACTATTGTCCTCATCTTTGTCGCCATGTTTATCGTAACGTTTCGGCCGTTGTACACTTCGGTGATTGGAATGTCGAACTGAACCCTTTATTTCGCTCACTGGAGTAGACCATATATGGAGAGAGAAGGGAGATCACCATGTATCATCATCTTCCTGGTGTGACCAGAGTATGAAGGTGTCATCTACGTACCATAACCATATAGTTGGCTTTAGAGATATAGATATAGTAACAAGGAGTGCCAGAGAAAAGCGATAATAACAACAAAGTTGCAATATGAGCTCTGGTAAAAACATGCAATGATAACAGCAACAAATTGCAATATGAGAACTGGTAAAAATGGTTGCTGAAGACATTAGGTTTATAATACCCAGAAATTCATGCACAGATGTCCTCAAGAACACATGGCACAGTGGATAAAGGTGTTGGTTAGATCCAGTGACAGTACCCAAAGAGTGTGAGTTCAATACCTGATTAAGGCAGTGGAGAACTTTAAGAGGGAAATTAACAAGAAATAACTGATAACTGACATCCATTAAACATGGCAAGTGGAACTGGAACAGTGAGTGAAATAAAGGGTTCAGTTTGACATTCCAACCTCCTGAAGAAGGCCAGATCGTACAACGCCCGAAACGTTGTGACAAAGATGAGGTGCTATTTTAATTTTGAGCTACGAATCAGTGTCCATCCCATGAGCTTCTGTATACTTTTTTCTAAATAAACAATAAGCTATGTCTCATGCCCGATGACTTAGGTAACCAACAAAACTAGAGTCGCACATCAAACATAGGTAATTATTAATATACATTTCTCAGCTCTGTCTAATTACATTGAGCACTATTATGTCTACACCTCTTGGTTAAATTTGGTAATTATTTATTTGCTTACCTGCGTATGCATGCCAGAACACACGTATACAGTCACTAATATCTAGTCATCTCATTTACTTAACCCTATACCTATATCTATATATATATATATATATATATATATATATCTATCTACCTATATACATATATCCTCCTATATACTTTAAATCTATGTAAACAATTGTTATACTGTAAGTAAAAACAAAAGCATTTTGTAGAAAATTGATACCTGAGGGAAAATAAACAAACTTTTATTCAAAGATTTAATTTTATTTTCAAATTTCAAACTGCTACCAGTAATAAGAAACATTACGAATAAATTGACACTAACATTACTTTTGTATACTCCATAGAATCAGATCTGTGAAAAGTGATAGTATGAAAAATTATTTTCCTTTAAATAAAAAATTGTAACTTTGTGTATTAGAAAATGTTAGGGGGAAAAAATCAAGTTTAAAAAGATTTATGCCAGTCAGCTATTTATACTATTTCTATTGTTCAGAATGTTGTCCTCATCTTTATTGTTATATTCACAATGTTTCAGCTGTTGTACCCCCCAGCCTTCTTCAGGATTTATCTATATTTCTGAGATGAGGTATTGTAACTATTTACACTATTTACATTGTTCAGACTATTGCCATCATCTTTATTGCCATATTCACTATATTTTGGCCGTTGTACACTCCAGCCTTCTTCAGGTGATATATGTCAGAATTTCAAACTAAACCCTTTATTTAGTCCACTGGGATAGATTGTTCTAGTTCCACATGCCATGCCTTTTCTGGATATCTCAGTTTCAGTTATTTCCCTAACTCAACTCTACAAGTTTTGATTATGGCAATAAGATGAGGGCAACAGTCTGAACAATGTAAATGGTGCAAATAGTTACAATATCTCAGATATATAGACAAGTGTTAAAAATTAACTAATTATTTTATTTTAATTACATTTTTGATACTGAATTGAATAAACAAACAAATTTCCAAAAAGTGATTTCCATTTGAGATTTTGGAGAAGAAGCAAAGTGTCCACACAACACCAGTAATGAAACAAGAAGACAGAAGATGGTTTATAACTGACAATCTGTAAAAAAAGAAAGGTCAAGCTGACACTTCATTCATGCGGACTTAACATTCTGACCAATATGTGGCAAATTTTAAGCTTTGCTTTCTGGAGCATTTCAGGATTTTTTTCTTTTTCATGTATTTTCATTCTGCTGTTCTTTGAACGCATGGATTGAAAAGTCATGGTTATAAAGTGTTAAACAAACACACACACACAAACGCGCGCACACACACACACACACGCACACACACACACGCACACACACACACGCACACACACGCACATGCACACGCACACACACACACACACTCACACACACGCGTACACACACACGTACACGCACATGCACGCACGCACACACACACACACACACAAAATTATGATTTTTGTTAGAAAACAAATCTATTGGAAATTTTGTCAAAACAATATTAAAGCAACTTGGAATATTTCAAGGAGTTTATTTCATATAATTGCAATAAATATATTTTATTTCTTGTTTAATATTTTAACAAGAATGTTTTGCATTAAAATCCCCTCTATAAAACACAACTAAAATTAAAGTATATGGCTTCAAGATTTCTATACATTTTGTTCGTAGAAGCATCAACAATCAGTTTTCAACTTTTTATAACAAAGTATACTTCACTTCGTTCTCAAAACAAACAAATCACAAAACCGATGTTATTGTAAACTTAAAACATGTTCTTTTGAAATATAAGTGAATTATATACACTTCATGTAAAACTAACTTTTTTATTTTGCCTTATTCCTAAAAATTGTTGTGATACTAAGCAGACGTTGGATTTTTTGTAGACTGAAATTATAAAAGATAAAAAAAATAATCAAAATATTCCTAAAATCTAAAAGAGAAAACTGTCATGCTTGTTTGGCATATTAATTTCTGCTGAGGCAGATACACTTAGATATGTTGGTGTTCTTATGCAAAGTGGCTTGGACTCAGAGATCAGAGAATTGAAGTTGAATTCTAGCTGAGTTACATTCACTTAAAAACAAATACCCTTTCGAAAGGTGTGAATCCATCACTTCTTCTCCCAGCTATGGGTTAAATGTTAAGATATATATCTGGAAAAATCTTTATCTAAAAAAAATACATAATTCAATATTCACTTGCAAAAAAAGTATTATTCTTACATTTCTAAAAAGAGAAAATAATATTTTTAAGCTTTAACTAAACGTCAAAGTGTTGATAATCTGTAAAAAAAAATCAATAAATCAATCCTAAAAATTGTGATATTGAAACAGATCAGATGAGAGAACTGATTTTTATTGGAGTTTGTTACATTCACTTGTTTTCTTTTTAATCATTTCATCACAAGCAAGACAATAAAGTCACTAAGATGTAAGGGGTTACTGAGTGTTAGAGAATATGAGAACAAAAACACTATGAACAAGAGAGAACATTAAAAGAAGAATAATCAAGAGATTTCAGTAGATAACAACTGACATTGCATTTATATTTTTGAAGTTCAAAGTTGACTGGCATGCAAGAAGCCGAAAGAGAGTGTGGCACAAGAATCCGGAATAGCGTTCCTTAAGCAAGAATAATAGAGGTATAATTTATTTATAATAGGTAATATAGTTCGAAATATTTAATAATCCATGGGTCCTCCTTTATTTTGAATAACCTTTTCAACCCTTTTTGCCATTGACTTGATTAGGTTCTGGCAAATCTCATCTCCAAACATTGAATTCTATTCTGATATGAAATTCACAATCAAATCCTCTTTGTTGCTCAAATGATTTCTCGAGAGCCTGTACTTTATAATGCTTTCATAATTTTTGTATGGGGTTAAGGTCAGGAGATTGGGGCGGCCATGTCATAACACTCACCTGCTTCTCATCAAAGTATTCCTTCATCAATTTTGATTTGTGACAGGGAGCATTATCCTGCATAAAAATGAGCTTGGTGGGGCCGATTTGCACCCTTTCAGCAGAAGGGAGCAGACAAGACTCTAAAATTCTCTTGTACTGCTCGCTCCTGTGGGTCTTTTCAATAGGTTTTAAGAAACCAGTTCCATGAAAAGAAAAGCATTCCCCAGAACATTATACTGAACGGATGCTTGACAGTACTTACTGCTAAATTCAAAGAGCTTTCAAAGCTTCTTCGGATTTTAGATCGCTTATCCTTTGAATTTAGCTCAACTTTTGTTTCATTGGAAAAGAGAACATTTAGTAAAAAAAATCAAGTGAGTCACTTTTATCGAGCAGCACTATATATATATATATATATATATATATATGTCATCCACAGACAGACTATTTCGCTGTTTCACAGCTCATCAGTGTGGCTAGACGTCCGGTTGCCTCTAGCTAGGATCGAAACCCGACTGAATTGCCGTCAGTCGGAACTTCTACCACTAAGCCATCAGCTCATGGCAGGGATGAAGGTGAATTTTTAGCGTGTTTCTTTTTAGATTTAGATAAACACACAGTGACTGATATATATATATATTTATGTATGTATGTAATTTCTAATGATGTAGATTTTGTTCATTTAAAAAGTCATGTTCTTAAATAGCCTCGTCAGATGTAGACTTTCATATGGATGTCATACAAAATTTCCCACTTATTCAGAAACGGTTAAAATCTCGTATCCTCAATATACAACTGTTTTCTCAGTTCAACTATTAAAAATGGTTTCAAAAGAATCTGTAATGTAATTGATCCTGACCTGGCATCTCAACTTCAGTCACATGTTTTACATGGTTTCCCTCTGTCTTTTCTACAAATATTTTCATGACAACTGCTCTGATGAACATTTTTCCCTGGTGCCCCAACTACATGAAACTAAGTGTGCTACAAGATTGGCATCTAAGTCCCACCCGTTTATTGTTGAAATAGCTAAATTCAACTGCCTCTTCTACTCCAGCAATTTCTTTTCTTGCAACTTCCTGAAACACTGCTGAAGTGGGTAAATTCCAACTGTGATAAATTTGGTAATACAAAGTTCTCAGAACAATGTAGAGCTTATAAACATAAAAGAAATGAAGAATAAAAAAATAAAATGGAGATAACTCAAGTTTCACTTTCAAAATTGAAAGATTATCAGGCTGGGGTCAATCTTTATCTTCTCTCACTTCTGCCTAAAATATGGAGCCAGATGTGAGTGTCACCTGGGTTCCATATTAGGTATTAAATATTTTTGCATGAAGACATCCCATCATAATTTCTGCTCTCTTATCCAATAGTGACCCAGGGTTCAAAAACATCAAGATCACCAACTTTTTCTCCTGACACAATTTGCAAAATTTATCTCCGCCCTCCTGCATAGCTTTTACTTCTCCTTTCTATGCTCCATCTTATTTCTGGTTGTATGATCTGCCCATTGTTTATTTCTCAGATATATCTAGAAAGAGCAGTGCTATTACAATACCTACTCAACTGGAACAATGTTGCACGGTTGCTCTATTTCCATTTAAATGTTTGCATGTAAAAAATATTAAATAGCTAACAGGGAACCCAAATGACACTTACATGCACCTCCCCTCTAAAAGCTACAATTTCTTTCGTTTAAAAATAGAAAGATGCTAACTAGAATTTCATGTTCAACTCACAAAGGTCTGAATAAATGCAGCACAAAAACTACATCTTAAAAAGTCAATCGTGAAAAGAAATTAATAACATCTAAAAATAAACCCCCTTGAAAATGGCTAAAGAACTGCATTCCCTTTACTTGTACCAAATGAAAAACTGTAAGGATGTTGTTCAAATATATCTATATATATATATATAAAAATAATAATTCACCTCCTACAACAAAATTAAATAGAGCAAATATTATTTACGAATTCAAATGTCCATTAAGGAATTGTATTCCTCAAGAATCAACTTTCGTAAATAATTATATAGGCCACACTACAAATCGTTTAACACGCAGATTAACCCTACACCTTTCTGACAATAGCTCAATTAGATCTCATTTAAATATTCATGGAGACCTACCGGACACTATTCGGAATATACTTGTCGAAAACACTAATATAATAGCATCATCCACTTGCAAAAAAAGGCTAAAAATAATGGAAGCCTTACTTATAAAATTAAACAAACCAACCCTTAATAATATTAACTTTGAACATGGACATAATATCTTGACCGTGTTTTGAAACAAAAAAATGAATCACTTTATAAAACACACACAAACTATTTCTAATTCTAACAGTTGAAATATAATCCTTGATAATGGCTAAAAGTATAGCCGAAAGCGCTCGGAAAAGAACATTCGGACAATTTTTGTATAATTTATCCTCTGAAAAGAAAACCTTTATTAGATCGCACGAGAAATTATATAAAAAACTAAATAAAAGCACCTTGTCAGTCGTTTTTAATGAAATGTGCTTGAAAGAAGGATTGCTGCCTAAATACACAAATATATATATATATATATATATAAAATATAAAAGGCTCAAACACTAATATTCCATGGTTATAATTTATTACATTGCAATCGTAATCATGATCCAAATCATCAGACCTACAAATTCAAAAAGAAATCAGAAAATATAACTCCATGTATAAAAAACAAAATTTTAGTGAGAGTGTTATATTTTTCGATTTCTTTTTGAATTTGTAGGTCTGATGATTTGGATCATGATTACGATTCCAATATAATAAATTATAACCATGGAATATTAGTGTTTGAGCCTTTTATATTATATTCTTACTCTGTCCTGGACATTGAGTTCTACCTGGATTCTATCCTCTTGGGAATTTATATATCTATATATATATATATATATCTATATATATATATATAGATATATATATATATATATATATATAGACAATATTAGTGGTAAATATACACATACATATGCAATTATATATACGCATACATATATGTATAAAAATAATTCCAAGAGGATATGATCCAGGTAGAACTCAATGTCCAGGACAGAGTAAGGATATAATAAAAAAACTTAAACACTAATATTCCATGGTCATAATTTATTCCATTGGAATCGTAAAAATGATTCAATTCATCAGACCTACAGATTCAAAAAGAAAACAGAAAAAACAACTCTGGGAAAATATTAGTAAGAGTATATGTGTGAGAGTGTGGGAGGAATAATTATAATATTTTTTTAAAAAATAGGATTCCTTTGCTACATAAGAGTTCTCATGTTTCAAAAACGAGAGCCCGAACCCTCAATATAATTATTAAAATTAAGTTGAATTAAGGTATCGGGTCCCGCTTCATCCTCAAGCAAAATTTTAGGCTCCTAAAATCTGAGTTGTGTACCGGTGATGGAAAAAAATCTATATTTATTAATATATATGTATATATATATATATATATATATATATATATATATATAATAAGCATCTATACAAATCAATCTGTTTCTCCACCTTTACTTTTCCTTCTGTATCTTCTTCATCTCTTAATTATCTTTTCACCTTTTACTTAGCTTCTCATCATCATCATCTTCTGCTTCCTTCTCTAAGTCAACAAATCCGTTCTCTTCATTTTCATCCCCCTTTTTTTCCCCTAGTTTCTTTGTCTTTCTTTTTACTTCCTTTCTTTTATTTCTTTCATCCTTTCTTTCACTTTTCTCTTTCTTTTTTCTTCTCTTCTTTTTCTCTTTTCCTTCCTCTTTATCTTTTTCTTTGATTTCCACCTGCTATGTTATTCTCCTCTCTCTCTTTCTCGTCCTCGTTGCCCTCTTTCCCCTTCCTCTACCAATATTTTCTCCTTCCCGCTATTTATCTTGCCACCATGATCTTTCCCAGTGGGTCCATGGCTGTTGGCTTCTTTATGAAGAAAACCACTTGTCATTGATGAAGGAGACAGGCTTTGACAACATCCAAAGAGAGCACTTGCTTCTACAAGTTCAACGAAACACCTGTTGATTCTCTTAGGCTTCTGAGATTCTCAACACACTCCATACAAATAAACACATGCTAACTTATGTACATATTAGGCATTTATTTATGGCTATATACATTCTTATATACTTAAACAATCATACTAACACCTTTAAGCTATAAAGCTATAAACTTCGCATTATATATAAATATAAATATATATTATATATGTATGAAATATCACACATTGAGTGCTGATTTTAATAAAATAGTACTTGATGTATAATAACAGATGTATAATTTATATTAATAAAAAATATTTTTTAATTGTATCACCCCATGCAAGGCAGTAAAGCCACTATGATACAAGGGGTGGAAGAACAAGTAATAAAAAAAAGAAAGATCAGGGAACAAGAAGAATAGAAAACTAATCAAGACAATAGATAGCAATTGACATTGCATTTAAATTTTTGAAGATTAAAGTTGGCTGGAAAGCATGAAGCTGGCTGAGAGTTTCACAAATGAGAAGTGCCTGAGAAAAGAAACTGTTAGCATAGAACTTACAGTTATATCTAGCCAATTTATTTATTTTTTTCACACATTGTGCATGAAACTCAGAGTTGTACCTTTGGTGAGAAAAAAAAAAGGTAGATTTATTTTATATATATATATATATATATATATATATATATATATATATAGAGAGAGAGAGAGAGAGAGAGAGAGAGAGAGAGTGAGAGAGAGAGAGAGAGGCATGGTGGAGTAATGGATAACGGCTTGGTTTGAGGAATCGGAGAGCCGAGATCGAATTCCAGTCGAATCCATTACATTCACTTACGTGCTAATACCCTTGGGAAAGGTGTGAATCCTCTTCTTCTCTCTCCAACTATGGGTAAATAGCAGGACAGACTGGGTTCTATAGCCTTGGACGGCAACTGGTCTAGGAGAAGGACTACTCTGAATTCAAAATCTGCGGAGGGTCATTGGGTGACCTTGTGGCATTTGTTGCACCAGGTCCCTGTATTCGTCCCTCCAAAAAGTGTGGATGGCCCTGCACAAAGCCTTCACCACTATAATCAAATCCTGTGTGGGTGTCGGGCTTTCAGTTTCTGGGAACTGATCTGTCTGACCCTCATACGTCGAGTTAGACAGGAGAGTCCATCATATATATATATATTATTTCAAGTAAAAATATTATTATTATTTTATATATATATATATATTATTTCAAGTAAAAATATTATTATTATTTTATTTATATATATATATATATATTATTTCAAGTAAAAATATTATTATTTTATATATATATATATTATTTCAAGTAAAAATATTATTATTATTTTATTTATATATATATATATATATATATATATATATATATGTATATAGGGAAGAGGTTATAGTTGTTCTAATGAGAGAAAAGTGTATATTTTAAAAAGAAGGGAGAAACTGCAAATGTTTTTGTTGTAATATGGATTTTTAAAAAAATATATATTATATTTTATTTTCCATAATTTTGCTACACGTCTTTCCATCTCCATATATATATATATATATACATACATGCGTTTAGCATGAAACATCCTGTCACCTCTGAGTGTTGAGTTCAATGTTTACTTTATTTTTATATTTATACATATATATATATATATATATATATATATATATATATATATATATATATATATATATATAAAGGGTGTTTCATTAAGACGGATTATATATAAGGGTGTTTCATTAAGACAGATATATATAAGGGTGTTGTTGGAGTTTTTGGGTACCCTGGTATACTAGTGAGCCAGCCAAAATGAGCTGACTCATTTTATAGTTCACCAATATACGAATAAACCAATCAGAAGGCTCAAAATATTCAATGCGACGTGTATAAAGGTGGCCATGTCTTTCCCGAATATGTGCTGCCAGTTTTTGATATCAAAGACTGAAGAATTACTGAACAGCTTCTGGTGGTATTGGTGATATAGTCAGATTCAGTAGAGTGTCTGACTTGTGAGTGTTAATCTTTAACGTTGTTTCATTGAACAGATTACGTACTGCGCTGGATTCTATATTCATAGACTATGGTGAACATGGTCAACAGGTGTTTCATTAAGACGGATCAAAGTCAGCAGTAAATAAATCAGTGTTATTGGTCAAAATTTATTTATTTCAATATTGGATCATGTTGTTTGGCAATTATGTTAAAAAATAATATTGCCCAAGTGTTTGCCAAATCTGAAAGAAAAAATTATTAGATGTTTAAACTTAATTCCCATTTAAAATCTGTCCAAGTTATTGGAGCACCTTTTATATATATATATATATATATATATATATATATATATATATGTGTGTGTGTGTGTGTGTGTGTGTGTGTATGTGTGTGTGTGTGTATCACTGGAAATTCATGATGTGTTAATGTTGGCTGTTTCGTTCAACTGATGTAAGGGAGGGGATGGGGACAGTGACAAACTTTAGCATTACACAAAATTGTTGTCGACAGTCTTAAAAATACCAGCTATCCTTACCTTTTTATTTATTCTTCCTTTCTATACCTCATCAATCTTTTACTTACCTTTTACTTACCCTCTTATAATTCCTTCATCCAATTTCTCTCTTTTGCTGCTATCTTTGTCTTACTCTTTTTCTTTGATTTCCACTTGCTTTAATGTTATTTCCCTTCTCGGTTTCTCTTCCTCACTTCTTATTTTCCACTTTCTTATCTTTTTCTGTCTATTTATCTTCCCAACATTGTCTTTTCCACTGGGTTCATGCCTGTTAAGTAAATATTGATTGGTAAAGCTTTTTTTTTATTATATTTTTTATATTTGTTATCTTGGTGTAAGGAAACTGTTTCAAATGGATATAACTTGCAATGGATTAATATTATTAATTAAATAACGAGAAATAATTTCTGCCATGGAGCTCAATATAAGTCATGATATTTCATTCCAGAGAGTGTATATTCATTTGCCTGGTGAATCCCTGACAGACCACTTCAACAACTGTACAGATGGTATAATGGATAATGGTTCGGGATTTTTAAAAGTGCCAAGTTCCAATTCCTGTTGTGTTTGGTATATTCGCTGACACACAAATACCCTTGGGAAGGTGTCAAGCCACCTCTCCTGCCCCCTAGCTATGGGTTAATTAGTATAACTTGTTTCAGTAAATCATTATTATCTCCAAAAATTTCTTACAATATATGAATCCCTGACAGACCTTTTCAATATTAAGAACAAATGACGTGTGATATGAATAAAGTAGGAAGACAAAATTTTGAGGATAAGGAGGATAGATAATAACTGACTCTTCAGTTAAAGAGGTTAAGATTGTAGTGTTTAAGGAAGCATTGACAGTTCTTGAGGTAAAACTGTGTGAAACATTTTTCTTATATTTGGAACATGGGAAAAATGAGGATGATTTAGCACTGTGGAAGTGCCTGAGCTGTAAAGGTCTGAACTAACTAAAGTAATTTCAGAAGAAAAATCAAAAGAGATACTGAAATAAATAAAATGTTTTCAGGATGAAATGAAATGAGAAATAGAAAAAAAACAAAAGGAAATGGTTTACCCTTTGAGCCCTGACCACCGCTTTACTGGTGGTAGAGAAAAATGTCGTAATGCCCAGCCACCGATTGAATGATGAGTAAGCACTTGTAACTCTTTTTATATCTACGGTGAAACATTACATACTAATTATTTGAGAATTTTGACTCAGGAGCTCAGGCAGAAGGGTTAAAATTGTTCAGGAATGCAGGACTCAAAGGGTTAAGAAAGAAACGTAGGAGTTGAAATCAAAGGGAGAAGAAAAGTGCTCACTCTAGACCTCAAGAAGGATGCGTTCATGATGCTAAAGATGTTGGAAATATGGTTGCTTCTTTGTACCATCCAAGAAAGTAGCTGACTCCTCCTACCATGCTCTATCTATACAAGAGCTAGCAGCATGACCCGGCGTTGCCTGTGCTTGATTAAAAAATCGTACGACTCAAACAGCAATTGCTATCACTTGACTTAAAATATCACTTGCCCTTCCTTACCTTTAAAGGAGTGCCCTTTGCCGTGCTGATGTTGCTACATGCCTTACTTCTTGCCTATCTCACACTGCAAATTTTTTCTAAGCTCTATACTAAACATTAAATCTATTACGAAAAAAGAACTAAACAAAATGAACACAAAATAATCAGCTTTAAAGAAGGACTCGTAACTGGAAAAACCAAACGAAAAAAGAAGCAAGCAAATGAGCCAATTGGAGTAAAGTGCCATGCAGATTAAAATTTTCCCCACTTGTGACGAATGCAGCTATCGATTTTTTTGCATGCTAGCATGCTAGTTAATATTCATGTCAGTCAGCTGTTGGCTCTCACGCTGGCCAATAGAATCTTCCTGCCTATTCGTGGCAGCCAGCTATAGGCTCTCACTCTGGCCAGTAGAAAATGGCCGCAAACTACATGAAAACTACCTTAGAAGCATGAAAAAATTGATTATTTTCACTATCAATGGGAGTTGGGAAATGCAAAGTTTTGGCCTTTCTGCTAACTTGGAGCATGTGCATGTAAATTTTGGTGCAAATCCGTCAAAAATTGTGGGCGTGCATTCGTTACAGACACACACACACACATCCTGCCTTTTATAGATAGAGATAAGAGGTACCAAACAGGTACAGATCCTGGGTTGTCTGAATGCTTGGAAGAATCACTCCCTGAGTGACCATGTCTCTAGGGATATAACCATACACACATGCTTGGCCAATTATCAGAGGTTTTGAATTCAGATTTGTCCTTCTAGACTGGTTGACACCCAAAGCCATTGATGGGCCTAGGATTGCTGGCACACCAAATAAGCTGGTCTTCAGTGCTCATACAAGTATAATTTTTTAAAATTTTCACAAGCATTAAAACTAAAAATATAGAATAAAAATTTTATTACAATATACAACTTAATACAAGCTGAAGAAAACATTCATTATCCAATCTAAAACATTTTTCTAGCTTTTAGATCTGCAAATCTTCACAAGATAATTTTCTATTGACAAAATAGCCAAAGAATTTAATCTGTCTTGAGTCATAGATGGCCACAAGTTTGGTTCTTATAAGCTTTAGTTAACTAAAACTTCTCTCTCCAGTGGTCACGATAATGGGTGTAGTAAGCATTAGTCTCAATGGAATGCACAGATTTGGCATGGCATCCTGTAACTTATTAGTGTTTATGAAACTAACAACTTCTTTACATTGTCAAGAAATAATTCTTTTACAATATTCACTTCAGTCAAGAGACCCAAACACAAGAAATAGTGGGATGATGGCACCCTTGGTCTTGATGGCACCCTTGGCCTTGATGGCACCCTTGGCCTTGATGGCACCCTTGGCCTTGATGACACCCTTGGCCTTGAAGGCAACCTTAGCCTTGATGGCACCCTTAGCCTTGATGACACCCTTAGCCTTGATGGCACCCTTAGCCTTGATGACACCCTTGGCCTTGATGCCACCCTTAGCCTTGATGGCACCCTTAGTCTTGATGGCACCCTTGGCCTTGATGACACCCTTGGCCTTGATGGCACCCTTGGCCTTGATGACACCCTTGGCCTTGAAGGCAACCTTAGCCTTGATGGCACCCTTAGCCTTGATGACACCCTTAGCCTTGATGGCACCCTTAGTCTTGATGGCACCCTTGGCCTTGATGACACCCTTGGCCTTGATGCCACCCTTAGCCTTGATGGCACTCTTGGCTTGATGGCACCCTTGGCCTTGATGACACCCTTGGCCTTGATGGCACCCTTGGCCTTGATGACACCCTTGGCCTTGAAGGCAACCTTAGCCTTGATGGCACCCTTAGCCTTGATGACACCCTTAGCCTTGATGGCACCCTTAGTCTTGATGGCACCCTTGGCCTTGATGACACCCTTGGCCTTGATGCCACCCTTAGCCTTGATGGCACCCTTGGCCTTGATGGCACCTTTAGTAACTGTAATGAGGCAAAAAGCTCCATAAACTAAGAATGGTGCTAACAAAAAAAAGAGATACAGACAAATTTTTCATAGTTCTTCATTTCTGATTCCAGTTTTGTTTGTGTAGAGTAACTGACCATGGTTAGATGTTATTGTCAGAAATGCCTTAGAAACAGAATTGACGAAGTTTACACTAAACAATAAGAAAGCAAAGCAAGAACAGGTAAAAAATAATATGAAGGAAACAATATATGCAAGACAAAAATTGCCAAAACAACTGTAATGAAACAAAAAGCTTCCCAAACTAAGAATGGTTTAAATGCACAAAAAGGGATACAGACAAGCAAGTTGTTGACACCTTGGGTAAGCTGGGATTACAAGTATAATTTTAAAAAATTTTCACAAAGAGAAAATCTGAAAATATGAAATAACAAGTTTATTACAATATATAACTTAATAGAAGCTAAAGAAAACATTCATTATTCTACCTAAAATATTTTTTCTCACCTTTAGATCTGCAAATCTTTTCATGGCACCTATCTTCTTTGCAAGATCATTTTCTATTGACAAAATAGCCAAATAATTTAATCTGTCTTGAGTCATGGATGACTATAAGTATGTTCTTATAAACTTTTATTTTGGAAGAGCCCAAACACATGATATAGTGGCATGATGGTGCCCTCAGCCTTGATGGCACCCCAGGTGACTGCCCAAGTTGCCAGTAACTTGAGCCAGCCCTGATAATGTTTTGTGTCTTATATTCTCTTACACTCAGTAACCTATTATGTCTAGGTGGTTTTATTGTCTAGCTGAGGGTGAAATTATTAAAAAAAATAAGATTGAGCAGAACTTTTAATTCTTTCCGAATTGCCTTACTGAAAAGGTTGAATAATTCTGGTGAGAAGACACATCCTTGTCTTTCTCCTGTTAAAACATAAATAAGATCATCTCACATGCTAAAAGAAAACAGTGAAAAATTAATTAAAGAAATATATGCAAACATTTTTAATAGGCAATATTCTATGAAGCAACATAAACAGTAAAAAGATGGAAATAAGAAGAGATAACGAGAAATGAGAAACCACTAATTAATTATGACAAATTCTTGATTGTTTAATTAATTAGTTAATATCACTGCCTGTAGACAACTTCAAGTTTTCTTTCATTGTTGTTATTATTTATTTATTTTCTTTGTTTTTTTATCTTCTACTTTTTTTTCTTTCTTTTTCTCCTTTTCTTTTTTCCTGTCTCAAGTCTTCTTTCCTTGTCTAATCAAGCTTTAGCTTTTCCTTCTTCTTTCCTTTCTGCCTGGCAAGCATATCTCTCCTTTCATTTTTTTCATTCTTCTATTCATCCTTCCTCCTTTTCTCAGCCTATCCCTTTCCATTCACGGATGTGTGTGTGGTGTAATGGATACCAGCTCAACTTTAGAAATCAGAGAGCTGAGTTCAATTTTCAGTTAGGTTCATTACGTTTTTTTTAAATCAGTATTACTCCAAGCAAAGCAGTAAAGCCACTAAAACACAAGGAGTTACAGGGTGTGGAAGATTTAGGAGCAGAATCATTAATAATGAGCAGAAAGAGAAAAGAGTATTCAGGAGGAAAGTAGATAGCGATTGACATTGCGTTTAAATTTTTGCAGATTAAAATTGGCAGGAAAGCATAGAGCCAGAAGGGAGTTACACAAGTGAGAAGTGTGAGAAAAGAAACAGTTAACAGAAAATTTTTGGCTACATCTATCCAGCTAAATTGGTGAGATCTCAACACCAAACTAGTACTACATTTAAATTATAAAAGACTAGGTACCACAGCGAAGAGTTTATTTGAACAATTACCATTAAATTCTTTATAAAAACAGCACAGAAAGGCAGCCTTATGGTGGTGGGTAAGTGACTGAAGTCGAGCCGCCAGATCAGGACCAATAATATTGCTGATACTTCTTTGGATTTTATCAAGGAGCTCAAGGTAAATAGCAGGGGCAATGAACTATATGTGGCAACTATATTCTAGGTGAATGGTAAACTTATAGATAGAGATATAACATAGATTGACGAGAGAAAATTGTCTTGCATGGCAGAGTGAACTGACATTCTTAGTAACTGACATTTGGGAAGGGTATGAATCCATCTTCTCCTTGTGTTTTTTCCTTTTACCATATATATATAATTTTTTACAGTTTATGACCTTATTACAACATCTTCTTATATTTCTTTTCCATTTTTATATACTCCAAAAAAAAGGGGACTGAGCTACTCGCCAACAATAGTGCAGCATTCTGCTGGAGTGCATTCAGAAAATTTGCAGAAGGCTGGGGTGCCTGCCTGCACTTTTGATGGATTCAATTCCTGGCAGGGAATGTTATAGGGGAAAGGTGGCATCACACTATCAAGTGCAGAGTATCTCTGCAATATAACACCAAAGGATGATACATCAACCTCCACAGTCCCAGGCAAATGGAACCTACACCTACCAGAATGCATGTGAGGTGAATGAAACCTAAAAAGTTAGAGATATAGTGTGGATGAAGGCCCTGTGCACCATCTGCATGTCAAAATTTGGAAAGGGGGTTGTGAATGTACATCACAGTCTATGCTCAATTCTGGTCAATGGTATGCCGTGGACCTTCACAATGTCAAGATGGTGGACCGTGATGGTGAGGCCTCGGAAAGCAAGAGAGCAGTAGATTGCAAAGACAGTAAGTCATCAAAACCAGGAATCATAGTAGAATACAAGGATTCCACACAAATGCCCAGTGACATAACGGATGATGATGACCCACCAGACTTGGATGAAGAGACTTCCCCTGTCCAATTCACCTCAACCGATAGTCTTCTTGCATTAGGCACACAAAACTCTTTGATTTCACTATGGAGAAGCACAAGAAAGAAGGACCACCCCTGGCTGTTACCTGTGTGATCTGTTGGGAGTGTAGTAACACATGGCTTACCTAGTATGAAAATGTGTTTAAGTTTCTACAGCAGTAGAAAGAAATCTGTTTCAAGGCATATATATGCACATGTGTAATGATCGTCATTTTATTAAATGGACATCACACTTATGCAAATGTATTAACACCTGTCACTTACTATATAAACAACTACAGTGTAACCCGGATATAAGAGACTTCTTCTCCGGTCCCGACAACTCTCTTATATCCGGGTTACCCTGTACAATGTGCGAATGTTCTTTCGGCTATATAAAATGGACACAATAAAAATTGAAAACATTTTACATGCAACAAACTAGTTCTTATTTAATAGTTAAAATATTTAACCCTTCCACTGCTAACTACGGAGATCTTCGTTTTTTCTTATCTTGCTCCAGCTGGCTAAGTACGGAAACCTACGTTTTTTTGCATACCGCTGGTATGAGTGTCCCGTTGTGCCATCTATCATAAAATACGGAAAATTCTAACTGTTCTATCCTGCAAATTATTAGTCAGCCTTGATTTTTCTCTACGTCATGGTAGTTTCGTATCGAATTGCACTTGGTAAATGAGTAGCAGTGAAAGTGTTAATCTGTTTCTTTCTTTCTCCCTAAATGTTTCCTTCCTATCTATCTCTCTATCTATCTATCTATAATGATACAATGAATTCATATGAAAATGCATTTACTAATATTTTTGTTAATAAATATTTGTGTAGATGAGTTTATGGTGTCTACATAGAATTTAAATCAAATGTATAGGATGTTTTCATGTTTCCTTGATGTCTGTCCAGTTATGTAATATATTTGCATTCATGTTTTACCATAAATTTTCACATTCATAGATGCATACACATTTTTATGCATGAATTCCAATACTCATATCCTATCTATCTATCTATCTATCTATCTATCTATATATATATATATATATATATATATGATATAAAAAATTACTCAGTTAAAGTTAAACTGTAGAAAAAGACAATATATATAAAGGTAAAAGACAATAGGAAAACTGTGTTATTAGCTGACAAGTTTTGTCCAATGTGGACTTTTGCAAGACAAAAACGAATTTATTGAAAACAAATTAATTATTAACAACAAGCAAAATGACCTTAGTAACTAGTTCTTTCAGCTATGTGGTGAAAATCTGAACACGCCATATGCATTAACAGAAATTAAACTTTTCCCATGACTTCAGACACTCTTCTCTTGTTAGTTTAATTTTTTTTTACATAAAAAAAGGGTTTTATACAGGATTGCTATTTTCTTTTCTTTCTTTATTCTAGGCTGAACAATTAATTTCTGTGAAGTCAATGTTTCCATTGGTCCAAGAAAAATAGGCACACAAATTTATTTCTGCCCTCTTCTTCAGCTCAGATGAATTTGAAGAGTGTGGGTAAAGTGAGATATTATTCTTTCATATTTACGACACCTTTATAAACCAGAGAAGTATAGATCGAATCGAATTCTCTCAGTCACTGTGTATTTATCTAAAAATAAATACGCTTAAATTCACCTTCATCCCTGCCGTGTGCCAATGGCTTAGTGGTAGAATCCTAGTGGTAGAATCCTAGAAACCAGATGTCTAGCCACACTGATGAGCTGTGAAACAGTCTGTCTGTGGATGACACTATATATATATATATATATATATATATATATATATATATATATATATATTAGTGTATTTAGGCAGCAATCCTTCTTTCAAGCACATTTCATTAAAAACGACTGACAAGGTGCTTTTATTAGATCGCACGAGAAATTATATAAAAAACTAAATAAAAGCACCTTGTCAGTCGTTTTTAATGAAATATATATATATATATATATATATATATATATATATATATATGTATATATATATGTATATATATATATATATGTATATATATAGCATAATGAGAAGCCACGTATACTTTCTTAATATGTATATAATATAGAAAAAACAACTGAAAATTAAATTATATATATAAAAAAATATAAATACTTTCACAAAAAAATTCAATTTTTTTTTAATTTGCAACTTTTCAGTTGTTTTTTCTATATTATATATATATATATTTTTGTCATCCACAGACAGACTGTTTCACTGTTTCACAGCTCATCAGTGTGGCTAGACGTCCGGTTGCCTCTAGCTAGGATCGAAACCCGACTGAATTTGCGTCAGTCGGAACTTCTCCCACTAAGCCGTCGGCGCACGGCAGGGATGAAGGCGAATTTTAGCATGTTTAGTTTTAGATTTAGATAAACACACAGTGACTGACAGTGACTCAATTCTGCCGAAGAGTCGTGCAATATTAGCTTAAATAGTCACTATTTACAAACTCACACCTCAAACCAAAGAGCTCAACCGAAATTAATTTTTCAGGAGCCAATAATGGATGACACTACATATATATATATATATATATATATATATATATATATATATGTATATATATATATATATATATATGAAGAAATATAGTCTTAAAGTCTGCTATATTTATGGGATAAAGTGCTTCCTTTTCTACAAGTACTTCCACGGTAATTGCTCCGAGGAGTTGCTTTCGCTTGTCCCTAAGCCTCGTGAATTTAAGCGTCCTACAAGGCTGGCATCCCGTTCCCACCCCTTCACCATTGAAACTGTTAGATGTAGACGTCTTTTCTACTCCAATAGCTTCATGTCTCGCACATCTCGCCTATGGAACTCCCTTCCCTATTACTGTTTCCCTGACAAATACAATCTCCAACGGTTTAAGTGTAGTGTCAATCGTCATCTCCAATTGCCTTGATCTATCCGCTTCCTGACATCTTTCATTCCTATCTGCTCTCGCTCTATATCTCCCGTAACCCCCCTGCCTCGATCGACCCTCCGTCCTTCTCTTTCTCCACATCCCTTCCTTTACCACTCCTATCTGCTCTTCCTCCAACCCTTCTGTAACCCCATGCGTGATAGTGGCCACCGGCCTTACTTGGGGTGATACGCTTAAAAAAAAAAAAAAAAAAAAAAAAAAAGCTAGAGCGTGTGTAAATATAAAAGTGAACATAGAAGTCAACACTTAGAGGCGACAGTCTGTTTCATGCTAGATGCACTCATCGGGCCCAATGATTATATATATATATATATATATATATATATATATATATATATATATATATACTAGTAATAAATACACATTTTGTTCATCACCAGTAGCACAAATCCTTATACATCGAGTACTGCTTTATTAAACATCTGCACTCAATGTATGATACTTATATATATGTATATATTGCTAAGAAATTTGGTTCACTAGTCATGTGAGACAATTTTTCTCTCTAGAAACTATCATACATAAGTCTACCATTCACCAAGGCTTAGAATATTGCTACCACATATACTCCAGTGCATCCGCTATTTAGCTCCTTGATAAAATCCAATAAAGAATCAGCAATATTATCAGTCCTGATCCAGTGGCTCAGCTTCAGTCACTTTCGCACCACCATAAGTTTGCCTCCGTGTCTTTTCTATAAATACTTACATGGTAATTGTTCGAATGAACTCTTCGCTAGGGTACCTAGATGTTATGAATTTAAGTGCAGAATTAGAGTGATGTTGACATCTCCCCAATTTACAGTTTAGCTGGTAAGATGAAACTGTAAATTCTATGCTCATAGTTTCTTTCCTTGCACTTCAGGCTTGTGGAACTTCCTTCCAGCTCCTTGCTTTCCAGCCAACTTTAATCTGCCGAAATTTAAATTTAATGACAATCACTATCTACTGTCCTCCTGATTGCTCTTTTTGCTCCCGCTCATTAGCAATATTTCTGATTCTCCAATTCTTCTACACCCAATAACCGCTTGTATCTTAGTGGCTTTTTGCCTTGATTAGAGTGAAATTGATTTAAATATATATATTTTTTTAATTTAATTTTATTTTTATTGTCTTTTTACACTCTGATCCTATCTCGATGCATAACACATCTATTTTTGTTTTTCCCCTTTTCGTATTATCATTATCTTTATTTTTGTATTTTGTTATAATTTTTTATTTTTATTTCGGTTTATTTTTTCTGCACCCCCCGCATTTTTGAACAATGATTCTTCTAAAAGAATTCTTTATCCCTTTTTGTGCGATTTCTTTCCTCTCCCTTTTTTCTTTTTTCTCTTTCATTTCATATATTTATTTTATTTTTATTGCAATATTTTGCTATGTTCTCACACTTTATCCGAACACTCAAAATCTTTCAACCCTAATACCGTCCCCACCCCTGGTCCTGTAACCCTTTTTCCTCTATGTCCAACATCTCACTCCCTTTAAACCCACCACCAATCACAATTTTTAAATCTAAGGTTATTTTCACAAAAAAGTTTCACACAGCAAGAAATCAAACAGGGAACGGAATTTTTGTAACAATTCCACTTACAAGCAGGACTCTACCTAGCCTCAAGAACTAAATTTGGATAGTCTCCACCATCCCTCTGTTTATTTCTCACAGCCGCTGATAAAGAACACAGGCATGTTTGAAAATTCCAAATTTGGAACCTCAATCTCCATGCTTCATTTTTGTCACGTGATTAATTTTAATAAATGTTTTTCGTACTGATTACATTGGTGCCCTTTCATTTGACTTTGTTTTATTGACCAACTTATCTGCTCTATTTTATATATATATATATATATATATATATATATATATATATAGGTAACTATACTCGTGTCGAAAAACATTTGAATTCTTGATTTAACAATAGCCAAATCAATCGCGACGGGAAAAATAGGTTTTAAAAAAGAAAGAGCCAGGAACATGAAAGTCTGTCAAAAATAATCGCACAGATACAGGTTCAAGGCCCAAAGAAAAAACCCTGATACGAGTAAACAACTAAAGAGCTCGATACAAACGTAGAGCAAACCTAGTCAAACCTAATGAGCCAGACAAACCTACCAAGGTTTTACTTAGGCAGATCGTCAGGGTCAGCTGATATATATATATATATATATATATTCATATGTGTTAGACAGATAGACAGACAAAAGAAAACAGACTGTGATTAATAAATAGAATTTGTGATAGAATAAAGTAGAAATTGGAGACAGTAACTGGATAAAAATATTTTAAGACACTTTCCACCCAGACAATAAGAAATGACATTTTCTAACTGTTTCTTTTCTGCTTCCTGATCTTTATTTTCTGTTGGAGTTGTTGTTAATTTTCAAAAGATATATTTAGAGAATTTTTTGTCTATTTTATTTAAGAAAGCAACTGGTAGACAGAACTCATTCTCTTAATAGGATAAAAATACAAAAGCAGCTTGCTGTACATAAGTTGTAGCTACTTCAAAGATACATATATATATATATATATATATATATATATATATATATATATATATATATATATATATATATATATGGATAGCAATTTCTCTCTTATTCAAGTTTCCTTGAAGACAACTGAAAAGGCTGTTTATTAAATTTTTCTTACTTTGACACAAGTGTTTTCTCTTTTGAACATAAAATGTGCAAAATCTTTCCAAATGTTCTGTGAGTTCAAGCACTTTTGGATAATCTATTAACCATTGTCAAGGATTATTTTTTAACTGAATATGTAGGCTTCTTTATATATATATATGTATCCATGGCCAGTACAAGGGTCTTGTGCCCCCACTTGAATCTATGATACAGGACTCCCGCTCTGTTACATTTCAATTGAAATTGTTTGTATCTAAATTTACTTATCTTTACAGAATTTGCTCTCTCTGCACAATGTTTAAGATGCTTGTTTTGGCTTTAGTACTGTTCATAATCAGATAAAAGTCAGATTTCAAAGTCGGCTCTTCAAAGATACGCAGTCTTCTAATCAGGGCCGGTGCAAAGGGGTCTCTTGTCTCTTTTCTGAATCTATGATATGGCACTTCTTACTCCACTACATCTCAATTTTCATCAGGTAGTATTCATTTAAAATACAAATTTTATTGTTAATTAATTATGTACAATAAAGGATTACATACAATATAGGTGAGGAAATCAACTAGAAAAATTGAAAATAAATACAATGTATCTAAATACGAATTAGAGACACGTCATAATAGATCATTCCATCTTAAACAAATTGACAATGATTTGCAGCAATTTTTAACATCTAATTGAGTTTTTCTTTTGTTAAAAAGTTGAATAATGTAGCACATTTAATGCACATTATGGATAAAAATAATGAATTTTATGCAGTCTTTTTCAAGATTTTTCATTATTAAAAGTAATTCATGGATTTGGACATAAAGAAACATGTCAAAATCTGCAAAATGTTTTGTCCTTTAATTTGCGCTTGATGAATTTAATTTAATTTTTCCTACATGAATTTAAGCATGCTACTAGATTGGCATTTAGGTCCCACCCATTTACAGTTAAAACAGCTAAATGGAACTGCCACTTCTATTCCAACAGTTTTTTTTTCTCACACTTCCCACCTGTGGAACTCCATTCCATTTACTCGCTTCCCTGAGACCACAAAGAATTAGCTGAACTGTTTTTGAGTACTTTTAAGAGAGCTTTGAAAAAAGCAAGTAATGAAAAAGTGAGAAGAGAAGCACTCCAAAATTTCCTGAGAATATATCGAATAATGCAGAAACCTAATGCACTGGCAGACATGTAGAAACGTCGATGGTAGAATTGATACATTATTTACATTATTCAAACTATTGTCCTCATCTTTGTCGCCATACTTATTACAATGTTTCGGCCATTGTATACTCCAGCCTTCTTCAGATGGTTGGAATGTCAAACTGAACCCTTTATTTCGCTCACTGCGGTAGACTGTTCTAGTCCCACGGACCAGTATTCCAATAGATAATCTGATGGAGATGTTGACTTTCTGTACACAAACAACACACTTCGGAATGGGATCACACAGATATAGACAGGATGAGGGCTTAGCAATGGGCTCGCCATTATCACCAGCAATGGTGAAAATTTACATGGAATACTTTGAGGAAATGGCATTAGAATAAATATCTCTAAAGCCAACTATATGGTTAAGGTACATAGATGACACCTTCATACTCTGGCCACACCAGGAAGATGTTCAGTTTCTACTGGACCATGTGAACTCAATAAGACCTTGGATATAGTTCACAATGGAGAAAGAAAGTAACAACACACTCCCTTTCCTGGATGTTCTAATATTTTGAACAGAGCATGGATTCAAGACATCCATATACCGTAAACCAGTACCTCAATTTCAACTCCCACCATCCATACAGCGTAAAGAAAGGTATTGTCCACTGCTTACAATACCAAGCAAAAGTCATAAGTGGTGACCCAGAGACATTAGATAAAGAATTGGTCAGTATAAGTAGTACCCTACAACATAACAACTACCCTGGGTACATGGCACCAGCCCAAAAAAACTGGGGTAGGCGGGTACAAGAGGAGGGCAACAACACTCAGAAAACAGTCTGCTTGCCCTATGTGAAGAGGTTATCGGAGAAAATACAAAGGATCTGTGGTCCATATAACTTCAGGACAACCTTCAAAAGCTTGACGACACTTCGCAGATATCTCTCCCGAGTAAGACCCCACATAGAGGAGAACATGACTAAAGACAGTGTGTACGCTATTCCGTGCAGCTGCGGAAAGAAATATAAAGGGGAGACAGGCTGCCCCCTTAAGGTAAGGCTTCAAGAACACCAGAAAGCTGTAACACAAAGGGAAGTAGAAAAATGAGGTGTGGCTGACCACATATAGAGAGAATGGAGATCACTGCCCTCTGTGGGATCAGGTTGAGATCATAGATAAGGAACACTATTGGAAAATTCGTAAACTTAAGGAATCAGCACGTATACTAGGCCAAAAAATCTCCTGAGCCGACCAAGCCTAGAAATTGATACAATATGGGAACCAGTAATAAGGAGTGCCAGAGAAAAGCAACAAAAGTTGCAATATGAGCTCTGGTAAAAACATGATGATAGCAGCAAAAATTGCAATATGAGCACTGGTAAAAATGGTGTGGAGACATTAGGTTTATAATACCCAGAAATTCATCCACTGTGCCATGTGTCCTCAAGGACACATGGCACAGTGGATAAAGGTGTTGGTTAGATCCAGTGACAGAACCCAAAAGAGTGTGAGTTCAATACCCAGTTAAGGCAGTGGAGAACTTTCAGAGGGAAATAAACAGGAAATAACTGATAACTGACATCCACTAAACATGGCACGTGGAACTAGAACAGTCTACCGCAGTGAGCGAAATAAAGGGTTCAGTTCAACATTCCAACGGCCGTAACGTTGTAATAAATATGGCGACAAAGATGAGGACAATAGTCCGAATAATGTAAATAATGTATATAATATCTAATCTCTGAAATATAGACAGGTAGAATTGATGATCACAAGAAAAATTAAATTGGTGTTTAATAAGTTGTTACCAGGTTAAAAATGAATATGAATTGATAATGAAAAGGACACAAAATTGCTGAAAAATTTTTTTCCAGTGTATATAAAAATGGAAAAGAAGTTGTTGGTAATAAGGTCACAGATTGGAAGAATGATATATATATATATATATAAAAGTGAAAAAATGGGAGCACAAAAGGCATTGGAATCAGTTAAAGAAAAGGTTTACTGAAGAAAGACCTGCAAGAAAGGAAGAACCTATGCAAATACTGTATTATATTTTTGATACAGTATTTACATTAGTCGGACTATTGTCCTCATCTTTGTCGCCATATTTGTCACAACGTTTCGGCTGTTGTACGCTCCGGCCTTCTTCAGGTGGTTGGAATTTCGAACCGAACCCTTTATTTCGATCACTGGGGTAGACTGTTCTAGTTCCACGAGTTTGATGGATGTCAGTTATCAGTTATCTCCTGCTAATTTTCCCTCTGAAAGTTCTCCACTGCCTTAACCGGGTATTGAACTCACACTCTTTGGGTCTGTGACTGGATCTAACCAATGCCTTTATCCACTGTGCCATGTGCCCTCAAGGACAGTGGATAAAGGTGTTGGTTAGATCCAGTGACAGACCCAAAGAGTGTGAGTTCAATACCCGGTTGAGGCAGTGGAGAACTTTCAGTGGGAAAATTAGCAGGAGATAACTGATAGCTGACATCCATCAAACATGGCTCGTGGAACTAGAACAGTCTACCCCAGTGATCGAAATAAAGGGTTCAGTTCGAAATTCCAACCACCTGAAGAAGGCCGGAGCGTACAACAGCCGAAACGTTGTGACAAATATGGCGACAAAGATGAGGACAATAGTCCGACTAATGTAAATAGTGTACATAATACCTCATCTCAGGGATATAGACAGATATTTTTGATGTACCAACACCCCAAGAATTTGTTGAATGTACAAGTATGATTACCAGAAAAAGGAAATGTACAGAATAACTAGACGTCGACTCAAAGCAAAAAAAAAATACGAAGTTCAGTTCATTGGTGAACTCACCAAAAAGAGGAGGGGGTGAATCTTAAGGAATAAAATAAGAAATTTACTAATAAAACGAATCTAAAATTGTGGGGATGTGTAGTAAATAACATACTCCCAGTGATATAAATGAACTAGTCAAGACATCTTAAATAAAGAACTCAAAGTGAGGCAGTATAGTCTGTTGGAGTCACTCAGAAGAATTTCTAACAGATGTCATGGTGAGTAGCCTAAGCAAGACATAATATAATAACTGCTAGGTGTGAGTTACAATAATATCACATGGAATTATTTCAGTACCAAATAGTTAAATGGGAGCTTGATTAGAATTACAAATTAATATTTGGACTCGTTGCGGTATGCTTGTTTGTTTGGAGAACTATTAGTCACCATTATCTTGCAGGAATCAACACTTTGGAGAGTAAATATTTATAGGTTCCTGGAAAATTTATCCAACACACAATATTGATGGACTCAATGTGAGTCCAATTAAAATTGAATAATACAAAACAATAATTATAAACAAATGACAAGTCATGTATTTACACAAGGAATTACATGTGATAAAAGGAAAAAACCTGAAACTAGCTATAATAAGAATGTACTTGTTCATGTGTGTGTGTGTGTGTACAAGTGTGTGTTAGAGAGTACAAAAGTCAAGAGAGAAAACCATGAAAATGAACAAGCCCTAGTGGGCTCACTTTATCCAAATGTGACTACATCTGAAAACCAGAGCTAAAAAGCGGTAAAAGAGACTAGGGAGAGAAACGCATGCCTTTTTATAAGCTTAATGAATGTCCTTTTTTGGCAAATTCAAGTGTGATAACCCACAAGACCAAAGGATTCTTTTCATTATTAAATTATATTTTTAATCCTTTTTATAGGCTAATTATTTTATCATTCTAATTATTTTAATATATTTATAAATTTAAAAAATATTTTTTCAGTGTATAATCATCACCAAAATTTGCTTTGCTTTTTAAAACTGATAATACATTTGCTAAACAATTTTTTTTTAATATTTCATTGATTTTTTTTTTTCCTATAATGCATTTCCAGTCTTTTTCAGTCCAGCATGTTAGCAGTTTCTTATTTTTTATTAAATTTTTAAAAAAATTATTCCCCAGTATGGTGATATTAATTTTTGAAATAACATTGTATTTTTTTATATTCTGAAATCTTGCCTTATCCTTTTTTCATCTCTGCTTTTTTTTCTTTTTTTTTTTTTTTTTTTTTTGAGACAAAAAAAAGAATAAAAATTCAGCCTATTCATCAATGATACTTGCTGAGATTACAACACTTCCCTCCAGAGATTTCTCACCGGGCTTTATTCACTATGCTTCTGCCACTGGCAATGATGGTATTGTCATCTTTCAGAAGATTCGTATCAGACCTGATTATATTGTCAAGAGTAACACTGAAGTGAAACAGATAATTGCTGAAAGAGATGCATACAATCTAAGAGAGAGAGAGAGAGAGAGAAAAAAAAAATGAGCGCTAGATAAGAATAATTATCAGATGGGAAAGACATATATATATATATGTATAATCATTTTCAAATTGCAAACTAAAGAGATACATTTCTGTCAGAATTTCTGGGATGAGAAATTATCACTGTCTACATGCAGACTACTAAACTCCTCTTTGTTGTTATCACAACATTCTGGCCATTATATTCTCCGGTCTTTATTACGTGTAGATTGATCTGGGTAACCTACAAGGAATTCTGAATTTAACTCTTTATTAAGTCTACAGGACAATAGCCTAGGGGATTAAAGAGATGGTTTGTAAATTTCGTGATATAGTAATTGTGAGTGCAATCCCTGATCTGGGCAGTATGTAGCGGAAACAGGTAAATAATAACTGAGCAGTACTAAAAATAAGAACCAGACGTGATATCCTTAGTCATAGGCAGTGGAACGAGAACAATCTATCCCTGTAGATTGAATAAAGTGTTTAGTTTAGAATTCCCTGTAAGTTACTCAGATTGATATATACCTGATAAAGGGCATGGGGCACAATAGCTGAAAAGTTGTGATAACAACAAGGATGAGGACTATAGTTCAAATATAAATAGTGTAAATAAAGAAATACAGTCTGATTAAAATAGACATTTCTGCTTCCAGCAGACTTTAGAAGTATACAACTGTATTGTTTATGTTTGAAATTACTGTTTTCTGTGAGACATTTAATTTTAAAAAGTCAGCATTCAGAACTTAGCCATTCTTCTTACTCTATGTGCTATACAATTCAAGCTTTAATAAGTCCTGTGAGGGTTAAAATTTCCATGCCTTCTTTCCTCAATATGTGTAGTGGAAACTTCAACACAGAAACTTTGCACAGATTTAAATAAAAATTTAAACATTTCATGCTTTTATCTAATCTGACAATATCATTTTTTATTATTCACTGTGCTATATACGGTGTGAGGGACTGAAGAATCTATGACATTTTGTTGAATCTGAGGATGAAACAGAAGACTAAATTTATACTCTTGGCTTTAATCTATGACTATATTGAACAAAGCTGAGCTATAACATTTATTTAAAAGTATTCCTGCTATTAAGTAAATCAGCAGTAACGTTGCCTTCTTTTGCTGTTTTTATAAATACAGGGTAGTCCGAAAGACTTGTTGCCCCTTACCAAAATGTAATGAAAACAATAGAAGAACAAGTAATACAGTAATACAAAGTACATTCAGTTTATTTACTTTCAATGAGACTATCACACATTTGAAGATATGAACACCGTCATTTTCGTGTCAGCCATCTGAAACAGAAAATTATGTTATTTAGGGGCTGACAAGACTTTAGGACCACCCTGTACTTTTATGGCAATTGTTTGGCTGAGCTCTTCACAATGATGCCAAGTCTCTTTGAATTTATGTATAGTACTAGAGTGGTGACAAGGTCTCACCAATTTACTGTTGGTTCTATGCTAAAAGTTCCTTTTCTCGCACCTCGCTTGTGGAACTCCCTTCTGGCTCCATGCTTTCCAGCCAACTTTAATCTGCAAATATCTAAATGGCAATGTCAGTCGCTATCTACTGTCCTCCTGATTACTCGTCTTTTGTTCTTGCTTATTAGCAATGTTTCTAATTCTTCAACATCCAATAACCTCTTATGTCTTAGTGGCTTTACTGCCTTGTTTGGGGTGAATTTGATTAACAAAACAAGAAAGAATAACAATAAACACATATAAAATCATATTTAAATAAATTTAAAAATAATATCATGCCTACCATATATATATATATATATATATATATATATATATATATATATATATATGTCATAAAATCATCAAAAACAAAAAAATTAGAATAATAAAGTATGTTCAGCAGATGTTCTTATTTCAGATTCCTGCTGACAGGCCACACTTATGTGTTGATTTTTAATCCAACATCAATTTTGAATTCAGACATGTTTACATCTGTGCTCTGCCGTTGACGACCTTTCAGTTAAATTTCAATTGTGATTTAGAATAGATTTTTGCCCATGGCTCCAAAGAAAAGTCCCAGCACAAGTGCTAATGCTAAATGTAAGGCTATATTGCTGGAAGATAAAATTAATTATTTTATTCAGAATACTGTATGTATATGTCGTAAATACTGTAATAGGCAATGGGGAGTACTTATTTGTGGATCATAGTGTGGTTATTTTGACTTTAGTCATTTTTCAACCTTAGTCATGACCTCTAAAACCAATTAACGATATACATGTATACAGAAATGGTGTATAGGTCTTATTCTAGAAAATAAGTCTAAATGAACAGTAGAAAAATGTGTATTTAAAATCAAAACAAAAGTAACATTTAGAGTATGATAAAAGCAAAAAACATTCTTGGCTAGGACCAGATGCAAAAATATTGAATCAGGAATCCTTAAAACTTTAAAACAAACATCCTCCTTAACCCCACACATTCAGCATTTTTTCCCTGCCCTTGACTTGTGTGGCTATAACATCCACAGTGCTATGAGGTGGGAAGATGAAATTAAACAGGAGACTAAAATTATATTCTTGGCCTCAATCTATGACTATGCTACTGGGCTGAGCCGTGTCATTTGTCTAAAATCATGTACTGGCATTAATTCTCAAAATAAATCAGAAAACTTCATTTCTTTTTTTTTCGAAACATTAGCTTTTAAAAATGTTGCAAACATCGACTCACACAGAAATCACCTAATGTTGGTGCAAAAATTGGCTTGCATGAGCTCCAAATTAAAATTTCCACATTTGCATTCATTTAGTGACGTTATCTCAACACCATTTAAGCTTTCAAAAAACAAATGACACACCTTGTCGTTTGCTACAAATTTTGAAAGATCACTCCAGAAAATGATTAACAATATTTTCCCTCCTAAAAATAGAAATTAAAAATTGGTAATATATTTATTAACCAATAAACTTCTGAGTTTAGTAAATCTAACTTTTAACATCCTGTGATCTGATTTTTCTTATAGATACCTTAACTTAAAATACTTTCAGTTTTCAGAATAACCAGGGATGTAAACAAAATTCTGATCTCATTTGGATTGAGAGAAAGGACTTGAGAAAAACTTAATAACTGTATAGATATTTTGGGAGATGTCATAGCTGATAATTTTGTGTATCATCCAATTCTCAATCCTGCCAGGTCTTTTGAACAGGAATAGAGGTTTAATCCTTGTTGCAAGTTTAAGATTGAGTTTCTGGTTAATTGTAAAGTTTTCTCATTCTCTTTCATTCTCTGTAGTCTCTTGTGTCTTAGGGGCATTATCACCTTTCTTGGAGCGAATTGAATTAAAAAGTCCTCTGATAAGGAAAAAGGAGCTGAGAGAAAGGACTTTATAACTGCGTAGACGTTTTGAAAGATGCCATAGCTGGAGAGTGTGTAACAATTCCCTGATGTTATTTGAAATGAGAGAAAGGACCTGAGAGAAAGAACCTGCGAAAAAGGACTTTATAACTGTAGACTTTTCAAAAGGTGCTATAGATAGGGAGTTTGTGTAGCAATTCCCTGAGGTTAGTCAGAGTGAAAGAAAGGACCTGCGAAAAAGGACTTTATAATTGTGTAGACTTTTCAAAAGGTGCTATAGATAGGGGGTTTGTGTAGCAATTCCCTGAGGTTAGTCAGAGTGAAAGAAAGGACCTGCGAAAAAGGACTTTATAATTGTGTAGACTTTTCAAAAGGTGCTATAGATAGGGGGTTTGTGTAGCAATTCCCTGAGGTTAGTCAGAGTGAAAGAAAGGACCTGCGAAAAAGGACTTTATAATTGTGTAGACTTTTCAAAAGGTGCTATAGATAGGGAGTTTGTGTAGCAATTCCCTGAGGTTAGTCAGAGTGAAAGAAAGGACCTGCGAAAAAGGACTTTATAATTGTGTAGACTTTTCAAAAGGTGCTATAGATAGGGGGTTTGTGTAGCAATTCCCTGAGGTTAGTCAGAGTGAAAGAAAGGACCTGCGAAAAAGGACTTTATAATTGTGTAGACTTTTCAAAAGGTGCTATAGATAGGGGGTTTGTGTAGCAATTCCCTGAGGTTAGTCAGAGTGAAAGAAAGGACCTGCGAAAAAGGACTTTATAATTGTGTAGACTTTTCAAAAGGTGCTATAGATAGGGAGTTTGTGTAGCAATTCCCTGATGTTATTCAGAGTGAGAGAAAGGACCTGAAAGAAGGGACTTTAAAACTGTGTAAACTCTTCAAGAGATGCCCATACCTGGAGAGTTTGCGTTACAATTCTCTGATCTTGATAAGAGTGAAAGATGGGACTTTATAATTGCGTAGACTTTTGAAAGATGCCATAGCTAGAGACTTTATGTTGCAATTCCCCGATGTTACTAAAAGTGATAAAAAGGACTGAACTCGATAATTTATATAATATAGCTAGAGAATTTATATAGTAGCTCCATATGTCAAAGCTATGAAAAATAAATTTTTTAGATTTATGAAATATTTCTTGGTATCGTAAATAACTGATAGGAAACTGCAGGAGAGCTTGTTGTCAAATAAAACATCAATTTATTTGAAATAGAAAAGTGTGAGTCAAAAATTGATATATTGAATATTTGAACCGTTGTCTGCTAATAATTTAGTGTACTCATTTTTTCTAAGTCTATCCATTCAAATACTTATCTATTTACGTACTTACCTAGTCACTACCAATCAGTCTGTCATCTCACTATTGATTAATATAAAGTTGTTTATATCTAAATTTACTTATCTTTATAGGTTTTCTCTATTAGCACAATGGTAAGATGTTTGTTTTGGCTTTAGTACTGTTCATAATCAGATAAAAGTCATATTTCAAAGTTGGCTCTTCAAAGCTATACAGTCTTCCAATACAAGGGTCTCATACCCACTCCCTTAATCTATGATATGGAGCACCCCCTACTCTACTACATCTCAGTGTTCATAAGGTAGTATTCATCTAAAATACAAATTTTATTGCAACCTAATTATGCGCAATACTCATATGCAATATAGGTGAACAATTCAATTAGAAAAATTGAAAATAAATACAATATATCTAAATACATATCAGAGACATGTCATAATAAAGTAGTTCCCAACCTTTTTTGTGTCATCACCCACTTTCATATACAAAAAATTTTCACCACCCACCTGTATATATATTAATTATTCAAAACAAACCAAAATTTTTTGGTAAAAGTTTGTCACTGGTTCATAGACTGATTTATGATGTAGCAAAAATACCAAACAGAGGTTACAAATAACTCTGACTTGAGCGGTTACTGCTGCTACCATATTAGAGTACAAATGAAAGCAAACTTCATAATTGAAAACTATATAGAAAATTAAAAAAAATATTCCTTGTTTGTGGATATATATATATATATATCTTATCAAGGAATGTGATTCAGTTATTCCCATTTAGCATCCTGTTTTTCTTAATACAGGTTCTTTGCTTATATCCTTTGGATAATGTTGAAATGTCTTTTTAATATTCAAAATCCCATACCAATCACCAAAATTTCCAATCTCCCAGCATTTTCAGTTTAGTTGCTCATCGCCAACATAACAGTTGAAATCATCCACTGGTGGGTTATATCATCTAGGTTGGGAAACCCTGTCATAATAGATCATTCCATCTTAAATAAATCAAAAAGGTTTTGCAGCAAATTTTAACATCAGCTTGATATTTTTCTTGTCAAAAATTGAATAATTTTAACATATTCAACATTATGGATAAAAAATAATGAATTTTATATTGTGTTCGTTTCAAGATTTAACATGAACAAAACAAATTCATGGATTTGGATGAAAAAAAAACATAATAATAATTATCCTACTCAATCAAAATTCATAAGTAATTACATAGGACATACTACAACATGTTTGACATGCAGACTCACTCTACATCTTTCTGACCATAGTTCAATTAGATCTCATTTAAATATTCATGGAGACCTAACAGACACTATTCATAACATACTTGTTGACAACACTAATTTAATAGCATCATCTACATGCAAAAAAAAGGCTAAAAATAATGGCAGCCATATTAATAAAAACTAAAAATATAACACTCAGTAATATCAACTATGAACATGGACACAATATCTTGACCGTGTCTTGAAAATGAAAACATTATATAAATGCATAGATACAACAAACTATTTCTTGTTAACAATTAAACCTTGAAAATGGCTAAATGTATAGCCGAAAGTGCTCGGATAAAAAGAACAACTGGACAGTTTTTATATAATTTATCATCTGAAAAGAAAAAAATATTATATCACATGAGAAATTGTATAAAAAAACTAAGTCAAAGCAACTTGTCTGTCATATTCAATGAAATGTGCATGAAAGAAGGATTGCTGCCTTAATACACAAATTTTAAATATATATATATATATGCATATATTTATTTCATGCCTTCATGAAAGGAGATGCAGGGCAGTGAGTGAGTTGATACAATGATCTTTCATTATACTTGGAGGCAATAATTACTTTTTAAACAAAATTTAACTTTACCTTTTTCATACACAAAAGGAAATTAAATCTTTTGATCCAAATTTTACAGACATAACAAAGGCAGAAAGCAAACGGACCATTGAAAAAATAGGAAACATATGCAAAAACACATATGAACACATACAAATTCATAAACGTATGCATGCACACATAAATATATATATATATGTATCCATGGAAAAATACATTAAAGCAATCAATAAGCAAGTCTGTTTTATATGCAACACAGAGATTTCTATATAAATTTCACTTTTTTTTTTTTTTTTAAGCGTATCACCCCAAGCAAGGCTGGTGGCCACTATCACGCATGGGGTTACAGAAGGGTTGGAGGAAGTGCAGATAGGAGTGGTAAAGGAAGGGATGTGGAGAAAGAGAAGGACGGAGGGTCGATCAAGGCAAGGGGGTTACAGAAGATTTAGAGCGAGAGCAGATAGAAATGAAAGATGAAAGGAAGTGGAGAAGGGAAGTGGATAGATCCAGGCAACTGGAGATGACGATTGACGCTACACTTAAACCGTTGGAGATTGTATTTGTCAGGGAAACAGTAATAGGGAAGGGAGTTCCATAGGCGAGATGTGCGAGACATGAAGCTATTGGAGTAGAAGAGACGTCTACATCTAACAGTTTCAACGGTGAAGGGGTGGGAACGGGATGCCAGCCTCGTAGGACGCTTAAATTCACGAGGCTTAGGGACAAGCGAAAGCAACTCCTCGGAGCAATTACTGTGGAAGTACTTGTAGAAAAGGCAGAGCGATGCAACATCGTGTCTGTGAGAGAGCGACTGCAGACAAGATGACAAATCAGGGCCAATCACATTGCATATCCGTCTCTGGATCTTATCAAGAACCCTGAGGCAATACGCAGGGGCCCCAGACCATAAATGGCAGCAATACTCCATGCAAGGGCTTGCTGCTAGCTGTATTTCTGTAAAAACCACGTTTCTGTCAGAGTAGATATGTGTGCCTAAAATTGCAAAATAAAAGGTGCTTAAATTATACCTAAAAATTGTAGACATATGGCATAGCTCAGGATAATGTTTGATAAAAATTTAATAACAGTGAGATATAGATTTTGTAAGGCACAAAACATGTATGTGTAAAGTGCCTTCAGAATCCTTTTTGAAAGTCCTCAAAATTGTATATGAGTAAAATTTGATGCAGATAAAATAAGAGACTTAATTAATAGAAAAACAAAATCCAAATTCAGGGCCTTCTTACTCATGCTAGAAGAACCCCTCCCTGATTGACTATGTCTTCAGAGGTGGATCAGGGCCTTCTCAATCATGTTAGAGGAACCCCCTCCCTGATTGACTATGTCTTCAGAGGTGGACCAGGGCCTTATCAATCATGTTAGAGGAACACCTCTCTGATTGACTATGTCTTCAGAGGTGGACCAGGGCCTTCTCAATCATGTTAGAAGAACTCCTCCCTGATTGGCTATGTTTTCAGGTGTGGACCAAGACCTTCTTACTCCTGCTGGAGGAGCTCCTTGATTATTGACCATCTCTTTAGGAGTGTAGCCAT
Source organism: Acanthosepion esculentum (assembly GCA_964036315.1). Classification (NCBI taxonomy): domain Eukaryota; kingdom Metazoa; phylum Mollusca; class Cephalopoda; order Sepiida; family Sepiidae; genus Acanthosepion; species Acanthosepion esculentum. Next base: position 31,117,681 of record OZ038516.1, on the reverse strand, counting down.
ACTTGTCACTCTTGGCCAATTGTGGGTTTGCAAAGCAATTTAACCCATAGTTGGAGATTTTGATTTTAGAGTTATCTTTCACCAACACTAGAATACAACCCAACACCATAGGACCGTGCTATCATCTCCATAGCTTGTGCGAGAAGAGATAGATTCATGGCTTCCTCAAGGGTTATTGCATGTAAGTGATTGTAATAAATATGACTGGAATTCAAACTTGGGTCACCAATTTCTCAATTTGAGCTGCTATCCAATACTTCATTGTGTCTCCAAAACAAAATCATAACAATGTAAAACATAAAGCAGAAAGTTACCTGTAATAACTGCCCCACCCCATGAGTGTACATCTCACCTTGCACATGTTCATTAAGGTTAAATTACACAATGGTCATACCACAAGATATTTAAAATAGATAGATATGTTTTTACAGGTCACACACACGCACACACACGCACACACACACATATATTTATATATATATTTGTGTTTGGAATTTTCGTTTTTTATATATTAGATGATGTTATTTTTATACATATATATCTGTTTTAATATCCTTTCTTTCCATGTTCTTTGTTTCTCTGTTATATTTGACCATTTTTATCTATGTATATTTGCCCGTATAAGTTATATTTTAATAAGTGGTTAGAATTCGTTTAATAACACTTTCAGTCTTGAATATTTTTTGGTTGTTGTATCGAACTGTCTAGGTCAATGTATGTGGGTGTATGTACATGTATTTATAAGTGTCTATATGTATAGAAACTTGCATGCATATTTAATTGTGTATGTATGTGTGTGATCTGGTTTTTTTTTTTGTAAAGGGTAGTGGAGATGTTTCCTGTCTTGTCACTTTTTTTGTGTGTGTATATATCTAAATATATCTGGGTGCTTATGTATTATCTGAGTGTGTATGTATTGTCTTTCGCAAGATGTCATCATCCCACCCCTACACTTGGAATTCAAATATATCCATGTTGTCATGAAGTTAAGAGCAGTCGATCTTAACATTTATTCTAATGTAATTTCAATGAAAACAAAATAAATAGAATAACATATGTTTTTATCTTTTTTCCTCAGTAATTTTATAATTTTAAACTTAATAGAGATTAAATTTAGATTTTAAAATGGGTAATTTTTTATTTTAAATTTTATCATATAATTTAATACTTATTGGTTAGAATAAATACTATTTTAGTATAACCCCAACTTTAAAGCATTTAATAGCTATTATAACCTTACTTCATTGTCAATTTTTTTGAATTCTCATATACTTGTATTTTGATTGGTCATTCCAACTTATGTAACAGCATTTCCCCTTACGAGGGGTCGTTAATTAATTTGAACCTTTTAAAACCCTTTATTCTACATTCAATATATATATACACACAAGTATATGATTGGTTTATATGGAATAAAATATATATATATATATATATATATATATATATATATATATATATATATATATATGTCTATTTTAGTTTTAATCTTTTAAAATAGAGATTAAATTTAGATTTTAAAATGGGTAATTTTTAATTTTAATTCCAAATTTTATCATATAATTTAATACTTATTGGTTAGAATAAATTCTATTTTAGTATAACCCCAACGTTAAAGCATTTAATAGATTGCCTCTATATGTCAGTATGAAAAGCTTTGATAATGGCTACGAACTGTGTTACCATTGGATGATAAGAGCCTCAGTGCTTCTGGTGAATATTGACATGAGGTATTCAATCTTGCAATGACAATCCAAGGCTGTGTTGAAGACTGCAGAGGTGGAGGATATTAAGCTCTCGTATGTGAGCTTGATATGGAGTCCAGAATTCAGAGCCATAGGATAGCATTGGATAAGCATGTAGTGTTGTACACTGAGACTTTTGTGAAGGTGGGCATGTTCAAATATAGAATGACTTGACCACAAAAAGTTGCTCGAAAACTTTTGATGGTTGATGCAATTTTGTAATTCATCATCAATTCTGCAATGGGGAGGACATACAGGAAGTTGAAAATGCACTTGATGTGCTTAAAATGAAGCATCAGTGTTATGATGCATTGGTCCCAATGGCTGGCAGAGAACTAAAGATTTTTGAAAATTAATCATAAGGCCAGTGCTCTTATCGGTTCTAAACATAAAATCAATGGTGCATTGCAGGGCATTATGATTCAGATTTGGACAGGCAGCAGTCTTTGTAGGAGCACAAAGCCAACAAAGATTGAAGACATTACCATCCAGTCTATAGAAGAGGCAGATGTCATCTTCCATTTATAAACTTTGACAGTGAAGCAATGTCAGAGCGGCAAGATATATGTTGAATAAGATTGGCCCTAAGATACAACCTTGCTTCATTCCTTCATTGATTTTAAAAGCATCAGGGCAGGGATGATGCCTGCAGATACAACATGTGCATATATGTCAGTATGAAAAGCTTTGATAATGGCTACAAACTTGGGTGAGCAAATACACTTAGCCAGAATGTTCCAGGGCATATGCCGATTAACTGTTTCGAAGGCCAAATCGATGAAGGCAATGTAAAAATCTCTGCGCCGTTCCCTGCATTTTTCTGAATTAAACACGCTTCAAACTCATGTGTGTCGTACTGTGTACTTTATGAATGCCACATTCTCTCTGGTAGGAGAATATATATGACTTACACGAGGAGATGTTGGAGGAAAATAAGGGCATGGACTGTGCCTGCTTTGCAAGCATCAAGATCCATCAGTATTTTCTATAATCAGCTTTGTCTCGTTTTCGTTGACCATGACAATGTTTGCATCCTTCCATTACTGTGGCACACACTGTGTGTTCAACACATCAATTTGGTTCGGTTTATTTCGATTTATGGCATATCAATTTGAATGGGTTATTGAATGACAACAATATTGAATGACAACAATATTTTTTAGAATAGCGCTTCATATGAATAAAATATGTACAGTGTAACCCGGATATAAGAGAGTTGTCGGGACCGGTGAAGAAGTCTCTTATTTCCGGGTTTCTCTTATATCCGGATTTTCTCTTATATCCGAGTTTGGTCTATTATATATACATTAACACAGGCTCTAATTTGGGTTACACTGTAGATAGACGTAGATTTTTTTACATGCTAGTTAGAAATGTAAACATAGGTTGGGTTTGCAATCCAGTCATTGGGTGAATGTAAAAAGTCCATATAGATTTAGTTTTAAAATAAACAGGTTTGCATAGGTTTGGTTTGTACAGTGTAACCCGGATATAATAGAGTTGTCGGGACCTGAGAAGAAGTCTCTTATATCCGGGTTTCTCTTATATCCGAGTTTGGTCTATTATATATACATTAACACAGGCTCTAATTTGGGACCAGATAAAATC
>OZ038516.1:31086828-31109328 GCA_964036315.1 Acanthosepion esculentum | reverse complement strand
CTTCATTTATTTATTTGGATTGATTATCTTTACTTGTTTCTTCTAATGGTTAATTTATCGGGATCGATTTGTTAGTTTATTTATTTATTTGGATTAATTTATTTTACTCGTTTTTTATTATTTATTTATTATACTGTATATTTTTATTTACTCTTTTCAGTTTTTGATTTTTTAAGTAACATAGTATTTTTTTATCATTGCATAACAGTTATAGCTATGTTTTTCGTCTGATTTTTGGTTTGATTTAACGAATATTTTGGTCATAATGGTTTGTTGATTTGTTTATTATTTAATTTATTTATTTGGGTTCATTGATTTTATTTTTTATTTTTTATTTATTTATTCTATTTCATCTATTCTAACGGGTGTGATTTGGTAATTTGATTGGGTTAATTTTACTTATTTTATTGTCATTTTTTTTAATATTTATTTATTGGTTTTATTTATTTATTTTTTTCAGTTTTCGATTTTTAAGTAACGTATTAAAAATAAACAAAATAATATAAAAAAGAAGTAAAATAAATTAACCCAAGTAAATAATAAACAAATTAACAACCCATTTCCGTTAGAACAGACAAAATAGAACAAATAAATAAAAAAATAAATGCATAAAATACAAGTAAAAATAATCAATCCAAATAAATAAATAAAGTAAACAATAAATAAATTAACGAACCAATCCCACTAAAATAACCATTAGAACAGACTACAACAATCAATCTAAAAATTCGATGAGAAAATAGCTATAAAAAATTACTATGTTACTCAAAAATTGAAAACCAAATAGAGAAAATAAAAATATATAAAATAAAAAAAATGTTCAAATAAATAAGAAAAAAGAAGTAAAAATTAATTCAAATAAATAAATAAATGAACAACCTAACAAATCACTCCTACTAAAATAACCAATAGAACTAATAAAAATAAACATAAATAAGCAAAAACAAGTAAAAATAATCAATCCAAATAATTAATAAATAAATAAACAAATTAAAAACTGTCTCCTGCCAAAATAGCAGAATAGACTACGGCAATCAATCCAAAAATTGGACAAATAAATAGCTATATCTTCACAGACCAAAACAAACTATTAAATAAGCGACCTATGCAAACCCACAAAAAACTTTTTTACTACATTAATAAAACATCGAAAACTGAAAAGAATAAATAAATATATAAAATAAAAAATGAAAATAAAAACAAGTAAAATAAATTAACCTAAATAAATAAATAAGCAAGCCACTTCTGCCAAAATAATTGCCAGAATGAATTACCCACAATGCACCATTGACCCATATATATAAACTGTCAAGAAAAAACCCAACACTTGTGGCCTGAGGATTGTGTCTAGCATGGAACAGCCTGTCACCTCTCAGTTTTGACTTCAATGTTCACTTTTATATTTTTATATATATATATATATATATATATATATATGTAGGATTTGTGTAGATGGAATAAATTCCAATAACCAAAAATATTATTCTTAAAAGAGTTCTCAATACAGAGTACAGCAATTGTTATTTATTCAAAAATTATAACATAAACATGTTATAACATCACTACAAAAATAACCATTTTGTTTAAAAAATTCTGGTGTCTTATCAAGTGATAGCATTGAATTTCAACACCCTCACTTGAGTAGATACCAGAAGTGTTGAAACAAAATGGCTATTTTTGTAGTGATGTTTTTGCATGTTTATATTATAATTTTTGAATAAATAATTATATTTATATATATATATATATATATATATATATATATATATATATATATATATATATTTAATAGGCCAGTTTAATTTGAGGAATAAAAAGCCAACAAAATAAAATTATTAGCAATAAAATTGATAATATATATATATATTAACCTTTTGACTAAATTGAAACACAAAGAGAAAGTTTTTAAAGTCAGAATTTTCGGACACACTTGTGACCTTTTTCAATGATATGAGGAATAAACAAAGAATTGGGACTTACTTTTCTGAAGAATGTTATGATTCTTGGTCAGTTCTCCCTGTTGAAATTATAAATGGTATTTATTATATATATATATATATATATATATATACATAGGAAGAGAGAGAGAGAGAGAGAGAGAGAGAGAGAGAGAGAGAAAGAAAGAGAGAATATTGTGAGAGATAGATATGTATATATAGATAGATAGAAAGAGAAATGGTTAGAGATAGATATCAATATATATATATATATATATATATATATATATAGATAGATAGATAGATAGATAGATAGATAGATATTGATAATATTAGTGGTCAATATATATATATGTATATATATATATATGTGTGTGTGTGTGTGTGTGTGTGTGTGTGTGTGTGTGTGTGTGTGTGTGTGTGTGTGTGTGTAAACAAGGTGTCCATAAAGTTTGTGTGCACTTGAAAAATTTTATAACTTTATTTATATTTGCGATAGAAATAATCTGTAAAAAATGTTATAAAGTTTAATGTACCTAGTTTTAAGTATAGCTAAAATAACTAATGTGATTTCAGGCATTTCTGTAAATCAGTTGGGAAATGTTTTCCGTGAACTGCAAAATCGTATTACCCTTTGTATTGCTAATGATGGAGGAGATGTGGAAACTTCAATAAAACTTCAATAAAACCTTAAAAAATATAGATTTACTTCTTTCTAATCCTTTTTACAAATTATTTCTATCGCAAATACAAATAAAGTTATAAATTTACCATAAATCTTTTGAAGTGCACACAAATTTTATGGACACCCTGTATATATATATATATATATATATATATATATATATATATATATATATATATATTTATATACATAAATTCCCAAGAGGATAGAATCCAGGTTGAACTCAATGTCCAGGACAGAGTAAGAATATATATATTTATATATATATATATATATATATATATATATATATATATATATATATATATATATATATATATATATATATGTGTGTGTGGTTAGAGATAGATATGGATATATAGATAGAAAGAAAGAGGGTGAGAGATATGGTTAGAGATATATATGGATATATAGATAAAAAATGAGAAAGAGAGAGAGAGAAAGTGAAATAGAGATATGGTTAGAGATAGATATGGATATATATATATATATAGAGAGAGAGAGAGAGAGAAATGATGAGAGATTATAAATACACAGATAGAGAGAGAGATATGGTAAGTGAAAGATATGAATATATAGATAGAAAGTGAGAGAGAGATATGGTCAGAAATGGATATGGATATATAGATATATATAGAGAGAGAGAGAGAAAGAGAGATATGGTTAGAGATAGATATAGATATTTCGACAAAGAGAGGGAGAAAGAGAGAGATAGTAAGAGAGATATGATTAGAGATAGATATGGATATCTAAATAGAAAAAGAGAAAGAGAGATATTGTTAGAGATAGATTTGTATATATAAATATAGAAAGAGAGATATGATTAGAAATATATATATATATATATATATATATATATATATATATATATATATATATATATGATGGACTCTCCCGTCGAACTCGACGTATGAGGGCCAGACAGATCAGTTCCCAGAAACTGAAAGCCGGACACCCACACAAGATTTGATTATAGTGGTGAAGGCTTTGTGTAGGGCCATCCACACTTTTTGGAGGGACGAATACAGGGACCTGGTGCAACGAATGCCACAAGGTCCCCAAACGACCCTCCGCAGGTTTTGAATTCAGAGTTGTCCTTCTCCTAGACCAGTTGCCGTCCAAGGCTATAGAACTCAGTCTGTCCTGCTATTTACCCATAGTTGGAGGGATAAGAAGAGGATTCACACCTTTCCCAAGGGTGTTAGCACTTAAGTGAATGTAATGGATTCGACTGGAATTCGAACTCGGCTCTCCGAGTATATATATATATATATATATATATATATATATATATATATATATATATATACTGAGAGAAAGAGAGATATGGTTAGAGATAGATATGGATATCTGGATAGAAAGTGAAACTCATAATAAAATATATCAAGAGATGAATTAAGTAAAAATTTATGTGGTAGGCAAAATTATTTTTAGACATATTAATAAATGTTTTTTTTACTTTTTTTTCAGACACCTAGGTGAGCAAGTGTATCTATCATTCTAGACATTTAAATATTGATTACTTTCTCCTGATCAAATGTCAAAAAAGTGTAGCCATATTGCATAGCTTATTTGCTACATTGTAAATTGTGTAATCGTCCAATCATGTTCAAATTTGATCAGTTCGATTGCTTAATTAATTCAATAACAAACTTTTCAATCCAGTGGGCATAAATCTGTGTGTGTGTGTACATATATATATATATATATATATATATATATATATATATATATATATATATATATATATATATATTGCGCTCAGTGTTAGAATATCTGTATATGTCTTTCTTTGAATATGACAATGTATCTTTGATTCCATGTGTCAGTTTGTGCAGATGTATATGCATTAAAGTGATAATATGCATATGCGGATCTAAATCTCTATGTCATTTCTAGAAAATGAAATCAACCGCACATCTTTTTTGGTGAGTGTGGGAATGTGATTGTGTTTGATACGTACGAAAAATTAATTAAATTCTTCCCTGGTTTCTTTTACGGTTGTTGCTGGGGCCATTTGTTTTTTTTTTTTGTTTGTTTTTTTTTTTATATATTTATTTATTTTTATTGTAATTAATATTTATTGTCTTTTCGAATTTCAATTAATAATGATTTTTGTGAAGCTAACATCCAGTTTCCTCTCCGACCGATCCCCCAGAGAAAATTAACAACCAAGAAACATGAAACCGATTAATTAGTTGATTAACGAAGCCAAATTGTTGCTTTGTGATACCCACAGAAGATAACAATGTCTGTAGGGAAGAAGAATAATGTGTATGGATTTTAATGAATTTTATTTCCTTTTATTTGTTTTTTTTTTCTAAAACAATATAAAAGGGGGGCAAGTAGGAGAGACTGTAAATGGTCAATATTTCTACAAGTGGACAAGATGATTGCTTAGCTATGATATTTTGTTCAAAATAGTATATCGTTTATTTTATATATATAAACCTGCTTTAAAAAATCACCTGTATTTTTCCATAGAAATCTAAGAATGTTGTGAAAATGTTTTTTATGGCTTATCAATCTTTTGGGGGTTAAAACTTTTAAAAATTTTAAATCTCAGTACTGACTTGGTTTGATACTACTTAACTTCAGTGACTGAATGAAAACCAGTGAGTAATCTAAGAAGTAAGCAAGAATAAATATTCATTTTATATATTATGATAATATTTCTTATGCATCAATATAAAAAGCAAGAGAAATATGATGAAAGAAATACTAGTGAAAAATGAATAATAATTGACAATGCTTCATCTAAGAAGGCTAACCAGCAGGAGTCATTCAAATTTAGCCATATAGCTATATTCTCTACTTCTACTTCTTCTGGATGGCAGTTGCAATAAAAATCAAGAGAAATAATGATGAAAGAAATACTAGTAAAAAATGAATAATAATTGACAATGCTTCATCTAAGAAGGCTAACCAGCAGGAGTCATTCAAATTTAGTCATATAGCTATATTCTCTACTTCTACTTCTTATGGATGGCAGTTGCAATAAAAAGCAAGAGAAATGAAGATGAAAGAAATAATAGTGAAAAATGAATAATAATTGACAATGCTTCATCTAAGAAGGCTAACAAGCAGGAGTCATTCAAATTTAGCCATATAGCTATATTCTCTACTTCTACTTCTTATGGATGGCAGTTGCAATAAAAAGCAAGAGAAATGAAGAAGAAAGAAATACTAGTGAAAAATGAATAATAATTGACAATGCTTCATCTAAGAAGGCTAACCAGCAGGAGTCATTCAAATTTAGCCATATAGCTATATTCTCTACTTCACTGTATATGAATGGCATTTACAGTAAAAAGCTTCGATATTTTGAGAATAAACTGATGAATTTCATATTTGCTTGTAAGTACAAATATTGCCTCATTTCTTTCTGCAAACTGGTGCTTCTGCCTGAGAAATGGATTCCCAGCAACTATGCATAAATGAATTATAAGTGGATTTCATGTCTATCAATTACATGATGTTAGAAAAATCTTAGAAGTGTCTTTGAAGTTTATATTGTATATTGAGGCTAAAAATGTGTGTTTCTACAGAAGGATTATGAGAATACAATGAATCAGCTTATGGTTATATCATGTTGAAACATCAGGTTTTGCCTGACCACCAAAATTAAGCAATGTTGATCCTTGTCAGTAGCCAGATGGGTGGCCGCTTGGTAATACTAGTTAATATAAGCTTGGCTGTGCAGATGGCGTAAAGAATAATGGCTTGGAATTGGAAATTGGAGTGTTATGCTTCAGTTCCTGTTAGGTTCATTATATTCACTTAGATGCCATTACCCTTAGGAAAGGTATGAATCCCATCTCTTCTCCCACCAGCTATGGGTTAATTATCGGGACTTGTATCAGTAAATCATTATTATCCCCCCACAAATTCTTATAATCTAAAAATATGGTTTTAAATAACCTGCAAAAGGCTGATAACCCATAAAAAAACCAGTACCATGAATGGAGCATATGAGTAAAGTTTTTCAGAAAAATGGGAACAAAAAGCATTAAGAACTCACTGGAGTTCATAATGAGAAAAGAGGGCTTGGAGAATATGACATTCACAGGACATACTGAAAGCAAGAAGAGCAGAGATGACCATTGAGTAACTTAACTAATGAATTTGTTTAAATGGATGACAGACCAGGGTCATGAGAGATATTAAAGGGACAGACATTGCTTAGAGCTAGGATAGGAAGTTATGGAGAGCCACAATCACCAATGATTTGAAGGGACACAATACTTAAAAAAGAATTTGTTCTGAAAGAGTTAATTTTCACAGAAATATATATGTATGAATTTTTAAATGTTTGTATACTTGTGGAACAAAAGCAATAATCATACAATAGAAAATGTAACCCTCTCTTTTTTTATTTGTGACTGGGCATGTTATTTCTAACAAAACAAAAACACCATAATTTTTTTTTCTGTTTTCATATTGATTAACAGATTAACACTTAAAAATGAAGTTTATTTAGATTTATTTTTCACTGTTCAAATTAATTAATTTAACATTGATTTTAGTTTCTATAGCTTTTTGAAACCAGAAAATTAATTCCTTTTATTTTCTTTGATTAATTTGAAAAAAAAAAAAACGATATATGCAATTGTTTGTCAGTTTGAGTCATAGTCTTAATTAACGTGTTTACATAAGTGACTGTATACAGAAATTTTCATTGTTGCACAAAGATGTATTAGGCCTTGAAAAGCTGTTCTTTTACATTCAGCTTAATTTTTTATTAATGATTTCCAAAGGGATGTAAATCTGTTGCTTTGCGATGTTATCATAAAATAACAACTTAGCAAAGCAACAGATTTACCTCCCCTGGGAAATTATTTAAAAAAAAAAAGAAACGCATAATTTTTTTTGTTTTGATCAATTCACCCCAAGTAAGGTGAGAAATCCACTAAGATACAAAGAGCTACTGGCAGTCAAACAAAATGAAAAAGACTACATTGTTTGTTGCCATACTCTTGTTGTGGAGTTATTTCCACAATAGAAACTGTATTCGGACTAAATGCGTCCTAAATAGGTTAAACATACAGAAACGTTAGGAACTTGTAATAAAGTGTTACGCAGAGTAATCGAGTTGTGGTCGCTGAACACTACTCCTTGCCTCGACTACTACTGACTCCTACTTATAATAGGTGGGAGAGTCTATTACCTATAGGCTAGGTGTCTTTCACTATAACAACTCATAACATTTTTGTTGTTCTAGGCCTTCTTCAGGTGAATGGAATCTTGAACTGAACCCTTTATTTTGTCCACTGGGGTAGATTGTTCTAGTTCCATGTACCATACCTCTTCCGGATGTCTCAGTTATTTCCCTTTAACTCCCCAAGTTTTTGTTCACCACTGCAAGTAGCCAGGTATTGAATTCACAATTCTTTGTGTCAGATCACTGAATCCAACCAATGCTTTTATCCTCTGTGGCCATGTGTCATTGATATATCGTGACTATGGCAACAAAGATGAGGACAACAGTCCAAACCATGTAAATATGTGTAAAGAATTACAATACCAAATCTCAGAAATATAGGCAGATAATGAAATAGAGGCAAATAATGAAAAAAACTTTAGAAGGAATCCTAAACTGGAAACAAGCGATAAACCTTTACACCTGTTCAAAACACTGGGGAGAAGTGTGAACTGGACAATAGGCAAACCTATCTTCTCCTATTGAGGAAAAAAATAAATAAATAGTAAATAAAATTTAAGAGTTTAAGTGGAGATATGAGGAGTATAAAGTTGAAGTAGAGTTTAGAAGGAACCAGAAATCCAGTTTATCTCCCCTTAGAAATCTTTTCTAAAAAATGTATAATTTTTTAATTTTTTAAATCAATTCACCCCAAGCAAGGTGAGAATGCTACTAAGACACAAAGAATTATTGGGAGTGAAAGAAATTAAGAAAAAAGTGTAGCAGGAACTGGAAATACAATAGTAAACAGAAAATAAGGGATAAACCTCTACACCTGTTCAGAAGAGGGGGGAGGAGTGTGAACAGAACAATAGGCAAACCTATCTCCTCCTATTGATGGAAAAAATAAATAGTAAATAAAATTTAAGAGTTTAGGCTGAGACACTAGACGTATAAAGTTGAAGTACGCTTAAGAAGGAACCAGAAACCCAATGCTAAACAGAAAAAAAGGGATAAACCTTTACTCCTGTTCAAAAGATCAGGGAGGAGTGTGCTCTATACAAGAGGTGACAAAAGTTGATTACTATAAGAGCAAGATATGATAAACTTCAAACCTACAAGACATAGACTACCTTTATTATTAGATATACATTTATGCCCATCTTTGTTTAGTATGACAATGTTTCAATTGTCATGCTCTCTGGCCTTCTTCAGGTATTTGTCAATGTGAATTTCAAACTAATTGTTCTTGTTCCACTGTCCGTGTTAGTGGATATCTCATTTGGTTCTTATTTAGTACTACTCGGTTATTGCTCAATCTGTTTTCACTGGATCCATGTCTGCACTACCCAGTCTGGGGATTGAACTCACAATTACCATGTCACCAAATTCACAAACTGATGATTCAGTCTATGAGATTTTTGATCTGATAATCCTGAGTTGAGAAATTTGAACTTTGAACCTGATCTGCCTGGTAGCTGATATTTCCACTGCTACTTTTGCATGTTATGCTTGACTGAATTCACAGATGCTTCTCTTTTTTGCTTTTGAAGCTTTGTTGTCATTTTTCTTTCTTCCTTCATGATAACAATGAAGATGAGGAAAATAGTTTGGATGTGGATAATGTAAACTGGATGGTTGATGTTATTCAGTAGATAATAAAAAAAACGAAAGAGTATTTAACTTTTCTCTGCAACAAGTCAGCTTTTATTTATTTTCCAATTTCATCCAGGCATTTTCATATTTGCTTGTAATGGCATCAAAAAAGGAAAAAAGAATCGTATCTGAGATTCTAAAATAAATGCCAATTTGACATTTTTGGAAGAATCAATAAAGAACTGACAACTAAACACAAAATCTCAAGAAAAAAACTAATAAATATCAGTTAGAAATAAAAAATAAAATTTGTTGTCTAACTATCAGCAAAAATGATCTGCCATGTCCGAGGTCCTAAGATGTTATCAAAGCATTTTTGGTATTTATAGTTGCATCTATCAATAGAAGAAAATAGTTGCAGGCTTCATTCCACAGATATTTGAAGAATCCAATATATTGGTCTTCACTACAAGCAAGCTTATAACAAGTTTTCTGCGCTGAGTGAGAAAGAAGAAAATAGAAAAACCAGACAAAAAATACATATGTACATCAGTAAATCTCCGTTTTGTGTGGTCAGAAAAAAGAAAGCATTGTCTGTATTTGAAGTCCAAGATAAGAACAATAACTTTCTTTGTGTCTTTATTTATCACTCTTATATATAAAGAATTGTTTGAGAATCTTTTGTCCCAAAATATTCAAAACAATGACAAGGGAATAAAACTACAAGCAACAAACTTTGGCATTTTTTTCTGTCTCTTTCGTTCAAAAGAGAATCAGTGGATGAAGTTCAAACCTGAGTTGGTACAGTTAGCATTTACATTATAGTGATGCACTATAAAAAGGCATGAATCCAATTTTTTCTTTTTCTCAGCTATTGATAAATAAAATAGCAGCTGAAACCTAGAGAGCCTTGTAAGCCATCTTGGGTGTTTTGCTAAAAGATCAAATGTCATTTCATGTCAACATGGAAGCAAAATGGGCACTGCCAGTTACTTTCCATTTCTATGAGATGTGCTTCTTCTTTTTCTTGTTCTTCTTGTTCTTCTTGTTCTTCTTCTTGTTCTTGTTCTTCTTCTTCTTCTTCTTCTCCTCCTCCTCCTCCACCTCCTACTCCTTCTTCTTCTCCTTCTTCTTCTTCTTCTTCTTCTTCTTCTTCTCCTCCTCCTCTTCTTCTTCTTCTCCTCCTCCTCCTACTCCTTCTTCTTCTTCTTCTTCTTCTTCTTGTTCTTGTTCTTCTTCTTCTCCTCCTACTCCTTCTTCTTCTTCTCCTCCTCCTCCTCCTCCTCCTTCTTCTTCTTCTTCTTCTTCTTCTTCTTCTTCTTCTTCTTCTATGTGCTATGTCCTTTCAGCAAGTTGAGTATCATCAGTCAGTTAGTTATGTGCCATGCGTGATACATGCTTAGGCGATCATGTATCATTCGATACATGACTGACAAGGCAGATTTTTTCTTGCAGTAGGTTGCCATTTCTTTCTGTGGCAGACCAGTTGCCATCCCCGTATGTCTTGCTATTTATTTACCTATAGCTGGGGGGGGGAGAAGAGGCTTCATAACTTTCCCAAGGGTATTAGAACATAAGTGAATGTAATGAATTCGACTGGAATTTGAACTTGGCTCTCCGATTCCGCAATCCGAGCCACTATCCATTATTCCACCGTGCCTCCTGGGTATCGTCAGTCAGTTCAGTTATCTGCCATGCGTGATACATGCTTAGGCAATCATGTATCTTTCAATATATGACTGATCTCTCTAATTTCCTGTCCTTTGTAGCTCTTAGTAAATTTTGTCTTTTTGTTATCTCTCCTAAACTTTGCTCTATTAATTCAAGGTCATTCTTTTTTTATGTGCTGTGTCCTCTCAGGTCATGGTCAATCGTGGCTCTCTATAATTTCCTCTACTTTTCAGCTCTTAATAAATTTTGTCTTTTTTATTACCTCTCCTAAACTTTGTTTGGCCATCTATTTAATCATGTCTCTTCACAATGTTGACAATCATGGCACTCCACAATTTCTATTCCTTTGTAAATTTTGTATTTTTGTTATCTCTCCTATCCTTGTTTGGCCATCTACTCAAGTGCCTTCAGGATGTTGGCACTCATGGCTCTTCACAAATTTCTGTTCTTAATAAATTTTCTCTTTTTGTTATCTCTCCTAAATCTTGTTCTGCCATCCATTTATGTAAACTCGCTAGGTATGTTATACATTATTTTCCTCTGCCCTCTTGCCTTTAATCTGTCCTGTGAGTATCAAATTTTCCAAGATCTACATGTGTTGTAGAAATGTGCATTAATATAGTTGAGTAGGACTGTGTTGGTGTGTTTTAGGGTGAAGCATTCACAGTCCTTTTAGATTCAGCATGAAAAGTTCATGTAACAAAGTTTGAAAGAGGAAACCTAGAAGAGAGAGCGACAAGTGTCTGCTAGTTTTTATACTCCAGATCTTTTACTGCTGCTACTATGTTTTTTAAGGCACTACATTGTAATCTCTCACTCTCTCTCTCTCTCTCTCTCTCTCTCTCTCTGGTTTGAGGTGTGAATTTGTAAACAGTGACTATTTAAGCTAATATTGCACGACTCTTTGGCAGAATTGAGTCACTGTCAGTCACTGTGTGTTTATCTAAATCTAAAAATAAACACGCTAAAATTCACCTTCATCCCATACTATGCGCTGACGGCTTAGTGGGAGAAGTTCTGACTGACACAAATTCAGTCGGTTTTCGATCCTAGCTAGAGGCAACCAGACGTCAATCACACTGATGAGCTGTGAAACAGCGAAACAGTCTGTCTGTGGATGACAAAAATATATATATATATATATATATATATATATATATATATATATATATATATATATATATATATATTAAAATCTATATAGAGAATGAGATTTACTTAGTTACCAAAGATGGCCACATATTAAAAATACATTGATTTTATTCAGAACTTAAAATAATGTATAGGAAGAGCCTATTTTGCTGGTTCTGTTAAAAATTACCCCCAGGATATTTTGTCGGTAATTATTTTTATTATTATGGAGGCAGGTAATGTTAAAAATAACAACAAACAGATTTAACACCAAAGTTTATTTATTTTCACCTTCAATTGTCAAGACAATTTAAAATCTTTTCCACCATTAATTGTTAAACCACAAGTTAAAATCATTTATTCATCATCAATTATTGAAAAAAATATAGAAGACTGTGAATATTTTAAGCACTTCAGGCATAACCGTCTCTGCAAATCTAAAACTTTCCCTTGGGCATGATCCTCTTGCTAATACACATCAGGTGCACCCACTGAATACATTAGTCACAGACCACAGAATCCATGTTGTTTAAATCCTGCCTACACAGGACCATACAACCACCATGCTGATGATTTCAAGGCTTTATGAATATGACGGTGAAAATAAATAAACCTCTGTGTTAAATCTGTATATTTTAAATTTTAACATTACCTGCCTGTATGATAATCAAAATATTTACAGGCAAAATAGCCTGGGGGTCTATTTCACTAAGTCTGGTAAAATAAGCTTAAAACCATATTTGTCTATTTTACCAGGACCAACAAAATAGCCTATTCATAATGGAAATGAGCGCTGTCTTTTAGAATAACTGTCTTAAGTTCTTTTATGAAATCTGTTACTTCAGAACAATGAAGAAATTTATTTCATTTTCTTTTTCACTACAGCCTGTCTGAAGTTATTATGCAACTCAAATAAAAACCTCAATAACTCAAAAAGTTCTGAACCAATATTTGTCAAATTTAAACTCATCAAAATATTTAACAAAATTTTCTACCATTTTTAATGGTTAGTTTTTGTAAAATTTGGAATTCTGACTCTCCATAAATTCTTGTTCTTTGTTTTTCAATTCCTTTCCTTGATTTTATAAGCTTCAATTAGACTTCAGTTAGACTTCAATTAGACTTCAATTAGACTTCAGTTAGACTTCACAAGGGTCACACTAGTAGTGCACTCAGTGAGGACTGAACTCGCTCAGTCTGGGAAACTAGCATACTTACTGCTATATACAGGTATCTCTCTTCTGAATCTAAGAATAAAAAGGAAATATTAGAGAGAGTTTATTTCTCCTGCAAATCTTTCACTCTAGGTCTCTTCATGATTCTGTCATATCGTCTACTTTTGCTTATACGATTTTCTCTTCAAAACTTTCCCTTACATCTCTCTTTCTATTTTCAAAGACTTTTCCCCAAAGGAAACCTGAATTTATGGATGTTTGGTTCAGATATCAAAGCCGGGTAATATCGATGTTCTGCGAGTACGGCTGAATGGCATTGGCTGGACTCTTGAAGACAGTTAATTGTGTTTACCAATTCCTTTGATTTATAAGATTGGAAAGGAATCATTAATCTGGCCTCCATGTACTATTTTCATCTGTCAGTGGCCTTGACTTATTTGGAAGTAAATTGATTCTTTTTTTTTTAATATTCCAATAGAAAGTCTTTCTTTTTTATGTGCCTTCTCACTTCAGGGCGTAGATAGTCCTGGATATTTACAATTTCCTATCATTTGTAGCTTTTTACAGTGTTTTTTTTTTACTATACTTCCAACTCCCTCTACAGTTATCCATTTACACAATCATTTTTTGGTAGGTTAATCTTTTCCTCGTCTGTCTCTCTTGTCCTCAATGTTCCCTGTAAGTGTCAAATTCTCAAAAAAACTTTCCTCATTATGTTTTTTGTTTTGTTTTTTTCTTTTATTCATTAAAATGATTAAAGAAAACTTCCTTGTTGCTAACATGTTACATCCACTACATCCACTTGCATTATTTACATTATTTAGACTGTTATCCTCATCTTCATTGCCATATTCACAATGTTTCGGCCATTGTACGCTTTAGCCTTCTTCAGGTGATTGCAATTTTAAACAGAAGCCTTTATTTCATCCACCGGGTAGATTGTTCTACTTCCATGGCATGTGGAACTAGAACAATCTACCTTGGTGGACAAAACAAAGGGTTCAGTTCAAAATTCCAATCACCTGAAGAAGGCTGGATCATACAATGGCCGAAACATTTTGAATATGGCAATGAAGATGAGGATAACAGTCTAAATAATGTAATTAATGCAAGTAATCATAATACCTCATCTCAGAGATATAGACAGATGTTACATTCATATAATTCTCAGCATCCTTCTGTAGAATCACATCTCTATTTTTTTTTTTTTTTTTTAAATCATTTCACTCTAAGCAAGGCGGGAATGCCACTAGTATGCAGGGGGTGCATGAAGTGAATGTGAAAGAGAAGACTGAGTATAGGGAGGATTGAGGAAAGGACAAAAGATGAATGGGATTTAAGAAGACAGAAGATGGTGACTGACATTGAATTTACATTTTTGAAGATTGTAGTTATCAGGGAAGCAAGTAAATGGAAGGGTTTTCCACAGTTGGGAAGTGTTAGAAAAGAAACTGTTGGAGTAGAAGTGGTAGTTGTATTTAGATATTTCAACAGTAAAAGGGTGGGACCTAGATGCCAATCTAGTAGCAGACTTAAATTCATGTAGTCAGGGCACCATGGCAAAAAGCTTGTCAGAGCAGTTGCCATGAAAATATTTGTAGAAAAGACAGAGGGAAGCCACATCATGTCATTGAGAAAGTAAATGAAGTTGAAATGCCCGGTCAGGATCGATAACATTACAGATTCTTTTTGGATTTTGTCAAGAATCTCAAAATGTACAGAAAGAACACCAGACCAGATATGGCAACAGTATTCAATGCACGGACATGTTGTTGCTTCAAGTCTCTTCTTCATCTTTGAGGAAATTATCCAACATTTTCTGCCATAGCTCTCTTTATCTTTGTTTGTGATGAAAATCTCCTGTTTCTTAATACTTTGTTTAGATTTTAGAAGGCATCTTTCACTATTACAATGTGCTTTAGAATTTTGGTGCCAAATTTTCCATCAACTGTTAAAACATTTCCCTGGTATTTCAATTGTTTGAGTTTGACATATGTAACTTATATCTTGGGTTGTTCAGCATGATAAATGATATCAAAATATTTAAAAGATTGGTTCTTCTTTGACTAATAAAAGTTAAGCCATATTCTACTTTATCAACCCAAGAATAGAGACAAATTGAAGATTCCTGGCACAGTATATGTTATTGTCAGACCTTTTAATGAGAATATCAAACTAAATCTCTCATATACTGAAATTACATTTTATTCAAAATTGTGCATATACTAACATTTTCCTGTTTCTTAATACTTTGCTTAGCATTTTAAAGGCATCTTTCTCTATTCCAACATTACTGTGGATTTTGGCGTGACATTTTCCATCATATTTTAAAGTATTTTGCAGATACTTAAATTTTCAAGCTTGATTGATTCCGGTATAACCAATTCAACATTAGATATTACATTGCAGTTAAGTACTCTTTTCTTTGTTTTAAGTATATATTCCTTTCTTATAATACTTTGTTTAGTTTTCAAAAGGCAGCTTCTATTGTCAGTTACCACAATGATGGTTAAATATTCTTGGAACATAAATTATAATATTGTCAAGTTGTTAGCATAAGCTTTGAACCATTGTATCTAAGAAATGATTAAAGATATCTTACTGGAATTCTCCAAGGTTTTTATAACACTATTGGACTTTACTTTGAGTAATAAGTATGTATAATTACACTTCAAGCTTAACAAAAGAATCATGATGAAATCGATCATAAATGAAAATGACATGTTCACCATTAATTAATCATAGCTAAGGATCAGAAGCTCATAAAGTTCAAGTATATATATATATATATATATATTATTCCAGGATTATTTTCCAACTTGATCTTCACCCCTTCTAAACTTTTAAATTTCTGTCCTGTTTAACAAGGGGGCCTCACTACTCTCTCATGTGCTAAATGTCCTCTATTACAGAAGGCCTGAATAGTTTTTCCTCTCACCATTGCTCCTTTGGGAAGACAGTTGGGATGACGCAAAATGATTTTAACCTGTTCTCTTCCTAGCTGAATAACTCAATAGGTTTTTCAGAAACCTGGTCATTAAGTGGAGTATTTTAAAGAATGTAAAAACTAGTAAATTAAATAGCAACTCATATTATTGGCCCTGATCTGTTGTTATCTCATTGCTCTTTCTTTCTTTCTTTCAGTCTTTCTTTCTTTCTTTCTCCCCAAACTTTCCTTATTAATATTTTCCCAATCTTTCTTTCTTTCTTTCTTTCTTTCTTTCTTTCTTTCTTTCTTTCTTTCTTTCTTAATATCTTCCCAATCTTTCTTTCTTTCTTTCTCCCCAATTTTTCTTTATTAATATCTTCCCAATCTTTCTTTCTTTCTTTCTTTCTTTCTTTCTCCCCAATTTTTCTTTATTAATATTTTCCCAATCTTTCTTTCTTTCTTTCTTTCTTTCTTTCTTTCTTTCTTTCTTAATATCTTCCCAATCTTTCTTTCTTTCTTTCTTTATTAATATCTTTCTCCTCTCTAAACTTTTAAATTTCTGTCCTGTTTAACAAGGGGGCCTCACTACTCTCTCATGTGCTAAATGTCCTCTATTACAGAAGGCCTGAATAGTTTTTCCTCTCACCATTGCTCCTTTGGGAAGACAGTTGGGATGACGCAAAATGATTTTAACCTGTTCTCTTTCTAGCTGAATAACTCAATAGGTTTTTCAGAAACCTGGTCATTAAGTGGAGTATTTTAAAGAATGTAAAAGCTAGTGAATTAAATGGCAACTCATATTATTGGCCCTGATCTGTTGACTCAGCTGCAGTCATTCTCCTGCTGGCAAAAGTTTGCATTTCTATGTCTTTTCTATAAATACTTTCATGGTAATTGTTTGGATGAGCTCTTCGCTATGGTAGCTAGACATTTTGAATTTAAGTGCAGTACTATACTGGTGTCGGGATCTCATCAGTTTACAATTGAGCTGGCTAGATGTAGACATAAGTTCTATGCTAACAGTTTCTTTTCTTGGACTTCTCACTTGTGGAACTCCCTACTGACTTCATGCTTTCCAGCCAATTTTAATCTGTAAAAATTTAAATGCAATGTCAATTGCTATCTACTGTCCTCCTGATTACTCTCTTCTCTTTCTGCTCATTGTTAATCTTTCTGTTCCTAATTGTACCACACACTCTAACCCTTTATGTCTTAGTGTCTTTACTGCATTGCTTGGGGGATTCTGATTAAATACACACACACACACACACACACACACACACATATATATATATATATATGCCAGATGTAACAGCAAAATTGTCCAAATCATGTAACAGCATAATTGTCCATCCCACAAAACGTTTAATATCTAAAAAAACACTAAACTAATTGAGCTTCTTTTTTCCCGGTTTTCAGAAAAGACATTTACTCATCTTATCTTGACACCATTTACCTTGAGGATCACTGAAAAACCCTTTGAGTTATTCATCTAGAAAGAGAACAGGCTAAACTCATTTTGTGTCAGACCCACTGTCTTCCTAACTAAGCAATGGTAAGAGGAAAAATTCATTCAGGCCTTCAGTATTAGTACCAACATTCATACTCTGACTTCAGTCTTCAAAGTCCATTCAAGAGAATGGCGAATAACTTTAAAAAAGAGGGAACAGTAGAGAGGAAACCTAGATCAGGAGGTCACAACAGGAAGAGGGATCATCATTTCAACTTAGAGCTAAAGAGATCAATTAGAAAAGATCCAACTCAATCCATAAGATGTTTGGCACGTGAGAGAGGTGTTTCAGCTATGACAGTCCAAAGAGCAGTGAAACCTGTGAGGCACCTTGTTACTCCAGGATAGAAAGTTAGAAAGTTAGAGAGGGTGAAAATCATCTTCAATAATTTGGAAAATGACCATGGAATAATATATATATTTGGACTTTATTTCAATACATGAGATAGGGCATTTAACCATCTTGACACCATTTGTCTCATGGGAGGAACGCTAAATTAAGTTGATATGAACTTTATATATTATTGGGGGGGTGTAAATTCAAAATGCAAAGCGTAGGTAAGGGGGATAATGGAAAAGAAAGAAAAAGAATACAAGCTTAAAGTTTAAATATGAAAGGAGGGACACCATGTAGATAATTATGAATTAATAGACACTTTTTAAAAAACAACTGTAATAAATATTTCATTCACCAGTTGGAGCCTGATGACTTGGGAAAACGATGAAACTAAGTCGCACTGCAAATGTAGTTATATGTATAATTCTATTCATTAATATATACTTCTTCTTCTTTTTCTTCTTCTTCTTCCTCTTCTTCTTCTTCTTCCGCTTCTTCTTCTTCTTCTTCTTCTTCCTCTTCTTCTTCTTCCTCCGCTTCTTCTTCTTCCTCTTCTTCCGCTTCTTCTTCTTCCTCTTCTTCCGCTTCTTCTTCTTCTTCTTCTTCTTCCGCTTCTTCTTCTTCCTCTTCTTCCGCTTCTTCTTCTTCTTGTTCTTGTTCTTGTTCTTCTTCTTGTTCTTCTTGTTCTTGTTCTTCTTCTTCTTCTTCTTCTTCTTCTTCTTCTTCTTCTTCTTCTTTTTCTTCTTATTCTTCATCATCCACTTGACTTTGTAATTTTAGAGGGGACTAGCAGCATGGCCCGGCGTTGCCCGTGCTTGATTAAAAAATCGTACGACTCATACAGCAGTCGCTATCACTTGACTTAAAATATTTTTGCCCTTCCTTGCCTTTAAAGGAGTGCCCTTTGCTGTGCTGATGTTGCTACATGCCTCACTTCTCGCCTATCTCACACTGCAAATTTTTTCTAAGCTCTATACTAAACATTAAATCAGTTACGAAAAAAGAACTAAACAAAATGAACACAAAACGATCAGCTTTAAAAAAGGACTCGTAACTGGAAAAACCAAATGAAAAAAGAATGTTAACAACAAATACTTTTTCACACCCAACCCAGTTCTGCGGAATCAGAATCAACGTTGAGTTTAAGCAAGCGAATGAGCCAATTGGAGTAAAGTGCCATGCAGATTTAAATTTTTCCCACTTGTGACGAATGCAGCTATCGATTTTTTTTGCATGCTAGCATGCTAGTTAACATTGATGTCAGTCAGCTGTTGGCTCTCACGCTGGCCAATAGAATCTTCCTGCCTATTCGTGGCAGCCAGCTATAGGCTCTCACTCTGGCCAGTAGGAAATGGCCACAAACTACATAAAAACTGCCATAGAAGCATGAAAAAATTGATTATTTCCACTATTGATGGGAGTTGGGAAATGCAAAGTCGGTCTTGGCCTTCCAACTAACTTGGAGCATGTGCATGTAAATTTTGGTGCAAATCCGTCAAAAATTGCGGCCGTGCATTTGTTACACAAACACACACACATCCTGTCTTTTATATATAGAGATTTGAATGCAGAAGCCACACTAAATCTCCTTATACTTCTTAGCTCTGTTTAACTACATTGATCACTGTTTTGTTTACATCTTATATTAAATTAAGTAAATATTTATTCACTTATCTGTGTATACAAACTAACACACTGATATACAGTTGCTAATATCTAATTATTTGGTTTATATCCACACACACACACACACACCCACACACACACACACACACACACACACACATATATATATATATTTAAATATGACAAGGCATGGTGGAGTAATGGATAGCGGCTCAGATTGTGGAATCAGATTGCCAAGTTCAAATTCCAGTTGAATTCTTTACATTCACTTATGTGCTAATACCCTTGGGAAAGTTATGAATCCACTTCTTCTCCCCCCAGCTATAGGTAAATATGGGTAAATATCAGAACAGAATGGGTTCTATAGCCTTGGATGGCAACTGGCTTAGGAGATGGCCAACTCTGAACTCAAAACCTGCAGAGAGTCATTTGGGTACCTTGTGGCATGTGGTGAACCAGGTCTCTGTATTTGACTATTTTGATTTGAAACTGAAACTGGGACTTGCAACAAAGAAGTAAGAAAGTCTTGTTCATAGCACTGTTCAGTTCAGCTACTTTATCGACTTTGAAAGGTCCAATAATGTTTTTTTTCAATAATTTCAGCCCATATCGTAACACTACCACCTCCTCATTATCTTCTTTTAGCGACAGGCACATCTGAATTGGATAAAATCCATCCTTTAGCCCATCCACCGGATCCATCAAATGTCACTCAAGATTTGTCCATGAAAATTACTTTAGAAAAATCAATTTTCATATATTTCTTGGCTGAATTTTGATGCTTTAAAATATTTGCTTTTATGAGAGGAATTTTATAGATCCCAGTTCACAAAGTATACTTCACCTTTTTTCTGTCTTTCTTCCAGTTCTCAGCTTGCTTATATTTTCAACAGCCTTCTTTATCATTCAATGATCTCTACAAAGCTGCTTTGATATCTCCAATATGGACATTCCCTCACTAAATAACTTTGTTATTTTCTGTTTTTCATCGGTTGTTAGATCCTATCCTTTACCCATGTTTCTACATATATTATGGACATAAAGAAAAAATAGTTTTTATTAGATTTCAGTGGTCCTAAGCTAATATTAGTTTAATTTGCATATTAACTTCTGTCAGTTCATTTTCATAAATTCCAAATTTTACAAAAACTAACCATTAAAAATGGTAGAAAATTTTGTTAAATATCTTGCTAAGGATGGAAATAGACGAGTTTAAATTTGACAAATATTGGTTCAGAACTTTTTGAGTTATTGAGGTTTTTATTTGAGTTGCATAATAACTTCAGACAGGCTGTAGTGAAAAAGAAAATGAAATAAATTTCTTCATTGTTTAATGACTCTACTGTGAGTTTCATAAAAACATGCTCACTCTTCAGGAGACTTTGTGAACAAATCTATTTAATTCAATATATTTCTTTGATACTATTTTTCACCCAATAAAAGAGCTACTCAATGTAGAGTATTGGTAAAGGCTAAAATGGTAATGGCGATAGCAGGGATAAGAAAGAAGTTCATATTATGAGGATATGTAGGATAGATAACAGCTGAATCTAGACATGAAAAATTTCAGATTGTAGCCACTGAGGAATCATCCACTCAGGATTTTTTCCCATACAGTAATTTTTATCTATTATTATTTTATTTTGATGATGATGATGATGATGATGATGATGATGATGATGATGATGATGATGATCATCATCATCATGATCATCATCATCATCATAATAATAATAATTATTGTTGTTGTTGTTGTTGTTGTTGTTGTTTTGTTTTTTTTTATTTCTGATGTGCACACATTTCTTTCTGGGTCCTGCCCAGAGACCTAAGGTCAGAAATTGCATGACAGCATATTCCACTGACTAACTGAAAAAAAAACATATTTTACACAGATAAAGTCCTTAGTAAGGTGTAAGCTGTACTTATTATTATCTTTAGTATTATTGTCATTATTATTGTTATTATTATTATTATTATTTTTATTTTCTTTGATATCTGGCGTTTATACATTTCTTTCCAGGTCCCGCCCAGGGACCTAAGGTTAGAAATGGCATCATGACACTTTCCACTGCAAAATAAAAAAAATAAATTACATAGATAAAGCCCTTCATAAAGTGTGGGCTGTACTTGTCAGAACAATGTTTTGTATCTCTTTGAGGCATGGACTTCCAGGGATCCCTTCAATCAGCCTACTGGAATCTTTTCCAACCAGTCCAAGGGCTCCAACTACAACAGGGATTGTTGATGTTCCCATGTGCCACATTTTTGAGATTTCTATTTCAAGGTCCTTGTATTTTGACAGTTTTTCGAATATCTTCAATAATACAGTGCAGTCTGCAGGGACTGGCATATCAATAAGGAGGCACTTATTTTGTTTGTGGTCTTTAATAACAATGTCTGGGCGGTTGGCTTTGATTGTTCTGTCAGTGTGTATTGTGTAGTCCCACAGAATTGTAACAGGTCCTATCTCCGTAACCGGGTCAGGGTGGTGTTCGTACTAATTATTATTATTATTATTATTATTATTATCTTTATTATTATTATTATTATTATTATTATTATTATTATTATATCACTTGATATTTTACCACTATAATTTACAAAGACCGCCTAGATTAAAATGGTTATCTTCCAGAATAAATATGGTCTAGTGATTTTTGGCAAAACACAATCTTTTATATATGTGCATGTGCGTGTGTCTGCGCGTGTGTGGAGACATGAATATGCATATTCCCATGCTTTCGGTTAGAACAATAGAATAAA
>OZ038516.1:31064328-31081828 GCA_964036315.1 Acanthosepion esculentum | reverse complement strand
TGCTACAATTTTCTCTTCATCCTCCTCCTCCTCCTCCTTCTCATTATCTTGGAATCTTCTCTTCCTTCTCCTCATATTGCTACAATTTTCTCTTCATCCTCCTCCTCCTCCTCCTTCTCATTATCTTGGAATCTTCTCTTCCTTCTCCTCATATTGCTACAATTTTCTCTTCTTCTTCCTCCTCCTCCTCCTCCTCATTATCTTGGAATCTTCTCTTCCTTCTCCTCATATTGCTACAATTTTCTCTTCTTCTTCCTCCTCCTCCTCCTCATTATCTTGGAATCTTCTCTTCCTTCTCCTCATATTGCTACAATTTTCTCTTCATCCTCCTCCTCCTCCTCCTTCTCATTATCTTGGAATCTTCTCTTCCTTCTCCTCATATTGCTACAATTTTCTCTTCTTCTTCCTCCTCCTCCTCCTCATTATCTTGGAATCTTCTCTTCCTTCTCCTCATATCACTACAATTTTCTCTTCTTCTTCCTCCTCCTCCTCCTCCTCATTATCTTGGAATCTTCTCTTCCTTCTCCTGATATCACTACAATTTTCTCTTCATCCTCCTCCTCCCCCTCCTCCTCCTCATTATCTTGGAATCTTCTCTTCCTTCTCCTCATATCACTACAATTTTCTCTTCTTCTTCCTCCTCCTCCTCCTCCTCATTATCTTGGAATCTTCTCTTCCTTCTCCTGATATCACTACAATTTTCTCTTCATCCTCCTCCTCCCCCTCCTCCTCCTCATTATCTTGGAATCTTCTCTTCCTTCTCCTCATATCACTACAATTTTCTCTTCTGATCTTCTTTCCTCATACCAGTGATATGTTGTTCTTTCTTTCTTTCTTTCAGCTTTTTCCTTTTTTTTCTCTCATCACTTTTACTCCCTCTTTTTCGTCATCATCTCTCTGCCTTTTTTAATCTCTTGCTTCATTCTGTCAGCCGGAATAGTGGCCCAACTGTTGAGACATCAATAAATGGTATCAGTTTTGATTTGAATTCGTCTCTTCAAATCATTTTGTTCGAATGGTTTTGATGAATTAAATTTCCACCAAGCCTAACGCATGCACCAAAGAAAGGAATTGGAAAAGAGACCCCCTAAGAAGAAAAGCCTTTTCACTGAGTGCACCAATGCATTTGTTCATGCTTGCAAAATTTGCTGAGCAACACACACAGCCAATGACCAAAGCTGATGCAAAACCCAAAAGAGATGCCTTTTCATTTGTTCTGGACAAGGGGGAACTATAAAGGCAACAGCTTTTAATAATCTGCGTAATAGTTACAGGTGTCTGCTTTCTTCTGTGTCCACTTAACCATGCCAGCAAATACTTTTAAGCTAATAAAACATTTTTTTCAGTATATCTAGTGATGGGACAGAGAACAGAGAAAAGTGGTTTCAAACCTTTTATAAGTGAACATACGCAAGCTAATTCAAATTTTTAATGTAATTCTGTTTATCATGCTCAGAACCATTACGAGCACCCACACCTCCTCCCCTTTCATGATACTGGTGATCATGGCTCTCCACAGCATCCTGTCTTATACTGTTCTATGTAAATTTTCTCCTTTACCATCCCTTTTTGTCTTTCTTCTGCTAACCATTCACTCAAAATGAATCAGTAACTTGCCTACTGTATATCATGTGAGTATCTAATTCTCCAAGGCTTCTTTCCATGCTATGCATCCCAGAATTTGCAGTTGGCACTTTCTGATTTTTAGCAACAGTTTATTTTGGTTCCTCTTTACCTTAAAACTTTATTATTAGTAACATATTGATATTAGTAACATGTTGAAATCTTCTCTCCCTTCTCCTCATATTGCTACAATTTTCTATTCCTCCTCCTCATATTCCTGGAATCTACTTTTCCCTCTTCTCATAATGCTACAATGTTCTCTTCCCCCTCCTCATAATCCTGGAATGTTCTCTTCCTTCTCATATTGCTACAATGTTTTCTTCCCCCTCCTCATAATCCTGGAATCTACTCTTCCCTCCCCTCATATTGCTACAATGTTCTCTTCCTTCTCCACATAATCCTGGAATCTCCTCTTCCTTCTTCTCATACTGCTACAATGTTCTCTTCCCCCTCCTCATAATCCTGGTATCTTCTCTTCCTTCTCCTCATATTGCTACAATGTCCTCTTCCTCCTCCTCATATTCCTGGAATCTACTCTTCCCTCTTCTCATACTGCTACAATGTTCTCTTCCTTCTCCCCATAATCTTGGAATCTCCTCTTCCTTCTTCTCATAATGCTACAATGTTCTCTTCCTCCTCTTCATAATCATGGAATCTACTTTTCCCTCCCTTCATATTGCTACAATGTTCTGGAATCTTCTCTTCCTTCTCCTCACACTGCTACAATATTCTCTACCTCCTCCTCATAATCCTGGAATTTTCTCTTCCTTCTTCTCATAATCCTGGAATCTTCTCCTTCATAAGTGAAGCCACATCTCGCTTCCTTCAAATCTTTTATTTATACACGAGGAGATTGTCCAGCATTCGCCACCATGTACGAGATTAGGTCTTTGTTTTCTGGCAATTTTCCTATTCCTTAATACTTTGCTTCATTTCTGAAAGGTAACTTTTGCTATTCCAAGGCTCCTTCAGGTTTTAATGTTGAACTTACCATTATCTGTTACTGTTCTACCGAGATATTCTATGATGAGGATTGAAAACAGCCACTACATGACATAACATTGACAAGACCTTTTTACCTGCTACTGGACACAATGAGAAACTCGCAAAAAGCAATTTTTTTTAACCATTTCAAACCAAGCAAAGTAGTAAAGCCACTAACACACAAGTGGTTACTGAGTGTGAAAGAATAAAAAAACAATAAAAGAGGCAGTTGACATTGCATCTAAATCTTTGAAGATCAAAATTGGCTGGAAATCAAGAAGCAGGAAGAGATTTCCACAAGTGAGAAGTGTGAGAAAAGAAACCATTTCAGCGGCAAAATGATGAGACCTTGTTGCCAATCTAGTCAGTCAGTCAGTGAAGTGCCACACGTGATACATGCTTGGGCAATCTAATATCTTTCAATACATGACTGATGAGACAGAAGATTTTTTCCGTATTAGCTTGCCATTTCTTTCTGTGGTAGGCTGGTTGCCAACCAAGAGTATGTCCTACTATTCAACCCATATCTGGGAGGAGAAGAGATCGATTTATACCTTTCCCAAGGGTATTTATATGTAAGTAAATCGAACAAACTTGACTCAAATTTGAACCCGGCTCTCCGAATTCTCATTCTGAGCCAATATCCACAATGCACATAAAGTCTAGGTACCATAACAGAACAATTACCATGAAATTCTTTATAGAAAAGGCACAGGGAAGCTACATTGCAGTGGTGGGAAAGTCACTGAAGCCGAGATGCCAGGTCAGCACTAATGATATTGCAAATTCTTCTTTAGATTTTATAAAAAATCTCTAGATATATAAAAGGAGCACCGGACCATATGTAGCAGCAATATTGAAAGCGTGGATGAATGGTAGACTTATAAATATGTAAGATAGATTCTGGAGAGAAAAATTGTCTCGCATGACACAGTGAACCTACTTTCCTAGCAGCAGACCTAGCAATTGATTCAATATAATCTTTCCACTTGATATGAGCAGAGAAGCCTAAGAAGACACAATGAGTCACACTCCTGGAGGTTAGC
This sequence comes from Acanthosepion esculentum, assembly GCA_964036315.1. Lineage (NCBI taxonomy): Eukaryota > Metazoa > Mollusca > Cephalopoda > Sepiida > Sepiidae > Acanthosepion > Acanthosepion esculentum. The sequence continues at coordinate 31,078,175 of OZ038516.1, read as the reverse complement.
ATCAGCCATGCTGGCAAAAGGCAGAAAGGGTTCTCTCATTTGGTTATTAGAGAGCAGTTTCGTTTTTGAGATGTTAAAATTAACAAGTCATGCCTTGCCCCATTTAACGGCAGATTGTAGATATAACAAAGATAGTATTTAAATCAAAATCAGTAGGCCATGCTTATTTTGGAGGATAAAGATCAAAAATCTTTGTAGTTATACTTATAAAATATCAAGAGATAGAACAATAATAATAATAATGATGATAAAAATAATAATAAATGAAACAAATTTCTTCACTTTTTAAGTAAAGCAAGTCAAACATGTGTACCCACTACAAATAACATCTATAGTAATAGCATATATATATATATACATAAATATATTTATTCATGTTTCATTTAAAACAACAGACAAGGTACTACAATTGATCTCTTTACTTAATTTTTCTTGTGTTCGAAAAAGTGTTTTCTTTTTTGGACACAGAAACTGTCCAAATGTTCTATAATTCCGAGCGCTTTCGGCTATACTTTTAGCCATTATCAAAGATGGTTCTATTTTTTCAATTTAATCAGGTGTGTGCATTGTGTGTATATTTTTTAGTGTTATAGAGATGTTTTATTTTTCGAACACAGCACATTGTGACCATGTTTGTAGTTAATATTATTAAGTGTTGGCCTTTTCTTTTTTATTATTAAGGCTTCCATTATTTTTGGATGGTTATATATATGAAACTAGAATTAAGAATATTATAAAAAAAATACACAACATCAGTTACAATAGCAAAAAATTAGATTAATTATTTATTACAAAAATTTAAAACATATAACCATATGGTTAAAATTAATAATTCACCTCTTAGAACAAAATAAAATAGGACAAATATATATATGTATATTGTGTATTTAGGCAGCAATCCTTCATTTATACATGTTTCATTAAAAACAACAGAAAGGTTTCTATGAGTAAGCGTTTTATTTAATTTTTCTTGTGTTTGAAAAAGTGTTTTCTTTTTTGGACACAGTGTGTTTAGAAACTGTCCAAATGTTCTATAATTTCCGAGCGTTTTCAGCTATACTTTTAGCCATTATCAAGGATGGTTCTATTTTTTCAATTTAATCAGGTGTGTGCATTGTGTGTATATTTTTAGTGTTATACAGATGTTTTATTTTTCGAACACAGCACATTGTGACCATGTTTGTAGTTAATATTATTAAGTGTTGGCTTTTTCTTTTTTATTATTAAGGCTTCCATTATTTTTAATCTTTTTTTAGAGGTGGATGAGGTTATTATCCTTGTATTTTTTACTAGTATGTTTCGGATGGAGTCTGGTAAGTTTGTATGTGTACTTAAATGTGTTTTAATAAAGCTGTGGTCAGATAGGTATAACGTAGGGTGTCTGGGTAGGCATGTAATTGTGGGACTGATGTAATTATTCGGTTTGATCAGGAACACAGTTCCTTAAGGGGCATTTGGACTCATAGATAATATTCGTTCATTGTAATTTTGACTTTGCTAGTGTGTTGTTATTTTTTAGGATAAGGTTAGCTGTTTTAAGAAATATTATAAAGAAATACACTACCCCAATTGACCCGAATAAAAAAATCAAATTAATTATTTACTACAAATAATTTAAAACAGCTAACTTTATCCTAAAAAATAATGACATAAATATATATATATATATATTTTTGTCATCCACATCATATATATATATATATATATATATATATATATATATATGGGTGTGTGTGAAAAATTTCTCAGAGTTAACCTGTAGAAAAAGACAATATTTATAACTGTAAAAGACAATAGGAAAACTATAATATTAGCTGACAAGTTTTGTCCAATGTGAACTTTTTCAAGGCAAAAACGAATTGAATTTATTAAAACAAAGTAACTAATAATAAGGACATTTTGTTTTGTTATTATTAGTTATTTTGTTTTAATAAATTCATTTCGTTTTTGCCTTGAAAAAGTCCACATTGGACAAAACACGTCGGCTAATATTACAGTTGTCCTATTGTCTTTTACATTTATATATATATATATATATATATATATATATATATATATATATATATATATATATATATATATATAAGTAAATATTCATTGAAAAACTAATGCATTTCACATGTTGTTTTGTAAAAGATCCCTTTTGTGTTCATATAATCATTTATTTACATTCTTTGAGGCCTTGCCTATGTATTACTTGTAACAATTATTACGGGTGTTTCTTCCTTTAATCGATAGTTCAATAAATTTACATCCAGGTTCTAACAACATTTGAGACTTAATTTGAGAACACCCTCAATTGGAGACCATCTGAGCAGACTGGTTTACCTGACCTGAAGGCTTTTCTAAGTCAGCCCTACTCACCTGCAGAGTTATATGCTTCTTTAATCAAAACCTGTAACCATATCATGTACATTTGGCTGTGATGCATGTGCCTGATATACCTTTATCTTCCTAGGTGTCATGATCCCAGCGTCACTTTGTTGGTATGTTACTGTCTCCCGCAATAATAATAATAATAATAATAATATACTATTGTCCTATTCTTTAAATATGTACTTGGTGTTAAGATACATCATAAAGCATATGATCACCAATTGAGGTCACATGTGAATACCATGAGATCATCAAAAGGGAGGTAACTCACAGTCATTTATGGGAGTTGACTGACACATGAAATAATGTTCAAAGTAAAGACCTGTAAAAAATGAAAATATTTTTGATATACCTTAATATGCAGGTAATTGAATGACAAAATATGTAAAGAAATGTTATGCATTTTGTCCTTCCAAAGGACTTCTTCAGAATAAATAATGTTTTTAACAGTGGAATCTTATATATGTGGAGAAGGGCCACAAAATACAAATCTCTTTTACAATTCTACATTGAGAAATCTGGTAGATACAGGGACACATAACTTTAGATTTAAATTTAAAGTTTTCAGCATCTGATGTATCAAGATGCATAAATTAGCTGAACTTATTCAGTTTTCTATCATTTTTGTTTTAGTTTTTATTGCTGTTTTTTTTACATATTTTACATTGCATTAACAGTAGTGTTTAAGGACAGGTGATATGCTGCATGAACTGGGATATACAATTTACCATGGAAGACGCAGAAATTAGTGCACTTTCTATACATTTTCACCTTAATAAACTACCTTCTCCTTAAATTAAAACTCTATTCTTTATGTCCAAATTAAGGGCAGACTTATTACGATGAAAGATTTATACTTTATGTTCGCATAATCTTTTATTTAATTCCTACATCTTTTGTCGGCTTATCGCCATATCACATTGAAACACCGGTTCTCATATAATCACTGGAGGTAAGCAATGTTGAGCCTGGTCAGTACTAGGCAAGTGACGGCTTGGGAATACCAAGTGCTGTAAGCTTGAATGTGCAGCTGGTGTAATAGATAATGGCTTGGAATTAGAAATTGGAGAACCAAGTTTCAATTCCAGTTGGATTTTATGTTCTCTTACATGCAAATATATTCTTCTCTTTCCAGCTATGGATTAATTAGTAGGAGTTACATTAGTAAATCAGTATTATCTCAAAAAATCTAATAATATTTCTGGTTTTCAAATAACTTCTTCTACTCCAATAGCTTCATGTCTCGCACATCTCGCCTGTGGAACTCCCTTCCTTATTCCTGTTTCCCCGACAAATATAATCTCCAACTATTTAAGTGTAACGTCAATTGACATCTCCAGTTGCCTTGATCTATCCACTTCCCTTCTCCACATCCTTTTCCCTTTCATTCCTATCTGCTCTGGCTCCAAATCTTCTGTAACCCCCTTGCCTCGATCGATCCACTATCTTTCTCCACATCCTCTCCTTTACCACTCCTATCTGCTCTTCCTCCAAACCTTCTGTAACCCCTTGCGTGCTAGTGGCTTCCAGCCTTGCTTGGGGTGATAAGCTTAAAAAAAAAACTGTCAAAAAGTTTGATAAATCATAAAAAATATCAGTCATACAAGTTTCATCTATATATCTGTTGTAACACATTTAATAGTCTATTTTTACAAATATTAAAGAGAAAAGGAAACTGTGGAGTGCCATGAGCAACCACAGTCTGAATGGACATGGCACTTCAAAAGAGAGATTTGTAAACCATATTCAAAATATAATTTGAAAGTGCAAGTGACAGATTGTTATTTGTATTTCACTAGCGTTAGACGCATTTAATTTAACAGAAATATCAATTATTGATTGACATTAATGTGATACTAATCAAACTTCCATCTTATGAACATTTCTCTGGATTTTTGGTGATTGCCTTTCTTGGTTTCTATCATTTGATATTGTGCAGTATCTGTCTATATTTCTGAGATGAGGTATTATGTACACTATTTACATTTTTCGGACTATTGTCCTCATCTTTGTCGCCATATTTATTACGTTTCGGCCCTTCAGTATCTGTCTATATTTCTGAGATGAGGTATTATGTACACTATTTACATTATTCGGACTATTGTCCTCATCTTTGTCGCCATATTTATTACAACGTTTCGGCCCTTCAGTATCTGTCTATATTTCTGAGATGAGGTATTATGTACACTATTTACATTATTCGGACTATTGTCCTCATCTTTGTCGCCATATTTATCACAACGTTTCGGCCCTTCAGTATCTGTCTATATTTCTCAGATGAGGTATTATGTACACTATTTACATTATTCGGACTATTGTCCTCATCTTTGTCGCCATATTTATCACAACGTTTCGGCCCTTCAGTATCTGTCTATATTTCTCAGATGAGGTATTATGTACACTATTTACATTATTCGGACTATTGTCCTCATCTTTGTCGCCATATTTATCACAACGTTTCGGCCCTTCAGTATCTGTCTATATTTCTCAGATGAGGTATTATGTACACTATTTACATTATTCGGACTATTGTCCTCATCTTTGTCGCCATATTTATCACAACGTTTCGGCCCTTCAGTATCTGTCTATATTTCTGAGATGATGTATTATGTACACTATTTACATTATTCGGACTATTGTCCTCATCTTTGTCACCATATTTATTACAACGTTTCGGCCGTTGTACATTCCGGCATTCTTCAGGTGGTTGGAAATAAAGGGTTCAGTCTGACATTCCAACCACCTGAAGAAAGCCGGAGTGTACAATGGCCGAAAAGTTGTAATAAATGAGGCAACAAAGATGAGGACAATAGTCCGAATAATGTAAAGAGTGTCGATACTGTGCATCTGAAAAATGACGTTTTTAACACTGTCATCCTTGCTTCTCAGACTTTTGGCTGGGATCAGAGTGTAGTATCTGATTTAAGATAGATAAACTATATTTCATCTCTCAGTTGTGTGTCTGTCTTGGAATAGAGCACAACTAAGACTGCAGACAGAGCGTAACTGAAAATAATATTAAGAGGTGCTTAGTCTTAGGATACAGCTGCCTGTGACAGTAACTCCCTCATACAACCCTTTCTCCAGAATGCCCATCCATAAAGAGGGAGGAGAGGTAATAATACCGATACCAGCACAACCAACTGTTGCAGGGTTGGGATAATTTTGGACCTGGTTGACGTGCATGTGCTCCAGCTTCCCACATTAAACTGACCTTGTGTCATATCCTGCCAGTGTGGAGTGGCAAGAAAATACAGTCATTCCTCGGCCTTTTGGCTGCGATCAAAGTGTAGTATCTGTTCTCATCAACTTCATCTGATTCTCTCTCTGCTTCTATCTCCCCTTCTTTCTTTCTTTCTTTCTTTCCCACTAAAATCAACCAGTATATTTCCCCTCTTTCTATGTGATCAAAATGGAATAGTCCGTTATTCATGAGGTTTTGGCAGGGCATTATGGTCATGTGAACTAATAAATTTCTTTGGTAACAAAGAAAAGAATACTGAGCTGTTACGTGACATCTGTCCTTCTTTACGGCTGCGAATGTTGGACGATCTCCTCGAAGATGAAGAAGAGACGTGAGGCGACGGAGATGTGGTTCTACAGAAGGATGCTAAGGATATCATGGCCCGAGCACATGAGCATAGTTGAGGTCTTAGAGAGGTTATAAACAAGGAGAAGGCTTATGCTTAACATCAGAAAGAGGCAGCTGAAGTTTCTGGGACACATATTGAGGAAGGAGGGCATGGAGAATCTGATACTCACAGGTCGAATAGAGGGAAAGAGAGACAAGGGAAAACAATGCATGACATACTTAGCGGCTTTAAGCAAGTAGATGACAGAATGTGGTCTGGGGAGGAAGCAGAGGGAAGGAACTTGTTGAGAGCTGCAAGGGATAGAGGGAGGTGGAGAGCCATGATCGCCTACATCCTGAAAGGACATGGCACATAAAAATGAAAGAGGATCTAATAAAGGAAAAGACAAGCATAATTATAAAAGGATAATATAGTATTTAGGTGTGTACATGAAATAAGGTTTGGTGTAAAGGTTTGCAAAAAATGAAAAAAATAAGAACTTATAAAATTGGAGTAAACAAAGCGGGGTTCAAGAATGATAAAGAAATCTGACATAAAAAATGCAAGATATTTCAACGGAGTCAAAAAGTAGCAAAATGAAAAAAAAAAATTAAGACAACATTGAAACAAATAAGCAAAATAGCAGCAAATAAAGATCCCCTATAATGATTTAGGCCCTACATATTATTATGTCTAATTATAAATGAAAGCCATTGTTTTACTTCCCGGAGAATAATTTTCTATGCATTTGCTTTTTATAATTCTGCTTATGAAAAATCATTATTCAAATATTTGCTATAAAAGAAAAAGGAAACAGTTTTCTCTTCTGCAGTTTAGATAAAAAGACGAATTCCTGAAATTACGTTTTATATTGAAACCTGTTTTGCATTCAATGAAATACCAACTAAACTGTAGCTTCTTTTATCTGAGACGAGAAATAATTTCTTCTATCCACCAAAATGAGATTTATAGCATGTTCATTTACTTTTATTATTTCTCTTTTCATTGTAGGTAAGATAACTCTTTTATATTGGAGATCAACAAATGCAATCATGCTGTGCCCGCTTGGTCGGCCCCGAAAAGGTAGGTTGGTGCATCTGGTGACATTTTTACGTAGCGGATTGATTGAAGTAAGAGAAGCATATGGGAGTTTTGTCATGTTTATTTTCTTATTTGTCAATTTATTTGCTTCTTGACTCATTTTTACGGCCTGCTGAGAAATTCATTAATGTTTATTCATAAATTATTCTCTTTGTATCAAAGTAATCATCATATTTCAATTTATTATTTAGAAGTCATCAAAAGGCAGAAGATTTTTTTTTCAAGGCAATACAAAATTTTGCCAGATTTTGTGGATAATTATTTTTTTAAAATATTCTGAATTATCTCCCTTACAACCCTTTCTCCAGAATGCCCATCCATTAATTAGAATTTTTATTTATTTCCCAACATATTCAATTCTCATTATTTTTTATTCTTTCATTCTTCTTTCTTTTTTCTTTTTCCTTTTTGTTCATTCTTCATTCTTTTTTTCTTTTCTTTCTTTTCTTTTTCTCTTTTTTCACTCTTTCTCCCTTTTTCTTTCATACTTTCTCTTTTGTCTTTTCTTTCTGTCTTTGTTCGTTTTCTTTTTCATTTTTATCCCTATCTCTTTCCTTTCTTTCTTTTCTTTTTCTTTTCCCTTTCATTTTTTCTTCTTTGTATTTCCTTTCTTTCTTTATTTTTCCTTTTTCCTTCATTCTCTCTTTCTTTTCTTTTCTTTTCCTTCTTTCTCTTTCCTTTTTTCTTTTCTTTTTCTTTTCTTTTTCACTCATCTTTTTCTTTCCTTTCTTTCTTTTCTTTTTCACTCATCTTTTTCTTTCCTTTCTTTCTTTTCTTCTTTCCGATTAGGATTTTGTGGCTTACTTTTTGTCTGCTTCAGCATTCTTGCAAATTGGCATATTGCTTAGAAATTCTGACAAAAGGAAGTAAGAAAGTAAGATTAAATGCTTTTTCCCTTTTTTTCTTCTTTCTTTCTTTCTTTTGATTCTTTTATTTCCTTTTTATTTTTCTTTCATTTTTCATTCTTTTTTCTTTTCTTTTTGTTTTTTCATTTTTTCTGTTTCCCTTTTTTCTTTTCTTTTTCATTCTTTCTCTTTCCTTTTTCTTTTCTTTTTCGCTCTTTCTCCTTTTTCTTTCCTTTCTTTCTTCCCCTCTCTCTGATTAGGATATTGTGGCTAACGTTTTGTCTGATTCACCATTCTTGTAAATTGGCATAGTGCTTAGAAATTTTGACAAAAGGAAATAAGAAAGAAAAATTAAATGCTTTTTCTTTCTTCCTTCTTTTTTCTTCTTTCTTTTCTTTTTCTTTCTTTTTACTTTTTTGTCTTTCTTTTTTCTTTCTTTCTTTTTTCTATTTTTTCTTCCTTTCTTTTTCTTCATCCTGAGTATGATGATAAACTACATCCGGTAGCAAAGCCTCTGCTCAGGAAATTTTAAATTTTGAGGAGCATTGAATGATCCCTTAACTGCTGTTGTTCCCAGGTCCACCGTGACCTGGTGTGGTAGCACCTGTTAGGGTTCCAGCTATGGGTAAATAGTTAACTCCCAAACAAAAATCAACAGTCCATTTTCATAATAAAATTACCAACTGTTATGTTTTGCATATCTCTCTGTGTAGTAGTAGTAGTAGTTTTAGTACAGTTCTCCATTTCCTGAATAGCAACTGGGTTTGCTAGACATAGCCACCCTATGTTCACCAGTTGTTCTCTATTTATACTGGTCTATCTAATTTGCATATGATACTACACCAACAATACATATTTAAAGCAGTAATGGGCACCTGAACATGGTGTAATGGTTATCAAGCTTGTCTTGCTAAAGCTATTACAACTGTTTGAGTTGAATCTCCATTGGGTGCACCATACATTTGGCCTTGTGCCACATCTAAGCTACACTTAAAGAATCACCATATTTAAGGCAAAATGACTAATGATACTTTTTATCTCTAGTTGAAGGCATACAACTGCATTCAGAATATTAGATTTCAGCATTAAATAACCCATAGAGGTTTTGATATGCTGTTACACAAAAACAAGCAATCTTCTTCTTTCTTTCTTTTATGATGTCAACATATACTCATTGTCACTTTTGTAATGCTTGTTGTAGTAGAGACTTTGAAATTACAGATACAACTATAGTAACCCTGTTGGGCTGGTGTCGGACGCCTTTGAATAACACTTGCACTAATAGTACTTGCTCGATAATACTCACTCAAATAGTAAGCACGAAATAGAGAAATAGTGAATAGAGTAAAGAATAGAAATCCATATAGTAATAGAGGATAGGCTAGAAATAGTGATCAATTAGATGTCACGCTACCTTCCATATATGCGTTTCTTCTATGGTCAAATGGTCTACTTAATTCAGTAATGGGATCGCCTGTGTTTGCTCACTGGCGATCTATGTTCAAACTCAACTGTCGGCAGCGACACTTTATTCCTGTATAACACTTTCTTTTTTCTTTTCTTTCTCTATTTTTTGTCTTTCTTTTACTTCTTTCTTTTTATTTGATCAGAATGTTGTGAATAACGTTTGTAATACAATGTGAAATGGTACTTAGAAATTCCAACATTTTTTGAGTACTTGATGATTTTGGGAACAAAACATTTGAGCCAATCCATTCTACAGACTGGACTCGTTTCATTTTACAGAATAAGATGACAAACAAATCTGTAGTTAATATTGTGGTTGATTTGCATAATTTTCAAAACAATGTGAGTCACACAGATGATACCCCATTGCCTAGAATAGATGATAATAGTTTCTTCATGGAGACACCACCCAATTCACAAATAAGTCTTGGGATGTGTTGTGAATTGTATGATTCATGGTTTCCTACTAGAATCTTCTTTCTTCAGTAGTACATGGACTAGACATATGTGTCTATGCACTCATATGTAAATTAGGCAAGATTTATTTTAATATCACGACAGAATAATTAATAAATTTTTTCAAAATTCGATACAACCCTTAGAAAAGAAAACTAATTAAAAAAAATGATTTGCTTTCTTCAAGGCTATTTTTTTAATTAGGTGTATGACCTGTCCAGAAGTTTTTGTTATGAAAAGTAGAGTGTGTGTCACCTGGGATATATAATGTCTGCCACCTTGGGCTGGAATCAAAATGTAGTATCTTTCTTCATCTCTAACAGTAACATTAACTGTTTCCTTATAAGGAAACATTTGGCATTCATTGACTGAGCAGCCATTGCTACAGTTGGTTGAAATTCTTAAAATATTTCTATTTATATTAACATTTATTTATAATTAATATTTATAATATGTATATTTATGCGGCTTACCTCTGTCTTTTCTACTAATATTTTCATGGCAACTTTTCCGGAGCTTTTTTCTTTAGTGCCTCAACTGCATGAATTTAAATGTGCTACTAGACTGGCAACTAGGTCTCAATGTTTTACTTTTGAACTTAAACACAACTGTCTCTTCTATTCTGATTTCTTGTTTCCTTACCACCTGCAATCTTCAAAAATTTAAATGCAATGTCTATCACCATCCTAAAATCTTCTTCCTGAAAAAAAACTGCATCTTAGAGGCTTTATTGCCTTGCTTGAGGGGAAATGATTAAAGGAAAAGATTTTTGGTGACTGTTTTCCTCATGTAGTCTATTCTATGTTCCATTTATTTATTTCCAATACTAATTTGGTTAAAAATTTGTTATTTTCAATATGTTGTAACCTAGGGAAGGTTATTGATTAGAATAATCAAACAAAGATTGGTAATGAACAATAATTATTAGGACAAGAACACATATAAGACTTACCAGCGGCACATAGAAGTAGTAGTCAACTGCTAGAAGTGAGTCAAGTAAATTCCATAATGAATCTCCAACGGCAGGATATCTACAAACTGCCCCACATGGTCAGATGTGGCACAAGGTCGAATTTAATGTGGGTAAGCTCGGCTAAAAATTCCCCACAGACCCCGTATAAAATGGAGTCGGTTAGCTGTTTCCCGAGACAAGAGTCTGCCCTTTGATATAGCCTCATCAGGGGATCCCCTCTGCCTGGAGGCAGAGCGGATCCTCGGATGAGGCTATATCAAAGCTGGAGATGAATCTCCAAATGCAGGATATCTACCAACCGCTCCACATGGTCAGATGTGGCACTAGGCTGAATTTAATTTGGGGTATCCCAAAAATTCCCCATAGACCCCTGTATAAAACGGGGTTGGGTAATTGTTTCCAAGACGAGACTGCCCTTTGACATAGCCTTGTCTGGGGATCCTCTCTGCCCAGAGACAGAGAATTTGACCAGCACAGCTGAAGATGAATCCCCAACTTCAGGATATCTACCAACTGCCCCATGCAGTCGACAGCCTGAACGGTTGAACTCTCTGCCTAGGGGCGGAGAGGAACCCGAACGGGGCTACACCGAAGGGCGGAGTCTCGTTCGGGGAGGTAAACCGGCCCTGAACCCCACTTATACGGGTTCAAAGGGTATATATTTTTGGCCGGGCCCACGGGCCCGGGGATCCCACGTTAAACCGGCCTTGTGCCACATGATACCCTCGTGGGGGGGTGACTAAATAATAGTCAGATATGGCACAAGGCTGAATTTATTGTGGGGTATCTGAGCCCATAGGCACGAACAAAAATTCCCGGTAGACCCCATATAAAATGGGGTCAGGTAGCTGTTTCCTGAGACAAAACTTTGCCCTTCGACATAGCCTCATCTGGGGATCTACTCCGCCTGGAGGTAAAGAGTTTGAGCAGCACAGCTGGAGACGAATCTCCAACTGCAGACCAACATACAGTATTTACTACTGTATTTATGTGAATGGGGACATACCCTTATCATCCGTAGGTATGCTACAACACACTATCGATGGAGCATGGAGTACTTCTTCTTATATATCTATATATTATTCTGAAGGGAGTAAATTTGCTTTTAGAAAAAATATAACTGCTCTTGTATTAAAATTTTACAGTTTTAATTTAGCAAATCACCGTTTACAGACAAAAATTTGACATTCGAGTTACATGGTTCAATTTTTTTTTTCATTCAATGTTGGCTTTAGTATCTTTGCCAACCACTAAAGGTTGGCTATACCATCAAATTACTAATCATTTGTACTTACCTTCTCTGTGATTCTGACTCATATTGACCCTTATGTGCTTCTGCTACCAACCCAAGTTTTAGAATCTTGGTTTCACAAATGTGAATGAATATTATTAACAAGCAGGGCAGTCAGTCACCAGAACATTGCATGTTTTGCTTGAATGGAACTTAAAATAGTGATTAGCCATCCAACAAATCTTTAGTTGCAATAGTATATATATTAGTTGCAATAGTATATATGTTTGGCTGGCATCCCGTTCCCACCCCTTCACCGTTGAAACTGTTAGATGTAGACGTCTCTTCTACTCCAATAGCTTCATGTCTCACACATCTCGCCTGTGGAACTCCCTTTCTTATTCCTGTTTCCCTGACAAATATAATCTTAAACTATTTAAGTGTAACGTCAATCGACATCTCCAGTTGCCTTGATCTATCCACTTCCCTTCTACACATCCTTTCCCCTTTCATTTCTATCTGCTCTTGCTCCAAATCTTCTGTAACCCCCTCGCCTTGATCGATCCACTATCTTTCTCCTCATTCTCTCCTTTACCACTCCTATCTGCTCTTCCTCCAAACCTTCTGTAACCCCTTACGTGTTAGTGGCTTCCAGCCTTGCTTGGGGTGAAAAGCTTAAAAAAAAAAAAAATCTGCACTGATGTTCTTTATAGACATCACCTGGGTCCTGCCTTAATTCCTGAAAATTTCTTTTTAGAATTTATGCAAGGGGTGAAATTTAGCTTGATTAATAAAATGTATGTTGAAGTTGATGGGGTTTCAATGGGCAGTTCTCTGGGTCTGGTATCATCTGACATTTTTGTTGGTTTTTATAAATGCCTTTTATTCCCAAAATATTGCAAGCCCCATGTATATCTACATTATTTTGATGATACTTTTTCTATTCCATCAATGATGCTGAAGCTTTTCATACCCAACTCAGTTTCCTTCGTCCATCCCTTCAATTCACCAAAGAAATGGAAAACAGTTGTACTTTGCCTTTTTTGGGATGTACTGGTTGAACATAAGGGTGGTTTGTTCATTATATATATATGTATATATAAAAGCCACATGTACATAATATTAGACAGATATTAGTTGATAACAACAATACTCACACATACACACAGTAAAAAGAACCTTCAGATATTGGAGGCCATCTAAATTAAAATGAAACACCCCACTCTCTACAAAATTACATTTCAAATTAGTCACAACACACTACATTGCATCTGGACATTGGTTCTGTTGCAATACTTCAGTCTATCATGTGGTAAGACATCATAGAGCGACATCTTGAACTTACGATCTGTGTCTGCTACACTGCAACAGCTATCATCACATAGCAATTTTCGATATCAAAGTAACAAAATATCAGCATTGACGGTGGATATCTTTGTTTTTGTTTGTATAACCACTCTGAGGCTGGCTCATGTGAGCCAAAAGCTTAGGACCAACTTAATAAAAAAAATATCCAAATGTTGGACAATTTTTGTCTTTATTTTCACCAGAAATTAAAGCAAACATACGACCATTAGAACGGCTCATGATCAGACATAATAGACGTTCATTGTCTGTTATATTGAATAATATATGTTAAATATATATATATATATATATATATATATATATATATGTGTGTAATTTGGCAGCAACTTTTCTTTTAAACATGTTGTGTTGAATGCTAAGATATTCTTTGTAATCCCTGGTGTTGGTATCATATGAAGCTGCGGGATCATGTAGTTTAAAATATGTGTAATTTGGCAGCAACTTTTCTTTTAAACATG
>OZ038516.1:31011828-31059328 GCA_964036315.1 Acanthosepion esculentum | reverse complement strand
GCGCAAAATGGAGCTATTGTTTCGTATTTGATTTTGATTTACTTTCATAGATGATTAAATGAGCATTTTAATGATATATTTTATGTGTTTTTATTTTTAGAAGAAGCATTTGAATTTTACGATCAAATGATTCATTTGAAGTGTTTACAAACTTCTTATTAAAATTAAAAAATATAAAATATATGAAAATAAAGCTTAGAATGTTATCTTTCAAACTTACGTGTTACCAAAATTGTAATAAACCATGCAGAGTGCGCATATTACAAAATTTGAGGAAGTCTAAACTGCCGTCAGTGAAAAAAATGGCCAAAATTTTGCGAAATCACCAAAACGTCTCTATTTTCAAACTGTAATGATCATCGCACACTGTAGTACATATAAAAATAAATAAGATAGAAACAAAGTTCATGAAATAAGCTTTTATTTGGTATGCATTATGTTTTTATGGAGATATTGAATGAAATAACACGGCGAGTTGAATATATGCATTTTTTAGTGTTTAGTTAAGAATTTCATCGGCTGTAAGCTGAGTGCTGGAATACCTATATAGATATAGATATATATAGATAGATAGATAGATGTGTGTGCGTGTATGTGTGTACATTTGAAATGGTTTAGTAATGTATTATATTAACGTGTGTAAATAGACAAAAACAGCTACAAAACTCTTACCTGTGCATCTGTCTGTACGTATTTGCACACTGCAACGTCAAACAACAGATTTTATTGATTGTATATATACAAATTAAAGTCACCACTAATTAACCTAATTAAATTACCTTTCATCTTGATAAGCAAAGATTAATTTAATTTCACTTGAAACAATTATTATTGCTGAGTTTGATCACGTTCCACATTCCATTCTCACCTGGAAGCTATACATTCATTATCAGGTAAATCTATTAATTGTTTGGTTTCTCATCTGGGAACATCTGGTGTTGTTTTCTATTTTAGTCGTCATTTGTCATCTCTTTAATAGCAATAAAATTGGGTTCAATTTTGCTACTACATTGATTACCATTTTATGATCAAGGAAATGTAATCTTTTTTTAATGGTCACAAAGTAGGGGTTCACTTTTGTTATACGCTGTCTACTAAACTTATCCCCATTTTATGATCAAGGAAATGGAGTCATTTTTAATGGTCACAAAGACAGGGTTCAGTTTTGTTATAAGGAATCTGCTAAGTAGATCCCCCATCAAGAGGATGTAATTGTTTTTAATGATCATAAACTCGGGTTTCAGCTTTGTTAGAAACCCTCTACTAAATTGATCCCTATTTTAAGATGAAGAAAGCATATACTGAAAATTATATGCAGTGTTGAATCCTTGGAATTTTCTGGTCTTCATGAAGTTGAGACACAATTTCATTATAATAAAACTGGGCTTCCACTTTATGAACAGCAATATGAAACTGATTGTTTATTAGCAGTATCCTCATGTTGGGCAATTTCTTCCCAGATTAAAAAAAAACGTAAGTAAACACTGGTAAAAAAAGAAGTAAACATAAGTAAAACAATAAACAAACACAAATAAAAAATAAGTGAACACAAGTAAAATATAATGAGTAAACACAACTAAAACAATAAATAAACACAAGTAAAATATAAGTAAACAAAAGTAAAATATGATAAGTAAACACAACTAAAACAATAAGTAAACACAAGTAAAAAATAAGTAAACACAAGTAAAAAATCACTAAACACAAGTAAAAAAGTAAACACAAATATAAAAATAAGTAAAGAAGTTTTAAAAAGGTATATGTAAAATTACTTTGTGTTTCTGTGATGAGTAGTTGTCATTATTTATTTTCCATTTAGACTATTGTCTTGATCTTTATTGTTATTATCACAACATGGCAGTTGTGCCCTCCCTTCATCAAGTGTATGTCGATCTGGGTAACCTACAGGGAATTCCAAACTGAACCCTTTATTTAATCTACAGGGGGTAGACTGTTCTTGTTTCTCTGCCCATGTCTAGAGTTATCTCAAGTTCTTATTTTTGTATTGCTCAATTATTTAGTGACATAGTAATTGTGAGTTCAATCCCTGGGTTGGGCAATGTGTACTTGGATTCAGTGGAAACAGGGCAAGCAGTATTTTTATTCTTTTTAGCATATAAATAAGAATCTGTGTACAAAAAAATACAGTTAAGTTAATGAGGTGATGCTCTTTTCCAGATAATAAATAAAAGTTAGTATAAACTTTGAGGGAGTGAATTCAATGAAACTCTGTTCATCATTATTTTCTCTTCAAGTAAGATCCAATATTATATTAGTATAGATGACTATAGTGTATTATATAGTAGTATAGCATATTAATACATTCTCGCATGTTTCATTAAATAATATAGAAATAACCATGCCTTGTCCTGGGTAAGACGTTAAACTACATCCGTGTCCTGGGTAAGACGATAAACTACATCCAGCACCAAGGCCTCTGATCAGGAGATTTTGTGAAGCATGGAACAACCTCTTAATTGCTGGTGTTCCCAAATCCACCCTGTCCCAGGGTGGTAGCAATTGTTAGGGACCCAGCTATGGGCAAATAGTTAACTATTACCAGCAATACATTTTTGAAAAAAAGTATAACAGCAATACAATTTTGAAGGAAAAATGTTACCAGAAACAGATTTTTGACAAAACAAAATATTACCAGCAATAAAAAATGTTGCCGGCATTAAATAACCCATTGAGGTTGATATGCCGTAAAACAAAATAAATTAAACCAATCTAAACCAAAGAATGCATATTCTATTCATGCGAATCTATCCTAAAAATGTTGTCGGCATTAAATAACCCATTGAGCTTGATATGCCGTAAAACAAAATAAACCAAACCAATCTAAACCAAAGAATACATATTCTATTCATACGAATCTATACTAAAAATGTTGTCGGCATTAAATAACCCATTGAGGTTGATATGCCGTAAAACAAAATAAACCAAACCAATCTAAACCAAAGAATACATATTCTATTCATACGAATCTATACTAAAAATGTTGTCGGCATTAAATAACCCATTGAGGTTGATATGCTGTAAAACAAAATAAACCAAACCAATCTAAACCAAAGAATACATATTCTATTCATACGAATCTATACTAAAAATGTTGTCGGCATTAAATAACCCATTGAGCTTGATATGCCGTAGAACAAAATAAACCAAACTAAACCAAACATATCATGCCTATTTATTTTTATAATAATCCTTTCTAATTCTCTAATTATCTTCTTGATGTTAAGTTGAAATTCATCAAGGAAGGTGCCATCTTTTTTGTTAATCCAAGTACTTTTTACCTCCTCTGATATCATCCTCAGGAGTGAATTGTGAAGACAGACTTAATGTAACTGTAACTGAACTGTTACATAACATCTGTCCTTCTTTATGGCAGCAAATGTTAGATGATTTCCTAAAAGACAAAGAAGAGACTCGAGGCAACAGAGATGTGGTTCTACAGAAGGATGCTAAAGATGATCATGGACCAAGCATGTACACAACAATGAAATCTTAGAGAGGTTGCAAACAAGGTGGAGGCTTATACTTTACATCAGGAAGAGGCAGCTGAAGTTGCTGGGACACATAATGAGAAAGGAGGGACTGGCGAATCTGATACTCACGGGTTGAATAGAGGGAAAGGGAGACAAGGGAAAACCATGTGTGACATACCTGGCAGTCTGAAGCAAATGGATGAGAGAAAGTAGTCTGTAGGAGGAAGAAGAGGGAAATAACTTGTTGAGGGCTGTAAAGGATAGAGAGAGGTGGAGAGCCATGATTGCATATGGCCTGAAAGGACGTGGTGCATAAAAAGAAAAGAAAGAAAGTATTGTTGTGATGGTGATTTTTGTAAACAAAAGTACATTCTTGTATAATGACCGTCCACTTGTATCTGAGTATGCCTGTCTACTAGGGTGGCTAGCCAATTCCTATTGCAGATGCCTACTCAGGCATATTTTATATTTGTTCAGCACCCATGGAGCCCAACTGTGATTCATACTGCAACTATGCTGAGCAAACCTTAGTCACAGTTTGTGGGAGAGAGTGCATTATCTGGCAGGATCAATAGTTGGAACACTGCCGGTAGGCTCAAACCCTCAGTCATGATTACTTGTTACAAACACAAACAGTGGATCAACCAGTGGTATGGTTTTCAGTCACTTTCCAAAGGTGCCTCATCCTGATATTGTCTCCCCAGGCCAATAAAACCAAGAAGTCACCTTCCTGGCCAGTGGTTCAAACCCTCAGTCATGATTACTTGTTACCTTGTGCTAGTGAAACCATTAACGGCTCCCAAATAGTTCAGTCTTCCCAAATTCACTCACAAGTCTTGGGTCAACCCATGGTATGTTTTTCAGGCAATTTCCAAAGATTGCCTCCCCAGGTTGATCACATCAAGAAGCAACATTTCTGACAAATCGACCATGGTGAAATTTGAAACCCAGGTCACATTGTCAGAAAGCAAACATTCGAACCACTCAGCTATGTTACCATTCTTGTAGAGTACATTAGTACTTAACTAGAAATTATTAATGAGTTACTTTCAAACTTGATATTTACTTTTGAATGATGTACTACTATTAGTCATAGTAATAGTTTCTAAAGTAAAATAGAAAGTTTGTATATTTTCAGATTCTGACCAAAGTCATGTAAGTTTCTTTTTTATGTGTGTAAAAGTTTTAGTTGTTCATGTACAATTCAAGTCTAAAATTAAAATTATAAAAAAAAGTTTAAAAAGGAAAGAAACACAAAAAGCTAAAAAAATCTGCAAAAAGAAAAAGAAAAAAAAATCTGCAAAGGATTAATGATCGAGAACAGAAGATTCCAAAATAAACAAATTCAAAACTTTTATTTTTTTTTCCCAAATATCTTCCAACCACTGAGCCTCCTAGATTCTTTGAGAAAATAAGACGAAGATAGGAGAGTCAACAATGCCTCATAATGACTCCTTTGCTCGGATGTCATCTGATTAGAGAAATCATGACAGGAAAATGGTCCAGAAAAAGATCAAATGGCATCCTACGCCATGCTGGTGTTTTGCCGATGGTCAGGTGGCAAACTTCACCAACTTTGGCTTCAAACAGCAGGGTGATCTGCAATCAGTGATAGACTCTGCCTGATTCTTTGCCTGTCTTAGAGCTTTTTATGGTGGCATTTTGTTGAATCCCAAGTTAATGAGGTGATGGCCTTCAACCAAGTCAAGTGCTTTGCAACACTGAATCTATCTGGTGCTTACATTCAAGAAAAATGGTTTAAGCCAAAAGAACTCTACAAGATCATCATTGTCAGGCACTGATAATGCTAATAATCTTAATGATAGCTAAAATATTAATTAGTCTTTAGAATGAAAATAAACTTGTTTGACATTGAATATTGCTACCATATATGCCCTGGTGCTCTGGCTATAGTACTCGAGATACTTGGCAAAATTCAAAGAAGGGTCTGCAATGTTATCAGTCCTAACCTGGCATCTTGGCATTAATCACTTTCCTACTTCTGTGACATGGCTTCCCTTTGTCTTTTTTATAAATATTTTCATAGCAACTGTTCTAATGAGCTCTCCTCTTTGCTACATGAATTTATGTATGCTATCAGATTGGCAGATAGGTTTCATTGTTTTACTGTTGAACTAGCTAGATGTAAGTTCTCTTCTGATAGTTTCTTTGCTCGGACTTCTTGCCTGTGGAACTCTCTCCTTATTTCTTGTTTCCTTGCCACCTACAATCTTCAAAAATTGAAATGCTATGTCAATAACCATCTTCTGTCTTCCTGAACCCTGTTCCTTTATTGTCCTTTTCCTCACTTCTCCTCACTAAAGTCTTCTCATTCTCTTTCACTTCCAGTAACCCCTTGCGTCTTAGTGGCATTATCACCATCTTCTGTCTTCGTGAAACCTGTTTCTTTATTGTCTTTTTCCTCATTTCTCCTCACTGAAGTCTTCTCATTCTCTTTCACTCCCAGTAAACCCTTGCATATTATTTGCATTATCACCATCATCTGGCTTCCGAAAACCTGTTCTTTTATTGTCCTTTTTTCTCAGTAAAGTCTTCTCATTCTCTTTCACCATTATCTGTCTTCCTCAAACCTGTTCTTTTATTCCTGTTTCCCTCATTTCTCCCCACTAAAGTCTTTTTATTTTCTTTCACTTCCAGTAACTCCTTGCATCTTAGTGGCATTATTGGCATCTTCCATCTTCCTAAACCCTCCTCTTTTATTGTCCATTTTCCTTACTAAAGTCTTTTTATTCTCTTTCACACCCAGTAACCCCTTGCATCTTAGTGACATTATCGCCATCTTCTGTCTTCCTGAACCCTGTTCCTTTATTGTCTTTTTCCTCTTTGAAGTCTTCTCATTTTCTTTCACACCCAGTAAACACTTGCATCTTATTTGCATTATCATCATCATCTGTCTTCCTAAAACCTGTCCTCTTATTGTACTTTCTCCTCACTAAAGTCTTCTCATTCTCTTTCACTTCCAGTAAGCCCTTGTGTCTTAGTGACATTATCGCCATCTTCTGTCTTCCTGAAACCTGTTTCTTTATTTTCTTTTTCCATGCTTCTCCTCACTGAAGTCTTCTCATTCTATTTCTCTCCCAGCAAGCCCTTGCATTTTATTTGCATTATTGCCATCATCTGTCTTCCTAAAACATGCTCTTTCATTGTCCTTTTTCCTCACCAAAGTCTTCTCATTCTCTTCCACTTTCAATAGCCACTTGCATCTTAGTTTTATTACTGCCATCTTCCGTCTTCGTGAAACCTGTTCTTTTATTGTCCTTTTTTCTCACTAAAGTCTTCTCATTCTCTTCCTGTTCCAGTAACCCCTTGTATCTTAGTGTCATTATCGCCATCTTCTGTCTTACTAAAACCTGTTCTTTTATTGTCCTTTTTTCTCACTAAAGTCTTCTCATTCTCTTCCTGTTCCAGTAACCCCTTGTATCTTAGTGGCATTATCACCATCTCCTGTCTTCCTGGAACCTGTTCTTTTATTGTCCTTTTTTCTCACTAAAGTCTTCTCATTCTCTTCCGCTCTCTGCCAGTCTTGGAGAACTACTCTGAATAAGAAATTGTGGAGAAGTCAGTGGAAAACCACTTTTCTATTTTACTCAAGAAGTTATGGCTTTTGTTAGTCCAATGTGTGTTTGGATATTGGTGTTGGTGTTGGTCTCTGTTGAAACGCTTCCCAACTATTTTAACTTCTTCATCTGCTTGATGTTTATATCTCCACTTTGTAACTCCAAACTCTTCCTCTTTCTGATGACCATACTTTCTGTCTTTTTGCATTTGACGTTTAGTGCTTTTTTCTAACTTTCTTCTGACACCCTGTCTAAGAGTTCCTGTAATTTCTTTTCCCCGTTGGCCATCAACACAGTGTCATCTGAATAACTTATATTGTTTAGATCACGCCCACCAATAATAAAATTCTGCTAGAGTCTCCAGTTCCCTTAGGATGGTGTTGCTGTAAAGCTTGAACGGATCTGGTAAGAAGACCCACCCTTGTCTCACATTCTGTTCTATTTTTATATAACTACTCAATTTATTTTTATCTGGATGCAGGCAGTTTTTTCTGAGTATATGTTCTGGATTATTCAAATATCTTTACCAAATAGACTCAGTTTTTCTAGCAATTCATATAAACTTTGAACTATGTTTCCACCCAAATTTGTCTACTTACAACGTTTGAATAGCATTAATTATATCTACAGCTTAGAAGACAAGCTGTTCAATTGATGTATATATATATATATATATATATATTCTGCACTTATATGAAGAATGAGAATTTTTAAATAAAAAACATGGAAGAAATTCTTTTAGAATTTTTTTATAAGTCTGCTGCTTTCTAACAAAAAGCCAACTAAAGAAGAGAGAAAAAATTAAAAAACATTATTGACTATTACAAAATTCAAATTATTATTATTATTATTATTATTATTATTTATGTATGTAATGTTTCCTGCTTTGTATCCTGTAGGGCAGGGTCCAAATTATGGTCCTTCGGCCTTATAAGAGAATTATCATTTAATTGATAGCACTTTTCTTAGTATATGGGATGCTCCTAGTAGGGGCATCTATTGGGCAACTTGTATGTATGTATGTATGTATGTATGTATGTATGTATGTATGTATGTATGTATGTATGTATGTATGTATGTATGTATGTATGTATGTATGTATGTATGTATGTATGTTGTTGTTGTTGTTGTTGTTGTTGTTGTTGTTGTTGTTGTTGTTGTTGTTGTTGTTGTTGTTGTTGTTGTTGTTGTTGTTGTTGTTGTTGTTGTTGTTGTTGTTGTTGTTGTTGTTGTTGTTGTTGTTGTTGTTGTTGTTGTTGTTGTTGTTGTTGTTGTTGTTGTTGTTGTTGTTGTTGTTGTTGTTGTTGTTGTTGTTGTTGTTGTTGTTGTTGTTGTTGTTGTTGTTGTTGTTGTTGTTGTTGTTGTTGTTGTTGTTGTTGTTGTTGTTGTTGTTGTTGTTGTTGTTGTTGTTGTTGTTGTTGTTGTTGTTGTTGTTGTTGTTGTTGTTGTTGTTGTTGTTGTTGTTGTTGTTGTTGTTGTTTGGGTATGTAATGTTTCCTGCTTTGTATCCTGTAGAGCTGGGTCCAAACTATGATCCTTAGGTCCTAGAAGAGAATTGTCATTTAATTGATAGCACTTTTCTTAGTATATGGGATGTTCCTGGTAGGGTGATCTTCTGGGCAACTTGTACGTTGATCTTATCTGGGACACTGTTAATAAAATTGTCCATTCTTTTTCTCATGAAGCCCAGTGCTTCAATTTTTTTTTTTTTTTTTTAAGCTTACCACCCCAAGCAAGGCTGGAACCTACTAGCACGCAAGGGGTTACAGAAGGTTTGGAGGAAGAGCAGATAGGAGTGGTAAAGGAGAGGATGTGGAGAAAGATAGTGGATCGATCAAGGCAAGGGGGTTACAGAAGATTTGGAGCGAGAGCAGATAGAAATGAAAGGTGAAAGGATGTGGAAAAGGGAAGTGGATAGATCAAGGTAACTGGAGATGTCGATTGACGTTACACTTAAATAGTTGGAGCTTGTATTTGTCAGGGAAACAGGAATAAGGAAGGGAGTTCCACAGGCGAGATGTGCGAGACATGAAGCTATTGGAGTAGAAGAGACGTCTACATCTAACAATTTCAACGGTGAAGGGGTGGGAACGGGATGCCAGCCTTGTAGGACGTTTAAATTCATGAGGCCTAGGAACCAGCGAAAGCAGCTCATCGGAGCAATTACCGTGAAAGTATTTGTAAAAAAGACAGAGCGATGCAGCGTCGCGTCTGTGAGAGAGTGACTGCAGACGAGATGACAGTTCAGGGCCAATTACATTGCATATCCGTCTTTGGATCTTATCAAGAACCCTGAGGCAACAGCAGGGGCTCCAGACCATATATGGCAGCAATACTCCATGCAAGGGTGAATGGTCGATTTATAGATTTGGAGGATCGATTCCGGGGAGACAAATTTCCTGGCTCGGCACAGGGAGCCAACTTTCCTTATTGGTAAAGTCTCAGTCTTCATTTCCCACATCCTGTTAATCACGATCACCAGGTCCTTGTATTTGGACAATTTCTCGATAATTTTCATGGAGGTGTTTCTCTCAGATGGTACTTCTATGTCAATAAGCATACACTTTCTGAATTTCTTGTCTTTTATGATAATATCAGGTCTATTGGCTTTTATTTCCCTGTCAGTTTGAATTGGCATGTCCTAGAGGATAATAAAATCATTATTTTGGGTAATTGTGTCTGGTTGGTACTCATACCATCTCTCAGTGGTTTTGATTTTGTGCTTCTTGCATATCTTCCAGTTCACATATGTTGCTACCTAGTTATGTCTGTGGATATATTCATTTTTGACTAGTTCCAGACATCCTGAGATAATTTGATCAACAGTTTTATCATATTTTCTGCATATCCTATATTTCAGGTTAGTTCCATCCTTGATTATGTGACGGTGATAGGATCTGGTTGTGAGGCTTTGGTCCTGAGCTACAATAATTAGGTCTTCTGTCTCAGCTTTCATCCCAGTGCTCCTCAGCTACTGATGTGTTTTCTGTCGGTCCACATCTTCTGTCTTCTTGAACCCTGCTTCTTTATTGTCTTTTTCCTCACTTCTCACTGAAGTCTTCTCATTCTCTTTCACTCCTAGTAAACCCTTGCATCTTATTTGCATTATCACCATCTTCTGCCTTCCTGAAACCTGCTTCTTTCATTATTTTTAAGTATTTGCCATGCAACGCCTTGACTGCCAAGTTTTTTTTTGTAATTTCATTTGGCCAAGTTGTTTAGCTTTCTGCTTTACTCGTTTGGCGTAGATGGCAGTCGCTTCGTTTTTTGTTGGTAGGATTTCAAGTACATTCAGCTCTTTCTTGAAGAGTGCAGCTTCTTTGTTGATAGAGTGGACTTGGTGTTTTACTATTTGTAGGAGGGGGTCATTGGTTTTTTGTGAGGTATGCTTATTATTATTATTATTATTATTATTACTGAAGTATCAGGTGCAACTCTAAAGAAAAGTAATTTCATGTTAAATTAAGTAATATTTTCAAGTTAAACTCATAAATATGTTCCACCATTAAAGATGCTGGAAAAATGATCACTTCCCTCAACCATTTCAGTAAATACCTGACACCTCTTGCTATCATCTACCTTTACAAGAGCTAGATCAGGTAAAAAAAAGGAGTACTTCTCCCATATGTGGGAAGGTGGTGTCAAGTCTTCACTTTCTTGTTGCGATGGAATCCGAAAGCATCTCCACACCCTTGTGGGCGATAAATTATTTTCCACCCTGCAGTCTCTTTCTCACAGACAAGATGTTGCAAGATTCTCACTGCTCTATCTCTATTTCCATGGAATGTGTTCAGATAAACTACATTCTTTAATTTCACCAGTTCTAACCTTCACGGCTAAGACCCGTCATGCCACGCCCATTGTAGTGAATCATTCCCTTCGTGTTTCTTTCATGTAAAGAGCAACTTCTTCTCTCAAATCACTGCTTTGTGGACCAGACTCTCAAGAGGATGTTATCTTGCCCACATATTCACATAGACTGTGCCTTTGACTCTGTAACCCTCTACCTTGGGTGGTTCTTGGGTCTTGTACAGGGTGAAAATCATTGTAAAAAAAGAATAACTGCATTGCTCTGTGTTTTGCAAACATGAGTCAAATAGTTTCTTTATACTGTTGATGCCCCTGCCAGGAATTGTTTCGGCTAAATGACAGAATGGGAATAAAAGCTTCAGTTTCAGAATCACAAAAGCTTATTAGTTATGAAGAAGAAATGTCCACATAATTATGTGAAAGATGAGGACAACAGTTCAAAAAGATCAGTGTATAAATATATTAATGTCTCTGTTATGAATAATCAAGAGTGGTCTCCCCTTGTTTTGTTACTCTCCTCTTTGAGAGAGCTATTTCTGTTTACAGGTACTATAAAAGGATATGATACGCGAACCTTGTATTTTCAGTTGAATAAAGCTTTCTTAAAGCCTACACCTGCGTACTTTTGCCATGACAGTCTCATCTCAGATATTCAAAAAGAAACCTTTCATTTGTATAACAACCAGGGTATTAGTAAATACTAAACACTTCAAATACCTTGTTGTATGGATCACTTTTTTCTTTTTTTTTTTTAAGGCAGTTCCCCCCAAGCAAGGTGGGAGTGCCACGAGCATGCAAGGGGTTACAGAGGATTGAGAACAAGAGTAAAGAGGCATGTTTGAGGAAAGGTTACAGAGAAGAATGGGGAACAAGCTCAGGGAGTCAGATGTTGATTGATATTACACTTGAATATTATAGGCATTGGGGAAGCAAGTAAGGGGAAGGGAGTTCCACAGACAGGAAGTGCTGGAGAAGAAGCTGTTTGAGAAGAAGAGACATTTACATGTCTCTCTTACATTTAACTGTTTTGACAGTGAAATGGTGGGACCAAGATGTCAGTCTGGTAGCATGTTTAAAGTTATGTAGTCCGGGAACCAGCGAAACTAGCTTGTCGGAACAGTTGCCATAAAAATGTTTGTAGAAGAGACAGAGGGAGGCCACAGCACATCTGTGGGATAGTGATTGTAGACTAGATGCCAGATCAGAACCTATCATCTTGTATATTTGTCTCTGGTTTTTGTCAACCTCAAGATGTAAAGCAGGAGCACCAGACCATATATGACAGCAATATTCCATGCAAGGACAGATGGTTGACTTATAATGAATTTAGTATTGGAGATAAGGAAATTAAAATTTACAATAGGATCTGATATGGATAGTCTCACCAAACAACACAAATTGCTACAAAGCCAAAACCTTAACCTAAAAAATCAAGTCATGTACTTAAATGGCCTTATCAGACTGAGATTTTTATATGGATGTCATTCATGCCACTAAACTCTTTTAGAAATATCTGTCACCTGTCTAGAACCACTTCTTCAGATCTATGATTAAAAGTCGTCCAAGATGCATGGGGGAAGTTAGGAACCCAAGCTACGCCTGGTTTCAAAAATGTAAGTAAAGGGGAGAAGAATAAAAGAAAAAGAATAGAGAGGTCACATGTTGGACATATTGAAAAATAAGAGAATCTTTGGTTCCAGAGTCCATGATGATTCTCTTAACTTTAAATGCCAAACCAGGATCTTTTCAGTATAGTATTTGGTACTATTTTCATTTTTTTTATATTGTGATTTTACTTATATTTTCTACTAACAGTTGTGTCATTTGTAGGTCTTAGCAAGGAGCATTTATCATTATATCACTGTTTGATTCCTTAAAAAAAAGGTTTATCCTTTTCCCAGTGTGAGTTCTCAGGAAAGCTAATGGAATTTATCACTATCATGAATATATTTAAAAACATTGCCAAAAATGTATACACAAATATTCTGCAATAATAAGAAAAAAAATTGTCCTTATAAAAGCATGGTAAGATTTTTACAGTATTGAAGTTTTATTTTAGTATTGCCAACATTCTGAACAGATATGCCATTTTTTTTATGATGATGTTCTTCCTGTACTGGGCCTGACGGCCACTCAAGGTAGAGGGTTACAGAGTACATAAAAGAAGAAGAAGAAGAAGAAGAAGAAGAAGAAGAAGAAGAAGAAGAAGAAGAAGAAGAAGAAGAAGAAGGAGGAGGAGGAGGAGGAGGAGGAGAAGGAGAAGGGGGAGGAGGATTCTTAAAAATCTTGCAATATAATACATACTAGATAACCGTACAGTTAGTAGACAAAAGTTTGTCCATATCAGATAAGGAATTATTATTATTACTATTATTATTATTGATATTATTCATTGGATGCATGTGTCATGCAGTTGTTCTCAGCCAAGTTAGTGGAACTGGTGTGCCAAGTTCAAATTTCTTAAAAATCTTGCATTGAAAAATATACTAGATAACCATACAGTTAGTAGTAGAATTGGTGTGTGCTAATTTCAAATTTCAGCCAAATTCATTCTGTTCACTTTCACACAGATACCCTCAATTAATACAGAAAAAAGATTGTCTGAATCTTTGAGAAAAGGAATTATTATTAATAATAGTAATATTATCAAACAACATGGTTGACAGAACTCATCTAATACTTTTCATCACTTAGAGAAAAGCATGATTTAAGAAAAGTGAAATAAAAGGCACAATCTTTATACTTGTCTGCAATTTTTTAATATAACTCTCAAAACATTGTTAAGCACTGTCTTTTCTTTCTCTATTCTTAAATTGCACTCTTCTCTAACTGTTGTAATATTGTTATCATTATTATTATTATTATTATTTCTTTTAAATTATGTTGTATACACATTTCCTTCCGGGTCCCAACCAGAGACCTAAGGTCAGAAATGGCTTCATGTCATTTTCCACTGATCATTTTTATAAAAAAAAAATAAATAAAATAAATCCTATGTTCACACACATTTTGTATAGATAAAGCCCTTCGTAATGCGTGAGCTGTACTTGTGAGTACAATTTTTTTGACTTTTTTAAGGCATGGGTTACCAGGATTTCTTTCAGTTACTCTGTTGGAGCCTTTTATAATATTATTATTATTTCCTTTCATTTCTGTTGTATACATATTTCTTCTGGGTTCCAACCAGAGACCTCAGGTCAGAAATGGCTTCATGATATTTTCCACTGATCGTTTATTTAAAAAAAAAGTTTGAGTACAATTTTTTGTATTTCTTTAAATCATGGATTACCAGGAATCTATTCAACGAGTCTATTGGACCTTTTTCCAATCTATCTGAGGGCTCTAACTTCACTTGGAATTATTGATATCCTCGTGTGCCACATTTTTGAGATTTTGGTTTCAAGGTCCTTGTATTTTAACAGTAGATCTTCAAAGATGCATTACAGTCTGCAGGCGCTGCCATGTCATTAAGAAGGCGCATTTTGTCCTTGCGCTCTCTAATCACAATTATCTTTGAATGTTCTAAAATTGGTACAGGCCCTGTCTCTGTAAGCAGGTCTTACCATTATTTCTGTATTTGCTATTTTTATTATGACAGTGGAACTCCCGAAATCCAAACATAGCATAATCTAGACTTTCTCTAATTAGACTTCCTCGAATTTGGACTCATCTTCAAATCCAAACTTTTGTATTGACATAAATATGAAGCCTTTTCTTCCTCGAATCAGAAGAGTACCCTCAATACCAAACATCTCAGATGTTCGGTTTACAGGAGTTATTTTTGTCTTTCTTTACAGGTTGTAATTGTTTTTGAAAGATAAATTTATAACTTTCATAAATTTTTAAACATTTCATAAAGTGTCTTAGTTTTTCACAAATTACAATATTTGTTTAGTACAAATTTTTTCATGACTATTTGTTGTCAATTATTTTTTGTACATTTATGTATTCAATCTACACTTTAAATAAGAACGAATCAATGTTACAAACTAACTTTTGTACCTTAAACTCTAAAACTTAATAAAAATTTTAAGCTTGCCACAGCATCCTTTTCCTTCTTGAATATGAACAGTACCCTCAATACCAAACATCTCGGATGTTCGGTTTACAGACCCTTATGTTTGATTTCCTTTACTGATTGTAAATGTTTGTGAATAAGATATTTCTTGCCCATAATTTTTAAACATTTCATAAAATGGCTTAGTTTTTCACAAATTACAATATTTGTTTAGTAACATTTTTTTCATTATTTTTAGTTATTTTTTTTTTTTGTACATTCATCTTTTCAATCTACACTTTAAATAAAAATGAATCAACTTTACAAACTACCTTTTGTATCCTAAACTCTAAAACTTAATAAAAATTTTAAGCTTGCCACAGCATCCTTTTCCTTCTTGAATATGAACAGTACCCTCAATACCAAACATCTGAGATGTTCAGTTTAGAAGAATTGTACTGCATCAAATGATGCTTCACTGTTAAGTCTGTTTTCACTTCTCACTTGTCTGGCTGTTAATTTTGGATTGCCTACCAACACTCTTTCTTCTACCATTGCTTTTGATGCAACCACACGCATTTCCATGTTCACCACCAAAGTTTTCCTAATTTTGTGGTGCATCTTGCATTGTTTCTTTCCCTCACTCATCTTCTTACATATTCTCTTACATTAGAATATTGCATATTTTACTTTCATCAATAAGAATTACTTTTTACTACTTTCCAGCATCCTGTCTTTGATGCTCTTTTGACAACTTCAATATTCTATATTGATAATTTTTGGTTAATGATGCTTTTGCTCCTATATCTCCTCATCAAGGTTTTTTTTTTACAGTAGAACTTCCCAAATCTAGCATAATCTAGATTTCCTTGAATTAGACTTCCTCGAATTTAAACTCATCTTCAAATCTGAACTTTTGTATTGATATAAATATGAAACCTTTTCTTCCTCAAATTACAACACTACCCTCAATACCAAACATCTTGGATGTTCGGTTTACAGAAGTTGTACTATATACCCTTATGTTTGATTTCCTTTACTGATTGTAAATGTTTGTGAATAAGATATTTCTTGCCCATAATTGAAGTGATTCACTAGTGATGGCGGTGTTATGCCTCTATTCATTTTCCCACAAGGCCTCAGACTCAACATGGAGGCCTACATCATGCCTTGAGGAGGTAGTGCTGCCCTGGGTCAAGAGGGTGGATACTGGAAGACCTCATGTCTGGCAACAGGACTCTGCACCATGCCACACAAGCAGGAGAATGCAATCCTGGCTATCAGACAATTTCAGCAACCAGGACACCACTTATATCTGGCTACCTAACTCCCCAGACTGCAACCCCCTTGATTATTATGTGTGGGATGCAGTTGAGTGAGATACCAACAAAACTCTTTGTAACACCAAAGATGAACTGAAGGCAAGGATTATAGCAGCATTCACCAACAAGTAAGGAGACCATCTAGAGGAGTTGGAGGAGATTCTGAAATCGTCTGGAGGTCATGGTTGAAGCCAATAGTGATTTTATTGAATAAATTTACTCTTTTGTATTTCAAGATATTTATGTGTAATTTTGGTAAATATATGTGTTACAATAACATGTCAATCTTATTTCCATTTTTGTGTAACTTAGATGATAATTTATCCATCACAAATTGTACATATTCCAGTGTTTTTGGAATAAATTATGACCATGGAATATGGAGTGTTTAAGTCTTTTTATTATATCCTTACTCTGTCCTGGACATCGAGTTCTACCTGGATCATATCCTCTTGGAATTATTTTTATACATATATGTATGTGTATATATAATTGCATATGTATGTGTATATATATCACTAATATTGTCTATATATATATATATATAGCTGCTCTCTTTATTTCTTCGTGTAGTAAACCTTTTGTTTCATTACTTACCTATGAGATTGTATTCCTTATTATTTCTTTTTGTTACCTTGAAAATACAAGGCACAACAGCTGCACATGGTCGCTATATACTCTTGCCCAGACCTGTGCCCTGGAGAGGTTACTCCAGCTTCACTCCATAAAGGACCGAATTTTGACCAAACTGAGCACTGCCTTTATCTCGTGAGATAAACAGATGCTCTACTAAATGAAGCTATTGCATTGAAACATTTGCTTCCCTGGCATGCATCTCAAATAGCCATAAGTGACTAAGTCCTGATTCAAGCTGGAGAATGGGCAAAAGCAGAAAACTGGTGCCTCGTAACCAGATGCTTCAGGGAAGGAAAACCCTGATTTTAAACCTGGCTGTCTTGCTGTTATATTCAAAACATGGGAAAGGCTATAGAAGTAAATCCAGACAGAAAACCTGGAGTGGACAACTTTCTGGAAGCTTTCTGCAGCCAAGCCATCCTCAAATGTAATGCCATGTA
Organism: Acanthosepion esculentum; assembly: GCA_964036315.1. Classification (NCBI taxonomy): domain Eukaryota; kingdom Metazoa; phylum Mollusca; class Cephalopoda; order Sepiida; family Sepiidae; genus Acanthosepion; species Acanthosepion esculentum. The sequence continues at coordinate 31,042,054 of OZ038516.1, read as the reverse complement.
TTCCTTTGGATCATGTTGGTACGACTTAGAGTAGGGGCATTCAGCCTGGGCAGCTGTCATATAGAACATAAATGAACGGAATCATCCATTTATGTAAATAAGTGGAGCTAAGCAGAGAGTTAGCATTAGGTTAATTGCTAAGTGTACCTTTGTGTAGTAAACCTTCTACTTCATTACTTTCCTACGAGTTTTGTCTTCCTTATTATTTCTCTCTATTATCTTGAAAACATGAGATACAACAGCCTTCAATCTTGGAATTCTGCAGATTACCCAGTTCGCTACACACCTGAAGAAGGCTAGAGAGCACAACGGCTGAAACATTGTAATAACCACAACAATAAACAAAGATGAGGACAATAGTTGAATATATAAATAGTGTAAAGAATGAGCCCTTTTAATTGTCAACTTTATCATTGTTGGGGTTTACAGACGACAGTTGTTCATTTTTTTTTATATTATAACTGTTTTGGCATCCCCACATTATTGTAACTTTTGTATTCCTTAGACGAACTCTGATGGGTGAGGAATAATCTTTTTTTATATTCTTTTTTTATTGTTCTGTTTACATGCATTATGGTAATTATGGATTACCAACTTGCTACTCTTCTAAAACATCCTATCATTTCCATGAGCACCAAGGCAAATCTCATCAACGCCATTCTCCTACCAACGCTGACATACCAGTGCCAGACATGGCCCCTAACAAAAACCCTTGAGAGGAAACTGATCACTTGTGAGATGAAATGCCTAAGGAAAGCAGTGAACAAGACCAGGCGAAACAAGATCAAGAATGAGGCAATAAGAGATATGGTAGAAGCAATACTAATCATACAACACATCAAATGACAGAGGGTCAAGTGACTTGGACACCTCACTTGTAAGCCTATCAAACAACCAGCCCTATAAGCATACACCCTCAGGTACTCTGGCTGGAGAGGAAGAGGCAGACCAAGAAGATGCTGGAGCAACTCAGTGGCAGACACTGTCAGAGTTCACAAGATATCTCTCCTCCAAGCCACTCGCCTTGCCACTGACAGACGACTGTGTCTTCTGCTATGCCTATGCACAAGCAGAAGGAAAAACTAAATTAAAACTAAACACGGTAATTATATACTTTTTGCATTTCCTTCCACTTTGTTTCTTTTTCCTGTTTTTACTGCAATAATAAAATAAATATTTAATGACTAATTTTTTTTCACATTTTTTGCTGATTACTACTGGCTGGAGGTTGGTAATTTACATAATGAGGATGAAGGAAGTGTATTTATTTTTTAATTGTTATATTGTATTGTCCTCTGAGTGTTAAATTCTCTACACCTTCTTTCCACATAATACATCCCAGAATTTTCAGCTATTTCTTTCTGATTATTAGAAGCAGTTTCCTCATAGTACCTATTTGCTAGCTTCTTCTACATGTCGCTTCTCTTCATGGCATGAGCAATCATGGCTCTCTACAACTTCCTAATTCTGGTGAGAAAAGAGAAAGATGAAGAAAATTATCTATCCATTCAGCTTTTTTCTTCACTCGCACTTCCTCTTTTCCCGGCTTCTTGATTTCCAGTCAACTTTGATCTTCAAAAATACAAATGCAGTGTCACCCTGTGGCGAGCCATGATTATCCATATATTGAAGGGATGTGTCAGATGAAAAAAGAAGTAAATGTTGACACTTTGCCATGTTTATTTGTCCTTGTTCTGCCATCCATTCATGCCAACTCATTATTTCCACAGACAGGTAGCTCAAAATCACAGCCAACAGACACCATTCGTTTGATATTCACTTTAATAAACTCATGTCCAGGTTTAATGGCCTGTGTAATGTTTATGTATTATGTTTAGGCATTGAACCTGAATTCTCTGTTTCTTTCACAAGGAGGTGCTTTGAAATAACTTGTCTGATGTGATTCATACGCAGATTTAAGAAACTGGGAAGCATTTCAAAGTTGTTCTCTCAAATCTCGGAGCAAATGAAGTGTGAGTTTTGTGGAAATGTATTTTATTTTTAAATATTATTTTATCACTTAACCCTGAGACAAAACCTTCATCTCTGATATACCATCGATGAACTCTCTCTGTTTCTTTCACAAAGTGGTGCCATGAAATAACCTATATCATGTGACTCATACACAGGCACAACTTTGTTAAGAAATTGACAAACATTTCAAAGTTAACCCTGAGACAAAACCTTCACCTCTGATATACCATCGATGAACTCTCTCTGTTTCTTTCACAAAGTGGTGCCATGAAATAACCTATATCATGTGACTCATACACGGGCACAACTTTGTTAAGAAATTGACAAACATTTCAAAGTTAACCCTGAGACAAAACCTTCACCTCTGATATACCATCGATGAACTCTCTCTGTTTCTTTCACAAAGTGGTGCCATGAAATAGCCTATATCATGTGACTCATACACAGGCACAACTTTGTTAAGAAATTGACAAACATTTCAAAGTTAACCCTGAGACAAAACCTTCACCTCTGATATACCATCGATGAACTCTCTCTGTTTCTTTCACAAAGTGGTGCCATGAAATAGCCTATATCATGTGACTCATACACAGGCACAACTTTGTTAAGAAATTGACAAACATTTCAAAGTTAACCCTGAGACAAAACCTTCATCTCTGATATACCATCGATGGTCCGACAACAATTTTGATTGATATCATCATGAAAATTTTCAAGATTTTCTCCTCCTTCTTCTAGTATTTCTCTTTCTTCTTCGCATCCTCATCCTTCTCATTCACCTCCTCCTCCTTTCCTTATTTTCTTCTTCTTCCTCTTTATTCCCCTGCCCCAATCCCCCTACTTCTCCTTTTTCTCTTCCTCCTCCTTCTTCCGCTTGTCTTCGTCCTCCTCTTTTTTATTCTTCTTCTTTTCCCTTCTTCTTCCCAACTTTCTTCTTCCACTCCTCCTCATTTCACTCCTCTCACAATCCCTTCCCCTACTCCTTCTCTCGTTCTCGTTCAACCCCTTCTTCCCACTTCCCCTCCTTCTTTCCCTCTTTCTTATTCTTTCACTCCAGCTACTACTACTTCCTTCTTCTCCTCCTCCCTCTTTTTTCCCCTCCTTTCACAATCTCCTCCCCTTCTTCTTCCTTCTCATCATCTCCTCCTCCTTCTTCCGCTTGTCTTCGTCCTCCTCTTTTTTATTCTTCTTCTTTTCCCTTCTTCTTCCCAACTTTCTTCTTCCACTCCTCCTCATTTCACTCCTCTCACAATCCCTTCCCCTACTCCTTCTCTCGTTCTCGTTCAACCCCTTCTTCCCACTTCCCCTCCTTCTTTCCCTCTTTCTTATTCTTTCACTCCAGCTACTACTACTTCCTTCTTCTCCTCCTCCCTCTTTTTTCCCCTCCTTTCACAATCTCCTCCCCTTCTTCTTCCTTCTCATCATCTCCTCCTCTTTCTTCAACTCCTCCTCCTTCTCACTTCTTCCTCCTCCACTTTTCCACCTTTTTCCTCTTTCTTTCCCTCTTCCTCCCACTTCTTTTCCTATTTTTTCTTCTTCCTCTCCAACTGCTTTTTCTTCTCCTCGTTCTCCTTTTTCCTACTTATTTCCCTCCTCATGCTCTCCTTCTCTTCATTCTCATTTCCCTCCACTCTCAATCCCTCCCCCTCTTCCTCCTTCCCTTCATTCCCTCTTTTATTTCCTCCTCCTCCCCTTCTCCTCCCCCCTCCAACTACTTCTTTCCCTCCTCCTCCTTCACCCGTACTTCTTCTATTTCAAGCCAATTGATCACCATTAACTAGTATCTTCCATTCTTTTCCATCACCCATGCTTTTCATTTGTTCTTCCATCCTTAAATCAAGATGGTTTCTTAACAGGTATGTTTCATATATCTTTCAGTCGGTCTCTTTCATTTTTCCATACTCAGGCTCTAACAGTGAGCTATAACAAGTTTTTAGCCACCCTTGATTACAGCAATTTTGGTTTGTCTTTCATAGCTGGGACCCTAACTGATGCTAGCACTATGGGCCAGGGTTAACCGGGGAACACCAACAATTAAATAAGTGGTTCCACGCTCCTCAAAACTTCCTGATCAGAGGCCTGTTGGATGTAGTTTATCGTCTTATCCAGGACGCGGATGCAGTTTATCGACTTACCCAAGACGGTTGAATTTTGTAAACTTTCGGAGAAAATAACGTTTTCGTCATTTTAAACCATTGGCGATTTTCACTATGGGACATCACACATGTAAACGTCTTTTGCTCTTGAAACCGAAAAGACTCATACTATCTTTTTTTCTGGAAAAAATATACTTTTTTATTTTCAAATAAATAAATTAGAAATAAATCACACGCAATGATATGTATGAATCAAATTGTATAATATTATACCAAAACTTCAATTTTTTATTTACAGTGGGCTAGGATAAGATTTTAGCCACCCTTGATTACAGCAGTTTTGGCTTGTGTAATAAGGTCTCTTCTTTTTTTCAGACAATACCATGTTAGTATCAAGCTACTCTCATCAATGAACAATAGTTGACTTATATCTTGCAATGAAAGTTTGTGGAAGTAAGGAAATTAGTGAATTTCAATGAGGGCAAATAATAGGATGGCATCAGAGTGGCAAGTCAAATAGAGAAATTGCTAGGTTTTTCCAGGTTGATCATCAAAAGGTTAATATTATTGTCAAGAAATTTCATGAAGAAGGCCATTGTCGTGTGGAACAACGTTCAGGAAGACCAAGCATCGTCCCTGAGTGAACGAAAAGGGCGCTGAAGACGGAAGTCATCAGAAACCGTTTTCAGAGCATCAAAGATGTCACCAACAGCATGGAAATGTTCCATGTGCGGTGAGAGACTCTGTAAGAGTTTGGCTATCAAAGAAGAGTTGCAAGAATGAAGCCCTTGATTTCAGAGGTTAACAGGAACAGGTGTATGGACTGGGAGAGAGAATTCAAGAGCAAAGATTATAAATTTTGGCAGTCTGTAATTTGGTCAGACGAAAGTAATTCTGACAATATTTGAATTCGAGATAGGTTTATTTTTGGATAAATCAGAATGAGACTTGGAACACTGAATGTCTGCAGGTGACCCTGAAACATGGAGGGATTGGAGTAATGGTGTGTGGTGCTATTTGGTTTGGAGGGAAATCTGAACTGATTCTTGTTGAAGAGCAGTTGAATGGTTTGAAATACTGTCAAATATTAGAGAAAGGACTACTCCCACTATTTGAAACCAATCAGATTGACAAGAATGTCTACCTTTTTCAAGAAGCTGGAGCACCATGTCATACAAGCAAAATATCAAAGGCCTGGAGGGAATTTCAAGGAATCAAGTCAGTGCCATGGGTGGCCCAAAGTTCTGACATGAATCCAATAGAGCACGTTTGGGATCACTTTGACCAAAGACTTCAAGAGCATGCAACCAAAATCATGTCAGTGGCAACCCTTAAAGAAACAAGAAAAGGAGTGGCAAAATATGGATCAGACGATTGTTGATAACTTGATCAAATCCATGAAAACTCGAATACAAGCACTGAAACTAGCAAATGGAGGACCTAATCCATACTAGTTCCAAATACTGTTTATTTATGTTGAGTTGGGATTACGTAATTAAATTTTGAAATTGGATGTAGTTTATTTCTCATGGCTAAAAACTTTTCTTAGGCTACTGTACTTAACAGCATTTCTTTCCTCCTCCATATGTACCCAATTAATCACAACGTTCTCATAAGTAGTGATTCCATCACTCTTTGCAGTTTTCCATAGAGCTCCTTGTAATGACAAAAGTACGCAGGTGTAGGATTCAAGAAAGCTTTATTCAACTGAGAATACATGGTTCGCATATAGTGTCCTTTTATAGTCCCAGTAAACAGAAACAGCTTTCTCAAAGAGGAGAGTAACAGAACAAGTGGAGACCACACTTGATTATTCATGACACTCCTTATTTATTTTTGGTTCTTTCTGTGATACACCTGTTATTATACACATGTATGTGCTGTAAAGTCTATCACTCACCTTCTTTGTTAATGTCAGCAATGTTGAATGGCAGACCTTCCACTGTGTTTCAAAAGAAACATCATATGGTTTTGATGATTTGACTTCGTTACCCTTTCCATTTTGTTTTGTGCAATCCCAGGATTTTCCATGGCTGATCTCTATGTCCTTTTCCCTTGATCAGTCAAGTGAAAACCAAGGTACTTGAAGTTGTCTACTAAATTCAGGTTATTTCCTTCTAATGTAGGTATCTCCACAAATTCAGTATACAAAGGATTTAAAATGAATTTTTTAAATGAAAAAGCTTTCCTGAAGCTTTTAATTCAACTTTAAACAAATGCTAAAGGGTTTAAATTTAATATATTCACTAAGTAAAATACTTTGGTTTATTTCAGACAAAAATTATATTGATTTGAATAGAGTTGTATGTTTTTTTCAGTAAAATCGATTATGTCAGCCATTTTTTAGACATTTGTAAACAAAGCTTATTTTTCCATTTTAAAAATCTTGCAAAAATAAAATATATATTTCTCAAACGTTATTTGAGGAAAATTAGCAAAATTAAAGTTAAATCAATTTGATTGGAAACTTACTTATAGCATAAAATGTTGTATCTAATCATTTCTTAACTACAAGGTTATGTTTTTCAGACGTGTTAATTGATTTATTGATGGCGGATTGAACACCAAACATGATTATAATTATCTATGGTGTAGCAGATTTTAATTAGGATTTTGTTTTTTTTCTCTCGTAAGGGGGGATAACCTTTAAAATACATGATCTTTTGTTAATAGATTTATCAGTTTGTACATCCATATTTTAGAAATTCTGCATCGATATACAAAAACAAATCAAAATTCTTTTAAAATATTTGAGGTCTTTATAATAAGCTCTAAAATATATTATTAGTAAATATAGTTTTTTCAATAACAATATTCCCTAAAAATTATCCCATCTAAATTGAACTTTAAAAGATTGACAAACTTTATTCAATTTAAAATGGAAAAAAATTGTGAAAAATGAAAACAAATCTTGTGAAAATACATTTTTTATCAAATTTTTTTTCTATCAAACAATATTGTCTTTAAGATATATTATTCATAAAAGCAATTGAAAGCTTCTCTAATTAAACAATGTTTCAGCTTTATTGCATTTTTTATTTTTTCATTCAGAACAGATTTTCATTAGATCAGGTTCGATTTTTCAAAATAAAATCAGTGATTTAAATTCTTCAAAAAATTCTGCTTTTAACTAATATAGTCACTACAAATTATCTCAAAGAATATTTGAAGCATTCATAAAATTAAATAAGGGGGAGAAATGCACGTAAAAATTTTTTTACTAAGATTTTCCAATAAAAAATATTTCAAAAATAATTTTATTCATTTGTGAATAAGTACTGAACATTTAATTAAAATCTGAGGATTATTTGATTTTTGCAAGAATTTCCAAATGAATGTCTCTGTCACAGCAAAAAAGAGAAAAAAATTTGCTCTGCTAAAAGTTAGTATGACTGCCGACGCCAGAAAAACAAGTTTTTCATCAAAATTTCGAATGTTTTAAAAAGGAATAAAAATTTAATAAAATAAACAAAAAATACTTTGATTCTTCCTCTTAATAATAACGTAAAGGTTTTGATGATAAAACTATGTTTTCATTACGGTTGGAGCATTTTTTCATCATGGTATGCTGATTTTTGGTGATCTCATGGCGGTATCTATATGATGTGGAATTTTAGCTACAGTTACTTTCGACCACTGTAAGATAACTTCTCCGTGCCTTTCCTATAAATATTTTCATGACAATTGTTCTGATGACCTTTTCTCTTTGGAACCTTGATGTGAGAGACGCAACACATAAAAGGAGAGTATTTGTAGTTAGGTCTCTTCCTTTACACTTGAAATGGCCAGATGTAACTGTAACTTCTATGTGTAGTGAGTGAAAAATCTTAATAACTCTTTTTACTCACTCCCTTCAAATTTGGGAGAACTGCGGAAAAAGAGGGAAAGGAATTTGCATGCCTATGTGAAAAGACCATTGAAAATCTTACCTTACAAAGACTAACTTTCGAGCTGAGAAGAAGACGGAAATAAATTTGCAAGTCTCTGTGGAATTTTCTTTGGACTGATGAAAATCTTGCCATCACAGAGATTGACTGGCAAGCTGAGAAGATGACGGTAATAAATATGTGATCTTATGTGAAATTTTCTTTGGAACAATGAAAAAGTTGCTTTAACAGAAACTGAGTGACAAGCTGAGAAGAAGAAGGAAATAAATTTGCAAACCTCTGTGAAATTGTTTCTGGACCAAATTAGCTGTTGTGCCAAGAAGAAGAAAGAAAAGAATGTAGTGAGCCTATGTGAAATTTTTCTGATATAAAACGAGGAGAAAAATTAAAATAACAAAAGAAGGGTGTCTGAAGTCATGTGAAAAGTTTTGTTTCTGTTGATTGCATCCAGCATTGAAGGTTTCAGCCGTGTCAAATTACTTGCCAATTATAATATAGGCTTTTAATCAAGCATGCAGTACTTAAAAGAATTTTCTCTCAACAATCCAAGAAAGCTAAGTATTTCAAACTATCTCTCTTCATCTACTTTTGAACATATTCAAAGAACATACCACTTCTGTGAGCAACAAACTCTCTTACCCTTGTTTTAAACATTTTTTATTTTATTTTGTGACAGATCATTTGATCTGTTGTATGAACATTTCCTTTTCATGGCAATATGTTAAAACTACAGTTTAAAAATTTCTGATTTATTTTCCTGAAATGAGCTACTGACATAACTTCATGCATGTAAATTAATTCCTTATTTTGTTTTGTTAAAATTACACGTCTGTTTCCTTGTCATTTTCATCCATCATCCATTTCCTGTTCATTTTAAGCCCATTTAGGAGAGCCAAAATCGACTATACATAGATGAAGAATATTAATGGGAGAAAAGTGCTAAATATCAAGAAGGGGATGTTTGTAACTATAACCAGTGTGGAAATAGGTATCAACACTGAATGACAGCTGTCTGTTTTATGCTTAAGCCCAATCATCAGAGTAAAAGAGCAACTATCTATATCCCAACTACTAATATATATATATATATATATATATATATATATATGTGTGTGTGTGTGTGTGTGTGTGTGTGTGTGTGTTGGTAGAATAATATCTGAAACATAAGTTTAAATAATAGGACAAGGTGGAAAATTATTTAATGATATAATTTGCCAATGTGTGTGAACTTCAGCTTGTTCCCGTTGAAATAAAAACGACAAAACTGTGTGTAAGGAAAATGTGTTGAGAATCCTGAAGATAAGAGGGGCAATAAATTACCTTATCAGATTCAACAAATACAGATCAGAAAGTCTTTGCTTGTGCGTGTGTGTTTTATATTATATGGTTTGTATTAGAGCAGTTGATGTCAGCTGGATTTTAAATCAGTCCACACGGAGTAGATCTCTGCTTTTTCTCTATTAAGTTATGTACCACATTGTGATATTACTGTTATTGTGATGATCAGTGATATTATGTATGAGCCTGATCTTAGGCCTATTGCCAAGAATTGTGAGATCAGTGCACTCTCAATGCATTTTCTTCTTAGTGAATCCTTTTCTCTCCTCGATCATACAGGTCAAAATTGCAGTCAGATGTAATACAGTGAACTACCAGTGATTTTAAAGTATTGTTATGCAGTATATGTATTTATCTCTATTTACATACAAGGTTTGATCAAAATGTATCAGGGCTGTTGTTATGGTAATGGAGCTACAGTATGCAAAGTGAAGCTGCTTGTCACAGATGAACTCTGTTGCACATACACGCTAAGTTATAATGTTGTCACTCACATTTGTTGTTTATAGCAGTGCTTGGAAGGAAAGTGTGTAGAGTGTGGTTGTCTCATCAGACCACAGAGGTTTCATCATTGATAATGTCTTGTACAGCGGATTTTGGCCAATCACAGCATTCCCCAGGTCTGACAACCACTATATTCCCCAGATCTCATCCCCTGTGCTGCTTAACTCTTCAAAAATCAAATCACACTTGAAAGGGACAAGATTTCAAGATATCAGGGATGTCCAAGAGAACAGCAGTTTGCAATACCAAAAAAGGAGTTCTATAAGGCAGACTGGGCTTTTCCAGGAATGCATCCATCAATGGAAATGTTGCTGGATATAGTCGGTTGTTTGAGAAGTGGACTACTTTGAAGGAGATTAAATGCTGAATTGATATGTCCTGTACTTTTCTTTTTATGACACCAGTCCTGATATTTTTTGATCAGTCCTCATACACAGATTATTTGTGCCATTAACATTTTTGTAGCATGATAAGGAATCTTCAGGGTTGATTGAAGAGGCAGCTGCTTGCTATCCCAAAAAAGAGTTCTAGGAATGCTTCCATCTTATGGAAACAGTACTGGATAAAGTATGTGGCTTTAGAAGGGAACTACTTTGAAGGAGATTAAATGTGGAATTGATATGCATTGTAGATTTCTTTTTATGACACTAGTCTTGATACTTTATGTATGTTTCGTCTATGTGTGTTTCTCAAAGTGTTTAGTCCAGAACCGTAACAACAATTTGAAATTCAATTTTCTCCAAAAAGAAAAGGAAAATTGATCCACATTCTCAGTTTTTTTTATTAACTATCAGTCATAGGAGGGGGGGAATTTTGTTGTACTAATCTTTCAAGTGAAAAGTGGTTATTTTCCAGCCTTGAAAATCAATAATCTTTTCCCCCCCTTTTTTACCTTGTCTTGGAAACTATCTATTGGTGATAGAGGGTTAGAATGCAACAACCTCAGCCACCCAGCAATCTCATATATATGTTTGTGCCAAATTTTATTAACTAGAATTTTTTGGCAACATGTTGAAATCTTTACAGTATTTAGTATTGTCGAAGTTATCGCTAACATTTTTGACGAGATTTACAAACTCTACATTTCGTTCAATTTCGCAAACCCATTGATGAAATTTGAATAAGCTGTTATGTTTTGAAAAATACTTTAACAAAAACCCTACTGTGTGATTTAATAATTTCTTTAATTTAATTTTTTAGGACTTCATGCTAAACAATATTTTTTAAGAAAATTTCTTTTTTTCTTTTTTAACAGCAAAAAATGAATTCTTAGGATTTCTTACTCTTGAGCATGTAACATACAACTGATCATGTGTAAATATTACTTTCTGGAACCAAATTCCAACTTTTTGAAATTATATTTTTATAGTTCTCACAAATACAGGGAAAAATGGATACTGGATTCTTGTATATAAAACCTTAAAGAGAAATATACCAAAAACAATATTGCATTTTTATTAAATAAGTATTTGTTATTTTAATCATTAAATTGTTTTTTTTTAAATAGTGGGAGTATTTTGTATGTTACATAATAAGACTTTTAATTTTTCCAAAATAGTTAATGAAAATTTATTGTACTAAGCTATGCACTCTAGTAGAACCAACTGTACTTTGAACCCCTTTACCTGTTTGCACTTCTTCCCAAAAGTTGGTATCAAACAGTCAATTTATGGTCATTTGACAGATGGACAGATTAATGGATGTCACAGAATTTTATATATAGATATCTGACTCAAAGTAGGTGCGTGTTGCTTGACATTAAGTTACAGTGGTACCTGTTTTCTCTGCCTTAAAAATCAACATTTGAAAGCTATGTGTTGTTGCATAATTATAAAGGCTAAAACAAAAACTCTACAAACTTTAACAAAAAAATGAACCATCTCGAAGTTCTAAAAGAATTTACCAAAGTGTAGCGTATTTGGCGGACAGGAAATTTCCTGAACAGTTTGTTTATTTGCTCTCTCTCTTATTTATTTACAAAACCCCAGCACTTTTTTTCCTTTCACCCGGTTTCTTTTTTATTTATTTATTGCTTGTTCTGTTTTGTCTTCCTTTCGACTGAAATGACATAAAATAGAATCTTCTGTTTTGATTGCTTCCCATGTTCACAGCTTTACTTGCCGTTACTCTGCCAACACTAATGAAGTGGATTGTGATTAAGCACTCGTTAGGAGCCTTTGAACATTTTATGCAAATCAGCTTGGCTTCAATATGTGTATGCATGTGTGAGCCGAACATCAAAGAATGAGAAAACCCTCAGAAGCGGGAACTTTCTTGACAAATTACTTTAAACCTGATTTTGCTCTCCTTTGTCTTTTTTTTTCTTTGACACTCGATCCAATTTATTTCTCATCAGCAATTTCCCCTTTTGATATTCATTGTTTTCTTTGCTTTCCTCGTCTGCAGAGGTTTTTTTTTGTTTTTTTGTTTTTCTATTGTTCTGCCAATACAAGGCCAAAATTTCACTCAAGATAGAGGGTTATTGGATATTGAATGGGTGCGTATAAAGGTATCAATTGTTGCATATTATGAGGATATGCAAGATAGATAATGATTGAGTATTGACTTGATGATGTTGAAATTGTAGTAATCCGGGGAGCATCTCCTCAGGAGTCTGTTCAGTAGTTCTTGGGAAGAAGCTAAGTGGAACTTTCTCCCTATCAATGGAATATGAAGGGAATGAAAACAAGTCAACTCAGTGTATGTTGCATGACAGCTTCTAGCTGTGACGGTCTTAGGGGCGGATAGTTCGATCCGCCCTAGGAATGTTGTTTGCTGAAATATCTTTTTTTAAAAATCATTTCACCCCAACAAGGTAAGAATACCACTAGTATTACAGGAAGTGAAGGTGAAAGAAAAGACTGAGAATAGGGAGGAGTGAAAAAAAGATGGACAGGTTTCTCTCTCAGTATCCCCTGGCCTCTTAGTTGCATTATTGTCTTGCTTGAGATGAAAAGATTTTTAATATATATGATGGATTCTCCCATCAAGTTCGACGTATGAGGTTCCGATGACCACAAACTAATTATCTGCATGCCTATGACGGGCATGACTTTTGAGACCGGCTCAAGAACTGTACAAAAAACCACAAACAGTACAGGAGAATGTATTGTATCCAAGTGCAGCAGGAACACTGTTAGATGTCTTATTTTGCTTTCTGGTTTCATGTAGTCGACTGATGCTTACTTCTCAGTGCAGCTATATCAATGTTGTACTTCTTTAGCTGCAATGCGACCAGAGCTGTTTTTCTTTCTGGTGCTGAATTGTTGTCCTGGAGAGTTTGTATATTCCAAGTGCCAAGATGAAGTTGATGTTGTTTTGTAGAATTTTTCACAGTAGCCGGATATATGTGGAACAAATTATATGTAGTTGTCAGAAAACCAACACAATGATTTGCTTCAAGTGTTGAAGGCTTGTGTTGGACCATCCACACATTTTGGATCTTTTGATAAAAAAGAAACGGTGCAAAAGACTTGCCACACAAACTCCGAATGACAGTCCTCATGTGTTATTATTGCGGAGTTTAACCTCCCTGGATCACAGTCAATATCAGCCAGTACATGCCTTTCGGCAGAGACATGCAATATAATGACCAGGTTAAGCTGTCATGAGTTTTCCTTCCCATTTGAAGTCTTTTTATTGTGAAACCAACACTAAAAGGATTGCTAACCAAAGCTCAGAGAGACTCGTTTCACCCTCATCAAGGGCAGATAGCCTGCGCCAGTTCTCAACCGGGTACTTTACATATGAAATAACAATATAACAATATCAATATTGGGGAAATTGAAAGACAAAGTGGAAAAACTTTACTTGTGATGCATTTCGTCCTTCAGGACTTCATCGGACCAAATTTATATTTTTTTTTAAGAATTTCACCCAAAGCAAGGTGGGAGTCCTACTAGCATGCAGTGGGTTAGAAATAATGAAAATGAGAGAAAAAACTAGGTATAGGGGTGATGGAGGAAAGGATAAAAGATGAACAAGATTCAATTCAACAGAAGGTGGTGGCTGATGCTGCATTTAAATTTTTGAAGGTTGTAGTTATCAAGGAAGTAGGTAAGACGAAGGGAGTCCCACAGCTGGAAAGTGTCAGAAAAGAAACTGTTGGAGTAGAAGTGACAGTTATATTTAACTATTTCAACAGTAAAAGGGTGGGACCTAAATGCCAATCTAGTAGCCCAATTAAATTCATGTAGTCGGGGCACCAGGGAAAAAAGCTTGTCAGAGCAGTTGCGATGAAAATATTTGTAGAAAAAACATAGGGAAGTCACATCATGTGTGTGAGAAAGTGATTGAAGTTGAGATGCCAGGTCAGGATTGATTACATTGCAGATACTTCTTTGGATTTTTTGAGAACCTTGAGTTGCACAGCACCAGACCAGATATGGTATCAGTATTCAAAGCATTAATATGTATAAGATTGACTAGAAAAACCTTCTGACATGACATAGAGAGCCAACTTTCATTGCAGTAGATGCAGCTATAGATTCAATGTAGTTATTTCACCTCAAGTCAGCTAAAAAGGTGAGGCCAAGAAGGCGAAATGAGATGCTCTCCTGGAGTCAAGCATCAACCATGCTAGCAGTAGGTAGGGAAGTTTTTTGAGGAGCGTTCGGTTAGCAAGGTCGATTTTACTGTCTTTAAACTTTAATCTTTCATGATTTTCTCACGTACATTCATATCTGCTCATGGCATATCAAATGTAAACAAATGACGACACACATTATGAAATGGACAAAGTCCGACAATTATTTTAAGGTATTTTTTATGTTTATACATTCTTTTTATAGATACAAATATACAAATATTTAAGTAAATGCTCTGTTTTATAATAAACAGTATTAAACAACATTTACCACCATGAATCTCAGAGAAATTTTCATGAAAATTTCTCCGACATTCAGGCCGGTAAATGTTACTAATACTGTTTATTATAAAACAGAGCATTTACTTAAATATTTGCATCTATAAAAAGAATGTATAAACATAAAAATTGTCTTAAAATAATTGTTGGACTTTGTCCATTTCATAATATATATATATATATATATATATATATATATATATATATATATATATATATATATATATATATATCCTTCATATACTCTAAATGGTATTTCTAATATCAGCCGTTTCATTTTTTTACTACAAACATCTATTCCAATGAAGAGGCACGGCGACGTAATGGATACCGTCTCGGGTTGAGGAATCGGGCAACCAAGTTCGAATTCCAGTCGAATCCATTACATTCACTTACCCTATGAGAGCAGTTTAGTTTTGGAGGCATTACAATTTACAAGCCACTTCCTGCCCCAGTTAATCACTGATTGGAGGTAATTTTCGAGAGCAATGGCTACTTTAGCTTTGTCAGTACTGCCGCATTTTCTATTGAGATGTTGGTATAACTAAACCAGGGATGATGGGCATTTTAGAATTTCTTTGAATTTTTTTTTTATATCAAGCCAAATTCATTTAGAGTCTTTTTCTTTTCATTTTAATCAATTTTGTTTGTAGGTATCCCACACTGTGATAAAAGAGAAAATAATTCATTATGATGTAAATGTCTAGTGAGTGCCTTGATAGCAAGTTCATCTCCTGTAAATTTGCACCCTGGCTCTTACAACATTTCACCATTCCTGGAAGATCTTCTATTATGATGAATCAGAGTTTGTAGCTCACAGTACACTGGGACAGAGAATTAGAGAAAGAGATAGAGACTTTTCCTTCTTTGTAACAGGAAGTCATCCTGATTAGTTTTTTGGTTGTTAGTGGAGTAAACCAGCCTGTTCCACTTTATGGCAGAAGGGTAGAGAGAACTGATCTGGAAGCCCTTTTTTCTTGGTTTATATTGGGGTCAGTAAGTGGTCGGGGAGTGTGGGTAGGATTGTCCTTAGCTTTGATACAGAGTCTTTGATCTTCTGTTTGGCTTAATGATTGTTTTGCTTTTTATTGAACGTAAAAACCCACATACCAACATTATTCCTCATTTCAAAGATTATTTCTCAGCATTTTAATAGCAGCAACATCATTTTGTTTCCTGGGACTGATCAAGAGAGATAGGGGAGGGAGGGGGAGAGAGGGAGGTATGGGTGGAAGAGAGAAGGAGAGAAAAAGAGAGAGATGCTCTTCTTATTTGTAGCAGCCAGTCATCCTGATTAGTTCTGTTCAGCGGTTCTTGGGAAAATGCTGTCTATGTTGAACTTCCTCTTTATAAATGGAATATGAAGGGAATAATGAAAAGTCAATTCAGGGTATGCTGAATGGCAGCTCCTAGCTGTGAAAGTCTTGGGGCTGGTGGAACCAAACATGTGCCATGAAAATAGTGGTAGAGTAGCCAGAAGTGAGCAACATTTGGTTAAATGTCTGAAGCCACACACTATATTCAGCATCATTACTATTGATGGAAGGATTCCTGGCAAAACCCTGTCTACCTTACTATTTTACCATAGATGGGGGGATCCATGGATTCATACCTTTCCCAAGACTATTTCCACAAAAGAGAATATAATGAAACTTGAGTGGAATTTGAACTCAGGTCTCCAAATTTTTGTTCTGAGTCACTATCCATTACACTACCTGTGAAATATTTTTTCATTATTGTTGCTTTCTTTGAAAAGAGGAAAAAGAAAAGAAGAAGAAGTAAATAAGTCTCATAAAGGACACTACACGGGAAACTTGTATTCCCAGTTGAATAAATTGTAATGACAAAAGTACACAGGTGTAGGCTTTAAGAAAGCTTTATTCAACTGAGAATAGAAGGTTCGTGTATAGTGTCCTTTTACAGTCCCAGTAAACAGAAATAGCTCTCTCAAAGAGGAGAGTGACAGAACAGGGGGAAATCACTCTTGATTATTCATAACACCCTCATCAATACTGGAAAAAGCAATAAAAGTGTTTTATTAGAAAGATTTTCAACTAAAAACAGCACTGGCTGCTTGGTTAATGAAATTCAACTGAAAACAGTATTGGCAGCTTTGTCAATAAATACCAAATGTTTCCTTGTAGGGAAACGGCTAACATTACCATTCTGTAGAAGCATATTCTTTTGTCTGTTCATCCGCTGTGCAGAAATTCTTCAGTATTCACTACCATATAAAAAGACTGATATTACATAACAATTCAGTATTGTTGTCTTTGTTTCTAATGAAATATTTCTGTTTCATAATGAATATTACATTAGTATAGTGTCATTTTATAGTCCCAGTAAACAGAAATAGCTCTCTCAAAGAGGAGAGTAACAGAACAAGGGGAAATCACTCTTGATTATTCATAAACACCCTCATCAATACAGGAAAAAGCAATAAAAGTGTTTTATTAGAAAGATTTTCAACTAAAAACAGCACTGGCTGCTTGGTTAATGAAATTCAACTGAAAACAGTATTGGCTGCTTTGTTAATAAATACCAAATGTTTCCTTGTAGGGAAACGGCTAACATTACCATTCTGTAGAAGCATATTCTTTTGTCTGTTCATCCACTGTGCAGTATTCACTACCATATAGAAAAACTGATATTACATAACAATTCAGTATTGTTGTCTTTGTTTCTAATGAAATATTTCTGGTTCATAATGAATATTACATAAGGGTTAAGATGCACAATAACACTCTCCATGTGCATATACAAAATAAAAGATTAATATAGCTACGTTTCTTTGATTATTCTAATTGTGACAGCAAACACATCTTGAAATGTCCTTGTTAAATGTTATAAATTTCAAATATTAAAACAAAATCATCAAAGAATGCAATTCGGAATTGTCCAGAAGAATATATTATTTAAAATATTTGAAAACATTTAGCAATTAAATGAATAAAAATAAATCTCTAAAAAAAATTTATGAATGATTATTTTTTTCACAACCCAAATATCTGCAGAATATTTTATTAAAAAACGTAATTAAAAACATTGTAAACAAAATTCTGTTTTTATTTTCTGATTCAGGGCATCATTTTATGCGGCTTGAAATTAAATTTTCTATTGATTTGATTTTTCTAGGGACAGATCTTTTAAAATGTAAATATTAAAGTGTCCAAATTATATTTTAAGATTTCAAAAAGATTAAAGTCTGATTATGATTGGCTTTGAATTTCCATAATTTTTATCATCCAAAATTCCCTTTTCATAAATAAATTCAATGAAAAATGAATAAGTAATCAAAATATTCACTCACAGGGTGGGTTTTCTTTATTTGTACTGTCTAAGGATGGATACCAAATGGAAAGAGAAAGAATGACACTCCAAGAAGAATGTAAAACATCTGGTGAAGAAAAAGAAAAATTATGTGGTAGAGAAGAATGAAAATCACCTGACAGAGAAAAATAAAAATTATCTGGTGCAAAAGAATGAAAATAATCTGGTGAGGAAGAATGAAAATTATCCATTGGAGAAGAATGAATATCATCTGGTGGAGGAGAATGAAAATCATCTGGCTGGGAAAAATGAACACCATCTGGTGAGAAAGATGGAAAATTATATGGCAGGGAAGAATGAATATCATCTGGTGGAGAAGAATTAAAATCATCTGGTGGAGAAGAATAAATATCATCTGGTGTGAAAGAAATTAAAATTATCTGGCAGGAAAGAATTAAAATATTATGACAGTGAAGAATGAAAATAATCTGGCAGGGAAGAATGAATAGCATCTGGTGGAGAAGAATGAAATTTATCTCATGAAGAAGAATGAAAATCATCTAGTGGGGAGAATGAAAATCATCTGGTATTGTATAAAGATGATGGAACTAAAAGCAATTTGTGTCACAGGCCGAAGAAGACAGTGTTTAATGGAGGGATATTATCACAGCCTTATATACAACACAAGATGAAAACGATAATAAACATAATTGCACCAAAAAGGTATCAAAGCTTCTTGCTCCGTAGCTCAGTGGGGAGACACTTTTAACTCTTTTTTACAATTTAACAGCAAAGATTTGGCCTACACTTATCTCATTAAATTTTTTTCTAAGTCCAACATGAGAACAAACTCTGGGAAACCAGAAAAGCAATATTGTGTTACACAAATCTAATCATCATTGAGAACCATTTTTGTTCTCCATTAGCATGGCGGATGCTAAGATCCAGGAGAGCAATTTATTTCTCCTTCTTGATCTCACATTTTCTACTGACATGAAGTGAATCAACCGCTAGGTCTGCTGCTAAGAAGGCTGTTTTACTTTGTCATGTCAGGCATTTTTTCTTGTCAGAATCCAACTTGCAGATTTATAAATCTACCATTCATCCAGGCATTGAAAATTGCTGCTATCTCTGGTCTGCAACTCTGGCTATATATCTCAAGAGTTTTGACAAACTGCAAAGAAGATTCTGTCATGTTATTGGTCGTCACCTGGCATCACAACTTACGCCGCTTTCCCACTGCCATGATGTTGCTTCCCTCTGCCTTTTTTTATAAATATTTCATGACAACTATTCTGGTGAACTCTCCTCCTTGGTGCCTCAATTGTGTGAATTTAAGTGTAATACAAGATTGGCTACTAGGTTTCATCATTTTAATATTGAAATAACTAGATATAACCATAAGTTCTATTCTCAGAGTTTCTTTTCTTGTACTTTTCACCTTTGGAATACACTTCCAGTTTCATACTTCCCTTGACAACTACAATCTTCAAACATTTTAATGCAGAATCAATAGACATCTTCTGTTTCTTGAAACCTCTTATTTTATAGGATTTTAACCTCATTAAAGGCTTCTCATTAAAATCTCCTCATTAAAGTTTTCTTATTAAACTATCCTCATTCATGTCTCCACATGAAAGTCTTCTCATTAAAGTCTCCTCATTAAAGTCTTCTCATTAAACTCTCCTCATAAAACTCTCCTCATGAAATTCTTCTCATTAAATTCTTCCCATTAAAATCTCCTCAAACTCTCGTCATTAAAGTCATTTCATTAAAAAATCTCTTCATTAAAGTCTCCTCATTAAAGTCTCCTCCTTAAAGTCTCCTCTTTAAATTGTCCTCATTAAAGTCTCCTCATTAAACTCTCCTCATTAAAGTCTTCTCTTTAGACTCTCCTATTAAATTCTCTCCATTAAAGTCTCCTCATTGAACTCTCCTCATTAAAGTCTTCTCATTAGACTCTCCTATTAAATTCTCTCCATTAAAGTCTCCTCATTGAACTCTCGTCATTAAAGTCTTCTCATTAAATTCTTCCCATTAAAATCTTCTCAAACTCTCGTCATTAAAGTCATTTCATTAAAAAATCTCTTCATTAAAGTCTCCTCATTAAACTGTCCTCCTTAAAGTCTCCTCCTTAAAGTCTCCTCTTTAAATTGTCCTCATTAAACTCTCCTCATTAAAGTCTTCTCTTTAGACTCTCTTATTAAAGTCTCTCCATTAAAGTCTTCTCATTAAAGTCTTCACATTAAAAACTAAATAAAATCTCATAATTAAATTCTCCTTATAAAAGTTTTCTTATTAAACTCTCCTCATTAAAGGCTCATAATTAAAGTCTCTAAAATCTTCTCATTAAAGTATTCTCATTAAAGTCTTCTCATTAAACTCCGCTCATTAATGTTTCCTCATTAAACTGTCCTCATTAATGTCTACGTTTTAAATTTAAATTCTTCTCATTAAAAGTCTCCTCATTAAAGTCTCCTAAATAAAATCTTCTCATGAAATTCTTCTCATTAAAGTCTTCTCATTAAACTCTCCTCATTAAATCCTTCTCATTAAAGTTTCTTTATTAAAGTCTCCTCATTAAACATTCCTCATTAACATCTTCTCTTTTGACTCTGCTCATTAAAGTCTCCTCATTAAAGTCTCCTAAATAAAATAGTCTCATTAAAATCTTCCTACTTAAAATCTCCTCATTAAAGTCTCCTCATTAAATTCTTCTCATTCTCTGCAAGAAGAAAGCACAAACCATCAATTATTTTTATCTTTCTTAAGACTTTGGGTTTTCATTTTTTCTGACAACTGTATATTTTCTCTTCTTACTTTTAATATTATGTCTTTACATTTTATTTTCCATTACTAACTTGTTTAATTTTTTCCCAGTTTCCTTTCTGAGTCTGTTACGCATACAGTGTTATTTACATATCTCATAATGTTAGGATTATACATTTAGCAGGATGGCTACCAAATTTTAATGAATATGATGGTTTTAAGTGGAAGAAAACAGCTAGCATTTGCATTCTTGAGGTACATTTGTTAATTTGGAGAAATAAGCCTTGTATATGGCACTGCATCCCTTTTGTTTCCACTTTCCTTGAAACTTCTTCATTTCTCTCATGTTGTATCCATGTTATCCTCAACATCATTAGAACCACATCTATGTTACTTTAACTCTCTTCTGAATCTCTCAGTCTCCTTTTTGTTTCGAGTTTCCTTGAAACTTCCTCATTTCTCTCATGTTGTGTCCATGTTAACCTCAACATCATTAGAACCACATCTATGTTACTTTAACTCTCTTCTTGATCTCTCAGTCTCCTTTTTGTTTCCATTTTCCTTGAAACTTCCTCATTTCTCTCATGTTGTATCCATGTTATCCTCAACATCATCAGAACCACATCTATGTTACTTTAACTCTCTTCTTGATCTCTCAGTCTCCTTTTTGTTTTGAGTTTCCTTGAAACTTCCTCATTTTTCTCATATTGTATCCATGTTATCCTCAACATCATTAGAATCACATCTATGTTACTTTAACTCTCTTCTTGATCTCTCAGTCTCCCTTTTGTTTCGAGGTTCCTTGAAACTTTATTAAGAGATACAAAGGTGTTATATAGGAATAAAGTGTCACTGCCAACACAGGAATTTGAACATAGATCGCCAGTGAACAAACACAGGCGATCCCATTATTGAATTAATTCGATCACATGACCATTGATGAAATGCATAAATAGAAAGTAGCATGATGTCTAATTGATCACCATTTCTAGTCTATCTTCTATTACTATACGGTTCGCTATTCTCTCTACTATTCCCTATTTCTACACTACTCTCTATACTGATCACTACACAGATTACTATTCAGCAGCTACTATTCGAGCGAGTATTATCGAGCAAGTACTATTAGTGTGAGTGTTATTCGAAGGCTTCTGATATCAGTATTGTTCAACGGTGTTGCTAAAGTTGTATCTGCAATTACAAAGTCTCTACTACAATCAGCATTATGAAAGTCATAACGAGTATTCGTTGACATCACAAAGTGGCCACGAGTGTTTGGTGACATCACAAAAAAGGAAAGGAAATTGTGGAGAGCCATGATCGTCAAAGTCCTGAAGGGACATGATAGAAGAAGAAGAAGAAGAAGAAGAAAAAGAAGAAGAAGAAGAAGAAGAAGAAGAAGAAGAAGAAGAAGAAGAAGAAGTTTGAGTAAATGGATGGTGGAACAAGGTTTAGGAGAAATAAAAAAAAGACAAAATTCATTAAGAGTTACAAAGGAAAGGAAATTGTGGAGAACCATGATTGTCAACGTCCTGAAGGGACATGGCACATAGAACATGTATTTCAATTAAAACTGTTAAAACAATAATATGTATACTTAGTACACTAAATAATAACAAACAACGGAATGCATAGTGTATGCTTCCAAAAGCCTTAAATAAATATGAAACATTGCAAAAATATGTAAAAAAGCTTAAACAAAAGACTCAATATTTTTGTTTTTCACAAAGCAACAGAAAATAGCAGAACTATAGGAAATTAAATGAAAGGGAAAAGAATCTTTTAAAAAACCTCCTTTCCTTCTGTAATATATAAACAAACATCAAACAGTGGTTTTAAATCCAATACAAAAAGATTAAAATGCGGGATGATCTTCCATTGTTATTTTTAAAGTAACGTTCGACTACTACATGATTAACTGAAACACAATGCCTAATATATAAATGGTACTTTCTGCCTGCCTTGACCATTTTCTTGGCAGTTAGGTCCCATCATTCTATGTGCGTGTTTCATAAAACTCCTGCTAGATGGCTCTGTTTAAGTTTTATAAAAAGACAAACATTTCCTCTCTTGTTCTCTTTCTCCCAATGCCCAATATATAAATGGTACTTTCTGCCTGCCCTGACCATTTTGTTGGCAGTTAGGTCCCATCATTCTATGTGCGTGTTTCATAAAACTCCTGCTAGATGGCTCTGTTTAAGTTTTATAAAAAGACAAATATTTCCTCTCTTGTTCTCTTTCTCCTGCTTACCTCAAGTTGTAGTAGCATGTAGATAAATACACCCCGGCTTCTTCAGGTGATATTTGTTGGAATGCCATTCTTGATGTAAATAACTGACAACGAAAAAAGTAACAGCATAAATATGGCTGCTATGGCAAGTTCTAAAATAAATGACAGCCTAATAGATTTTTTGTTATATAATCTTTTCATCAACTTGTTTAAAATACTTAGAAAAATATATTGATGCAGAAATTGTGATAAATAAGTGCCTCTGTTGTTTACATGAAAAGAAAAAAGGAGGAGAGCCGTTAACTATGCTTTTTTACCTTTTAAGATGAGCCCAAAGTGTGAATTGCAAGTCTGAGATACCAAAATCAAATAAGTGCAGAAATTTAATTATCTAGAGATGTGTTTATACAGAGGATAGAATGAGCAACACTGAAATCCAAATGCATTTTGGGATAGCTAAGGAAGCATTCCAAAAGCTAAGCAGAGTATTAAAAAATAGGAACCCTTTTCTAGAAACAAGGAAAAGAGTACTAAACTGTTATGTAATATCAGTCCTCCTATATGGCAGTGAGTGCTGGACAATCTCCTCACAGATAGAGAAGAGACTTGAAGCAACAGAGATGTGGTTCTACAGAAGGATGCTGAGAATACCAGGGACTGAACATATAAGCAACAATGGAGTTTTTTAAAAAATGGAAACAAAAAGGACACTAATAATTAGCATCAGGAAGAAAAATTTGAGATAGCAAGAGATGCCTTCCAATAGCTAAGCAAAGTATTAAGAAACAGGAAACTTTCCTTAGAAACAAAGAAAATAGTGCTGAACTGCTATGTAATATCAGTCCTCTTATATGGCAGTGGATGTTGGACAATCTCATCAAAGACGAAGAGATGAGGCAACAGAAATATGGTTCTGCAGAAGGATGCTGAGAATACAATGGACTGAACTTGTAAGCAACAATGAAGTTTTAGAAATATTGGAAACAAAAAGGATACTTAACATCAGGAAGAGGCAGTTGAAATTTCGAGAGCACATATTTTGAAGAAAGAGGGACTAGAAAATTTGATATAGGTTGAAGGAAAGAGGGACAGAGGAAAACGGTACATAAACAATAGAACAAGTTTGTGTATGGAAGAACAGAGACAGCAAAAAGAAAAACTTTCCTAAGAGCTACAAAGTACAGGAAAATATGGAGAGATATGATCAGCAACATTTTGATGGGACACGGCACATAGGAGAAGAACGAGCATGACTAAATGGATGATGGAACAAGGTTTAGGAGAGATAACAAATAGAGAAAATTTATCAAGAGCTACAAAGAACAGGAAATTGTGGAGAGCCATGAAGAGAGTTCCACAAGCAAGAAGTGTGAGAGAAGAAACTGCTAGCATAGAACTTACAGTTGCATCTAAAAAATTCAAATGTAAATTGATGAGACCTTGTTGCCAATTTAGTATTGTGCTTAAGTTCATAAAGTCTAGGTACCATAGAAGAAAGTTATATTTATTTTGTCTAATAATACAAAAATGTGGCACAAGGCCAAAATGGAGGGATTCTGGTTTATCTTAAACTTAGCTAGCCCTAAACACTGACCCAAACAAACTAAAATATTCTTTGCACTGAAACAAGACATTCTTACGATTTTTACTACAGCCATCACAATACTTCAGAATCTCTAAGAAATCTTCTCGATATGTATAATTTGTCTATAGGGAATAAAAATAACAAGAAATAGTGTAAAATTCAGCAGAACAACTAACATGAAAGTATTAGAGTCTGTCTATATTTCTGAGATGAGGTATTATGTACACTATTTACATTAGTCGGACTATTGTCCTCATCTTTGTTGCCATATTTGTCACAACGTTTCGGCCGTTGTACGCTCCGGCCTTCAGGTGGTTGGAATTTCGAATCGAACCCTTTATTTTGAATGAAAGTATTAATAGAAAAGGTAGAGGGAAGCTACATTATGGCGATGGGAAAGTGAGTGAAGCCAAGATGCCAAGAATGGTAGATTTCATATTGTCACAGCGTGGGATAGTCAGGGAGAAGGTGATGGAGAGAAAAAGTAAAAGAAAAAGAATACAGATGAATTTAAATCATGTGAGCATCACAGATGCAGATGTGGAGCCTCCATCGATGAGTTTGGTTTGCATCCTCTCTCCTGTCGTCGTAGTGCCGGCCGCTTTCCACGGCATGCAGCAATTAACGACATCATCAAAATAGGTTTGGATGCAGCTGGGTTCCCTTCCCAAATCGAATCCGCAGGCCTCGACCGTGGTGATGGAAAGCGGCCGGATGGCATTACCATCTTCCCTTTTAAAATGGGTAAGTCGTTGATTTGGGATGCGACCTGTGCTGATACATTCTCGGCCGGTAATTTGATCAGGTCCGCGGTTGAGCCGGGGTCCGTCGCCCGAGACGCAGAGATAAAAAAAAATAGCTAAATATTCTTCTCTTGCTGATAGATTTTTTTTTTACTCCTGTGGCAGTGGAGACTTCAGGGGTTATTGGCCCTCATTCGATGGTGTTCCTTCGGAGGATTGGCACGATTGCGTCTCGATTAAGGAACAAGCCTCGCGAAACGGAGTGGCTCTTGCAGCGTGTCTCACTGGCGACGGTTCGAGGTAATGTTTTCTCCATCATAGCGGCTGGCAGAGGATAGAAAAAAAAATTTTGTTTATAGTTACGTTGTTCTGGAATTGTCATCATTGGCCGACTGAACTTGCTTTGTTTCAATTATTGTTTCCCTTAGATTGAACTTACCATTTCTTTTTATACCATAATGTTATCCATTTATTTCATTAAAATTATAATGGTAAAAGTGACATAATTCGTGATTTATGGTTTTTACTTTTACTTTTGTTTTTAATTAACTAATAAAAAAACATCAGGAAAAGGTATTTCGTAAAATTTCATGAAATTAAATAACATAAACAATTTGGTTAAATTGAAACAAAAAATATTCTTTCAAAAATATTCTTCCAGAAAATTTTGAAACTACCCGTATCTCTTGTTTCATTTGCATGTGTAGACATAGCAACATCAGCAAAGCCCAATCTGATGGAATCCTAATGGACACAAGACATTTTCCAGTTTGTCTATTTTCTTAAATACTGTTTGTTGATATATAAAATTATAAAGAAATTATATATCATTATATACATATATATTAATTTCCATTGTTGGTAACCAGTTGTAATGACTAACGTATCATTCTAATTATTAATCGTATGTACAGGGACAGTAAAAATAACAGATTTTTTTATAACCAGCATTATAACAATAAAACAATCAAAATAAATTATTATTACTACATTCTCAAAGTCGTTTCTTTGTAAACAAAATTCTTTATGACGAAAGTACTTCAAGAGCCTACTAATAAAAACATTACAAATTATAAACATGCATCAAAAACATTATATTACATCACCAAATCATTCTCAAAGAATCTAACATACAGTTGTGGCCAAAATGTTCAGAACTGCATTGTTTTCATCAGAAAAGTAGGTATAAGTTTTTATCAAAGTTGTTTTATATTCTATAATTTTCACAGACATTAAATACAATATTAATTGTTATTGTCTGAGACTTTGGTGTAATTTGAGAGGATAATACAAAAGTTATGGATGATTTAGTGATTTACTGCAAAATCCATGGTGGCCAAAATGATCAGAACAGTTGAAAAAATAACAAAATAATAAAAAATGACAGAGAATACTGGAATTATTTAATATTTAGTGTGAAGCCCTTTAGATTCAATCACACTTTGACATCTTCGACTGCATGAGGAAATTAAATTTTCAATTTCTTGCTGGGTGATCTTATTCTATTCTTCCTGAAGGGCATTCCATAATTGCTCGGTTGTTTTAGGATTTCTGGCTTTCGAACGTTCTCCTAGAATATTCCACGCGTTTTCAATAGGATTGAGATCTGGGCTTTGAGCAGGCCAATCCATAACAATAACCTTTTCAGCCTTGAGGAAGTTCATGAAGTTTAGCCTTGTGACATGGGGCATTGTCCTGCATGAATATGGGTGGTCGCTTAGTTGAATTTCTCAGCACAGGCAAGATATGATCTTTTACAAGTTGTTTATAAACTCCTGCATTTACCTTTCCATGTAATCGCACCAAAGGGCCCACACCATCTCCAGATATCATCCCCCAAACCATGACACTTTCTCCGCCGAATTTAACACTAGTCTTAAGGCATTTAGGTGACTATTTTTCACCTACTTTTCGACGAACCTACCTTTTCCCTTCTGATCCAAATAACATAAACTTAGATTCATCACTGAAATGCACCATTTGCCATTTTTCTTGAGACCACAACACATGTTTGGTTGCAAAGATAAGACGACACTTTTTATTCTTAGAGCTTATCAGTGGCTTCACTGCAGGTGCTCTTGCTTGTAGGTCATGTTCAACTAAACGACGAGACACAGTTTTTCGAGATAAAGTTTTCTTCAGTACAATGCTCATTTCCCAAGAAACAGCAGCAGCAGTTTTAAATCTGTCCTTTTTAACCAACTTTACCAGACCACGATCTTCTCTCTTGGTCGTTTTTCTTGGCCTACCTGTAGACTTTATTGATTCACATGAACCACAATCATCGTAGACCTTAAGAATACCGTGAACAACACTTTTTGACTTGTTAACAATCTTTGCAATAGACCCAAAACTTAAATTATCCTTCTTTTGAAGCTTAATAATCTGCTGACGAATTGGTAACGGAGTAAGTGCCATTATATTAACAAAATACACTGCAGATATTCTTACTAATGTTTAGTAAACGAACTGTCATTTAAACAAATTAAAAAAATTAGAGTTCGCCGGTTAAGTATACTAAAACACGGAGAAAAAGCAACCGTTCTGATCATTTTGGCCACCATGGGTTTTGCAGTAAATCACTAAATCATCCATAACTTTTGTATTATCCTCTCAAATGACACCAAAATCTCAGACAGTAAGAAATAATATCGTATTTATTGTCTGTGAAAATTATAGAATATAAAACAACTTTGATAAAAAAATTATATCTACTTTTCTGATGAAAACAATGCCGTTCTGAACATTTTGGCTGCAACTGTATATTTATTTAAAACAAATAGTATATATGTTAAAATATTCCCAAATCAATATATGAAAAACCTACAAACATAATGTCTACTAAACATACACTATAGTTCAAAAGTCTGAGGCCACCTCCAGAATTAGCATGTGATGAATTTGACAGAAGAGTGAAAAAAAAAAAAAAAATGAAAAAGAGCTCTTAGAGTCATTGTAAAAAGATAGGAATCAATTATCAAACTTATAATTTGAGATACTTTTGTGACAAATGTCAAAATTTTCTGCTGCAGTAATCAATGTTAAAGGAGGATATTTTGACGAGAGCAAAATTTAATCATAAAATGCTTCTTTTTGTTTTTGTCATAATAAAATTTCTAATAAAAAAACATGTTTCACTTTTTTTAAACCATGTATAATTATTTTCTCTTATTTAAAGCACAAAACAACTACTTATTGGGCCAGGGGTAGCGTCAAATTTTTGAACTGTAATGTACACACACAGATAGATGTCATCATCTGAATCTCACATAGACAAGTAAGAATTATTATACACTGACATACATAAAACAATATTTAAGTTTTTTTCATTTCGGCTTGGAATTTGTTCATTACTTTTAACTTCTAAAGAACGTGTTGTATCTCCTTGAATTCAGAATGCCACAAATTATACTAATGTTTGTTTACCAAATTTTTATGTGCCATTCATGAGCGATTATGCCTCTCCACAATTTCCTATTCTTTGTAGCTCTAAGATATCCTCTGCTATGGACAACAAAATAAGAATATGTGTGAAGGATTCTTCATAGTTTGTCCTCTTTTTTATGTTTACTACAAGGGCAATCATGACTCTCCACAACTTCCTATTCTTTATAGCTCTTAGTTATTCTCTCCTATGGAAAACAAAATAAGATTATGTGAAGGATTCTTCAGAGTTTTTTTATGTACCATACATGAGTGATCATGCCTCTCCACAACTTCCTATTCTTTGTACCTCTAAGATATCCACTGGTATCAACAGCAAAATGAATAATTTGGGCAAAGAATTCTTCATAGTTTGTCTTCTTCATGTATCGTATGTGGGTGATCATGCCTCTCCACAACATCCTATTCTTTATAGCTCTAATATATCCACTGGTATGGACAACAA
This sequence comes from Acanthosepion esculentum, assembly GCA_964036315.1. Lineage (NCBI taxonomy): Eukaryota > Metazoa > Mollusca > Cephalopoda > Sepiida > Sepiidae > Acanthosepion > Acanthosepion esculentum. The sequence goes on along the minus strand of OZ038516.1, from coordinate 31,012,905 downwards.
AATGAGAATATGTGTAAAGGATGCTTCAGTGTTTGCCCTGTTTTTATATGACATACATGGGCAATCATGCTTCTCCACAGCTTCCTAATGAATGTGTTGTATCTCCTTGAATTCAGACTGACGCAAATTCTACTAATGTTTGTTCAACAAATTTTTAAGTGCTATACATGAGCGAGCATGCCTCTCCACATCTTCCTATTCTCTGTAGCTCAAAGATATCTCTTGGTATAGATAATGGAATGAGAACAATCTACTCCTGCCCCCAGTAGATTGTGACTCTAACAACCAAGATAAGGATATCAGATCCAATAAATTGGTGTGTAATAAAGAAAAAGTTATTTAATTTTCTTTTCAAACAGAACCGAAATTTCAGAGATAGAAAATAAACAAATTCTTGTTAAAAACACCTGTAGTAGTTTATTTCTTTCCTTTTCCCAATTCTTATTTGATCATCATTAAGCTCTAAGCAATATGAAAATTTAGAGCATATAGCAATTGTTTTAGTCATAACAAAAGGACAGATACAGAACTCTTTTGTTGTATGTCACTGAAAAGGAATTGTTATCACCAATATTGAAACAATTATGTTTAATTATCAAATGCAAATACACTTGGATATTTATAGAGAAAATAAATGCTTTTCAAAGGATTTTGACAAGAAAGTCAATGAGAAAAAAAATTATATAAAATTGAACAATGCTAAATCCTTTTATACCTATCTTTCATGTTTTTTTTATTCTATTTTGGCTTGATCAATTTTATGTAAAATTTTTGAATGTATATTTTGTGAGTTTTGCAATTTTCTAAGTAATTTTGCTAAGCTTGAAGGTATGAGCCTATGAATAAATAAACAGTAGAGAATGAAAAAATTGATTACATTTTTAAAAAATCATTAAGAAAATAAAAATTAAATTTAGAAAAGAAAAAATAAATACTTGAAATTTGCACAAAAGACAAATATCCACCTGTTATTGGTGTGGCAATAATCAATGCTAAATGAAAAAAAAAGTAAAGTCTGAAATACTTACATTCAAAACATTACATCTTACAAAAAAAAGCAAAGCAAGGTCAGTTTGA
>OZ038516.1:30999199-31011628 GCA_964036315.1 Acanthosepion esculentum | reverse complement strand
AGTTGAGAAAGAATTGTAAGAGAAAGAAGGAGATGGAAAGAAATAAAGGGAAAAGAAGAGAGAGAAGGAGGAGGTGGAGGAGGGGAGAAAAGAAAAGGAAAGAAGTTAGGAAAAAAATAGAACAGAGAGAAGAAATGAATGAAGGCTTGTGGAGTTAAGAGAAGAAAGAAAGATGAGAGGCTATGAAAACAGAAGAGCATAATAAAGAAAGAGGGGGAGAGGAGAGAAAAGATAATAAGGGGGAAATGAGAGGCAATGTGAAAGATGAAGAAAAGAAAAGAAAATGCTGGAGTTGGTAAATGGAGGAAAAAGAAAAACAGGAAAAGAAGCAATGTAAAAAAAAAAGTGAGAAAAGATAAAAACAGAGAGAGGGGAAAGAAAAGAAAGATTTGAAAGAGAGATAAAAAGAGTGAAAAGAAGAATGGACAAGGAAAAAATAGAGGTAAAATGAGAAAAAGAGAGAAAAAATAAAGAAAGAAAAGGAGTATGGAAAAATGAGAGAGATACACAATAAAACAAAAGAGTGGGAACAAAAGTGAAAGAAAAAGAGAGAAAAGAAAAGAATAGAGAACAAGTGAGGGAATAAGAGAATAGAAATAAAAAAAAGAAAGAAAAAAGGAAATTAGAAAGGAAAGAAAAGTGGAAATAAATGGAGAATACAAAATGAGAATCCTTGATGAAGATAATCAGGAAATTAACTTTAAATTCAATATTAATACTTTATATATATTTTGTATTTGATTGTTATGACAGCAGTAGAAAACACAAAGATTTTCAAAATAAAAGAAAACTTTTAGAAAAGTAAAGAAAATCGTTTTTCCATAAAAGGCAAAAAAAGAAAAAAATTGGGGAATAAAACTGAACAATGCATTGTAAAAATCGTTGATATTTGTTTATTTAAATTCAATTATTTCATCCTTTGTAATATTTTCAGTTTGATCAGCAGGTTTAGTCAATAAAATTTTCAAACCTTTTCTAGTTACATGACACACAACCCTATTCTCTGACAAATAAGTTCAGATTAAGATTTATTAAAAAATTTGTGGGAGTTTGAGGGGGTAAAAATTTGTCCTTGGAAAAATGTTTAACACATCCACAACAAAAAAGGAAAGAAAGAAAGCGGATAAATTGTAAATTCTACATTTTGATATTCCAAGAACAGTTGTGTCAATTTACAAAAATTGCTTGTTTCTTTTTTTTATTTAGTCCATTTTTTTTTATGAAGACAGTTTTTGTACAAGAAGATTTCCTTATGACTTCAACTCAGACACTTACATCCAGTTGCTACTCATATTATCACACAGATTGCTTGGCCTCTGACTCTTGATATTTTGTCCTTTGATTTATAGCAAGTGCAAAGATATAATATGCACAAAAAAGGGCATAAATATTTTAAAAAAATAACAGAATAATGCTCAGCTTGAGGCTGTGGGATGAACCAAAAATCTGGCTTTGGTGTCTAATGTGCCACACTTGAGATTCCCAAAAGATTGTCAGTTGAAATAGACAGCATGATGATGTCTAGAGAAGCTGGAATCTGTTAAGTAGTATGTAATAACAAAATCCTCTTGGAGACATGCTGTGGCTTCTCTCTATCTCTTCTACAAGTATTTTCACGACAACTGTTCTGATGAGCTACTTTTGCTGGTTTGCAGACTGACTGATTTAAGCAATGTAGTAGTTGAGTTACTAAAGGGAAATAACTTAAACTGAGATATCCAGAAAAGGCATGGCATGTGGAACTAGCACAATGTACCCCAGTGAACGAAATAAAGGGTTTGGTTCAAAATTCCAACATACAGGGTAGATTCTCTCCCCAAAAAACGGCTCGCTTTATGCAGCCGAGGCCTGACCATAATTTACATATGAATCACGAGACAACGAGATTTTGTGTTAGTCATCTGAGACCACCTGTCATAAAACATGGCGTCACCATTTTGATTCTTTCCTCGTTCATCCAGTATTTCATTTTTCCAGGAACTGTTGCTACATTTGCGTAAGCGTCCACTATTCTGCTTACATATTACACATGACACTCGTTGGCTCTTAGGTCTGCTACAAGCAAGCTACCAGGTTGGCATCTCAGTCCCACCTAAAACGGTTAAATGTAACCGTCTCTTCTTCTCAAACAGCTTTTTCTCTCGCACTTCTTGTCTGTGAAACTTTCTTCCTCGTACTTGCTTCCCCGATGACTATAATCTTCAAATATGCAAGTGTAATGTCAATCGACATCTGACACCCTGATCTTGTTCCCCGTCCTTCTCTGTATCCTTTCCTCAAACACGCCTCTTTACTCTTGTTCTCAATCCTCTGTAACCCCTTGCGTGCTAGTGGCACTCCCACCTTGCTTGGGATGAATTGCTTTATAAACAAAAGAAAACTGATTGTAAACTCTCTAGACGTGCTATTTGTGGATCTACAATGCCCTGGGTTAAATACTACTAACATCTTCCACTCCCATACTCAGAAATGGCTTAACATAACTATCTACTTTGAGTGGCCCTCAAGCCTTGTAAAGGGTGAACCTTATTAAAAAAAAATCATGCCTCTGACAATGGAAATGAGGAAAATATATTCAAAGCTAATATTGTACTCATGAGTCACAATATTACCATTGATTATAATCTCTCTTTATGTGACATGGATGTAGTTGATTATGGCACTCCACAACTTCCTGTCCCTTTATAGGGCTTAATAAACTTTCTCTTTCTGTTATTTCTCCTAAGCTCTGTACTGCCATCCATTTACACAAGCTCACTAAATCTGTTATGTATTGTTTCCTCTGTCCCTCTTCCCTAGATCTGTTCTATGAGTATCAGATTAACCCAGTCTTTTTTCCTCATTATATGACCGAGAAACCTCAACTGTCTCTTCCTGATGTTAAGTATAAGTTTCCTTTTTGTTTCCATTTTCTCTAAAACCTCGTCGTTGCTCACATGTTCGGTCCATGGTATCCTCAGCATCCTTCTGTAGAAATTTCAACTGTCTCTTCCTGATGTTAAGTATAAGTTTCCTTTTGTTTCCATTTTCTCTAAAACCTCGTCGTTGCTCACATGTTCGGTCCATGGTATCCTCAGCATCCTTCTGTAGAAATTTCAACTGTCTCTTCCTGATGTTAAGTATAAGTTTCCTTTTTGTTTCCATTTTCTCTAAAACCTCGTCGTTGCTCACATGTTCGGTCCATGGTATCCTCAGCATCCTTCTGTAGAAATTTCAACTGTCTATTCCTGATGTTTAGTATAAGTTTCCTTTTTGTTTCCATTTTCTCTAAAACCTCGTCGTTGCTCACATGTTCGGTCCATGGTATCCTCAGCATCCTTCTGTAGAAATTTCAACTGTCTCTTCCTGATGTTAAGTATAAGTTTCCTTTTTGTTTCCATTTTCTCTAAAACCTCGTCGTTGCTCACATGTTCGGTCCATGGTATCCTCAGCATCCTTCTGTAGAAATTTCAACTGTCTCTTCCTGATGTTAAGTATAAGTTTCCTTTTTGTTTCCATTTTCTCTAAAACCTCGTCGTTGCTCACATGTTCGGTCCATGGTATCCTCAGCATCCTTCTGTAGAAATTTCAACTGTCTCTTCCTGATGTTAAGTATAAGTTTCCTTTTTGTTTCCATTTTCTCTAAAACCTCGTCGTTGCTCACATGTTCGGTCCATGGTATCCTCAGCATCCTTCTGTAGAAATTTCAACTGTCTATTCCTGATGTTTAGTATAAGTTTCCTTTTTGTTTCCATTTTCTCTAAAACCTCGTCGTTGCTCACATGTTCGGTCCATGGTATCCTCAGCATCCTTCTGTAGAAATTTCAACTGTCTCTTCCTGATGTTAAGTATAAGTTTCCTTTTTGTTTCCATTTTCTCTAAAACCTCGTCGTTGCTCACATGTTCGGTCCATGGTATCCTCAGCATCCTTCTGTAGAAATTTCAACTGTCTCTTCCTGATGTTAAGTATAAGTTTCCTTTTTGTTTCCATTTTCTCTAAAACCTCGTCGTTGCTCACATGTTCGGTCCATGGTATCATCAGCATCCTTCTGTAGAAATTTCAACTGTCTCTTCCTGATGTTAAGTATAAGTTTCCTTTTGTTTCCATTTTCTCTAAAACCTCGTCGTTGCTCACATGTTCGGTCCATGGTATCCTCAGCATCCTTCTGTAGAAATTTCAACTGTCTCTTCCTGATGTTAAGTATAAGTTTCCTTTTTGTTTCCATTTTCTCTAAAACCTCGTCGTTGCTCACATGTTCGGTCCATGGTATCCTCAGCATCCTTCTGTAGAAATTTCAACTGTCTCTTCCTGATGTTAAGTATAAGTTTCCTTTTGTTTCCATTTTCTCTAAAACCTCGTCGTTGCTCACATGTTCGGTTCATGGTATCCTCAGCATCCTTCTGTAGAAATTTCAACTGTCTCTTCCTGATGTTAAGTATAAGTTTCCTTTTGTTTCCATTTTCTCTAAAACCTCGTCGTTGCTCACATGTTCGGTCCATAGTATCCACAGCATCCTTCTGTAGAAATTTCAATCGTCTCTTCCTGATGTTAAGTATAAGTTTCCTTTTTCTTTCCATTTTCTCTAAAACCTCATCGTTGCTAATGTGTTTGATTCATGGTATCCTCAGCATCCTTCTGTAGAAATTTCAACTGTCTCTTCCTGATGTTAAGTATAAGTTTCCTTTTTGTTACCATTTTCTCTAAAACCTCATCGTTGCTAACGTGTTTGATTCATGGTATCCTCAGCATCCTTCTGTAGAAATTTCAACTGTCTCTTCCTGATGTTAAGTATAAGTTTCCTTTTTGTTACCATTTTCTCTAAAACCTCATCGTTGCTAACGTGTTTGATTCATGGTATCATCAGCATCCTTCTGTAGAAATTTCAACTGTCTCTTCCTGATGTTAAGTATAAGTTTCCTTTTTGTTTCCATTTTCTCTAATACCTCATCGTTGCTAACGTGTTTGATTCATGGTATCCTCAGCATGCTTCTGTAGAAATTTCAACTGTCTCTTCCTGATGTTAAGTATAAGTTTCCTTTTTGTTACCATTTTCTCTAAAACCTCATCGTTGCTAACGTGTTTGATTCATGGTATCATCAGCATCCTTCTGTAGAAATTTCAACTGTCTCTTCCTGATGTTAAGTATAAGTTTCCTTTTTGTTTCCATTTTCTCTAATACCTCATCGTTGCTAACGTGTTTGATTCATGGTATCCTCAGCATGCTTCTGTAGAAATTTCAACTGTCTCTTCCTGATGTTAAGTATAAGTTTCCTTTTTGTTACCATTTTCTCTAAAACCTCATCGTTGCTAACGTGTTTGATTCATGGTATCATCAGCATCCTTCTGTAGAAATTTCAACTGTCTCTTCCTGATGTTAAGTATAAGTTTCCTTTTTGTTTCCATTTTCTCTAATACCTCATCGTTGCTAACGTGTTTGATTCATGGTATCCTCAGCATGCTTCTGTAGAAATTTCAACTGTCTCTTCCTGATGTTAAGTATAAGTTTCCTTTTTGTTACCATTTTCTCTAAAACCTCATCGTTGCTAACGTGTTTGATTCATGGTATCATCAGCATCCTTCTGTAGAAATTTCAACTGTCTCTTCCTGATGTTAAGTATAAGTTTCCTTTTTGTTTCCATTTTCTCTAATACCTCATCGTTGCTAACGTGTTTGATTCATGGTATCCTCAGCATGCTTCTGTAGAAATTTCAACTGTCTCTTCCTGATGTTAAGTATAAGTTTCCTTTTTGTTACCATTTTCTCTAAAACCTCATCGTTGCTAACGTGTTTGATTCATGGTATCATCAGCATCCTTCTGTAGAAATTTCAACTGTCTCTTCCTGATGTTAAGTATAAGTTTCCTTTTTGTTTCCATTTTCTCTAATACCTCATCGTTGCTCACATGTTCTTTCCATGGTATCCTCAGCATCCTTCTGTAGAAATTTCAACTATGTCTTCCTGATGTTAAGTAGAAGTTTCCTTTTTGTTTCCATTTTCTCCAAAACTTATTTGTTCCCACATGTTTGTTCTACAATATGCTCAGATATCATGTAACAATTTAATACTCTTTTCTTTGTTTCTAGTGAATTTTTCCTATTTCTTATTAGTCTGCTTAGCTTTTGGAATGCTTCCTTAGCTATCCCAAAATGCATTTGGATTTCAGTGTTGCTCATTCTATCCTCTGTATAAACACATCTCTAGATATTTAAATTTCTGCGCTTGTTTGATTTTGGTATCTCAGACTTGCAATTCATACTTTGGGCTCATCTTATAGTTACCTAAAAGGTAAAAAAAGCATAGTTAACGGCTCTCCCCCTTTTCTCTTTTCATGTAAACAACAGAGGCACTTATTTATCACAATTTCTGCATCAATATATTTTTCTATGTATTTTCAACAAGTTGATGAAAAGATTATACAAAAAAAAATCTATTAGGCTGTGATTTATTTTAGAACTTGTCGTAGCAGCCATATTTATGCTGTTACTTTTTTCTTGTCAGTTATTTACACCAAAAATGGCAACTGAAACATTTTGTACTTTTCCCTGTTTCTTTTTTCCTCATGTAATCATGATGAGAAGTCAAATTCTACAAAATGTTTTATTTATTGTTCAAATTCAGTGCAACCACTAGATCAACAGGAATTCTTTTATACAACCAATCTCATCATATCAAGACTTTTATATGGATATCATGCATAGCCCCATGAACATTCAGAAATATCTAAACTAAGTTTTTGTGCTAAAAACATTTTATTTTATTGTAATGGATGGCTATAAGTGATAGGGGAGATAGGATGTGCTTATTTTATTACCACATTCTCACCCAGTATTTATTTATTTATATAGAAGAAAATCCTTGAAATGCCCAGGCATCTTTTTGTTCATTTGGGATCATTGGGATGGCTCAACCTTATCAGGTCTGTGAATAGTTGATAACCATTCTCTGAAGATGTTATAAGGTCTTAATTTCTCCATGGAGAGTGGCTTGATTCTGTTATCCCTTCTGTAAGCATTCTTTTAATCTCAGTATAAATAAAATGTGTGTCTTCATTTGTATGCTGTCTTGATTTGAATTGGTCTGAAGTCAGGTGTTAAATTTGTGAAGAATGCCAGGTAAGACATGTTAGCCATTGTTAAGTAATATCTAAACTTTCAGTTGAATGCAATCACTTTCTCAAATCAATGCTTAAAAATTACTTAAACAAGTGAAGCCTGAGTGTCTTGGCAAAGACTTCTTTGAACATTGTAGACTGGCACTATGCAATCACAAATACCTGTATCAAATAACAGAAAGCACATTACTTGAGGATTACCAATAGCAGCAAGAACTGAAATGGATATGACATTAACTCAAAGAGAAAATAATGGCATAATCAAGATGTTCACATTCCACCCCTAACTCAAACAGTTAGGAAGCAATACTGGAAAGATCAATAACAGTTACTGGACTTGAGAAACTTACCTGAAAAATTGTTTTAATAGAAAGAATTTATTTAATAACTGGATGTTCAGGCAATGAATGCCAAATGTTTCCTCATAAGGTTGATTTGATTAGTTTGTTTAACAGCATATCAACAGGTTGCACACCTGCGAACAACAGAATTATGGCTCCGTGCTCCACAAGACTTCCAATCTCCCAATCAGAGGTCTTGCTGTCAGATGTAGATTATCTTCATATCCAGAACTTCTTTATAAGGAAACAGCTAATATTAACAGTATTTACATTAGTCGGACTATTGTCCTCATCTTTGTCGCCATATTTGTCACAACGTTTCGGCCGTTGTACGCTCCGGCCTTCTTCAGGTGGTTGGAATTTCGAACCAAACCCTTTATTTTGATCACTGGGGTAGACTGTTCTAGTTCCACGAGCCATGTTTGATGGATGTCAGTTATCAGTTATCTCTTGCTAATTTTCCCTCTGAAAGTTCTCCACTGCCTTAACCAGGTATTGAACTCACACTCTTAATATCAATAAGTAATGGTAATATTAATATTACCATTACTTATTGATTGTTCATTTTGATGACTGTAATATCTTTAGCAAACTGGCTTGATTGATAGAGGAACAGAACCCTTTGTTTAGTCTAAATAAAGGGGTTGGTTCAAAATATCACCTGAAGAAGGCTGAAGTGTACAACAGTCAAAACGTCATGAATATGGTAATGAAGAAGAGGACAATAGTCTGAATAATGTAAATAGTGTAGATATGAAAGCTTGTTCCTTGTTCAAAAATCACAAGTTCAAAATATGGAAACTGAACTTGTATAAATGGATCTTGGAACAGGAGTTGGCGGGATAATAAGGGGGTCAAATATTGCTTAAAGTTACAAAGGCTAAGAAATTATTGAGAGCCATGACCGCCCACATCTTGATTGGACAATTACTGAAAGAGATGCATACAATCTAAGAGAGAGAGAGAGAGAGAGAGAGAGAGAGAGAGAGAGAGAGAGAGAGAGAGAGAGAGAGAGAGAGAATGAGTGCTAGATAAGAATAATTATCAGATGGGAAAGACATATATATATATATAGATATATATATAGATATATATATAGATATATATATAGATATATATATATATATATATATCATATCTGCCAGATCTAGATTGGAGCTTTTCAATCCTCACATTCCAACCTTTACCTGGCTTTTATTTTCTCTCCTACAATACTGAAACAGGGTCGGTAATTTAGGATTGCTGTAGTAGTAATCCTGACTTGATATTATTTGAGTGCTGTTAAAGTAATTACCCCATTGCTATATATATATTTGTAGTGTAGGAGGAATCCTTTTCTCTTTTTTTTATATTGAAAACGAAATGAATTAAAATGCAGAACAATAATATAAACAATAAAAACTTGAGACACGTGTTGATATAAATAGCAAGAATTTGTATTTTCTTTTTGGGATGTGGATTACAGAATATTGGTATGGTGTGTGTAAAAATGTTCTCTATGTGTCCTTTGTTTAAAAGTCAGTGCTTACTTGGTTTGGTTCTGAGAATTTCATTTCTGAGGATGGCGTTTGACATGGTTTGGTTCTGACAATTTTGCCTTTGAGGATGGTGTTTGACATCGTCTGTTTTTGATCTTCACAGAGTGCTGGCAAAGATGTGAGTTACTGTACTACTAGTACTTGTCTACTGGTCTACTGCTATAGGGTACCCTAGTCTACACTACTTTATTCTATTGATTCTCTTGTCGTGAAAGAGTCATTTTTATAATGATGAGGGTAGGATGATGAAATATCCTTCTTTTGTGTCATCATTGATGAAGAGGTTATTTTTAGAATGATGAAATATCATAATCATTCAAGACCATAATAATGCTTTTAGCTTCTCCATATCCACAGTAACAGTAATATTCTGCCTTGAGTTGTTCTTGAGCCTTTGATGGATGAAAAACATTAAAAAAAAAAGGAATAAGAAGCATTGAAAATACAAGAAAGATAAAAAAAATCTGATATATACATTAGAGTAAGCCTTAAAATTAATGTACACAGGTTTTGAAAGCGGCAATGTTCTTTTCTATAAAACATAATCAAAGACTGAAACCGTTGAGAAATTACCAGTGATAGAAATCTTTGACTAATGCAAAATCCACAGGATACATCTCTCTTGCAGTATTTTGTTAAAATTGTCAGTCTTTTTTTTTGGCAAATACCAATATTGAGCCATTATTTTTGATTGGATAGAGTCTTCAGGGAGAAAGACATTTAAGTGCCTGTCAGATATCCTGCTTTGTCACTGCGGGCAGGAGAAATGGCATCTTGATTTCATCAAGGATGCTCTGCGACTCAGCGCAATTTCTCTCCTGTTGCCTTCCTTGAAGCTTTTCTGTTTGGCTCTGTTTGACATGTTGTGTCGTCATGCCAACCATTTAAAAACGAAGAAATTTTGTCAGAATTTGAGGCAAAAGAGCAGGGATAGAAGGAAAAAAGAATGGGAATAAACGTGAAGGATTCTTCAAAGTTTTATATGCCATATGTGGGCGAACGTGTCTCTCCACAACTTCCTATTCTATATTCTATATAGCTCTAAAATATCCTCTGGCTATGTGTGTGCGTATAGAGGTTCTTGCTTTTTCACAAAGTTTTTAGACAAACATGTACTAAATCTTATCCCTGATCTCTCTTGCTTTCTCTCTCTACACACGCACACACACAAACACACATACACACACACAAACACACACACAAACACACACACACACACACACAAACATACGCACACAAAGATACACACACACAAACATACAACAACACACAAAGATACACACACACACAAACATACACACACACAAACATACACACATGCAAACATATACACACAAACATACACACACACATGCACACACATGCACACACAAACATACACACACACACACAAACATACACACACACAAACATACACACACACAAACATACACACACGCACACAAACACACACACACACAAACATACACACACACAAACATACACACACACACAAACATACACACACGCACACAAACACACACACACACAAACATACACACACACACAAACATACACACACACAAACATACACACACGCACACAAACACACACACACAAACATATACACACACCCAAACATACACACAAACATACACACACACACACAAAAATACACACACACACACACAAACACACACACACACACACACACACACACACACACACACACACACACACACACAAACATACATGATTCTGCTACAAGACAATTGGCAAATGTTTTTAAAAAATTTTGACTAAAAAAATATCCTCTGGCATGGACAGTGAAATGAGAATATATGTAAAGGATTCTTCAGAGTTTGTCTTCTTTTATGTACCATATTTCTGATCAGGACTCTCCACAACTTCTTATTCTTTAATATGTGTAAGTTTCTGTCTCCTTTGGCTATGTGTGTATTTTATTCTGGCTGAAGTCTCTATTTCAATACATTTCGGACGTTTGAGTATGTGATTTTTAGTATCACGTACATATCCAGGCCACGATGCTTCTAATTCCAAATGCTTGTGTGTAGCTGTAATTTGACAATGCACATCATCATGCATACTTTTAAAATATTTTTCACATTTTTCAGGTTCTACTACTAAATCTCCATTATTCTTGTCTGAGACAATCATTCAACTCTACAAATCTACCATTCGTCCTTGCATTGAATACTGTTACCATATATGGATCCGTCTCAATAAAAGATGGATATGCAATGTGATAGGTTCTGACCTGGCATCTCGACTCCAGTCACTTTCTCTCAGACATAATGTGGCTTCCCTCTGCCTTTTCTATAAATATTTTCATGGCATCTGCTCTGACGAACTATTTTCACTGGTGCCCCAGCTGCATGAATTTAAGTGTGCTACTAGGTTGGCATCTTGGTCTGACCCTTTTATGGTTGAAACAGTTAAATGTAACCACCTCTTCTACTCCAGCAGCTTCTGCTTTTGCACTTCCCAGCAGTGGAACTCCCTTCCTCTTACTTGCTTCCCTGATAACTATAATCTTCAAAAATTTAAATGTAATGTCAATCAACATCTTCTGATGCCTTGATCTTGATCTCCATCCTTCTCTTTTTCCTTTCCTCAAACACCCCTCTTTTCTCTTACTTTCACTCTCTGTAACCCCTCCCTCTTTACTCTTACTTTCACTCTCTGTAACCCCTCCCTCTTTACTCTTACTTTCACTCTCTGTAACCCCTCCCTCTTTACTCTTACTTTCACTCTCTGTAACCCCTCCTTCTTTACTCTTACTTTCACTCTCTGTAACCCCTCCCTCTTTACTCTTACTTTCACTCTCTGTAACCCCTCCCTCTTTACTCTTACTTTCACTCTCTCTAACCCCTCCCTCTTTACTCTTACTTTCACTCTCTGTAACCCCTCCCTCTTTACTCTTACTTTCACTCTCTGTAACCCCTCCCTCTTTACTCTTACTTTCACTCTCTGTAACCCCTCCCTCTTTACTCTTACTTTCACTCTCTGTAACCCCTCCCTCTTTACTCTTACTTTCACTCTCTGTAACCCCTCCCTCTTTACTCTTACTTTCACTCTCTGTAACCCCCCCCCTCTTTACTCTTACTTTCACTCTCTGTAACCCCTTGCATGCTAGTGGCACACCAGCCTTGATTGGGGTGAAATGCTTAAAAAAAAAAACACCATCTTCTACAGTTAACTTATGTCTAATTTCTTTGTATGGCTTATCAGATTTTGAACAATTATTGCATTATCTGTCTATATTTCTGAGATGTGGTATTATGTACATTATTTACATTATTCAGACTATTGTCCTCATATTTGTCGCCATATTTATTACAATGTTTTGGCTGTTGTACGCTCCGGCCTTCTTCAAGTGGTTGGAATGTTGAACTGAACCCTTTATTTCGCTCACTGGGGTAGACTGTTCTAGTTTCACGTGCCATGTTTAATGGATGT
>OZ038516.1:30974199-30994199 GCA_964036315.1 Acanthosepion esculentum | reverse complement strand
TGCTCTTTGATTGTTTTTTCTCCTTAATAATGTTTTTTTACAGTAAGTTTCCCCTTGTACAAATCCTGTGGGCAACTAAGGCAGAGAGTTACAATAAGGGGTAGATTATATTGTTAGGAGGGGAAGATAACGGTTAGCTGTAGATGTGAACAGGTTAAGATTGTAGTGATCAGGGAAACATCTTTTAGGAAGTCAGTTCTATAGGGCAGTAGTTTGTGAGAAGAAGCTGTTTGAGTGGAAATTACTTCTTGCTGATGGAATACAAAGTGAATGTGGGTGGTTTGCTACTATGTAAGTGACATGGTGGGTCATAGCTGTGAAGATCTGTGGAACCAGGAGATGCAGTTCATCCGAAAACTTTCCATGGAAGTAGCAATAGAACTGTGGGAGACTTAACACAACCCACCTGTGAGATAGAGAGAGAGCGATCGAGAGAGAGAGAGAGAGAGAGGTTGGAGGGTTGAAAATAATTCTTCTCCGACAAGGACTAAGAGACGCTTTTTAACTCTATCAAGACTGGAAAGTGAGGTCTGGGCACCTACTGCCCAAATATGGCATCAATGATCCATTTTTGGTCTGATCTGGCTCTTATAACGGTATCCAAAAATCTGAGTAATTTTGGCTATCATTAGCCATCATCAAAGACTTTTCACTTTTTGTGTTATATCAGTTTCTTCATTTTTTGATAGCATTTTTCTACATGTTCAAGGAAGCAAGTAAGAGGAAGAGAGTTCCACACACAGGAAGTGCAAGACGTGAAGTTATTGGAGTAGAAGACATTTAATAGTTTCGACAGTGAAAGGGTGGGACTGAGATGCCAATTTTTGTTTGTTTTAAAAATTAATGCCTTGAATATTTGTCATTGGTTTGTGATATATGATTTAATTGAGCTATTATCAGTTAAATAGCATATTAAAAGACGTGATAATGTAGTGGTTGTGAAACCAATATATGCATTGTTTGAATTATAATTAAAGAAGTCACGCAAATTTATGGACAACATTGATTTGTTCAGGTAGAATTATTCCTTACCATATATACTCATTCAACACAGGGAAAATGTTTCCTTATTTATTTTCATACTTTTGCCAAGGAGCTCAAATTGGTAATAACAGAAAGAACAAAACAGCCAAAAAAAAAAAACTCTTTGTGCTAAACAAGTTATTTATTTAACATACCAAAATGCTAATAATGTTGTGTTGTGAATTTTAATCATCCAACAATAATGAGTGAAAGACAGTTTTCTCTCATACTGAGAAAAGTCTTTAAAAATTTACCCAATGTGTTAACTGTTCATTTATTCCTCGTTTTAAAGAATTTTGTCTTAAACCATTTTTTGAATGTCTAATAAATTCCTATCTTGCAGCAAAAACACCTAAGAGACTTGAAAATGCAAGAATATTCTGCTTTTTTTCATTAACAATATATTTAAATGCAGAAAGTGGTTTCCAGCTCAGTGAATATTTTATAGACTAATTTCAGAGTTAAAATACTTAAAAATAATATTCAATGAAAAAAAAATACAAATAAATATTGAAAATGATAATTATTTTCATTGCGGCTTTGTCGTATCCTTCACATCTAAATTTCTGGAAATTTCTATCGGGGTGTAAAAGACAAAAGCCGTGGAAGAAGTACAAACTTTCAGACTGGTGCAAGAGTTTCCAAATTTATTTACATAAAAAAATATGCAGAAATAAAAATGAAATAATCACAAAATGTAACAAATTAATCTAGAAGTATACATGACTGAGAGGGAAAGTTAATTCAATGGGAACTGTGCAAGCAACTTTAATTTGACCATACTGATCAATGACATTAATCTATATAATATCCAACAATTTCTTAAAAAAATCAAACTGTATTCCAAAATATAACTTCAACAAAACTACAACATAAAACGCATATATCACTGCCTCTAGTAATTATGTCTACATAAACATATATATGCACAAAAGCTGAGTATGATCTACCATGTATTCAATTGTGAAAGCAGAATAACATATATCATATTTTTATTACTTCAAAGCTCCCAAGAAAATTAAATTTCAGCATTAAATAAACTATAAGGAGTTGATATGACATTAAACAAACAAATAAATAAATAGACTTATCCTTGGCCCAATAACAGTCAGAAATGTAGGAAATGATCTGGTCAACCAAAGTTTCCCCATTCTTTCCAATCTAAGGTAATTTCAAGTAAATAGGAGAATTAAAGTTTGAAATTTAACATGCAAGATCATCCTCAGGATAACCATTATCCAAGAGGATATGTCTTATCTTACATAACTCCTCCTCCTCCTCCAATCTTACTGCCGTGAAAATCATTAATGCGCGATGTACAAGTGTATTATGGTGGAGGAATGGATAGTGGCTCGCATTGAAGAATCAGAGAGCCGAGTTCAAATTCCAGTCAAATTCGTTACATTCACTTACGTGATAATACCCTTGGGAAACGTATGAAGCCTTTCTACTCCCCACCAGCTATGGGTAAATAGCAGTACAGACCGGGTTCTCTAGCCTTGGATGGCAACTGGTCTACCACAGAAAGAAATGGCAAGCTACTGAGGGAAAAAATCTGCTTCGTCAGTCACGTATCGAAAGATATGTGATCACCTAAGCATGGATCACGCATGGCACATAACTGACTGACCAACCCTTTGTAGGTTATTTAAAGCCAAAACATATTTCAGATTGTAGACGGCCACTTTCAGTACAGATACTTAAGCAGTATCCCATCTAAACACTAACCAGATTCAACATTGCTTAACTTTGATGATTAAAATCATTCCCTACACTAGTTAAATGTTATTATCTATAATTCATGATTCAACAAAAATACAAACTCTGCCTTTAAAAATCTCCAATCCTCACAGACATGGATATTCTGGCACAAACATTGTCAGCTCTTTAATTCATGAAGAAAGCTACAAAACAAGAAAAGGGGCATCTCATAAAAATCTCCATTCCCCCTGTTCCATTCTATAGCCTTGGATGGCAACTAGTTTACCACAGAAAGAAATGGCAACCTACTGCCTTGTCAGTCATGTATCAAAAGATACATGACTGCCTATGCATGTATCATGAATGGCACATAACAGACTGACTTATTTTTCTTCTTGATACAAAAGATTTCCAATTCAGATACAAACCAGAAATGGTTAATTTATGATATACATCTGTAAGAAACTTGTTATTGGATCTTTGAACAAACATGTCCAGGAAAGATAGGGAACAATCATTCTACCTCACCATTGTAAACTTTAAAGAAGGATACAACTGCTAAAGTTTATCATAGAAGCAAATTAGTTCTTGTTCATCACCAAATGAAGCAAATGTGTCATCAACATTCTGATAATACAGAGTGGGTCTATGAACATTTTCAAAAAGCTGATCTTCATAAAAGCTCACAAAAATATTTGCGTGTGTTCGTATATTTATTACTATGTCCACATGTTGTCAGTAAATAAAAGAGCAATGTATCAGGTAGTGATGTGATAGTTTGCATAGCAGCTGGAGTAACAGTGCAAGCCTAAGTAGTTAGAGAAACCATTAAGTAATCTTTTTGTGTCTAGTCTATTTCCTGTCGGACAAAAACTGTTTTCATGAGAAGAAATTTGCCTATAAAAAAATAAAACATTTTTTTGTACAATGCCTGAACATTTTCTGGAATATAAAAAACTTTGGATTTACTTTTTATCTCTCTTCTTTTTCTTTCCTTTTCCTTTGTAGATGAATATTTTTAGAAGGCCAAATTTTTACCCCATCAACTTTCCACGGTTTCATCCCAGCAGTGTGTGATTCACAAACAATGTTATTTAATGCAAGTCATGTTATGACTACACTTACAATTATCAACAATATGTTAAGACGTAGAAATAAAGGTCGTGGGAGAATAATGTTCGTACCGGTAATTGTATAGTCATTATGTAGTAATTCAGCAAAATTTGTAATTTCAAAGACAAACAAAAGCAGGGGGAATGGAGATTTTTACGAGATGCTCCTGTTCTTGTTTTGTAGCTTTCTTCATGAATAAAAGAGCTGACAATGTTTGTGTCAGAATATCCATGTCTGTGAGGATTAGAGATTTTTAAAGGCAGAGTTTGTATTTTTGTTGAATCATGAATTATAGATAATAACATTTAACTAGTGTAGGGAATGATTTTAATCATCAAAGTTAAGCAATGTTGAGTCTGGTTAGTGTTTAGATGGGATACTGCTTAAGTATCTGTACTGTAAGCGGCCGTCTACAATCTGGAATATGTTTTGGCTTTAAATAACCTACAAAGGGTTGGTCAGTCAGTCATGTGCCATGCGTGATCCATGCTTAGGTGATCACATATCTTTCGATACGTGACTGACGAAGCAGATTTTTTTCCTCAGTAATCTGCCATTTCTTTCTGTGGTAGACTAGTTGCCATCTAAGGCTATAGAACGGAAGCAGGGGGAATGGAGATTTTTATGAGATGCCCCTGTTCTTGTTTTGTAGCTTTCTTCATGAATAAAAGAGCTGACAATGTTTGTGCCAGAATATCCATGTCTGTGAGGATTAGAGATTTTTAAAGGCAGAGTTTGTATTTTTGTTGAATCATGAATTATAGATAATAACATCTAACTAGTGTAGGGAATGATTTTAATCATCAAAGTTAAGCAATGTTGAGTCTGGTTAGTGTTTAGATGGGATACTGCTTAAGTATCTGTACTGTAAGCGGCCGTCTACAATCTGGAATATGTTTTGGCTTTAAATAACCTACAAAGGGTTGGTCAGTCAGTCATGTGCCATGCGTGTATCCATGCTTAGGTGATCACATATCTTTCGATACGTGACTGACGAAGCAAATTTTTTTCCTCAGTAATCTGCCATTTCTTTCTGTGGTAGACTAGTTGCCATCTAAGGCTATAGAACGGAAGCAGGGGGAATGGAGATTTTTATGAGATGCCCCTGTTCTTGTTTTGTAGCTTTCTTCATGAATAAAAGAGCTGACAATGTTTGTGTCAGAATATCTGTGTCTGTGAGGATTGGAGATTTTTAAAGGCAGAGTTTGTATTTTTGTTAATTTAGGAAGGTCAGGGAATGAAAAGAGAGAAGTAAAACTCATTGAACTCTCATCAAGCCAGACCGTAACTTTTATTAGAAGTGAAAGATCAGAAGCACATAATGTTGGTGTTTTCAAGCCTAATATCAAAATCTATGAAGGCAGTTTGACAGAAATTAAGGAAGAGACATATAACAGTGGCAACTGAGAATTTTGGCTCGTGAAGTTTGTTATTGCTAAAAACGACGTATTGATATCCTTGATGATGATAACTTGGGTGATAACTGAAATAACGAACAGATGGAAAGTGTTATAAATAAATATCATGAATTATAGATAATAACATTTAACAAGTGTAAGGAATGATTTTAATCATTAAAGTTAAGCAATGTTGGGTCTGGTTAGTGTTTAGATGGGGTACTGCTTAAGTATCTGTACTGAAAGTGGCCGTCTACAATCTGAAATATATTTTGGCTTTAAATAACCTACAAACGGTTGGTCAGTCAGTTATGTGCTATACATGATACATGCGTAGGCAATCATGTATCTTTCGATACATGACTGACGAGGCAGATTTTTTCCCTCAGTAGGTTGCCATTTCTTTCTGCAGTAGACTAGTTGCGATCCACGTCTATAGAATCCAGTCTGTTCTGCTATTTACCCATAGCTGGAGGGAGAAGTAGAGGATTCATGCCTTTCCCAAGGGTATTAGCATATAAATGAATATAATGGATTTGACTGGGATTCGAACACGGCTCTCCGATTCCTCAATCCAAGCTGCTATCCATTACTCTATCATGCCTTACCGGGTTGGTAAACTGTAAAAAAACAAAGACAAATCAATCAATGTAGAAAAAATCTTTTTTTTCAATTTCCAGGATTTATTTGGGTTCCATAAATATCAAATGCTATTAGTATTCATGATGTTTTGAATCATCATCATCTTTGTTAAAACAGAAAAGATGGCAATAAACATTAACAGAAGATGGGAAATGCAGCACCAAAATGTGAATAGGGATAATGAAAGTTGCCTTCCGAAAGCTAAGCAAAGTATTAAGAAACAGGAGAATTTCATTAGACATAACAAAAAGAGTACTGAACTGTTATACAATATCAGTTTTCTTATGTAGCAATAAATTTCAGACAATCTAGAAACAAATGAAAAAAAGACTTAAGGCCACAGAAAGATATTGATAATACCTTATGAATACAGTTTTTGTACAACAGGAAATAGACTAGACACAAAAAGATTACTTAATGATTTCTCTAACTACTTAGGCTTTTACTGTTACTCCAGCTGCTATGCAAACTATCACATCACTACCTGATACATTGCAGTTAGGTGGCCATATGTAAGGGGTGATATGTTTGCAGAAATTGTCTGGCAACCATGACTGCATTCTCCTGCTTGTGTGTTTTCTGTTGCTAGACATAGGGTCTTCTAGCCACCCTCTTGACCCAGGGCAGCACTACCTCCTCAAGACACTTGATGTAGGCCTCCGTGTTGAGTCTGAGGCCCTGTGGGAAGATGAATGGAATTATAATGTTGCTATCATGAGTGATCACTCCAAACACCATGATGTTGGCTGGATATATCCAACTCTTTTTGAGTCCTCTGCATTGTCTTCAGATTGAGATGTGAGCAATGACAAGGTTTTAGAGAAAATGGAAACAAAAGGGTCATTTATTCTTAGAATCAAAAAGAGCTAGTTGAAATGCCTAAGGAACATCATGAGGAAAGAGGGATTAGAAAACCTGACAATCTTAAGATATACTGAAGTCAATTGCGGTAGAAGAAAATAGTCCATAATTTACTTAACGAACTAGTTTAAAAGGTTGGCATAACAGAAACTAAGAGAAATAGTGAAAAGACAAAATTTACTAATAGCTACAAAAGAGAGGAAATTGTGGAGAGTCATGATCACTGATATGCTGAAGAAACATGGCACATAGAAGAAGTTAGTCAATTCTCTAGTTATTTTTCCTATTAGTGTAATTAGTACAAAATCACAGAAAATCATAAAACAGTGACAGAGGAATAAAAAAAAAACACTACTCTGTCTGGAGTAACCTTACAGTGGACTTCAACCACGGCCTCTAGACGACTTCAGAATTTTCTGCATCTCTTCTTGACAGTCTCCTTGTATAAGTTGGTGTATTCTGTCATAATACTTGCCTTCAGTTCATCTTTGTTTTTACAAGAAGTTTTGTTGGTCTCTCACTCAACTGCACACCACAATTAATAATCAAGGGAGTTGCATTTTGGGCAGTTAGGTGGCCATATGTAAGGGGTGATATGGTTGCAGAAATTGTCCGGTAACCATGACTGCATTCTCCTGCTTGTGTGTTCTGTTGCCAGACATAGGGTCTTCCAGCCACCCTCTTGACCCAGACACTTGATGTAGGCCTCCGTGTTGAGTCTGAGGCCCTGTGGGAAGATGAATGGAATTATAATGTTGCTATCATGAGTGATCACTCCAAACACCATGATGTTGACTGGATATATCCAACTCTTTTTGAGTCCTCTGCATTGTCCTCAGATGCCAAGCAGTACAGCATGCTGTTTCCAAATTTCTGGCAGAGTGAATTGCATCATGGTGCTCTTTTTCTCAAAGATGGTACCCAACTGCTTGTACTATATTGTGGAGACAACATAATAAAAAAACAAACAATACACATGCATGAATTTAAAAAATATAAAATGGCGACAATTTACCCATCGCACTAAGTATTTTAAGAAGAATCTCTAAATATATCGCAGAATTACCAGACCAGATTTGGCAGCAAATTTAAAACAAGTATGAATTTTAGACTTATAAATATGTAAGATAAAATTTTGTTGAGAAATAAGATTGATTCTGCCAAATAAATCTTGCATGACACAAGGAACCAATTTTCTTAGCAGCAGACAATTGATTCAATATAATCTTTCCATTTCATGTCAGCAGAAAACATTAGCCCAAGAAGATGCAATAAGTCACTCTCCTGGAGGTTAGCATCAGCCATACTGATGGAATGCAAAAAGAGTTCTCTAAGACAATTAATTAAGCAGTTTCATTTGGAGGTGTTAAGATTAACAAACCATTTTGTTAAGAAACCATCAGTTAAGAAACCATCATTAAACCTCAGATAATTGTATGAAAACACCAGTCTCTTCGTATCTAATACTTACTTTTATTTTTTTATTATTGTTCACCATTTATATAAAATGGTGACAATTTACCCATCGCACCTAGTATTTTATGAAAAGGATGAAATTTCATCAGAATAATTACCATGAAAATATTTATAGAAAAGGCACAGAGAATCTACATTACAGTGGTTGGGGAAGTGACTTAAATGTAT
Organism: Acanthosepion esculentum; assembly: GCA_964036315.1. Classification (NCBI taxonomy): domain Eukaryota; kingdom Metazoa; phylum Mollusca; class Cephalopoda; order Sepiida; family Sepiidae; genus Acanthosepion; species Acanthosepion esculentum. The sequence continues at coordinate 30,985,818 of OZ038516.1, read as the reverse complement.
ACTGGTGAGGGAAGCATCTTCTTGGGAGTCTGTTCCACAATACAGCAGTTCTGATAAAGGAGCTGATTGGAGCTTCCTCCTTATCAATGGAATATGAAGGGTATGAGGATTAGTTGATTCATTGTACATGGCATGGCATGTCTTTACTATGTGTATGCATGTGTGTATGTACATATATAGTGTTGTTTATATATATATGTATATATATATGTGTGTGTGTGTATTTATGTATATATATGTATATATGTGTGTGCATGTAGATATATGTATGTGCATATATATGTGTGTATATGTATATATATATATATATATATATATATATATATATGGGTGTGTGTATATATATATATGTGTGTGTATATATATATATATATATATATATATATACATGTCTATCTCTCTCTCTTTATATATATATATATATATATATATATATATATATATATATATATATATATGTACAGAAATTATTATTTTAGAAAAATGAAATGAAAATATGAGAAACACTGAAGCACCACATCTTGTTAGTTGTTTTCTACAAATCTTGCCTAAAATAAGGATTGCTGCCCAAATACACAATTATATATATATATATATATATAATATTAGTGATCAATATATATATATATATATATATATATATATATATATATATATATATATATATATATATATATATATATATATATATATGAAATATATAAAATATATCTATATATATATATATATATATATAACATATATATAACATTTTTTTATATATATATATATAAATTCCCAAGAGGATAGAATCCAGGTAGAACTCAATGTCCAGGACAGAGTAAGAATATAATAAAAAGGCTTAAACACTAATATTCTATAGTTATAATTTATTACATTGGAATTGTAATCACGATCCAATTCATCAGACCTACAAATTCAAAAACTTTTATATTATATATATATATATATATATATATATATATATATATACAAATTTATCACCTGGTATATACTTTAGCTTTAAAGCTTTCACTTAACTTGAAATATTAATGTTAAGAATTCAAACCATCTACTTTCTGATCTTTTTGTATATTTTTATACATTTTCTAGTGACAGTGAAAACCATCTCAGCGAAAAAACTATTCATGACCAGAGAATTCAATACAAAGTCATAAAATATTGCAATTAAGCATTGATGCTATTTCCTTGTTTTTAATTTGCATTAAGATAATTTTATGGCCTGAATATTTTATCATTTTTTTTTTGTTGCTTTTACTGATATTTTCAATTTCATGGTTACTGAAGACGTGATTTTATTTAATATGTAGATCATGAAATTTAAAGTATTAAAAATTGTTATAAGCTAATCTTAGATCTGAAAAATAACTGATTATTTTTATGTATCAAAAGTCACTAGTCACTCTTAAGTATGAAAAGTTACTCATCTTAGATATAAAATTTTCTTAATAATGTATTAAAAACATATCAAAAGTTAATAATATAACAAAACTTGCATTATTAAGAGAAAGATGCCTTCCAAAAACTAAGCAAAGTGTTAAGAAACAGAAAAATATTGTTTAGAAACAAAGAAAAGAGTACTGAATTGTTATGTAGTATCAGTCCTCCTGTATGGCAGGGAATGCTGGACAATATCTTCACAGGTTAAAAAGTGACGTGAAGCAGCGTAAATGTGGTTCTACAGAAGGATGCTGAGAATACTATAGCCCAAACATGTGAGCAACAAGGAAGTTCTAAAGACAATGGAAACAAGAAGGACACATGCTTAACATTAAGAAGAAATTTCTAATGCACATAATGAAGAAAGAGGGCTTGGAAAATTTGATACTCACAAAACAAAATTTAACTTCAATGTAAACAACACAGACGGTTAAATTTAGAGAATTGACTTTTTGATGCTGATTTAAAAGAGAATGATTATCTAATGAGGTTTGTTAAAGGGTGTATTAACTGAAAAATAAACTTACTTGTAAAATTGTTCAATAGCTTCAATCTCCTCAGAGCACCTTTTCTTTACACTTTCTATTAAAATTTCAAGCTGCTCTTTCTCTATCTGCAAACGACTTATCTGAAATAAAAAAATTAAATAAATTAAAACTGCTTGCCAGATGCAGTATTTGCCAAATTTATGAATCATAGATGTGGAAATGAGCAATTTTTAATAAAGCAAAAACTATATACAAAATTTGCTTGATATTTAACAATGAATCCCTATTTCGTCTATGAAATTCCTTTCCTCTGCCTAATGGTTATTTGCGATCATTGGCTGCTTAATTAAAACGAGCATATGGATATACCTATCACTTGCTGTGGCGAACACCAATAGTGATGCAAAAAAGGCCTCGGATCACATGCGGACATATTTGCCAACACCAGTTACATTTGGGTTTTTCCCGTTAGCGACAGGACAGTGTAGCATGTCTAGATATGGGCCTCTCTACAACTGGTCAAGATCCTGTGTCTTTGTAAGATGCCTCATGCCAATAAAAGCAGGGGGGAAATGTTAAGTTATTTTGAGTACATTAAGTACTAGTGAGCAAACCCAAATAACTTGACTCACTTTATAGTTCCCCCAAATAAAGGTTAACCAATCAGAAGGTGTAAAATATTCAATCCGTCTTGTATAAAGGCGGCCATTTTGATTACTCTCTCCGAATGTCCAATGCCAACCTGTCAGAACCAAAGATGACCAGAACAGAAGGAAGAACTACGCTCTGCTACTTTATCGAGATATCCACTGCTAACCTGAACTACGCTTCCCTACTGTCTTCGAAATATTCACTGCCAACCTCTGAATTCTATACTCAAAGACTACCGTCATCATGAATAACACAACCTACCTGGCAAGCTTGAGTTAATGGCTGGCAGAGCAGGATTTGGGAGAGATGGCAAAAAGACAAAAGTTATTAAGAGCTACAAAGGATAGGAAATTGTGGGTGGGGGCATGATTGCCAACATCTTGAATGGACATGGCACATAAAAAGATTGTTGCAGATCAGCTTTCTACTAAAGGGTGTTTCATTAAGAGGGATTATATATAAGGGTGTTTCATTAAGACGGATTATATATAAGGGTGTTTCATTAAGACGGATTAAAGTCAGCAGTAAATAAATCAGTATTATTGATGAAAACCTATTTATTTCTCTATTGGATCATGTTATTTAAGTCATGGCAATTATGTGTGAAAAAATAATATCGCCCAAATGTCCGCCAAACCTGAAAGAAAAAGAAAAAAAAATCATTAGACAATTAAACTTAATTCACATTTAAAATTGGTCCAAGTTATTGGAACACGCTTTATAACCATTGTAAGTCACTTTGACCTATTTAAGAAATGCCTCCCCTTGAGCAAAGTTCCAGGAAACAAGTGGTCATTGTTTACAAGTATGTTGAACATGCAGAAACCAGTTGCTTCTGATTATCCAACACCAGTTGATAGTGGTCATTCGATCAATAAGACTGAAAACAATGTGATTTAGCCAATGTCCACCCTGTATGGCCATGTAAACCAGATAAAGGTCAGATGAGCTGAGTTGCATATCGTGGATATCAGAGATGTCTCTTCAATGGAAAACTGCAGGTGGGTGTTCCAAACTTGACCAAACGGTCATAAGACTTTAGAAATACTGACATCCAGTGGTCATCTGCCAGTGGCTGGTCTCTTTCCACTGGATGAACAAACGGTTAATGTCTTTTCATGTGGATACAAATCGAGTGTCCAGAGCAGTCATTAGGATCACAATTTATAGTTATCCAGATTTTATCGATTCAGACTGACCACTGCTCCTGGCCATCTCTTAGAAAGTCACTTCTCTCTGTTTCTCTGCAAATGTTGAGTGGCTGGACAAGATGAGATGGCTAGGCTGGTATTCACTGGTCAATATGCAATTGACAGCTCCATTTAAAGTACTGCCATTTATTGACTATTAGTCAGTAAATAAAATGGATAAAGTACCATTGGCTATTAACTATAGGATGTGAAGGTGGCATAATGCCTTTCAGTATGGAAAGTGAATTTGGCAGGCAGAGTTCAAATTCAAGCCTAGGCTGTTGTGTTCATTTTTGCACAATTGTTCTTGGAGAAGACATAAATTTGTCTCTCTTCAGCACTTCACAACTATGGGTTAAATAACAGTGTAGATTGGGCTCTCTAACCTTGAGTGGAAACCATTCTAAAAGAAGGAAATCTTTGAATTTCAAATTGTGGAGAAAGCAACAGAAAGCCACTTTTTTTATCTCTCACAAGAAATCATGACATTTCACAGATAATAAGAAAAGGAAGAGCCAAGGTTGCCAACAAGGATGCAGATCGACTGGAAAGTGAAGATAGCTGCTGCCTATATTTTGAACTATGGGGAAAGCAACAGGAAACCACTCCAATATCTCTCGCAAGAAATCATGACATTTCACAGATAATAAGAAAAGGAAGAGCCAAGGTTGCCAACAAGGATGCAGATCGAATGGAAAGTGAAGATAGCTGCTGCCTATATTTTGAACTATGGGGAAAGCAACAGGAAACCACTCCAATATCTCTTGCAAGAAATCATGACATTTCACAGATAATAAGAAAAGGAAGAGCCAAGGTTGCCAACAAGGATGCAGATCGACTGGAAAGTGAAGATAGCTGCTGCCTATATTTTGAACTATGGGGAAAGCAACAGGAAACCACTCCAATATCTCTCGCAAGAAATCATGACATTTCACAGATAATAAGAAAAGGAAGAGCCAAGGTTGCCAACAAGGATGCAGATCGATTGGAAAGTGAAGATAGCTGCTGCCTATATTTTGAACTGTGGGGAAAGCAACAGGAAACCACTCCAATATCTCTCGCAAGAAATCTTGACATTTCACAGATAATAAGAAAAGGAAGAGCCATGATTGGCAACAAGAATGCAGACCGTCTGAAAAGTGAAGACAATTCCTGCCTGTATTTCAAACTGTAGGGAAAGAAACAGGAAATCACTCCAATATCTCACCCAAGAAGTCATGGCAATTCATAGATAATAAGAAAAGAATCTGTGGAGAGCCATGATCGTCTATGTCCTAAAAAGAGAAAGACTATTCTGAATTCAAAACTGTGGAGAGAGCAATGAGAAGCCACACTATTGTCTTTTCGTAGAATCCTTGGCAATTCACAGATAACAAAGAAAAGGAATATGTGGAGAGCCATGATTGGCAACAAGGATGCAGAGATGCTTTTGGGGTCCACAGAGAAAGGAAAGTGAAAACTCAACAGCTCCCACCCAAATATGACAGCAGTACACCATTTTCGGCCTTATCTGGCTCTTGTAAATGTAAATGAAAGCAAGGGGAGTTAGGTACTGACTGAAGTAGTACAGGGAACTGACCAGTGTCTTTAGTGATAGATCAAATGTATGTTCCAGTTGAGGTCTGGGTTGAACTTAATTCCCAATAGGTGACCAAGACATGGGGATTCCCTGAGAGAACAACTCATTCATTGCAATAGGCAAAAATTCAGTGTTGTAAGTCACTTTGACCTATTTAAGAAATGCCTCCCCTTGAGCAAAGTTCCAGGAAACAAGTGGTCATTGTTTACAAGTATGTTGAACATGCAGAAACCAGTTGCTTCTGATTATCCAACACCAGTTGATAGTGGTCATTCGATCAATAAGACTGAAAACAATGTGATTTAGCCAATGTCCACCCTGTATGGCCATGTAAACCAGATAAAGGTCAGATGAGCTGAGTTGCATATCGTGGATATCAGAGATGCTTTTCACTTTCCTTTCTCAGTAGAGCCCAAAAGCATCTGTGCATCCTTGTTGCCAATCATGGCTCTCCACAAATTCCTTTTCTTTGTTATCTTTGAATTGCCAAGGATTCTAGGAAAAGACAATAGTGTGGCTTCTCATTGCTCTCTCCACAGTTTTGAATTCAGAATAGTCTTTCTATTGGCAACCATGGCTCTTCCTTTTCTTATTATCTGTGAATTGTCGTGATTTCTTGCGAGAGATATTGGAGTGGTTTCCTGTTGCTTTCCCCACAGTTCAAAATATAGGCAGCAGCTGTCTTCACTTTCCAGTCGATCTGCATCCTTGTTGGCAACCTTGGCTCTTTCTTTTCTTATTATCTGTGAATTGTCATGATTTCTTGTGAGAGATGAAAAAAGTAGGCTTCCTGTTGCTTTCTCCACAATTTGAAATTCAAAGATTTCCTTCTTTTAGAATGGTTTCCACTCAAGGTTAGAGAGTCCAATCTACACTGCTATTTAACACCTCTAGTTTATATTGAATGTAAAAAGTCAGTTTTTCCTTTATTGAGCTGTTAGAGCTAGGTCTGATGAGAGATCAGCTGCTAGGCTCTGGATAAAGAGGCAATCCTAGTTGTTGTACATAAATAAAACATGTCAAGTATTGAATGTAGTCATTTCCATCCAACAAATTCAAACAAAACTAAGAAAAGAGTAAACTAACAGGACTTAGCCTGAGAGTTTCAGGAACTTTAGAATATTTATGAAATTTTAGAATATCTAGATGATTATGGTGCTCATAATTAGAGAAGGGAAAACAAAAAGCAAAGATCCTGTAAAAGCATTTGGATCACTTTGAGATCCGAGAGAAGAATGAAAGAGTACAAATCTTATCACTATTGAAGTCAGAGATAGTACTGAGGAGATTCTTCCTGTCAATTTGTTCTACTAACTGACCTCTAGAAAACACTGGTGTGAATATACTAGTAATTATTTTATAATATAAAACACAATGAGACTTTAGATATGTATCAGTCATGCAGCCTGATCTACTTTATTTAATAATGAGATTTTCTCATACATCTGTTATGGCAACAGGAAGTGTTAATCGTTGCCAATAAACACATGAACATAAAATCATTAGTAAGTAGGGAGATCTGGTTGTTAATTTTCAAAGTAATCAATGCTGACCTTTCTGATGAGCTTTAGTTCCTTGCTGCCATGACTACATGAATTTAAGGATGCTGCTAGATTGGTAATTAGGTCCCACCATTTTACTGTTGAACTAGATGTACCCACCACTTCTATTCTAATAGTGTTTTTCCTCATACTTCTCAACGGCTGAACTCCCTTTTGACTTTTTGGTTTCCTGCCACCTGTGATCTTCAAAAACTTAGTTGCAACATCATTCGCCATCTTATGTCTTCCTGAATCCTGTTTCTATATTGTCCTTTTCATCACCTCTTTCTATAAAGTCTTCTCATTCTTTTTCATTCCCTGTAACCCATTGTGTCTTAATTTCATTATCACATTGCTTGGGGTACAGTTTTTCTTTATTTTGTGTTAGTTTTCCTGTTATATTTTTACATTTAATGATTTTGCAAGCAGAATACATGCATCAATTTCATCATCACAAAGAACATTTTCTGGCTGTCCTCAGCATGGCTGATGCTAAACTCCTGGAGAGCTACACATTCTTGGCCTCACATTTTCCACTGAAGTGGAGCAACTATAGCGAATCAACTGGTTTGTCTACTTCAAGGAAAGTTAGTTCATTCTAGCGTACCAGAAAATCTTTCTTATGTGAAATCCAGCTTGCAGATTTACAAATCTACCATTCACCCTTGCATTGAATACTGTTGCCATATCTGGTCTGGTGCTCCTGCTGTTCATCTTGAGATTATTGATAAAATCCAAAGAAGGATCTGTAATGTGATTCTGACCCGGCATCTTGATGTCAATCAATTTATCACCAATATAACATGGCTAAAGTCTGTCTTTTCTACAAATATTTTCATGGTAACTGTTCTAACAGGCTTTTTTCCCTGGTGCCACAACTACGTGAATTTCTGCATGCTACTAGATTAGCAGCTAGGTCCCACCATTTTACTGTTGAAATAGCTAAATGAACAGCTACTTCTACTCCAACAGTTTCTTTTCTAACACTTTCTAGCTGAAGAACTCCCTTCCTAATTCTTGCTTCCCTGATAACTACAAAAATTTAAATGCAACATCAATTGCCATCTTCTTGAACCCTCTTCATTTTTTTTGTCCTTTCCTCAATTCTCTCTGTAACCTTCTGTATATTAGTGGCATTACTGCCTAGCTTGGGGTAAAATTTTTAAAAAGTTAGAAAATAAAATAAAATCCTATGTTATGCACTTGGAAGATATGACCAATGTGATTGCAAAATTACTTAAATACTGAAGTCATTTTTTATTTTTGAGGAGGCTGATTTTACTAGTTTTTTGTATATTTTTACTTTTAATGATTTCAAATGCATCATTTTTTTATCTTACATGTGACAATTGGGTTAATTGTGACAAGTGACTTGTTGCATCTTCTCAGGCTAACATTCTTAGCTGACAAGAAGTGAAAAAACTATTTTGAATCCATTGCTAGGTCAAGAAAGTTGGTTCATTGTGTCGTGTGAGACAATTCTTCTCTCCAGAATCCATCTTGTATATCTATATAAGACTACCATTCATCCATGCTTAATATATTGCTGCCATATATAGCCTGGTGCTCTTGCTATTTACCTAGAGCTCCTTGATAAGATCCAAAGAACAATCAGCAATATTACTGGCAGCTCAGATTCAGTCACTTTCCCACCACTTTAAGGTTGCCTCTCTGTGTCTTTTCTATAAATACTTTCATTGTAATTATTCAGGTGAGATCTTCACTATGGTACCTAGACTTTTTGAATTTAAGCACAGTACTAGACTGGTGCTGATATATCACCAATTGGCACTTGAGCTGGCTTGATGTAGCCATAAGTCCTCGCACTTCTCACTTGTGAAACTCCCTTCTGGCTCCATGCTTTCCAACCAACTTTAATCTGCAAAAATTTAATGCAATTTCAGTCACTATTCACTATCTTTCTGATTACACTTTTCTCTTTCCACTCATTATTAATGTTTCTGTTCTTAATTCCTCCTCACCCTGTAACACCTTGTGTTTTAGTGGCTTTATTGCCTTGCATTGGGTGATACTGATTTAAAAAGATAATTGTAAAGACAGAAAATTCTAGTTTACTCATAAAGGGAATATGATCAACACAATTAAAAGTTACTTAAATTTGAGTGTCTTTTTTTAAGGTATTGGTAAACTTTTAATAAGAATAATTTAGGAGATTTGAGCAAACTTTTTGTCACTCAATCTCTAGCAAGAACCATTATATATATATATATATATATATATATATATATATATATATATATATATATATATATATAAAAGTGAACATAGAAGTCAACACACAGAGGCGACAGGCTATTTCATGCTAGACATAATTGACAGGCCACCTGACAATTGTGTCTATCATGAAACAGCTTGTTAGCATGGTTAAATTACCATTTTTAAACTGCAAATTTACCATGATTTTTTTTCAAATGCTCATATCTGCTCAAAGTATATCAATGTAAGCTAATGACATCATATATTATGAAATGAACTAAATTATTTTAATATATATGTCCGTGAAAATAATGTATAAACAGAAAATTTACTTCTGTAATTTACTTAGTAATATTGTTGGATTTAGTCTATTTCATAATATATGATATCATTTGTTTGCGTTAAGATATGCTGCAAGCTGATATAAGCATTTGAGAGAAATCAAGTGAAATTTGTAGTTTAAAAACAGTAATTTGACCTTGCACATCAAACGCTTCCTCTGTAGCTAAATGGTATAGCATGTCAGGCTATATGACAGTTCCGTGTAGGATACAGGTTTGATTCCTGTCAGAGGACACATATTTTCTATGAAATTTTTCAGACATTTAGGCCGGTAAATGTTGTTAATACTGTTTATTATAAACAGACCATTTACTTAAATAATTGTTATTATAAAAATAACATATAAACAGAAAATATAGTAAAATAATTGTTGTACTTAATCCATTTCATTTTATATATATATATATATATATATGTAAACTATGAAAGACCACTTCTTGTAAGATCACCAAAGTTAATCAACATTGAGCCTGGTCAGTACCTAGATGGATGACCACTTGGCAATACTAGGTACTTGTAAGCGCGGATTGCTGGTGGTGGAATTAATAAGAGTTTTTTTCAATTCTAGTGTACTTTAATTATGGTCTGAAGCATAAAAACAACACTGATTGCTGTCTGATAAATAAAGGTATAATTTATTTATATTAAAATATAATATAAAGATATCAAATTAATAAAATTATTAATATCATTAAAAGAACTTCTATAATAACATTAATATGCACCAAAAATTTAGTTGTCATCTCTTCTAAGTTTTAGTAATGCCTTTTTGAAATTGTCTAAACTTAGTGGATACTGTGTATATTATTAATAACGTTCGTGTATAGGAAGAAGCAGATTTTGACATTAAATTTTAAAACAAGAAAGTCCCTCTTATGCACTGAAAAAATAGCCTGTATATTACTATTAACTTTAGTGTATAGGACAGAAGCAGATTTTGACATTAAATTTTAATTAAAAAACTACATCTTATGCACCGCAACATAGAGTAATAATAATTTTGCAGTCATCGTTAAAAACAACATTAATAATTAAATTAATGAGAAATATTAAAACATTAAAATTATCAAACATTAAGATTATCAAGGCAAAAAGAGAAAAGCAACAAAGAGAAATTTGTTTTACATTTTTTATTTTTCTGTGCCAATATTTTTATCTGCAATCTGTAACGTCTGTAAATCCTGATGTATAATTCTCAACAGATTCCAGCCGCAACCCTTACATTTTTTGAAAAATCTCTCTTCACATTTTAAAAAAGAAAGGAACAAACAGAATATTAGGCAAGCTAAAAAAATAGAAATTGAATAAAAATCAGGAAACATTAAAGTTTTAAATCTGCTTAAAGGAATTTTTAAATGGTAAATCAGGAAAAAAAATTCACATGAAATATAAAACCAGAATGTCATGAAGGAGGCATGGAACTCTCTCCACCCCTCTGCCAAGTGGATACAAGTACGGTAGTCTGGAAATAAAGGAATCACAGTGTTATAAAGGATGAATGATTTAATTAAACAGATAATAATAAAAATGATTAACTATTGATTAATAATTATCTGTTATTGCAACAGCTACGGTCATTACGTTGGAAATTCTGATATTTTAAAATTTTGTTTTCTGCTCACTGGGCTTAATTTCTAATGTTTGTAGATGCATAATGTGTTTAACAGTGCTACCAAGATCTAAAGTTGTATTTAATAGAGAAATATGCCTTCTAAAAGCTCAGCAAAGTATTAAGAAACGGGAAAATATAATTAAAAACAAAGAAACAGTGCAAAAATTTACTAAGTGTATTAACAGAAGATGGAAAATGTGCCACCAAAATCAGAAGGAGCATTGCAATAATGAAAGGTGCATTTCAAAAGCTAAGCAAAGTATTAAGAAACAGGAAAATCTCATTAGAAACAAAGAAAAGAGTACTGAAATGTTACATAATATCAGTCCTCCTATATGGCAGTGAATGCTGGACAATTTCCTCACAGATGAAGAAGTGACTTGAGGCAATAGAAATGTATTCCTCAGTTTCATTTATTACCTACTGTAGGAGTTCATAAAGTTTCCTTCCCTTATTTGCTATCACCTTTGTATCATCTACATATCTTATGTTGTTAAGACTGTGTCCACCAATAATAAATCCTGATAGGACTTCTAGTTCTCTCAGATTTGCATGGCTG
>OZ038516.1:30524199-30969199 GCA_964036315.1 Acanthosepion esculentum | reverse complement strand
TAAGAAGTAGAAGTAGAGAATATAGCTATATGGCTAAATTTGAATGACTCCTGCTGGTTAGCCTTCTTAGATGAAGCATTGTCAATTATTATTCATTTTTCACTAGTATTTCTTTCATCTTCATTTCTCTTGCTTTTTATTGCAACTGCCATCCATAAGAAGTAGAAGTAGAGAATATAGCTATATGGCTAAATTTGAATGACTCCTGCTGGTTAGCCTTCTTAGATGAAGCATTGTCAATTATTATTCATTTTTCACTAGTATTTCTTTCATCTTCATTTCTCTTGCTTTTTATTGCAAATCCCATCCATAAGAAGTAGAAGTAGAGAATATAGCTATATGGCTAAATTTGAATGACTCCTGCTGGTTAGCCTTCTTAGATGAAGCATTATCAATTATTATTCATTTTTCACTAGTATTTCTTTCATCTTCATTTCTCTTGCTTTTTATTGCAACTCCCATCCATAAGAAGTAGAAGTAGAGAATATAGCTATATGGCTAAATTTGAATGACTCCTGCTGGTTAGCCTTCTTAGATGAAGCATTGTCAATTATTATTCATTTTTCACTAGTATTTCTTTCATCTTCATTTCTCTTGCTTTTTATTGCAAATCCCATCCATAAGAAGTAGAAGTAGAGAATATAGCTATATGGCTAAATTTGAATGACTCCTGCTGGTTAGCCTTCTTAGATGAAGCATTATCAATTATTATTCATTTTTCACTAGTATTTCTTTCATCTTCATTTCTCTTGCTTTTTATTGCAACTCCCATCCATAAGAAGTAGAAGTAGAGAATATAGCTATATGGCTAAATTTGAATGACTCCTGCTGGTTAGCCTTCTTAGATGAAGCATTGTCAATTATTATTCATTTTTCACTAGTATTTCTTTCATCTTCATTTCTCTTGCTTTTTATTGCAACTCCCATCCATAAGAAGTAGAAGTAGAGAATATAGCTATATGGCTAAATTTGAATGACTCCTGCTGGTTAGCCTTCTTAGATGAAGCATTGTCAATTATTATTCATTTTTCACTAGTATTTCTTTCATCTTCATTTCTCTTGCTTTTTATTGCAACTCCCATCCATAAGAAGTAGAAGTAGAGAATATAGCTATATGGCTAAATTTGAATGACTCCTGCTGGTTAGCCTTCTTAGATGAAGCATTGTCAATTATTATTCATTTTTCACTAGTATTTCTTTCATCTTCATTTCTCTTGCTTTTTATTGCAACTGCCATCCATAAGAAGTAGAAGTAGAGAATATAGCTATATGGCTAAATTAGAATGACTCCTGCTGGTTAGCCTTCTTAGATGAAGCATTGTCAATCATTATTCAATTTTCACTAGTATTTCTTTCATCTTCATTTCTCTTGCTTTTTATTGCAACTCCCATCCATAAGAAGTAGAAGTAGAGAATATAGCTATATGGCTAAATTTGAATGACTTCTGCTGGTTAGCCTTCTTAGATGAAGCATTGTCAATTATTATTCATTTTTCACTAGTATTTCTTTCATCTTCATTTCTCTTGCTTTTTATTGCAACTCCCATCCATAAGAAGTAGAAGTAGAGAATATAGCTATATGGCTAAATTTGAATGACTCCTGCTGGTTAGCCTTCTTAGATGAAGCATTGTCAATTATTATTCATTTTTCACTAGTATTTCTTTCATCTTCATTTCTCTTGCTTTTTATTGCAACTGCCATCCATAAGAAGTAGAAGTAGAGAATATAGCTATATGGCTAAATTTGAATGACTCCTGCTGGTTAGCCTTCTTAGATGAAGCATTGTCAATTATTATTCATTTTCACTAGTATTTCTTTCATCTTCATTTCTCTTGCTTTTTATTGCAACTCCCATCCATAAGAAGTAGAAGTAGAGAATATAGCTATATGGCTAAATTTGAATGACTCCTGCTGGTTAGCCTTCTTAGATGAAGCATTATCAATTATTATTCATTTTTCATTAGTATTTCTTTCATCTTCAGCACAACACAGAGATCCATCTTTCCATGCAGCAGAACTAGCAACTGATTCAATATAACCTTTCCACTTCATAACAGTGAAAAATGTTAACCTGATAATGCACAATGAGTCCCGTTCCTGGAGGTTAGCATTAGTCATGCTGATTGAAGGCAGAAAGGGTTTTCTCACACGATTAATAATATGTGATTTTGTTTTGGAGATGTTAAAATAAAAAAACCATTCCTTGCCCCAGTTAACAGCAGATTGCTGGTCATTTTTTAGATCAGCTGTGAATTTGCATCTATCAGTCTAACCAGTCTTACTATTAAGACATATGTAAATAATTATTTAAATTTTTTTTTTTATCTCTGCATTTGTCAGGTGAAAGTTATTAAATTTATTATTAAAGATACTAGAAAGATGAGACTTTGATATTGCAGATTTTTATATAAATTTATGTAAATTAATTTTCTTCTTAGTTGGAATATAATGTTTCTTTTAAAATTTTCTTTTTTTTTTAAATAAAAAAAATTTTAAATTTAAAAGTTTTTAACACATTTTCTTCGCTATGGTCACTAAATATTTTGAATTTAAGTGCAGACTGGCATCAAGATCTCACCAAATTACAGTTGAGCTGGCTAGGTGTAACTGTATTTTCTATGCCAACAGTTTCTGTTCTCACACTTCTCGCTTGTGGAAATCCCTCCCAGTTCCCTGCTTTCTAGCCAACTTTAATCAGCAAAGAAATTAAATGCAATGTCAATTACTATCGACTGTCCTCCTGATTACTCTTTCCTTTTCCTGCTCATTATTAATGTTTCTGTTCCTAAGACTTTCCCACCCTGCAACCCTTTGTGTCTTAGTGGCTTTACTTCCTTGTATCGGGTGATACCAATTAAAAAAAATAATAATCTCTATCCATAAAAGGCAGGATGTGTGTGTGTGTGTGTGTGTGTGTGTGTGTGTAATGAATGCACAGCTGCAATTTTTGATGGATTTGCACCAAAATTTACATGCACATGCTCCAAGTTAGTGACAAGGCCAAGACCGACTTTGCATTTCCCAACTCCCATCAATAGTGGAAATAATCAATTTTTTCATGCTTCTACGGCAGTTTTCATGTAGTTTGCGGCCATTTTCTACTGGCCAGAGTGAGAGCCTATAGCTGGCTGCCACGAATAGGCAGGAAGATTCTACTGGCCAGCGTGAGAGCCTATAGCTGGCTGCCACGAATAGGCAGGAAGATTCCATTGGCCAGCGTGAGAGCCAACAGCTGACTGACACAAATGTTAACTAGCATGCAAAAAAAAAATCAATAGCTGCATTTGTCACAAGTGGGAAAAATTTAAATCTGCATGGCACTTTACTCCATTTGGTTCATTCGCTTGCTTAAACTCAACGTTGATTCTGATTCCGCAGAACTGGGTTGGGTTTGAAAAAGTATTTGTTGTTAACATTCTTTTTTCATTTGGTTTTTCCAGTTACGAGTCCTTTTTTAAAGCTGATCGTTTTGTGTTCATTTTGTTTAGTTCTTTTTTCGTAACAGATTTAATGTTTAGTATAGAGCTTAGAAAAAATTTGCAGTGTGAGATAGGCAAGAAGTAAGGCATGTAGCAACATCAGCACGGCAAAGGGCACTCCTTTAAAGGCAAGGAAGCGCAAAAATATTTTAAGTCAAGTGATAGCGATTGCTGTTTGAGTCGTACGATTTTTGAATCAAGCACGGGCAACGCCGGGCCATGCTGCTAGTATTTGTTAAAAATAAGTTTTAATTTGTTTGAAGTTGATCAACTTATAAATTATGTTTTAATGTTGTGTGTTATAATTTAAGAATATAAAATTTGTTTTATCAAATTTTCATTTATATAGATTTTCATAATTATTCATGTTGCACATGCAATAATCAGTACAGAGAGCAAAGGGAACAGATTTTCAAACGAATTGATAACTGAATTTGTCATTTAATTGAGGGATATTGATAGAAAAGGCATTTAATTTTATTGAGGAAATTGGCAAAGAATTGTGAAGTCATTAACATGGTTAATATCTCTTTGAATTTAATTGGCTCCGACTCATTCAGCTCATCGATTTTTCTGAATGGTGAAATTCATTTACTGTTTGCTTGATTATTTCTCGTTTATTGTTCACACACTTTAATAATGTTTCTCTATTTTCTTATTCTTTCACAATCAGTAAGCCCTTGTGTCATAGTGGCTTTATTGCCTTGCCTGGTGTGAAATGTTTAAAAAAAATAGTTCTCTGCTGAACCAAAATAATTTTTTGAGCTGTGGAAACAGACGTTTCCCTAATTTTAAAAACGACGTACATAATCCCTTTTTCCCATGTCCCTGAAGATTTTTTTAATCGTTATCACCTCATGCAAGGCAGTAAAGCCACTAAGCCAAAGGGGTTACAGCATGTGGAAGAATTACGAACAGAAACATTAATAATGAGTGGGAAGAAAAAGAGTAATCAGAACAAGAGTAGGTAGTGATTGACATTGTATTTAAATTTTAACATATTAAAATTGGCTGGAAAGCATGGAGCTGGAAGGGAGTTCCACAAGCAAGAAGTGCAAGAAATTAAACTGTTAGCATAGAATTTATGGTTACATCTTGTCAGCTTAACTGTAAATTGATGAGATCTCAATGCCAGTTTAGTACTGTGCTTAAATTTAAAACATCTAGCAAAGAACTCATCCAAAGAATTACCATAAAAGTATTTATAAACAAGGCACAGAAAGGCAATCTTATGAGCAGTGGGAAAGTAACTGAAGCTGGAGAAATTAAAGTTTACTCCTTGTTGTAGACAAAAGAAAAAAATCTCTGTGACCATTTTTCTAGCACCAAGGTAATATTATCTGAGAAAGGAATGTATATTTTTACCTCCTATTGTCAAGAGGAGATAACCTCAGTTATCTTTATAGTAAATGTGAATGTCAGTGTGTCACTGTGTCACATTTTTTCAACTTCAAGTGACACAACTATCTAACTTTCAATAGCTCATTTTAAACGAAAAAATTACTGTTATCAAATTACAGTGTTTCAAAATACATATCATACCATTTTGGAATCAGGCCGACTCCATGAGCAAATAAAATCATTAAGGGCCAGGTCCGGCCCTGTAATCCTGAAATTTTGGAATCCCAAGTTTTCATTACTGTGATTGTTTTCAGTGATTTTTTTTTACATGATGTTTTGCGAAAAAGTTTTTTGCATGATAACAATATTTATAACTTGGAAATAAATTTGGAAATAATCAAAATTTAACACAAAATTCAGCAAAAATCACCAATGTAATAAAAATAATTGTTTGTATGGAAAGTAAGGACCTACGTACATCAAATTGTCTTTAAATTAAGTGGAGGCAGAAGAATTATCGTTGTAGTTTTAAAAGTTAAGCTTAGGTATTAATGCGATACTTAAATGCAGTGATCAATTTTGAATTCTTTTACAGTTTATTGTTGCCTATGGCATCTACTGTGATGAAGGTCCAATCACCTATTGTGATGAAGGTCCAATCAAGAGCCCTCTACAGGAGCTAACTTAAATGCTACCTGATAGGTTGGGTTTTACCCTAGTTTTAAATATTTTTTCAAATCAGAAGTGACACTACATACACAACCATTTATGTTTTATAAATTTGTGTAAGGCTAACATTTGCCTGTATCTCCATCTTACATTGTAGAACAAAATAGCTCACATTGCAAACAAATTACTATCAAATTCTATTGTAGGAAATTCAGTCATCTAGCTTTTATTATACTCAATATACAAATGTCCAATTTCTAACGAATGAAAATCAAATAACACAAAAAGTAATATACATATATATATATATATATTTTTAAAAGTCTGTCTATATTTCTGAGATGAGGTATTATGTACGGTATTTACATTAGTCGGACTATTGTCCTCATCTTTGTTGCCATATTTGTCACAACGTTTCGGCCGTTGTACACTCCGGCCTTCTTCAGGTGGTTCTTCACTGCCTTAACCGGGTATTGAACTCACACTCTTTGGGTCAGTCACTGGATCTAACCAATGCCTTTATCCACTGTGCCATGTGTCCTTGAAAAGTGTGAGTTCAAGTTAAGGCAGTGGAGAAATTTCAGAGGGAAAATTAGCAGGAGATAACTGATAATTAACATCCATCAAGCATGGCACGTGGAACTAGAACAGTTTACCCCAGTGATCGAAATAAAGGGTTCAGTTCGAAATTCCAACCACCTATAGAAGGCCGGAGCGTACAATGAAATCAGTTTACCCATGCTTTATTTATTGCCATTGCATGAGAATGTTGTGCAGGAAATTGGATCCTGTTTAACACGAATAGAACGTTAGCATACTTTCAAGTTGATATGAGCTTAATATGCCCTTTCAGAAGGTACTTGTTAAAAGGTACTATATATATCGATTATCTACTTACCAATTTTCTACTTGTACAGTTTCTCCATTATTATGTCTTTTATAGGCAGGATAACCTTCCATGTTTTCAACAGTTTCTTCCCTAAATGCCTTAAGGAAATTTTTCTAGCACATGACCATTCACCATGCAAGAACCATGTATCGTTAGTATTCTTACCAATTCTTGAAGAAAGAAACATCATTGAAACCCTCACTACAAATAGCTATCTGTATCTAAGATGTTTCCTTTCCAAACACACTCTCTCTATATATCCGTCCTGGGTACGATGTTAAACTGCATCCAACAGCAAGGCCTCTGATCAGGAGGTTTTGAGGAAGCGTGGAACCACCTCTTAATTGCTGGTGTTCCCAGGTCCACCCTGACCCGGGGTGGTAGCACCTGTTGGGGTCCCAGCTATGGGCAAATAGTGAACTTCCAGGTCTTTCCCAAACTTCCAGGTCTTTTCCAGCACATTTCTTTTTGAAAAAAAATATTATTACCAGCTATACGTTTTTGAAAAAATATTATTACCAGCTATGCGTTTTTGAAAGATTATTATTACCAGCTGTACATTTTTGAAAAAATATTATTACCAGCTATATGTTTTTGAAAAAATATTATTACCAGCTATACTTTTTTGGAAAACAATATTACCAACTATACTTTTTTGAAAAACAATATTACCAACTATACTTTAAAAAAAAAAATCTTTTCAGCATTAAATGACTCAACAAAGGTCGATATGCTGGTTAAACAAACAAACTATCTATATCTATATCTATCTCTCTATATATCACAACATTCCTCTCTCTCTCTCTTTCTGTTTTAAATTGTATGTCTTTCTCTTTCTCAAACAATCTGGTGGTTAATGTTGATTGTTGCTGTCCTTGTTTTGATATTGAAGGCATTTATTGCTAATCCCCTTTAGAGTAAAAGGAAGGTGATGTTGAATCTGAGGTCAAATGAGAGAAAAGAAAAGGGCCAAGAAAACGAGGAATAAAATATGAATTCAATTTAATAACAACAATAATAACAATTAAGTGAAAGAGAAAAAATGTTCTTACATGTGTTAAAGAGAGTTCATAAAAGTTCTTTCTGTTTTACTATCTCTGTCTCTGTCTCTAAATGTCTCTAAGTGTCTCTCTAAAAATGTCTCCTTAAGATGTCTCTCATAAAGTGTCTCTTAAAATGTCTCTTAAAATATCTCTTTAAAAAGTCTCTTAAATTTCTTTTAAATGTCTCTCTTAAAATGTCTCTTAAAATATCTCTCTTGAAGTGTATCTTAAAATGTCTCTTTAAAAAGTCTCTTAAATGTCTTTAAAATGTCTCTCTTAAAGTATCTCTCTTAAAGTGTATCTTAAAATGTCTCTTTAAAAAGTCTCTTAAATGTCTTTAAAATGTCTCTCTTAAAGTATCTCTCTTAAAGTGTATCTTAAAATGTCTCTTTAAAAAGTCTCTTAAATGTCTTTAAAATGTCTCTCTTAAAGTATCTCTCTTAAAGTGTATCTTAAAATGTCTCTTTAAAAAGTCTCTTAAATTTCTTTTAAATGTCTCTCTTAAAGTATCTCTCTTAAAGTGTATCTTAAAATGTCTCTTTAAAAAGTCTCTTAAATTTCTTTTAAATGTCTCTCTTAAAGTATCTCTCTTAAAGTGTATCTTAAAATGTCTCTTTAAAAAGTCTCTTAAATTTCTTTTAAATGTCTCTCTTAAAGTATCTCTCTTAAAGTGTATCTTAAAATGTCTCTTTAAAAAGTCTCTTAAATGTCTTTAAAATGTCTCTCTTAAAGTATCTCTCTTAATGTGTATCTTAAAATGTCTCTTTAAAAAGTCTCT
Source organism: Acanthosepion esculentum (assembly GCA_964036315.1). Classification (NCBI taxonomy): domain Eukaryota; kingdom Metazoa; phylum Mollusca; class Cephalopoda; order Sepiida; family Sepiidae; genus Acanthosepion; species Acanthosepion esculentum. The sequence goes on along the minus strand of OZ038516.1, from coordinate 30,960,999 downwards.
TAATTGTCTTTAAAATGTCTCTCTTAAAGTATCTCTCTTAAAGTGTATCTTAAAATGTCTGTTTAAAAAGTCTCTTAAATGTCTTTAAAATGTCTCTCTTAAAGTATCTCTCTTAAAGTGTATCTTAAAATGTCTCTTTAAAAAGTCTCTTAAATCTCTTTAAAATGTCTCTCTTAAAGTATCTCTTAAAATGTCTCTTAAAGACCCACATTGCTAGCTTTGTGCCACATCCTGCTCTGTAGGGAGATTGAGTAAATACCAAGTATATTAAAGCTTGCTGATATGCGATACATATTGTCTAGAACAATACTACTAGAATTTAATATACTTTTGTTATTAACCATTTTGAAAATGGCTAATTTACTCTGTCCGGAGAAACTTGTTATTGATCCCAATGCATCTGACACCAAACTGGAATATTGTCAGTGGAGAATATCTTTCATGAACTGCTTGAGCACATACTGCGGCCAAAGTTCTAACAAGCTACACTATCTCACCAAATGTGTTTCAGCACAAGTTTATGATTATTTCGCGGACACATCTTCCGATGAAGAGGCTTTAACAATACTGAACAGGATCTATATTAAAAATAAAAATGAAATGGTCTCTAGACATTTACCGACTACAAGGCATCAACTGCCCTCAGACTCCATTGACGGATTTTATCAAGCCTTGATAAAACTAAGTAAGGACTGTTCATTTTCTTTGGTATCAGCAGAACAATATTGAGCTGAATTGATCCAAGACGCTTTCATAAATGGGCTATGGTCCACTGATATCCATCAAAGAATACTTGGAAGCAGCACCATAACATTACAGCAGGCCTATGACCAGGCAAGAGTACTAAATTTATCAGAACAAAATGCTAAAAACTTTGACGCAGTTACAGTAATGTTAGAGACCTCAACACCTATTTTGGCCTCCCGATCATATGAAATGCTCAGCTCTCCGAAAATATCGGCTTTAACTAAACACACGTTTTTTTTCTGTGACACACAAGGTTATCATGCCCCACTGGAAGGGACAAATGCTATACATGCGGAAAGCAGGGCTAAGGTTTGTAAAAGTAAGAAAACGGTAACTTGTTTTGCATCATTGATCATTACAACGGTAGAAGTCACTGCTAATAAATAGTCACTAAAAGCACAGATTGACACGAGGAGCGCAGCAAACTTTCTTAATGTGAGCATTGCGAAAATAATTTAATGGAAAATTTACCTGTGCGTAAACAAAGTGGTGATGACTAGATCATCTCTTTCCAGACAAACACTTGTATATTGCTTAATTGTGCTATGAGTAATGGGTACTCTATAGCAAGGAGTAAGATGACTACGAATGAAAGATCTATGCTGTGACCTAATATTAGGGCACAATTTCTTACACCGACACTCATTAGTAGAAATATCCCTCGGAGGCTCTAAGCCACCCTTTAAAGTCTGCAACTAGCAACTATGAGAATTCTATACCCAGACCTCTTCAACAATTTAACACCAAATTGTAAACCAGTAGCTACTAAATGTAGGTGAAACACAGGAGAATAAATTATTTATCCAAACTGAAGTTATTCTTATGTTGGAGGAAGGAATAAGCCATTCACCGTGGAGAGACCGAGCCTTTGTCTGAGAACCGAAAAAACGAATGGTAATTGACTATTCGCAAACAAAAAACTGATTTACTTTGCTTGATAGCTACCCTCTGACAAGAATAGACAAAATATGATAGAGAAAATACCTAAAAAATCTCTATTTAGTTCTCTGGACCTTAAAAAATGCTTATAGATATAAGGCCCGGTGATAAACTCTATACAGCCTTCAAAGCCAGCAGCAAACTCTACCAGTTTTTTTTTTTAGTTTTTTTTTTTTAAGCGTTTCACCCCAAGCAAGGCAGGAAGCCACTAGCACGCAAGCGGTTACAGAGAATTGGAGCTAGAGCAAATAGGAGTGATAGAGGAAAGGATGAAGAGAAGGATAGGGGATAGATCAAGGCATTACATTACATTTGAATAGTTGGAGATTACAGCTATCAGGGAAACAGGAAAAGGGGAGAAAGTTCCACAGGTGAGAGGTGCGAGACATGAAGCTATTGGAGTAGAAGAGACGGCTACATTTAACAGTTTCGACAGCGAAAGGATGTGAACGAGATGCCAGCCTAGTAGAACGCTTAAATTCATGAAGTCTGGGAACGAGCGAAAGCAGCTCATTAGAGCAGTTACCATGAGAGTATTTTTAAACAAGACAGCGGTAAGCGACAACACATCTGTGAGAGAGTGACTGCAGATGAGATGCCAGATCAGGACCAATTATTACATTGCATGTCCTTGAGACAAAGAGAAGGGGCACCAGACCATATATGGCAGCAATACTCCATTTTTGCAGAATACTGTTTGGCGTGACTAACAGGCTAGCTAATTTTCAAAGAGTGATAGATCAGATAATATCAAAAGAGAAACAGCAAGTCATCTATGCTTACATCGATAATGTAACTAATGCTGAAACAATCAAGCGGAAAGTGACAAAAATCATAAATTATTCATGACGACTATTAAAAAGTACAAACTTACTCTTAACCAAGACAAATGTTATTTCAGACATAAAAACATAAAATTCTCAAGTACATTACACATAAAACCAACATAAAGCCCAATCCAGGACATCTGAATCTATTACTCAGCCTCCCAGTCCCAGAAGATTTACCCACACTGTGCTGTGCATTAAGGATGTTTCGCACACTATGCACACTGAATTTCATCCTTTTCAAAATAAAAATCTACCCTCTAAACAAAAGTCTCAAAATTCCTGTTATCTCTAATAGCAGAGAAAGCATTTAATGAGTGTAAAGAAGGGGGCATAATGAAAGCAGCCATTACTGTGTCCAATCATACACTACCTCTTGTAGTAGAGGCAGACACCTCAGAATGCACCATAGCCAATTCTTTAAGACAGTTGGGGAAGCCCATAGCTTTTTTCTCAAGAAACCCTGTCTAAATCAGAACATAGGCATTCAGCTATAGAGAAAGAAGCCAATGCTATTGTCAAATTTCTGAGAAAAGGAAGGCATTATTTGATCTGGTGACATTTTAAACTACAGTATTTGACGGCATATAAGATGCACGGGTGTATAAGACGCACCCCAATTTCAGCAGGGAAAATTAAGAAAAATTAGTAATTAGTAAAGTTAGTAAAACTATTAGTAAATGGTACAGCCTAGGCTATATTTTTGAGGTATTATTTTGGTTAAACAAACCATGATTACAATTAAACGAAAAATAATAGGAAAAAAGAACATGAGCCTCTAAAAATTTTATTATATCCAAAGGTCAGAAAACAAAATAAAAATCAAGCAGTTATTACAAGTGAGCAAAACAGGACAGTTACCATTAGAATTCGGTCAAAAATTTTCCTTTATGTGATCTGTACAACCTGCGTCTTGTAAACGTCTTAGTGGAATAATTAGGATATAAGAATTCAAATTATATTTATACCAATGCAACTGAAAGTTATCAAAAGAAAAATATTAATGAAACAAATATATTTTACAAATATATAATTTGAATTTATTGCATATAATTTTAGTGAAACAAAATACTAATATTAAACTTGATGAAATTAATATAATGATTTTAATCTGCATAATAGCCTTTTGAGTAATTACAACAGGTATATGAAAGTTACTCTGAAGTCTAAGTTAATAGGAGTTGTCAGGTAGCTAATTTTAGCCAACTATCACAAATTTTAAACCTAAATATAGCATATAAGATGCAGGGGAATTTTAAAAGATATTTTTAGTAAAAGAAAATGCACCTTATATGCTGTCAATTACAGTAATTACAGACCAAAAATCTGTCTTATTCATGTTCAACATGAAAACAACAAACAAAATTAAAAATGAAAAGATAGCCAGGTGGAGAATGGAACACTTGTGATACTCATTCAGCGTAATGTACCGCCCCAGTAAAGAAAACGCAGTTGTGGACACCCTCTCTCATGTATGTAGCTTGGCTGCTTGCAAAGGAGAGTTAAAAAAGCTACATAGAAAGTTGTGCCACCCACGTTTTAGTAGCACTCACTACTGGATTGACTTGCAATGATCATGTGCATATAACTGTTACCTTAATTTCTTATTGTACTGTTTATTACAATAAACCTTTACTTATTTTATTCACCGTGTTTATCAAGTATATATTTCTAATAACATAGAATATAACTAAAACAATATGAGCTCTGGTAAAAAATGATTACTGAGACATTTGGTTTATAAGTCCCAAAAATTAATTAGCTGATGTCTCTGAGGGCACATGTCACAGGGGATAAAAATGTTGGTTGAAGTAATCCAGTAACTTGAGCCAAAGAGTTGTGAGTTCAATACCTGGCCACAGTAAAGATGAACAAAAACATGGAGAGTTGAGTTACTAAAGGGAAATAACTCAAATTAAAATATCCAGAAAATTCAGGGAATGTGGAACTAGAACAATCTACTCCTGTAGATGAAATAAAGGGATCAATTTGAAATTCCAATCACCTGAAGAAGGCCAGAGTGTACAACAGTCAAAACATCATGTATATGTCAATAAAGATGAGGAGAACAATGTAAATAGTGTAAATAGTTACAATCCTCATCTCAAAAATGTAGACAATCAAATATGTACATCTTTAATTTAAAAAAAATTACATAAGTTTCTGTCTCTATTCTTCATTTAAGATAAAAGATTATGAAATTTTGCATTTCTAGTGCATCAGTTCGTTGCTCTAGTACCATCCATTTTCAAGGCCAGCTGATTTGGCAGGTGAGTTGTTACACACTCTTTAGCAGATTCTGTGGCCACTGTCCTGCTGTCTATATTGACTGACACTCTTTCAGGGATCTCATGGGCATCGTTTTATGCACTGAAACTAGACATTTGGTTCGTCCTATATTGCAGAGGAGGCACGGTAGAGTAATGGTTAGCGTCACAAATTGAGAAATCAGAGAGCCGAGTTTGAATTCCAGTTGAATCCATTACATTCACTTATGTGCTAATACCCTTGGGAAAGGTATTAATCCTCTTCTTCTCCCCCCAGCTATGGATAAATAGCAGGACAGACCAAGTTCTATAGCCTTGTATGGCAACTGGTCTACTGCAGAAAGAAACGAAAACCTACTGCAGGAAAAAAATCTGCCTCGTCAGTCATGTACCAAAAGATACATGATTGCCTAAAGGTGTATCCACATGGCACATAACTGAATTATGAAATTATTAAAATCCAATACAAAATAAATTTAAAATAAAAATGGTAAATTTGAAAAAAATTAAAAATTAGAAAAATATGCAGAAATCAATGATGTTACCATACTTTCAAATGGCTTGGGATAAGAAATCAAAGAGAGCTGAGTTCGAATTCCAGTCAAGTTCATTATGTTCACTTGGGTGATCATGAATAGAAAAAAGACATGATCACCCAAACATGTCATATCTGCCCCATGATAAGGTAATGGCACTTTCCCCCTTGAATCCAGTGATGCCTTCCAAAAGCTAAGCATTAAAGTATTAAAAAATAAAAAAATTTGTTAGAAACAAAGAAAAGAGTACTGAGCTGTTACGTGATATCAGTTCTCTTATATGGCAGTGAATGCTGGACAATCTTGGTTGGTAACCAGCCTAAGAGAAGGACAACACTGAATCTGAAACCAGTTGGTCATGAAGTTGGCAACTTTACCCAGTAAAAAATTACTTGCTATAGATACCACAGTAGCAACACCTACCAAGTTGAAGTCATGACCCTATGCTCTACAGTAAGGTTTAAGGAAGCCAGAGAGAGATAACCATTTCTAAATGTATCTATCCACTTTTTTTTTTTTTTTTTTTAAGCTTATCACCCCCAAGCAAGGCTGGAAGCCACTAGCACACAAGGGGTTACAGAAGGTTTGGAGGAAGAGCAGATAGGAGTGGTAAAGGAGAGGATGTGGAGAAAGATAGTGGATCGATCAAGGCAAGGGGGTTAGAGAAGATTTGGAGCGAGAGCAGATAGGAATGAAAGGTGAAAGGATGTGGAGAAGGGAAGTGGATAGATCAAGGCAACTGGAGATGTCGATTGACGTTACACTTAAATAGTTGGAGATTGTATTTGTCAGGGAAACAGGAATAAGGAAGGGAGTTCCACAGGCAAGTAGAAGAGATGTCTACATCTAACAGTTTCAATGGTGAAGGGGTGGGAACGGGATGCCAGCCTCGTAGGACGTTTAAATTCATGAGGCCTAGGAACCAGTGAAAGCAGCTCATCAGAGCAATTACCGTGAAATTATTTGTAAAAAAGACAGAGCGAGGCAACGTCGCGTCTGTGAGAGAGCAACTGCAGACGAGATGACAGATCAGGGCCAATTACATTGCATATCCGTCTCTGGATCTTATCAAGAACCCTGAGGCAAACAGAAGGGGCTCCAGACCATATGGAAGGTGATGCCTTTTTGGGTTGCCTTACCCAACATGCTTTGGTTCAGTATGGTAGCATAATGACCCCTTCCTCCTCATGAACTCAGTGAGGATCTACATCCAGCAAATGACCTTCAATGACCAAAAAGAAGAAGTAAATAAAAAATGATTTTATATATGAAAGATTTAGACATGTATAAGTTGCCAACATAATATTAAACATTTGTAGTTGCTTTATTCTCTATGTAAGATAATTTTTAGTAATCAGCAGAGTTTAAAAAGTTGGAGAAGCATTCAATTCTGCATGTATCCACTTTTGGAATATGACTGCTTTTCAGATTGTCTTGCCTTTTATCTGCAGGGAATGCATTGAATGCAACAGGGCAATCCAATTTTGACAAATTCCTTATTACAAACTGTCTTGTTCACTCTCAAGACAAAACACTTCCTAATAACATCCAAGTCTATCACAATAAAGGAGATCTAGTTTGTCATTCTCCAGTTGAGAAAAATATCATTTGTGAGATAGTTACTATGTCTCAGAGGCAATTTGGTTAAGATTTGAGGTCAGGTCAGGCTTAGGTCTGCTACTGGTAACATGTAACCCAGTGTAATATGCCGGATGGTTGGGTGGTTTACATCTAAACCAGTTCCCCTGCTAGCTTTTCTGCTGGTGTGAAGAGTGACATGTCATCTCCCAGGATCAAAAACAGGACCTGTCAAAGGGAAGGTGAGTTTTTTATAGGAACCAACACACACACACACATATTTATATGTTTCTTTGAATAATATAGATATATTGTGTCTATTTATTTTATACTGATCCTTTCCAGTTGTCTAATAAGTATCTTGATGTTAAGATGAAATTCATTAAGGAAAATGCCATTTTTTTTAACCCAAGTCTTTTTGATCTTATAAAATATCAAATAGTATAAACACTTGCACTCTAAACTATAAAAGTTATTGCCCTGGCTATGCAAAATTCGATAACACTGTGCAAAAGTCATTCACAAAAAAAAATTCTACACTGCATTAAAAAACCCATTAAACAAACTCTCATTAATAATAACTTTCCTAATTACATCGTTGAAGAACAAATTAGAGGAGTAATTAGAAATTTTAACATAAATAAAAAAGAACGTAATATTTTGTCAAAAAACCCTAAAGATATCAACCTACTATACTGTAATCAAATGCATTACAACTATAAACAAAATGAAAAAGTACTAAAATATCTCATAAGTACTAAAATATTCCCCACTGATCCCAGTAAAAAAATAAAACTAATTATATATTATACTAAATTTAATACAACCAACTTAATCATTTTTACTCTAAATTGTATTGTTGGTAATTTTTGCTATATAAAAATATATTGCTGGTATTTTTACTATAAAAATGTATTTTTATATTTTAATAATGTTTTGTTTTTGTTTGGAGGTTCCCTATTTGCCCATATCTAGGATCCTAACAAGTGCTACTACCCTGAGTCAGGATGGACCTGGAAACAGCAGCAATTAAGAGGTGGTTCCATGCTCCTCAAAACCTCCAGGCCTCTGATCAGGAGACTGGAGGTTTTGAGGAGTATGGAAGAACAGAGCAAAATAATGCAAGACAATATAAGGTAAAGCCACAAAATAAAAGGTTCACAAAAATAGAAATAGTGTTCAGATGCATAATGTTCAAAAGGGATACAGTCAAGTGGTTATAGCTTTCGGACTACAAAGCAGGAAAGAATAATATTATATTAACTACACCAGTTAGCAGCTTTATTTTGAGATATTTTTAAATAAATAACAAACAAACAGAAAAAAATGAACACTATGTCCAGATTTTGGAAACTGTATATTAATAGCTGGTTGTTTAGTACGTAGATATGATATAAGTAAATAGACATTATCCATGACTTGGATAAAACCGTATATGTCCACTTGAAAGATAAAAGGAGTTCTAAAAGAGTCTTATGTTATATTGGGTTATTCATGAGGACAAATAATTGATAGAAATAAACTTTGTGGAAGATGTCTTTTGAAGATGAAAGTCCCTATAGCTTTGAAGAGTAAGCATCAGCTGGCAGATATATTTATGTCTATAAATCATTCATGGGAAACAGACAAGCATTTTTAATGTTTTGGAGTCATTTTATAACTGTTTATAGCCATTGGTTCCAGTTGTAGGAATAACTGCTACAAATTACCCTTGCTCAAATTTATCGAAAAATACTCTGACAGATGTATGCTGGGATTTCTCCCTAGCCAACAAAAAATAGACAAATCGAGGTCATACCCATACATATTTTTCTTTCCTGCCTTGAAGTCCGAAAGCTATAACCACTTGACTGTATCCCTTTTGAACATTATGCATTTGAACACTATTTCTATTTTGTGAACCTTTTATTTTGTTGCTGTCTTATAGTGGCTTTACTTGGATTGTCTTGCATTATTTTGCTCTGTTCTTCCATACTTCTCAAAACCTCCAGTCTCCTGGTCAGAAGCCTGGACGCTCTGAGGAGCAGGGAACCATCTCTTAATTGCTGTTGTTCACAGGTTCACCATGACCTGGTGTGGTAGCACCAGTTAGGGTTCCAGATATCAGCAAAACACTATGAAAATATAAAAATACATTTTTATAGTAAAAATACCAGCAATATCTTTTTATATAATAAAAATTCCCAACAATAAAATCTATCATAAAAATTACCAACAATACAATTTATAGTGAAATGACCAACAATACATTTTATCTTTAGTTAAAGGCATACAGTTGCATTCAAAATATATTAAGTTAAAGCCATAAAGTTGTGTTGAAAATATTTAGATTTCGGCATTAAATAAACCAAATAGCAACTCGTATTACCAAGGGATCACCCATTGAGGTTCCTGACCAGGTTTAATGTTGCTTAACTTTGGTGATTGGATGAGAATTAGTGAATACAGATTCCTTTAATCTATAAAATCAAGAAAGATGCTTTTTTTGTCTGAGAAAATTGCCTTTATTCAGTACATAGTGTTTCCAAAGATGATGCAAAGTGACATAATTGTTATTTGTTTGATAAAAGATATCTGAGGGAAAGGTATATATACAAGGCCTGTATGTACTACCCCTGATTGGAGGCCTTGGGCAATGCGTTGTGCCTCTACTATCTTATCAACAATTGTTTTTTCTACCTACATTTATATACATTACAAATTAAATTAAGCACATCTGACTATTAAAGAATGATAAATTTTTGCTGATTTTGACGTCAGTCTGGGGTCTTTTTTTGTCCAAATCTGTGAATTTGTTTGCTCATGCTAAGTGTCGAAAAAGCAATATATAAAATCCAGTGGTTTTAATTGATAATGCATTAAAGCTTTAACAAGAAAGTTGATGTTAAAAATCCCTGCATAAAACATTGTTGATTTAATCATGATGGATTGATTTGTTTAGAACATGTCTTTGATCATGGCTCTCCACAATGTCCCGTCCTTTTTAGTAGTTAGTAAAGTTTGTCTTTTGTCATCTGTCTTCTTGCAATTGATATTTAATCTTTTCTTTTTTGCCTGCCTTCATTACCTTCCATTGGAAAGTGCTCGGAAGAACTACATTCCTTGGTTTCGCCTGTTCTAACCTTCATGACTAGGACCCGCCACGCCACTCACATTGTAGCAAATCACCCTCATTCCTCACCGTATTCCATTGGTGAGAAGTAAGTTTCACTCAAACTGCTTCTTGCCACAAACAACTGCTCTATGGGACCAACGCCCAAGAGGATGCTTCCCTGATCACTAAAATCTTAACCTGTTCAAGCCTAGGGTTAACTATTATCTTCCTCTTCTATTCAAATAATTTTTCTCTTAATTTAACCCTCTACCTCAAGTGGCCTGTGGGCCTTGTACAGGTTGAACCTTACTGTAAAAAATAAGAAAGAAAAAACATTCTGCATTCTTTCAGTATGGAAGAATATAAGAAAAACTTTATTAAGGAATGGGAAAGCAAGAAAGCAGAAGGGAGGTCCACAATTGAGATGTGCGGGGGAAGAAACTGTCTTACGGTTATATTTAGCCCTTTTCACTGTAAAATGATGAAACCTTGCCACCAATCTAGTACACGTTTATATTCATCAAGTCTAGGTACGATAGTGGAAAGATCATCTGAACAATTATCGTGGAAATATTTGTAGACTGGAAGCTACATTACGGCGGTAGAAAAGTGACTCAAGCCGGAATGCCAGGTCAGGACCAGTAACATTGCAGATTCTTCTTTGCATTTTATCTAGAGTCTGTAAATACATTGTAAAAACACCAGACTTACTGTAAAAAAAAAAGAAAGAAAAAAAACATTCTTTATTCCTTGCAGTTTCCTTTCTGCTGTGTCAGTTATTTTGTAGTAAGATTCTGACGGCTAATAATGAATCAGGGATAACAGGTATAATGTCATCATTTATTCCAGGTTACAGTATTATGCAGGATTTTATTCTCACACTAAAAAAATATCGCCTCTTTTATTTTGTTCTTCTTCATCTTTTCCAGTTGCCTTTCTTTCCATATTTTTCTACTTTTTTTTTATTCTTTTTTCTTTTTCTTCTTCTATCTTTTTCTTTCTCATCCACTTTTCTTTGCTTCTTTCTCTTCATCTCTGTTCTTCTATTGTTGAGCTACTCCTTCTTTTTTTCCATTCTTTTTTCTTTTTCATTGTTTCTTTTTCTTTTTCTTTTTCTATCTTTTCCTTTCTCAACCTTCTTGCATTGCTTCTTTCTCCTCATCTTTGTTTCTACATTGTTCTTTTACTCTTTCTTTTTCATTCTTTTTTGTCTTTTTATCTTTTCTTTTTCACCTTCTGTCTTTTTCTTTCTCAACTTTCTTTATTTGCTTCTTTCTCCTCATCTTTGTTTCTACATTATTCTTTTACTCTTTCTTTTTCATTCTTTTTTGTCTTTTTATCTTTTCTTTTTCACCTTCTGTCTTTTTCTTTCTCAACTTTCTTTATTTGCTTCTTTCTCCTCATCTTGGTTTCTACATTGTTCTTTTACTCTTTCTTTTTCATTCTTTTTTGTCTTTTTATCTTTTCTTTTTCACCTTCTGTCTTTTTCTTTCTCAACTTTCTTTATTTGCTTCTTTCTCCTCATCTTTGTTTCTTCATTGTTCTTTTACTCTTTCTTTTTCATTCTTTTTTGTCTTTTTATCTTTTCTTTTTCACCTTCTGTCTTTTTCTTTCTCAACTTTCTTTATTTGCTTCTTTCTCCTCATCTTTGTTTCTACATTGTTCTTTTACTCTTTCTTTTTCATTCTTTTTTGTCTTTTTATCTTTTCTTTTTCACCTTCTGTCTTTTTCTTTCTCAACTTTCTTTATTTGCTTCTTTCTCCTCATCTTGGTTTCTTCATTGTTCTTTTACTCTTTCTTTTTCATTCTTTTTTGTCTTTTTATCTTTTCTTTTTCACCTTCTGTCTTTTTCTTTCTCAACTTTCTTTATTTGCTTCTTTCTCCTCATCTTGGTTTCTACATTGTTCTTTTACTCTTTCTTTTTCATTCTTTTTTGTCTTTTTATCTTTTCTTTTTCACCTTCTGTCTTTTTCTTTCTCAACTTTCTTTATTTGCTTCTTTCTCCTCATCTTTGTTTCTACATTGTTCTTTTACTCTTTCTTTTTCATTCTTTTTTGTCTTTTTATCTTTTCTTTTTCACCTTCTGTCTTTTTCTTTCTCAACTTTCTTTATTTGCTTCTTTCTCCTCATCTTTGTTTCTACATTGTTCTTTTACTCTTTCTTTTTCATTCTTTTTTGTCTTTTTATCTTTTCTTTTTCACCTTCTGTCTTTTTCTTTCTCAACTTTCTTTATTTGCTTCTTTCTCCTCATCTTTGTTTCTACATTGTTCTTTTACTCTTTCTTTTTCATTCTTTTTTGTCTTTTTATCTTTTCTTTTTCACCTTCTGTCTTTTTCTTTCTCAACTTTCTTTATTTGCTTCTTTCTCCTCATCTTTGTTTCTTCATTGTTCTTTTACTCTTTCTTTTTCCATAATTTTTTCTATCTTTTCTTTTTCTTTCTCTCCTTTTATCATTTTTCCTCACCATCCCTCTCTCTTTGCTTCTTTCTCCTCATCTTCGTACTTACTTAACACCTTGAACCACCTCACCACAATTAATCCACTTCTGGCTACTTCCATCTCCACTTCATTCATTTTCAGACACAGCTAATTTTTCCAACTGACAAAGCAATTTAATGTAAATTGACAGTGTGTACATACTTGTAACTTTTATTTTCTTTTAGGCGGGGGGGAACAATTTAATTTTTCTCTTTTTCATCATTGGTTTCTTTTTAATTTCATTATGACTTCTTTCTTTCTTTCTTTCTTCTTTTTAGTGTTTTAAATTGTTGCCCAATTTTTAGCGAACCCCTTCAGTCATTTTTTATTTTAACTCAAGTTTAACATTCATTTCCTTTTTGCTTCTTCTTCCACTTGTTTATTTTTTATTTAACTCATATTTTGTGTTTTATTGTTTGCCAATATATCACCCTATTCTTTCATCAACCTTTTCTTTCATCTCATGCTCATTTTCTTAAAATTTCTCTTTCTTTTCTTTCCCTTTCATCAACTTTCTCTTTCATTTCACTCACTTTCTTTAACCTTCATTTTTTCCCTTTCATTAACAACCTCTTTCGTCTCACACTCATTATTCATTAACCTTCTTCTTTTTCTTTTCTTTCCCTTTCATCAACCTTCTCTTTCATCTCACTCTCATTTTCTTTAACCTTTTTTCCTTTCCTTCTTCTTCTCTTTCATTTCATGCTAATTTTTCTATAACTTTCTTTTTTTCCATTTCATTAACCTTCTCCATCTTATTCCCATTAAAATTTTACTTGTTCATTTCCATCAACTTCCTATTTTGTCTCACACTCAATATTCATCAACATTTTCCTTCTTCTTTCTTTCCCTTTCATCAATTTTCTCTTTCATCTCCCTCATTTTCTTTAACCTTCTTTCTTTCCTTTTCATTAACATTCTCCTCAGTCTCACACTTAGTATTCATTAACCTTCTTCTTCTTTCTTTCTTTCCCTTTCATCAACCTTCTCTTTCATCTAACTCTCATTTTCTTTAACCTTCTTTCTTCCCCTTTCATTAACATTCTCTTTCGTCTCACTCTCAATATCCATCAACCGCTTTCTTCTTTTCCTTCCATCTACCTTCTCTTTTATCTCACTTTCATTTTTTTAAACCTTCTTTCTTGCTCCTTTCATCAATCTTCTCTTTAATTTTCTGCTCATTTTCTTTAACTTTCTTTTTCTTTTCCTTCCCTTTTATTAACCTTCTCTTTCGTATCACTCTCAATATTCAGTGACCTTCTTCTTAGTGTTCTTCTCTTCCTTCCTTCCCAACAACCTTCTTCTTCATCTCTTTCTCATTTTCATTAACCTTCATTTTCAATATCACTCTCGTATCTTATTCATCTCAAAACCTCATTCTATATTTTATTTCTGTCCTTATTGCAATCCTGTTTATAAATTGTGTTTTTTTTCTTCATTTCGTTTTTCATCATCTACTTTTTCTTTCCAGTTTTCTTTTAATTCCACGTTTACTCTTTTTTTTTTCTTTCAAAACTTCTTCCATCTTTCTTCTCATTTATTCTCTTCATTATTTGTTTTCCCTTTCTCACCTGTTGTGGTCAACCATTTACTTTTTGTTCTTTTTATTTCATGAATTTATTTATGTCTGCGTTTTTTTTTATCCTTTAATTTCCCCCCACTCATGACTTTTTTTCTTTATTTTCCATTAATTTGTAAACAAATTCTATCTCTTACACCATAATCTTTTTCTGCACATTGCTTTCATTTTCATCACAAAATTCTTTCTTTCCCCACATCCTTTTCATTCTTCCATTTTTCTTACCAAAACTCTCATGCAAATCAATTCTGTATATGGTAATTAGATTTTGTCTTTCATTTTATTGTTTTGATTATACATACATACATATATATATATATATATATATATATATATATATATATATATATATATATATATATATATATATATATAATTTTTTACTTTGTCCGTTATCAATTTGTCCAATTTGCTAAAATGTGCATTTTTGGTGGTAATCATTACAAAGTAAGAGAAAACTAAATAGGCGACAAAATGCTGCACATGAGACAGATGGGGGGGAGGAGCATATAGGGAAAAGGGGAGTAAAATGTAGATGGGAGGAGCGTATAGGGAAAAGAGGAGTTAGTGTAGATGGGGAGGAAATAACAATAATGTAACACAATGAAATATAATACCGAAAAAATATAATATCGCATAAAATAAAGTAGAAAATACAAATAGAAAAAGATTGTATCTTGGCGAAATTGCTGATTATCTGCACCTCAAATTCAATCTATTCTGTAATTTGATAATCGGAAATAATTTGCCAATGCCAGAACTTGCTTGAAGCTCGTTGTTATTGCCGTTGCTTGACCCCCTACAGCACTGAGGGCCACTTGTTTATGGAACGACAAAATGTGAAGATACTCTAACAGGTTGGCTTCCGAGTTTATTTATTATTATCAGCAAGTTTGCTGTTATTTCGCATCAGCTAAAAGATGAGATTAATGAGAAGATGTTAAGAAACAGGGAAATGCCATATGAAAAACAAAGACGAAAGTTTGAAACTGCGATGTGATATCAATCCTTCTATATGGCAGTTGATGCAGACAATTTCCTCACAGAAGAGGCAAGAGAGACTTGGTTCTACAGAATGATGCTGAGTATACGATAAATAGAGCATGTGAACAGTAGCACAGTTTTAACAAAGATGGAAACAAAAAGGATATAGTTGAAATTCCTCGGGCACATGATGAGGAAAGAAGGCTTTGAGAATTTGACACTCACAGGATAGATTAATGACAAGAGTGACAGAGAGAAAAAGCAATGACTAACAATCTTGTGTAAATGGATAGCAGAACAGGGAATGGGAGGGATAGTAAGAAACAAATATTGTTTAGAGCTGCAAAGGAGAGGAAGTGGTGGAGAGCCACGATCACTCCCATCCCAATGGGACACAGCACATAGAAGATACTAATAAAGTTGCACTCACTTCTATGAATGAATTACAGAAATGTCCTCTTCTCTTCTCTGTGCACTGTCCTTTCAGGACGTGGGTGATCATGGCTCACCACAACTTCCTTTCCTATGTACCACTTAGAAATGTTTGCTTTTTTGCTATGCTATACTGAGTTTATTTATTATTACCAGCAAGTTTGCTGCTATTTCACATTGGCAAAGAGATAATTAATAAGGAAGTTGTGGAGAGCCATGATTGCTTACATCCTGAAGTGACACCGCACATAGAAGAAAATCCCTAATAAAGTTGTACTATTTTCTATTGATGATCTACATATATATTTTCTTTTTCTTCTCCTCCTCCTCGACGATCATGGCTCTCCACAACTTCCTCTCCTTTGTACCACTTAGAAATGTTTACTTTTTTACTATACTATGCTGATCTGACATCTAATTAGACTTCTTGATCTAACTCCCTGTTCTGCCATCCATTTATACAAGCACATTAGGTAGGTTACTCACTTTTTCCTTTTTGCTTTCACTAGGCCTTGTGAGTCTCAACTTTCATCCATGGCATTCCCAGCATCCTTCTGTAGCACCACATTTCTGTGACCTAAAGTTTCCTTTTCATCTGTGAGGTAATTGTCCAGTATATACTACCACAGAGACGGATTGATATTACATAGCGGTTCAGTACTCTTTTCTTTATTTCTAATTAATTTTTTCTGGTTCTTAATACTTTGTTTAACATTTGGTAGGTAGCTTTAGCTATTTCAAAGAATCTTACCATTTTCCATCCTCTGTTAAACACTTCCCAGATATTTAATATCAGTACTTGCTTTATGTTGACATTTCCAGCTTGAATTTTATATCTCGGGCCGTTCAACTTTCTTATAACCGTAAAATCTGTCTTAGAATTGCTGTTTCTTCGTTCTTTTCATTTATTACTTTGTCTAGCAGAAACAGGATACAAACAGTAAAGACGAACCTCTCATCAACAGACAAATAGGGGGGCATGAAAGCCAATTGTCTGTAGATGGGAAAGACTATTTTTGAGTTATAAAACCACTATCGTAACTACCACTAGTTATGATCATAATGTAAATACTATAAACATGTATATACTGATTAGAATGTCTGAAGCTCAACTGTGGCTGCTCGGTCTCACGCTGTCTGCTGACCTGAGATGGAACAACTACACTGAGTTAATTGCTTCATCCACCGCAAGGAAAGTTGGCTCCCTGTGCCGGGCCAGGAAATTCTTCTCCCCTGAATCGATCCTCCAAATTTACAAATCAACCATCCGCCCTTGCATGGAGTATTGCTGCCATATATGGTCTGGAGCCCCTTCTGTTTGCCTCAAGATTCTTGATAAGATCCAGAGACAGGTATGCGATGTAATTGGCCTTGATCTGGCTTCTCGTCTGCAGTCTCTCTCTCACAGACGCACCATCGCCTCTCTCTGTCTCTTTTATTAATACTTCCATGGTAATTGCTTCGATGAGTTGCTATCGCTGGTTCCCAGGCTCCATGAATTCAAGCGTCCTATGATGCTGGCATCCCATTCCCACCCTTTCACTGTTGAAACTGTTAAATGTAGATGTCTCTTCTACTCCAATAGCTTCATATCTCACGCCTCACGCCTATGGAACTCCCTTCCTCATTCCTGTTTCCCTGATGACTATGATCTCCAACTATTCAAGTGTAACGTCAATCGACATCTCCAGTTGCCTTGATCTATCCTCTATCCTTCTCCACATCCTTTCCTCTAACACTCCTATTTGCTCTCGCTCCAAATCCTCTGTAACCCCTTGCATGCTAGTGGCTTCCAGCCTTGCCTGGGGTAAAAAGCTTAAAAAATTTTTTTTTTTTAAATATGTGGCATAAATAAATATATATATACTGTACTGTATATATACAGCATACTCTATATATAATCATATATGCATATATATATATATATATATATATATACAGTATACACACATATACACACACATATTTATATATGTATACAAATATATATGTACTCTCGACTCTCCTGTCAAATTCGACGTATGAGGGTCAAGCAGATCAGTTCCTAGACAGCCCAACACCAGCACATGAGATTTGATTATAGTAGTGAAGGTTTTGTGCATAACTATCCACACTTTTTCATGGGCCGAATACAGAGACTTTGTGCACTACATGCCACAGGGTCCCCAAACGACCCTCCGCAGGTTTTGAATTCGGAGTTGTCCTTCTCCCAGAGCAGTTGCCATCCAAAGCTATAGAACCCAGTCTGTCCTGCTATTTACCCTTTGGAGGGCAAAGAAGAGGATTCACACCTTTCCAAACGAATGTAAGTGAATGTAATGGATTCAACTGGAATTCGAACTCGGCTCTCCGATTCCTCAATCCAAACCACTATCCACTACTCCACCGTGCCTCCTGTCGTTGAAAAAGACCAGATGATATGTGTTGAACGGATGTCATCATTCGTTTGAAAAAAGGCACCCTAACCCTACCTTGACTTAACCTCTTTTCTAAAGTAACTAATCTGTTGAGACAATAGTTGTCAGTGAAAACGAATACCATATTGCCCCTTATTAAAATGATTGATTTTTTCCATATCCATAGAAACAAATATTACGAATGTATATGCTTATAAAGCTCAGTAAATTTCAAATTTAGTTAGTTATTCCAAAATTTGCTTGAGGATGAAACAGAACTAGGTACTTTAATTTAATTTCTATAATTGGAAGTTTTTAGCTTCTGTTTTTGAAACATGGCAATTTCTATGTAGCATTGAAATCATATTTTTTTAAAATAATTATATATATATATATATATATATATATATATATATATATATATATAGGAGGGAAGGGAGAAAAGTCTTTATTTCATTGGCTGATGTTGACTGATGTATGTCAATAAGAACGGTCAGAATCCTAGCCATATCTTAAATCTTTTTTTGCAATGTCGAGGTGCGTAGCACAATGCTATCAAGGAGGCAGCCTGGATCATTTGGAATCAGGTCGGGGTTGCTGTTTGAGCCGATATGATGCAAAACTCGAAATCGGCAATGAAGACAGTGCATCACTGAAGACCTTCCTTGATGCATCTGAAATGTATTACTCTACTGTATATATATATATATATATATATATATATATATATATATATATATATAACACTGTATATATTTATATACAGTATAAGTATATGTGCCATGCATGATACATGCTTAGGTGATCATGAATCTTTTGATACATGACTGACAAAGCAGATTTTTTATGTATGCTGTATATATATATTATATACAATATATGCATGCCCTATATATATATTATATACAATATATGCATGCTGTATATATATATTATATACAATATATGCATGCTGTATATATATATTATATACAATATATGCATGCCGTATATATATATTATATACAATATATGCATGCCGTATATATATATTATATACAATATATGCATGCTGTATATATACAGTAATAAAAAATACAGCATGACACACTTATGAATAGCATTGATAGTGGTCTCTCTCAAGGGGAATAATATATATACAGTTAAAGAATACAATGACATTATATTTATTATAAATATTAAAATGTACACTACAACTTGTTAAAGTTTATTTACCTTGTGTACGTAGTGGAAAATGAAGTTTCTCATTTTGAAGTGATCATATAGTGTGGACTCAGATTGATTTGTTATTCTGAGTCAGAGAAACAATGAAGTTCCTCTGATACTTAGGTTTCTATGCTTCCTTTTTACACATTCCTTCTGTTTCAATGCCATGATGAGGGCAGAAGAATATATTGTCAAAATAACAAAATTAATAGATTTCTTGCAGCTACTTTCTCATGCATGCGCTAATGTGTCATACTTTATATACTGTACACCCGTCTTTCTTTACAATTGAAAGGCCTGCCACTGGTGCCAAGTGGTCAATTTGAGAACTAATACGGCTTGTTCCACTAAGCTAGCAAATTTTGAAATCCATCACTGATGATTTCAAAGTTTTTTTGCCTGCAGATATTCTTTATTTTGCCTTCAAGTTTTGTCCATTGCATCCAAAGTCTGTTGATGGTAGGGTCTGTAGATGAGAGGTTTGTCTATATTTGATTTTAATCCTAACATACAAGGTAGTGACATATCACTATGATAGATCAAAGAGATCTTTGTGAGATTTTTGGTACTCCTGATATAGAGGTATACTTTTTTTTATTCTTTTTTATTTTCAATATTTTGCCTTCAAGTTTTGTTCATAGCATCCAAAGTCTGTTGATGGTAGGGTCTGTAGATGAGAGGTTTGTCTATATTTGATTTTAAATCCTAACATACAAGGTAGCTACATATCACTATGATAGATCAAAGAGATCTTTGTGAGATCTTTGGTACTCCTGATATAGAGGTATACTTTTTTTTATTCTTTTTTATTTTCAATATTTTGCCTTCAAGTTTTGTTCATAGCATCCAAAGTCTGTTGATGGTAGGGTCTGTAGATGAGAGGTTTGTCTATATTTGATTTTAATCCTAACATACAAGGTAGCTACATATCACTATGATAGATCAAAGAGATCTTTGTGAGATCTTTGGTACTCCTGATATAGAGGTATACTTTTTTTTATTCTTTTTTATTTAGTGCTTTTCTATATTTTATCTTTAATAAGATTTCTCGATTATTCAGGCTAGGAGACAAAAATAAATATGCTGTTTGAAATAAATGGAGTAACTACTCAAATATGGGTATCCACTAAAAGTAATGTTGAAAGTGATAAAAATCTGTTACATTAATAAATAAAGAATAAATTACTTTAGAATTTGCTTTGTTTACATTTGGATATGAAGCTGAGCAGATATAAACTTTCAAGAATCTGGGATGAGAAAGATTTTTACTAAATGTCACTATTCAAACTTTTGTGATTGGTGATACCCTACGTGACTGAGATGGTCTAAAGCATGCAGGATCTAATGACAGTTTCTCCTGCAAAGGGGGATGCGGGTTCAAATCCTGCTGGATGGAGGGTACATATTTTTTCTAATAAGATTTCTAAAATATTTAGGCCAGTAAACCAAAATTTTGTGATGTTAACAAACACTTTTTGCCCCTTTTGTGATGCCAACGTTGTAGTAGAGACTTTGTAATCACAGATACAACTATAGTAATGCTGCTGAACAATACTAACATCGGATGCCTTCAAATATCACTCGCACTAATAGTACTTACTCAGTAATACTCGCTCGAATAGTAATCCGAATAGAGAAATAGTATAGTGAATAGCGTAGAGAATAGTGGTCTGAATAGTAATAGAGGATAGAGTAGAGATAGTGATCTGAATAGTAATAGAGGATAGAGTAGAGATAGTGGTCTGAATAGTAATAGAGGATAGAGTAGAGATAGTGATCTGAATAGTAATAGAGGATAGAGTAGAGATAGTGATCTGAATAGTAATAGAGGATAGAGTAGAGATAGTGGTCTGAATAGTAATAGAGGATAGAGTAGAGATAGTGATCTGAATAGTAATAATAGTAGGATAGAATAGAAGTAATGATCTGAACAGTGATAGAGGATAGAGTAGAGATAGTGGTCTGAATAGTAATAGAGGATAGAGTAGAGATAGTGATCTAAATAGTAATAATAGTAGGATAGAATAGAAGTAATGATCTGAACAGTGATAGAGGAGAAATAACAATCAATCTAGACACCAAGTGACTTCTTAGATATGCTTTTCCTCTATGGTCATGTGATCTGCGTAATTCAATAATGGCATCGCCTGTGTTTGGCAACCTATGTTCAAACCCAAGTGTCAGCAACAACACTTTATTCCTATATAACACAAAATAAATATACTGTTTAATATATAAACAGATCGTCTACTCAAATACGGGCATCCACTAAAAATAACATTTAAAATAATAAAAAGATTAATAAATAAAAATAGTCACTTTTTTAGAAATTACTTTGTTTATGTTTGGATTGAAGCTGAGCAGATGTAAACTTACAAGAATCTGAGATGAGTAGGATGCATGTTAAAAGTTACTAATTTAAAAAAAAAAATTATTTTTAAAAAGTGTCATCAACCAAGAAAGGTTGATGACGCAGTTTGTGTCTGAATCATCTAAAGCATATCGGATTGAATAACAGTTTTTCCTAGAAAGAGGGATGCAGATTCAAATACTGCTGGAAGGTGGATATCTTTTTCAATAATATTTCTCAGATATTCAGGCCAGTAAATGGAAATAAATATACTGTTTAAAATAAATGGGTCGTCTATTCAAATATGAGTATCCACCAAGAATAACATCTAAAATGCTAAACATCTGTTGCATTAATAAATACAAATCCATTCCTTCTTTAGAAATTGCTTTGTTTACGTTTGAATATGAAGTCACTAACTACCTTGCTTGATTGGTGATGCTCTTTGTGACTGAGTCGTCTGAAGCACATTGGATCTAATAACAGTTTCACCTGCAAAAGATGATGCAAATTTAAATCTTGATGGAAGAAACATATTTTCTTTAATAAGATATTAATTATTTCTTTAGATATTGCTTTCTTTACATTTGGATATGAAACTGCAGATATGAATCTGAGATGAGAAGGATTTGTGGTAAAAGGCATGATTCAAATCAACTTGATTGGCAATATATATACATATATATATATATATATATATATATATATATATATATATATATATATATATAAAATGAAATGAAGAGGTTATAATGGTTCCAACGAGAGAAAAGTGTGTATATTAAAAAGAAGAGAGGTACCGCAAACTTTTTTGGTTGTAATGTGGGTTTTTAAAAAAATATTATTCTTTATTTTTCATAGTTTTACAACACATGTTTCTGGTCTTACGACCGTCTTCAGGTAAAGGGTGGAGATTTCCACATATTATTAAAAATAATTATTAAAAATAATAATTAATTTTTTCCCTTATGTTTTTCAATGTTAAATCTTCTCTATATGAGACATTCTCTGTTTTTGTGTTGGTCATTCCAATGTCTTTCTTTAAATGGTAGTCAAAGAAAGACATTGGAATGACCAACACAAAAACAGAGAATGTCTCATATAGAGAAGATTTAACACTGAAAAACATAAGGGAAAAAATTAATTATTATTTTTAATAATTATTTTTAATAATATGTGGAAATCACCACCCTTTACATGAAGACGGTCGTAAGACCAGAAACACGTGTTGTAAAACTATGTAAAACTATGAAAAATAAAAAATAATATTTTTTTAAAAAACCCATATTACAACCAAAAAAGTTTGCGGTACCTCTCTTCTTTTTAATATATATATATATATATATATATAAAGCTCAACTGAAATAAATTTTTCAGGAGCATATATATTGATATATATATATATATATATATATATATATATATATATATATATATATATATATATATATATATATATAAATTTGTGTATTTAGGCAGCAATCCTTCTTTCATGCACATTTCATTAAAAACGACTGACAAGGTGCTTTTATTTAGTTTTTTGTATAATTTCTTGTGCGATCTAATAATGTTTTTCTTTTCAGATGATAAATTATATAAAAACAAACCAACACTTAATAATATTAACTTTGAACATGGACATAATATCTTGACCGTGTTTTGAAACAAAAAGATGAATCACTTTATAAAACATACATATAACAAACTATTTCTAATTCTAACAGTTGAAATATAATCCTTGAAAATGGATAAATGTATAGCCGAAAGCGCTCGGATAAAAAGAACATTCGGACAGTTTTTGTATAATTTATCATCTGAAAAGAAAAACATTATTAGATCGCACGAGAAAGTATATAAAAAACTAAATAAAAGCACCGTGTCAGTCGTTTTTAATGAAATGTGCATATATATATATATATATATATATGTATGATAGAATTTTTTGAAGATTTCTCAGTAGTGGATGCACACCGCTGATGAGTTCCAAAAGAACGAAACGGCTGCCCAGTCTTTTCTGCATTCGGCTGAGTATTCTTGTTCTAGACTCAATGAATTATTTTATCACAAGCTCACATTAACACAACCAAGTATAATCATCATTCACAGGCAGACTTTTTCACTGTATCACAGCTCCTCATTGTGGCTAGACATCCAATTGCTTCAAGCCGGGACCCAAATCCGACTTAATTGAAGATTCTAACCCCTAGGCTATCGATGCCCAGCAGAGAGAAAAGCAAATTTTTGCATATTTATTTTTTCATAAACACCACAGTGACCTAGATAACTTAATCCATTGGGAGAGTCTTGCATTATTAGCAGTAATAGTCACTGTTTACTAATACGCACCTTTTCCCCCACAGTGCTTAACCCAATGAATTTATTTTTGGGAGCTAATATTGTCATCCACAGACAGACTGTTTTGCTGTATCACAGCTCCTCAGTGTCGCTAGACATCTGACTGCTTCAAGCTGGGATTGAAACCTGACTGATTTAATATCTGTTGGAGATTTTAACCCCTAGGCTATCAGCTCTCAGCAAAGAGAAAGGTGAATTTCTGCGTATTTATTTTTTCATAAACACGTCATTGATCTAGAAGACTCAATCCTTTGGGAGAGTCTTGCATTACTAGAAGTAATAGTCACTGTTTACAAATATGCACTTTTTCCTTATATTCATTCAAAAATACGCTTTTAAGTAGGCGCCCGAGGGGGTCGTCAGTGATGTTTTGACTTGGTTCATCAGGGAGTTTCGGGTCTTTCAACATCATACTCCCCATCACCAAATCGACCCAATCAGGGGAGATCTAACCCTGATTCCCCCTCACTTTTAAAACGCTAACAGTTACTCTGGCCTTTTTAAAGAATTCTACGAAGAAAGACCACGTATTCCGCACATCCGATATATATATATTCTTAGAATTTTAGCTTCATAAAAGATATTTGAATCTGTGATTATCTGCAGGTAACATTAAGTGCAATGTCTATGTGAACAAATCCAATTTTCTTTTGAAATAATATTTAAAAAATGTCATCTATTTTCAAGCAGAATTCATTTTTATTTTCATGTCTTAATCAATGTGAAACTGTTTTAAGATTCATATGAGAAAAGAAACTCTTCTTTCTACTTAGGCCTTTAACCTAAAACAAAAGATAATGGAAATGTGAGATTTTTTCTCTGGTGAGGTACCCTTTTACGTACTTTCTATTATTATACCAAAAACAAGGCAAACTTTACCATGGATAACATCTACTTCTGTGAAATCTTAAGAATACACTGAAAAGGTTCACATCAGGACATAATGTTTTTCTTTTTTGTTTTTCTTCTGTATTTTGGAAAATCAATTATTCACGTGGCAAAAACGGTAAAGGATTTTGTTACTTGATAAGCAAGAGGCGTTGGTAAATTCCCAGAAGAGAAAGAAATGAAAAAAAAAAAAAAGAAAGAATTTATGAAGAATAGATTTCAGTTTCTAAAAAAAAAGTGAGATAATTGTCAGTATAATCCATAACTCTTTTGAAAAAAGGAAAGAGGAAAAGGAAACTATTTTTTTTCAATGTTTTACCATTTTTTGTAGAATTTGGAAGAAGCAAAACACCTGTGTGGAATCCAACACAATTGTTGCTTTTCTATTCTTCTCAACTTATATCTCTTTTTCCTCATCTTACCATCAATTGCAGCTGCATTCAAATGAAAGTCACTAATAATTCATCCTTTGCAGCAAACCCCTTTCTTTTCCCTCTGTGTTTTGTTCTTTTTCCTTTTGTGTAGCTCTTTAGTTTTCAAGACGCATTTAATCCATTGCCTAAAGAGGAAATTGCTTAAAGTTTTCCATTACAGTTTTCTGATATAGTTTACTACTCAAACTTATTTTTAACCAAAATTACAGGAATTTGGGCAATGACCAGCCGTACAATGTATTCTTTTCCCTTGTTTACAATCAAGGTCTGTTGTTCAATTCCTTTTGAATGAATATAATCATTTTTACCAAATTGTTTATTAGAACCAATTGATTTCTTCTATTTTGTAGCAAAGATCTCTTTTGTAAATATCTGGAAAAACCATCATATAAAATAGGACCATTTAGTTCTTCTTCTATGTGCCGTGTCCCTTCTGGATGTTGCTGAACATGGCTTTCCACGACTTCATGTCCTTTGTAGGAATTAACGAACTTCGTCTTTTGGCTGCATCTCCTAATCCCTCACGGTACGACGTTAAACTGCATCCGACAGCCAGGCCTCTGATCAGGAGGTTTTCAGGAAGCGTGGAACCACCTTTTAATTGCTGGTGTTCCCAGGTCCACCCTGACCCGGGGTGGTAGCGCCTGTTGGGGTCCCAGCTATGGGAAAATAGTGAACTTCCAGGTCTTTTCAGCACATTGAAACAATGATGTTGCCAACTACACTTTTTTGAAACAATGATGTTGCCAGCTATACGTTTTTGAAACAATGATGTTGCCAGCTATACGTTTTTGAAACAATGATGTTGCCAGCTATAGGTTTTTGAAACAATGATGTTATACTATACGTTTTTGAAACAATGATGTTGCCAGCTATACGTTTTTGAAACAATGATGTTGCCAGCTATACGTTTTTGAAACAATGATGTTGCCAGCTATACGTTTTTGAAACAATGATGTTGCCAGCTATACGTTTTTGAAACAATGATGTTGCCAGCTATACGTTTTGGAAACAATGATGTTGCCAGCTATACGTTTTTGAAACAATGATGTTGCCAGCTATACGTTTTTGAAACAATGATGTTGCCAGTTATACGTTTTTGAAACAATGATGTTGCCAGCTATACCTTTTTGAAACAATGATGTTGCCAGCTATACGTTTTTGATATATTTAGTAAATACTGGATCTGGTATTACATAACCCATAGTGGTTGATATGCCATAAAACTCCGAACAACCAACCAATCTAATCCCTCAGTATCTGTCTATATTTCGCAAGAATACATGGCACTGCGGATAAAGGCGTTAGTTAGATCCAGTGACAGGACCCAATGAGTGTGAGTTCAGTACCTGGTTAAAGCAGTGGAGAACTTGGAGAGGGGAGTTAACAGGAGATAACTGAAATTTAAGCTGTCTCTTTCTGAAGTTAATTAGAAATATCCTTTTTGTTTCCATTTTCTCTAAAATTTTGTACTTGCTCACATGTTTGGGCACGGTATTCTCAGTATCCTTCTGTAGAACCACATTTCTGTTCTCTCGAATTCCTTCTTCTCTGAGATTGTCCAGTATTCATTGGCATTTACCAATATTACATAACATTTCAGTACACATTTATTTGCTTCTAATTAAATTTTCCTCTTTCTTAATACTTTGCTTGACTTTTGAAAGGCATCTTTCGCTATCCCAATACACCTCCAGATTCCAGTGTCACAGTTTTCATCCCCTGTTAAAGCACTTGTTAGATATTTAAATTTTTGTACATTTTGGTGACTCTAATTTGTAAGTTTGGCTGTTTCTTTTGCCAACAACTATGCATTCTGTTTTATGAAATTGATGTTTCTTCGTTTCGTTTCACTTTCTTTCACTACTTGCTGTAGGAGATCTTGTAGTTCCCTTTCTGTTTCTGCTATCAACAAGAGGCTTACAGCCAAATCCTGTTGAAACACTGAGAAGAAATTCTATAAATACAGTGTATTTTGTCAATCAGGTTTATAATTTACAACATGCATTAGTTTAAGGCCACATCACATTCAAACACCAGTTCCCGTATGATCACTGAAGTTAAGCAACATTGAGCCTAGTCAGTGATGACATAGGTGACAACTAAGGAATATCATAGATATTAGATA
This sequence comes from Acanthosepion esculentum, assembly GCA_964036315.1. NCBI lineage: Eukaryota > Metazoa > Mollusca > Cephalopoda > Sepiida > Sepiidae > Acanthosepion > Acanthosepion esculentum. Next base: position 30,933,781 of record OZ038516.1, on the reverse strand, counting down.
GATAGATAGATCCTTGTGCAAATTAATTGAAACAACCACTTTAGTTTCCTTTCTTTCACCATATAGTCAGTTTTAGATTCACTGGAATGACGGTATAATTGATTTTTATTTTTTCCTCAAATAAAGTCAATTGCAGTGGTGTGCAGTAATATGAATCTATTTTTGGGGTGTATGATGAAATTTGTTTGGCCTTGAAAAATATTGTGTCATCTGTTGATTGCATCAGATTTTTTATCACACCCAGGCACTATTGTTTCAACTGTCAATTAGTTGTCCTATGACCATTGTCTGCAATGGATGTTACGTTGTGGAATGGACATACAAAGTACTAACATGTGCACTGTGTCATGCTTCATTGGAAAAAAATTAAAAAAGTAATAACAGAATTATTCATTTTGTTTCAATTAATTTGCATAAGGATGTAGATAGATAGATGGATAGTGAGAGATATATGGAAAGTTTTATATATAAAGAGACTTACAGATATATAAATATTATGAAATGGACAAAGTCTGACAATTATTTAAAGACATTTTTATGTTTAACATTCTTTTTATAGATACAAGTATTTAATTAAATGCTCTGTTTATAATAAACAGTATTAAATAATATTTACCAGCCTGAATGTCCGAGAAATTTTAATAGAAAATATTCGTCCTCTGACAGGATTCAAACCTGTTTCCTATACGAAACCGTCATATAGTCTGACGTGACTTTAACCGAACGATCCTTTGTGTCCGAAACGGTTAAGGCACGTCAGGCTATATGACGGTTCTCGGACATTCAGGCCGGTAAATGTTATTTAATACTGTTTATTATAAACAGAGCATTTACTTAAATACTTGTATCTATAAAAAGAATCTGTCTATATTTCTGAGATGAGGTATTATGTACAGTATTTACATTAGTCGGACTATTGTCCTCATCTTTGTCGCCATTTTTGTCACAAGGACACATGGCACAGTGGATAAAGGCATTGGTTAGATCCAGTGACAGACCCAAATAGTGTGAGTTCAATACCCGGTTCAGGCAGTGGAGAACTTTCAGAGGGAAAATTAGCAGGAGATAACTGATAGCTGACATCCATCAAACATGGCTCGTGGAACTAGAACAGTCTACCCCAGTGATCGAAATAAAGGGTTCAGTTCGAAATTCCAACCACCTGAAGAAGGCCGGAGCGTACAACGGTCGAAACGTTGTGACAAATATGGCGACAAAGATGAGGACAATAGTCTGACTAATGTAAATACTCTATATAAAAAGAATGTTAATGTTAAACATAAAAATGTCTTTAAATATATAAATATATATGAAAAGATTTTGATTGATAGATAGATAGATTGATAGATAGATAGATAGAAACTCATGGCTTGTGGCCAGATCACATTGAAACACCAGTGCCTATATGCTTACTGATGTTAAGCAATGTATGGCAATGAATGTTGTAGAACTTTCTCACAGTGAAGAGGAAACTTGAGGCAAAAAAAATGTGGTTCTACAGAAAGATGCTGAGAATACCATGGACTAAACATGTGAGTAATGAGTAAGTTCAGAAGAAAATTGAAAATAAAGAGTGCTTCTACTTAGAATAATATAAATACTGTTGGAGATTCCAGGACACATCATGAGAAAAAGAGGGCTCGGGGAATATGACACTAACAGGACATATTGAAGCCATTATAAACAGTGAGTAACCTACCAAAGGATAGGAAATTGTGGAGAGCCATGATCGACCACTTCTGAAGGAATACATCAGAGAAAAAGAAGTTCTATAAATACAGATTAAAGGAATCATCCTTAATGTGGTTTATAATTTACAACATAAATTAGCTTATGACCACATCATGTTGAAACAGTGGTTCCTATATAATCGCCGAAGTTAAACTATGTCCAGCCTGGTCAGTGCCTCGATAGGTGATAACTTGGGAATATCAGGTGCTCTCAGCTTGGATGTGCAGGTGGTGAAATGGATAATTGCTTGGAATTGTTAATCAAAGAGCTGATTTTCAATTCTCTTTGGGTTTGTTATATTCACTTAAAGGCAAATATCCTTGAGAAAGGTACAAATCCACCTCTTCTTCCCCCCCAGCTATGGGTTAATTAGTAAAACTTGTATCACTAAATCATTATTATCTCTCACAATAAAAATTCTAAAACTATATTCTGACTTTAAATAACCTCCAAAGCCCTAGAAAATGAATCATTGAATCTGCTATCAACACTGACATCTCCATATCTTATGTTAAGATTGTGGATGCCATTAATGAATCCTGGTAGGACTTGTAATTCTCTCAGAATCACCTCATTGTATAGGTACAATAATTTTGGTGAGAAAAGACATCCTTGTCTTATACTCTAAACTCTTTTAGTGTATTTATTGAATTCATTTTCTATCTGTATGTAGGTGGCTTGCTGCTAGTATAAGTTCTTGATTATTCTAATATCCTTCCCAAATACATCAAGCTTAACTAGAAGATACAACCATTCTTTGTGATATACTTCACTGTAAACATTGGACTTAGTTCATTTCCTTTGTATGGCAGGGAGGTTATTTTTCATGAGGAAATCCCTAAATATAGATTTTTGTAAAAGGTAACAGTGTCCAATAACAAATATATATACATATTGTTTTAATTATTTCAGCCCAAGCAAAGCGATAATGCTACTATGATGCAGGTGGTTACAAGGAGTGAAAGATAATGAGAAGATTTTACTGAGGAGAAGTGAGGGAAAGGACAAAAGAAGAGGGGGTTCTGGAAGACAGAAGATGGCAATTAATGTTGCATTTAAATTTTTGAAGATTGTAGTTGGCAGGGAAGCAAAAAATCAGAAGGGAGTTCCACAAGAAAACAAAATTATTAAAATAGAACATATGGTTGTATCTAACTAGTTCAACAGTAAAATGGTGAGACCTAACTGCCAATCTAGTAGCGCACTTAAATTCATGTTGAGTCACTAAGGAGGAAAGCTCGTCAGGACAATTGCCATGAAAATAATTTTTGAATAGATGGAGAGAAGCCAAATCACATAAATGGGAAAGTGACTGAAGCTGAAAAACCAGATCAGGATTGATTACATTATAGACCCTTCTTTGAATTAATCAAGAATCTTGAGACGTACAGTAGGAGCTCCAGACAAGATATGACAGCAGTATTCAATGCACAGATGAATCATAGATTTAGAAATATGCAAGAAGAATTCTGATGAGAAAAATTCTCTGGCATTGCATAGTAAAGTAACTTTCCTAGCAGCAGACCTAATAATTGATTCAATATAAACACTCCACTTCATGTCAGTGGAAACGGTGAGAGTGAGAAGGCTCAACAGGTTACTCTCATGGAGGTTAGCATCAGCCATGCTGATGGAAGGCAGAAAGAATTCTCTCAGACAATTAATGGAGAGCAGTTCAATATAGACAAGGCATTTAATTACATTAAAAAGGTAAAAGGGATTGTCAGTGGTCAGGAATTAATGTATGCAGGATTGAGAGAATAGAGCTCTTATATTTATGGCATAAATATGTTGCTAATGATTTTCAGCATAAGAAAGAATTCAAAATCATTTTAATATAGACAAGTTATTTCATACTATTACATATGTTAAATTACATCCACGTCATGGGTAAGACGATAAACTACGTCCAGCAGCAAGGCCTTTTGATTAGGTGGTTTTTAGGAGTGTGGAACCACCTCTTAATTGCTGGTGTTCCCAGGTCTACCCTGACCCGGGGTGGTAGCACCTGTTAGGGTCCCAGCTATGGGCAAATAGTTAACTATTACCAGCAATACTTTTTTGAAAACAATTATTACCAGCAATACAATTTTGAAGGAAAAATATTACCAGAAACAGATTTTTGACAAAACAAAATATTACCAGCAATAAAAAATTTTGTCAGCATTAAATAACCCATTGAGGTTGATATGCTGTAAAACAAAATAAACCAAACCAATGTAAACCAAAGAATACATATTCTATTCATACGAATCTATACTAAAAATGTTGTCAGCATTAAATAACCCATTGAGGTTGATGTGCCGTAAAACAAAATAAACCAAACCAATGTAAACCAAAGAATATATATTCTATTCATACGAATCTATACTAAAAATGTTGTCGGCATTAAATAACCCATTGAGGTTGATGTGTCGTAAAACAAAATAAACCAAATCAATGTAAACCAAAGAATACATATTCTATTCATATGAATCTATACTAAAAATGTTGTCGGTATTAAATAACCCATTGAGGTTGATATGCTGTAAAACAAAATAAACCAAACATATTACATATATTGAACACCAGGAAGAAAGGGATTGTCACTGGTCAGAAATAATTGCAAGCATTGCCAAATAATAATAGTAATGGTAATAGTTTTTATCAGTAAACATTTTCGGAATGATTTTTACTATTGGAGAAATATAACTAAATGATATTAATATATTATTGTGTCAAAAATAAGGAAAAAATGGGATTGTCAGTGGTCAGGAATGAATGCAACCATTGTTGGTAGAATAGGGTTATTATATCTATAATGTAAATGCATAGCTAATTATTTTACTATATAACAGCATGGAAAATTTGAAAGAAAGGGATAAGCTAGTAACTATATCTATAATGTATATAATGAAATTATGATACTAATGATTCCCATGAGAGGAAAGCATTAAAATTAATTTTAATATATACAGGGATGGACACATGGCCCAGTGAATTTGGTTGAATTAATTCGGTGGCTTAATCGAATGTTCCATAATTGGAGACACAGCAGAGGTGAACAAAAATTTGGAGAATTGAGTTACTAAAGGGAAATAACTGAAACTGACATATCCAGAAAAGGCATGGCATGTGGAACTAGAACAATCTGTCCCAGGTTTGGTTTGAACATATTGAATTCCAACATATATCCCCTGAAGACAGGTGCATACAATGGCTGAAATGTGAATATGATAACAGTCTGAACAATATAAATAGAAAGACATGCATTGCAAATAAGAAATGAATTGTCAGGAATTAATGCAAGCATTGATGATAGAATAGGGGCTATTACGGGTACAATTTAAAATGCATTTCTAGAAACATTTAAAATAATTTTAATATAGACCGACCTGTATCGCAAATAAGGGATTGTCATGTTGAGGAATTAGCATAATTATTACAGACGGAATAGAACTAATATGTATGTTTTTTGTATTGTATTGAAAATCAGGAAGAAAGGGATTTTCCATATTCAGGAATTAATGCAAACATTGACGGAATAGAATTATTTTATGTATAATGTAAAGACATTGGGAATGATTTTAATGTATGAATGCAATGAAAATTAGGAAGAAAGGGTGTATCAGTTGTCAAGAATTAATTCAAGCATTATTAACAGAAAAGATTTATTAGATATTTAATGTACATGCATTGCTAATGATTTTACTATTATATTATAAAGCTGGAGGCATGGTGAAGTAACGGATAGTGGCTTGGATTGAGAAATCAGAGAGCTGAGTTCGAATTCCAGTTGAATCCATTACATTCACTTACATGTTAATACTATTGGGAAAGGTATGAATGCTCTTCTTCCCCACTCCCTCCGCAGCTATGAGTAAATAGCAGGACAGACCAAGTTCTATAGCCTTGGATGGCAACTGGTCTACTGCAGAAAGAAATGGCAAACTACAGCGGGGAAAAAACTGCCTCATCAGTCATGTATCAAAAGATACATGATCACCTAAGCATGTATCAGACATAGCACATAACTGACTGATTGTAAAGCTATAAACATCAAGGAGAAAGGTATTGTCAGAGGTCATGAATGAATGTAAGCATTACTGACTGAATAGGGCTATTATATGTGTAATAAATAAAATTACTATAAAATATAATGAAAGCCAAGAAGGAAGCGGTTGTCAGTTTTCAGGAATAAATGCTAGCATTATTGAAAGAACAGAGCTATTATAGGTATAAAGGGCTTTTATATACATATATCATATATGTATATAGAGGTATTATATATATAATGTAAATGCATTGCTAATCATTTTACTGTAACATATATTAAAAGTCAAGATGAAAGGGATTGTCAGTGGTCAGGAATTAATGATTTTCGTATTAAATATATTGAAAGTTATTAAGAAAGGGATTGTCAGTGGTCAGGAATGAATGCAAGCATTACTGATAGAATAGGGCTAATATATGTATTAGATGTATCATTATGCCACTTATATATAAGATATTGTATAATTTATTGTTACTGATACAGTTTGTCTAAGAACAAAATTAGCTATCTAAAATTATTATTTATTGTTGGCTGGTTTTTTGAAAGAATCAATTTAATAAATATATTAAGTCTATTATTTTTTATTTTCTAGTAATAGTTTTTATCTCTACCAGCAACAAAGCCCACAATTTCTCATAAGCCAATCATTTTTCTCTTTTTTTTTAGCTGATCTTTTGCAAAACGCCCAGGCAAAGATAAAAAGCATTACTTTTTAGTCAAATGAACTTTCGTAGCTTTTAAGATCACTGAAAATTGACTATTGGAATTCTCTTTTATTATTTTATTTCGTTTTGTATTTACATTTTGCGTTCACATTATTTTGTTGTATTTTTTTAAAATCTTTTTTCCCCCTTTTTTGTGCGGTGTGATTTGTCACTAGATTTGGTAAATATAGGAGAATTTCTTTTTTTGGCAATCATATTTCAAAATTTGGCAATTCAATCTTATTAGATTAGAAAAGTGTTTCTGATCTGATATAAGCATTTCAATTTTATTATTTCTCTCTTTCTCTCTCTTTCTCCATCTATCTATCTATCTATCTATCTATATATATATATATATAATATTATATTATATTATATATATATATATATATATATATATATATATATATATTAGGTTGGTGCAAAAATAATGTCGTTTTTTGACGTTCAACTTCATGTGAGAAAACAACAATATTTTTGCACCAACCTAATATATTAGGTATGTATATATATATATATATATATATATATATATATATATATTAGGCATGTCTGATTGATTGAATAAATTACAAACATTATGACTGCTTATTTTCATCATTATCCTTTCATATTCACAAATATTTTTCTGTATATTACAATTGAATAAGGCAAGAAATGCACTGTAACAGTGGTGAGAATTACTTCTATTTCCCTAAGTACTTTCCATCTCCTCCTGAGATCATCATCAGGGGTGCAACTGGTAAGGCAAAAACTATTTGTAGCTATCACTGCTAATTTTTTTTCTTTTTAATTTAAATGCTATGGCTGACAGTTATTATTTAGCATTCAGTAGGACATAAAGAGTTATCCATTATGGAATTTTTTTCTTTTATGTTGGAATGTCAGGAATTAAAGAATAAAATCTCTTCTTTTTATAGGCATTTTAGGACATTATTACCATATTCGTAGCTGATTCTATTCACTGCTAGCTTCAATATTTTTATGGAGATTACTTTGAGGATCTGCAGTTTTAACTTGTTATTTTCTTGGTGTAGGATTGTTGTGTTATCAATCAGTAATTTTTTTTATACTGTGAATGTAGATAGAAATGTTGGTGTAAATCTCTTGCAATGCACGAATGTTCAGACATATGTAGTGTAAGACGTGATAATGTAGTTGTCATATATCTAACATATATATTTGTTTTTCTGTCAGAGATACATTCTCCCAAGGAACATTTGAATTGATATATAATGTTAGTTTTACATAATACATCAGTTTGTGAGGAGGAGTTATTGTGATATTGTTATTGTAATATGCCTATAAAACAGTATTCATGCTTTAATGACATTTCAACATAAAAGAAAAAATTCCATAATGGATAACTTTTCATGTTCTGATGAACAGTAAAGCATAACTGTCAGACATAGCATTTAAATGCAAAAGAAAAAAATAATCAGTAATGGATAGCTACACATAGTTTTTGCCTTACCAGTAGCACCACCGATGATGATGATCTCAGAAAGAGATGGAATGTACTTGGGAAATAAAAGTAATTCTCGTTGTTACTGCGCATTTCTTATTGAATTGTAGAAAAAATATTCGTGAATATGAAAGGATTATGATAAAAATAAGCAGTCATAATGTTTGTAATTTATTCAGTCAGAAAGACCTAAAAGAGAATTTGCTGCCTAAATACACACACACACACACATATATATATATATATATATATATTTCTGTGTAATTTGGCAGCAACTTTTCTTTTAAACATGTTGTATTGAATGTCAAAGACAACATAGTCCTGCATATTCTCTTTTGAATTTTCTCATATTTTCTAATAAGACTTTTTATTTGAAAATTATATCAAAATAAATATTGTCCGTAAATTACAATTACGTATTACGGACAATATTTATTTCGATATAATTTTCAAATAAAAAGTCTCATTAGAAAATATGAGAAAATTCAAAAGAGAATATGCAGGACTATGTTGTCTTTGACATTCAACACATGTTTAAAATATATATATATATATATATATATATATATATATATATATATATATATATATATGGGGGAGGTATTTGTAGGGTGTATAATAGTATTCAAAACAAAAGTGAAAATAATGAGACAAAGTGTAGAAATTTATTAATGATGCTTTATGCCAAAGCGTGCATGCTCGCTTTGGCTTCCTCAGGTAAGAAAGGCAAAACTGTGTGTGATAAAAATGCCTACGATCTTAGTGAGAATCATAAATCAAATTAATTCCCAATGCTTGTCACTCCTTAATTCTGGATATTGGGAGGTGATAAGCTAAAGTAATTTAATTTAACTTAATCTACCATTAGTAGAGAATATTGATTTCTATTGTTCCAGGTCATTCTTATACAAACAATGAATACCTATGTCATCAGCATACACCAAACCTGTCATCAACAGTACTCTGGCTGCTGCAGGGATAACAAGAATTCTGTTTTCTATTAGTATATTTGTTTGTGATGGGATATGGAATGTTTAAATGAGCAATGCTTTTACATGCATAGAGCATAGTTTAGGTAGAAATTAAACAGATTAGAGCTCTCATTACTTCCCTTGTAGTACTCCTGATGTCTTAGTGGCATTATCACCTTCTTTGGGGTAAACTGATTAAAAAAACATATGATGAAAGTAAATTTATACATTATTTTTTATTTTTGGGAATTTACAACAAAAGTATTAAACACTATTTATTTATTCGATTGTTTATTTACAAGAATAATTTTATATTTACAACATTCTAAAACTAATACAATCGTATTAAAACTAAGTCAATGCAATTTATCATTTACCAATTCATAAAGTGTTATATAAGAATAAAGTGTCGCTGCTGACCCTTGAGTTTGAACATAGATCGCCAGTGAGCAAACATAGGCAATCCCATTTTTTAATTTTTTTTTTTTTTTTTAATCTTATCACCCCAAGCAAGGCTGGATTCTTGCATTCATTCCTGACCACTGACAATCCCTTTCTTCCTGATTTTCAATGGGTTTTTTTTTAAGCTTTTCACAAGCCACTAGCATGCAAGGGGTTACAGAAAGTTTGGAGGAAGAGCAGATAGGAGTGGTAAAGGAGAGGATGTGGAGAAAGATAGTGGATCGATCAAGGCAAGGGGGTTACAGAAGATTTGGAGCGAGAGCGGATAGGAATGAAAGGTGAAAGGATGTGGAGAAGGGAAGTGGATAGATCAAGGCAACTGGAGATGTCGATTGACGTTACACTTAAATAGTTGGAGATTGTATTTGTCAGGGAAACAGGAATAAGGAAGGGAGATGTGCGAGACGTGAAGCTATTGGAGTAGAAGAGACGTCTACATCTAACAGTTTCAACGGTGAAGTGGTGGGAACGGGATGCCAGCCTCGTAGGACGTTTAAATTCATGAGGCCTAGGAACCAGCGAAAGCAGCTCATCGGAGCAATTACCGTGAAAGTATTTGTAAAAAAGACAGAGCGAGGCAACGTTGCGTCTGTGAGAGAGCGACTGCAGACGAAGCTGACTACGTGACCATAGTTGAAACGCAAAAGTAGAAAGTTGCATGACGTCTAAATGATCACCTTTTTCCACTCTATCCTCTAGTACTATATGGAGCGCTATTCTTGACTCTATTCACTATACTATTTCTCTATTCAGATCACTATACGGATTACTATTCGAGAAAAGAAAAAAAAAGAATCAAAGAAAGAAAGAGAGGTAAAATGAACATACATGACACGGAGAGAGAAAGCAATCAAGAAAGAAAGAAAGAAAAAAGAAAGAAAGAAAGAAAGAAAGATGAAGGGCATGGAGAAACAAATAATGAAATCCAGAAAGAAAGAAAAAGGTAATATAGAAAGAGAGAGAGGGAGATAGATGGAACATAATAAAGACAGATGTAGAATTAACGATATCAAGTGAGAAGGGTTTATTAAATGCATCATGAAATATTTTAAACATAGAATAAAAAGAAATGGAATAATCAAAGAAAGAAAGGAAGAAAAGATTGAGCGTATCATGTGATAGAAAGAAACAACTAAATGAAAGAAAGAAAGAAAGAAAGAAAGAAAGAAATAATGAAAGAAAGAAAAAAGAAAGAAAGAAAGAAAGACAGAAAGAAAGAAAGAAAGAAACAGACAAGCAAACAAAGAAACAAAGAAACAAATACGGAGAATCATTACTAAGCGGACAGAGAAAGTGAAACATGTAAAGAAAGAAAGAAAGAAAGAAAGAAAGAAAGAAAGAAAGAAAGAAAGAAAAGAAGCGAGTACTATTAGTGTGAGGGATATTCGAAGGCATCTGACACTAGTATTGTTCAATGGTGTACTATAGTTATATCTGTAATTACAAAATCTCTACTACAACGAGTACTCTTTGGCATTACAAAAGTGGCAAGGAGTGTTTGTTGACATCACAAAATAAAGAAATAAATTAGAAAACAATTTTTTATTCATAAATTTATAAATATTCACTAAATTTTTATATGAATCCACTATAAAGAAATCCTTATTATTTACCATTTTATAGAGTTTGAATTGATTAGCAATTGCCTGATTTGTCAGCCATTTCAGTCAACAACGTAATTGATGTAATGGAATAACCTGTCACCCCATGAGTGACTACACTATAGGTAGTAACTACCTATAAGTATCTGTAAGTCAACGGACTACAGAGACTAGCCGAAATCTTTTTCGGTTAGACGGTCAAACTCTCTGCCTCTGAGCAGAGAGGAACCTGGACGAAGGGCAGAATCTTGTTTGGGGAGGTTGACCAACCCGATCCCATTATGCGGGTTCTACGGGCATTTTTTGGCCGAGCCTATGGGCTCGGAAAAACCATGTTAAACCTGGCTTTGTGCCACATGCAACCCGGGGCAGTGGGAGCTAAATATACTAGATGGAATCTTTGCCAGTTGTGCTGGTCAACCTCTCTGCCTCTGAGCAGAGAGGATCTCCAGACAAGGTTATGCTGAAGGGCAGAGTCTTGTCTCAGGAAACAGCTACCTGACTCCGTTTTATACGGGGTCTACGAGAATTTTTGGCTGAGCCTACGGGCTCCGGTGCCCCACATTAAACCCGGCCTAGTGCCATATCTGATTGCATGGGGGGGTTAGTAAATACAGTAGCTGGGATCTATTGAGTACAACTCAGACTTACGTGAGAACTAGTGACCTTCCAATAGTAGCACTCACTACTGGATTGACTTGTGATGACCTTGTACATAACTTTACCTTTACTGGTTTTTCACAATAAACCTTTACTTATTTTATTCACCTTGTTTTTCAAGTATGTATTCCTGTTAGCACGGAATATAAGAGTAATAAATAGTGTAACTTAATCTAATAAATAAATAGTGTTTTTGTTGCCAATTCTCAAGAACAAAGAAAATGTATAAATTCATTTTCATATGTTTAGGTATTATTTTAAAATTCTAATCATTGCTTTTTAAAACAATAAAAATTGCCAAGGAGTGAAAGTACGTCAAGGGAAAATTACCATTATCATTGTGCATTATATGATTCCATCTCTACTCACAGGTTCAGCATGTCATATTACAAGAAACTGTGTTTTATCCATGTGTCAAGAAAGCATCTTCTATTTATGGTGTCTCTCCAAAAACTGTATTATATGGACTTCTTTTACTGACCATTAAGGATCACATAACTGACCAAGTATGGGGCTTACTAATTAGGGAAGAGGAAGGAAAGTTGACCCAATATAATTAAAGTGAAAATGTGTATAAAATGTACTCTTTATGCAAATTAATATTCATATTTTTTTTACCTATCTGACATGCGTGTTTATGCAATATTTTCCATCCATTCAAGAGTTAATGGAAAGCTCTCAAAATTTAAAACATGTTAGGAAAGTATATGGTATATAAACACAAAACCTAAATCATTTACAAAGACAGTGTATCCAATTTCTTTTGGAAGATTCCTGGGTGACATTTCTCTCATTGGTTTCTTGACACAAGCACCTGGTTCTGACCAATTCTGAAAATGTCATCTCGAAAACTCTTTCACTTTCTGACAAGTACATGTCACTCAACATTTAAGACATCTGCCTGAATGGCTGGAGACATTACCAAATTTGATCTAAACTCGATACAAAATGACTTGTTTGTAATTAAATATCTGCCTCTAGAAGTTATTTCCTCTTGTTCTCCACTACAAGAAGGAAACTGAAGATGGCTGCAAAATACAATGGCTGAAAGACTGAGCATTACATTCAAGATGAACATCCAGGTCTGAATAGCAAACCCTATGATAACGACAATTACTCATCTCAAAAATTAATCTCAGCTTACTAAATATCTGTATCACGCAAGAGCAACTCAAGGTAGAGGTTTACTGAATAAATGTTGTTTAGTATCACATAAAGTCAATAATGGTTCTTGAAAAGCTCAAGATTGTAGTGATCAGGGAAGCATCCTCTTGGGAGCCTGTTTCTGAAAGGAATGGTTCTTGGAAAAAATATGTACAAATTGGTTCATTTCATCTTGTTGGCATTTGTCTAATCAGCTTTTTGTTTTTTATCTGAGTGTCCTGATCATCACAATCATAACATGTTCAAGTCTAGGGCTAACAGTTACCTTCCCCTCCTGTCCACATAAATTACTTCTTACTGTAACCCTCTAACTCGAGTGGCTCCCGGGACTTGTACAAGGTGAATCACGTTGTAAAAAGGATACAGAAAATTTAATGGATGGGGTAAGTAAACACTGAAGGAAGTCTTAAAGAAAATGTCAACAGAAAGAACTCTTTATATTCAAAATCAGGAAAAGAGAGCTGAAGATACTTGGACACATACATGAGAAAGTAGGACTTGGAAAACTTAACGTTCACAGGGCATATCAAGGGTAAGAGAACCACTTACCTGATGAGATTGTGTGAATAGATAGCTGAACAGGGAGCCTCAGAAAAGGAGAAAAGTTCCTAAGAGCCACAAGAAATTAAAAGTTATAGTGTTGTAACCTAAAGAAGGTTACTGAATAGAATAATCACATAAAGGTTGGTTGCATGATAATACTTAGGACAAGAACAACACATATAAGATTCACCAGTGGTGCATAGAAGAAGCAGTCAACTGCTAGAAGTGAGTCAAGTGAATTCCATAATAAATCTCAAACTGCAGACCCGCAGACTGTATCTACCAACTGCCCCACACAGTCAGATGTGGCACAAGGCTGAATTTAATGTGGGGGTTCCGAGCTGGTAGGCTCAACCGAAACTTCTTCATAGACCCCATGTAAAACAGGGTTGGGTAGGTGTTTCCTGAGACGAGACTGCCCTTCGATATAGCCCCGTCTGGCGATGCTCGCTGCCCGAAGGCAGATAGCTTAACCAGCCCAGCTGAAGATGAATCTCCAACTGCAAGCCGGCAGCCCAACACCTACAGTATTCACTACTGTATTTATGGAATGGGGGCATACCCATTATCATCTGTAGGTATGCTACAACATATAGAAAGCCATGTTCGCCCATATCATGAAGGGGTGTGGCAAATGGGTTTTCCACAAAAACTAGAGAAAGATCTGATAAATTTCAACTGGCAGTAAAGCTAACTGTTTGGTTAATAAACACCAAAAGTTTGTTTTTTTTTATAAAGGAATGGCTAACCTCAAAATTACTAATAATTTTGAATAAATAACATGAATTATGCAGATTGATACTTAAAGTTTGACAGTTGGATAATTTGTCAATCACACTGGCTATTAAGGCAGATATTTGGAGATACTGGGTGATATTCATTGCCGCCAAAAGTGGTATATTGAAGATGTCAGTAGTCTGACAACCAGCAGAATCCAGATAATCATTATTGATTGATAAAGCGATATTTGGTTGCTTTTATAGAAGCGGTGATCATAAAATGAATGGCTTGTCTGTAATTATAAGCATAGAAACAAAGGTTTTAAAAACTCAGCATAGACAAGACGAGAGAGCAGCTGGTTGCCGAAGAAACAGGTACAAGAACAACCTCAAATAAAACCTGAAATGAGATAAACTTCTTTTCTTTTTGTTTTTAACTGTTGTTCTCCACCCAATATACAATGCCCAAGAGCAACTCAAGGTAGAGGTTTACTGAATAAATGTTGTTTAGTATCACATAAAGTCAATAATGGTTCTTGAAAAGCTCAAGATTGTAGTGATCAGGGAAGCATCATCTTGGGAGCCTGTTTCTGAAAGGAAATGTTCTTGGAAACAATATGTCCAAATGGAATTTCCTTCATACCGATGGAATATGAAGATAATAAGGAAGATTCAAACCTGTATTCCCTGTAAAGGTTTGAACTGGTGGAAATAAACATTTCTGAACAAGTTGAACATTAAGCATATCCTCCATATCAGAGCCTAGATTTAATGAGGGCATTTGATAGGTGTTTCCTTTCTAACCTTTTGCTTAAGATAGTGTGGAACGTCAACATCATGATTATAAATTTTTTTTCAATTTATATGAGTGATCAATTTGAATTGTTGCAGCAATTGGAAGTCATCAAGGAATGTTGTCTGTAGGAAAAGGATTGTAGGGTGAAAAATAATTCCTCACCCATATGAGTTTGATGCCCACTATTCTATCAAGGCGTGGTGCCTCCTTGAGGGGACACCCATTCAACGGGACTGTCAGCAGTTCAGGGTCTGATAATATTAAAAGAGATACAACCAAATGTTAGCAAAGCCACAAAGACAGCATATTTGATATTATTGAAGTTCCTCTACCTGCATCAGTCTGATATCCATTTTATAACTCATATCCGAGGCAGTCCTTCCTGCTACACACACATCCATCATAAATAATTGTTACTATTTTGTAATATTCCAATTCCCAGATGTTACTGAAAATTCTCAAGTGCTTGTTAAAAACAGATAAAAATTTTGGCAAGAGAGTTTTTTTTTTCTCTTGATTTTGCTGAATCGTTCTCTCCTGTGTTTTGGTGTATGCGGGAATCTTTTTTCTTGTCTTCCTTTGAAAGCATCACTAGGTCTTCCATATGAATATTTCTCAACCAATTCCAGAGAAATACAACAGACAATAGATTCCAAATAAAAATATTGTGGATATTTTATCCTGCCAGTATGATAGGCTTCCAAAACTGTCTCACACAGGATTCATAAATGTGAATGTTTATTGATTATCCTAATATAATTATTGATTATTGATTGAAAGACAAACAGAAACTCAAACGCTCCAAATACCCGAATATACTTTTATTTATATATATATATATATATATATATATATATATATAAGGGAATATTGAAGTCAACACTCAGAGGCGACAGTCAGTTTCATGTTAGACACAATTGTCAGGCCGATTGCATCTCGCATGAAACAGCCTCTAAATCTGATATTGAGCACTTTATCCCATAAATATAGCACACCTTAAAACTATATTTCTTCATATATATATGTATACATATATATATATTAATAAGTACATATATACCTACATTTAAAGTATGACTCAGAGTTTCCTGCTTTACCCATTCATATTATATATATATATATATATATGTGTGTGTACTTATATATATATATATATATATATATATATATATATATATATATATATAAGTACACATATACCTATGTTTACAGTATGACTCAGAGTTTCATGGTTTACCCATTCATATTATATATATATATATATATATATATATATATATATATATATATATATAAGTACACATATACCTATGTTTACAGTATGACTCAGAGTTTCCTGCTTTACCCATTTATCAGGTACAAAAATTTATGAACTGTTCGATATGGTTCTTATTTTTTTAAATTCTGGTTCTCATGGAAGCAACACTACATTGTATGTGGATAAAAAGTTCAAGATTATTATAAATATGATATACTATTGGGGTATATATATTGAAAATATGGAGTGTTAATATCGAAAAATAAACTAAGATATTTAGTAAGTTTAAAAGGGATATTGATCCGTTAATGTATATTGAGTCAACGGATAAGATTATAAGATTATTATAATACGGATTATTATAATACGGACTTTAAAAGCTGGCAGTTACCAAATAAAAAGCATGTATAAACAAAAAAGAATATAAGGTAAGGAAAAATAAAAAATAAAAACAATTATAAAAAAATAATGAAACAAATTAAAAAATAAATAAAGGGATTGTGGGCTATAATAAGCATTAAATGCTAGGATGGTGCAAGGGAGATAACAGAGTCATAAAAGTATGTATATATGTAATTCTTAATATATACTTTATAGCTCTGATTAATTACATTGAGCACCGTTTTGTCTACATCATTGATTAAATAAATACTTTTTTACTTATACTGTGTATGTAATTGCTCACATATATGGTTGATCATATCTTTTTATTTAGTTCATTTCTCTCTCTCTCTCTCTCTCTCTATATATATATATATATATATATATATATATATGCACATTTCATTAAAAACGACTGACAAGGTGCTTTTATTTAGTTTTTTATATAATTTCTCGTGCGATCTAATAATGTTTTTCTTTTCAGATGATAAATTATACAAAAAATTGTCCGAATGTTCTTTTTATCCGACCGCTTTCGGCTATACATTTAGCCATTTTCAAGGATTATATTTCAACTGTTAGAATTAGAAATAGTTTGTTATATGTATGTTTTATAAAATGTTTCATTTTTTTTTTTTCATAAAACATACATATAACAAACTATTTCTAATTCTAACAGTTGAAATATAATCCTTGAAAATGGCTAAATTTATAGCCGAAAGTGGTCGGATAAAAAGAACATTCGGACAGTTTTTGTATAATTTATCATCTGAAAAGAAAAACATTATTAGATCGCAGGAGAAATTATATAAAAAACTAAATAAAAGCACCGTGTCAGTCGTTTTTAATGAAATGTGCATGAAAGAAGGATTGCTGCCTAAATACACCAATTTATATATATATATATATATATGTATATATATATATATATATATATATATATATATATATCAATATATATGCTCCTGAAAAATTTATTTCGGTTGAGCTCTCTGGGGGGATGTGTGGGTTTGTAAACAGTGACTATTATGGCTAATAATGCAAGACTCTTCGGTAAATCGAATCAAGTTCTCTCAGTCACTGTGTGTTTATCTAAAAATAAATACGCTTAAATTCACCTTCTTCTCTGCCGTGCGCCAACGGCTTCAGGGTAAAATTTCTGACTGACGCGAATTCAGCCGGTTTTCGATTCTAGCCAGACGCAACCGGATGTCTAGCCACACTGATGAGCTGTGATACAGCGAAACAGTCTGCCTGTGGATGACAATATATATATATATATATATATATATATATATATATATATATATATATATATATATATTTAGGTAGCATATCTTCATTCAAACATGTTTCATTGAATAATATAGAGATACCATATCTATTTTTATACTGATCTTTTACACTTCTCTAATCAGCTTCTTGATGTTAAGATGGAATTCATCAAGGAAGACACCGTAGTTTTTCTACCCAAGTTTTTTTCGATCTCCTCCTAGATCACATTCATATTGAAGTCCATATAACAAGCATTTAATGCCATTTCTGGGCAGCTTCCTTATATTGGGATGTTTATTTTGCAAAAAACTCCACAGCTACAACGAATAAATTTAAGATTTTAAAATAATTATAACAGACTGTGTTCATGCATATTTTAAAAAGATCACTATCACAATGAAATGCAAACTTTATAACAGTTACAATAAATAAGTTTGTCTTTGTAATTTACTCCTAAGGATGATCTCAATGAAACACACACACACACACACACACACACACACACACACATATATATATATATATCAAGTATGTGGTGCAGTTCAATTTACATTAAATGAATCATTTGGAAATGTGTTATTGTTGACTGTGAAAAATTTTTTTTGACTCGAAAAAAACCTACCTCTACAAAAGAATTCTCATATTACTAAATTAGCACGGTCAAAAAAACCTATTTCGGAGTACATCATAACTTTCGTTGTCCTGTTATTACCTGGATGTAAAAAAGACAAATCTATTTCTATACCTGAGGATGATTGTATGAACAATCGAAAGCTTGTAGTAAAAAAAGACCTTATACAACTGGAATTTATAAACAGGGATCATAACATTCATCAACGGGTTCGAGGTTAATGTATTTTATTAAAAATAGTTTGCGAGAGTGATTCTTGCCATTTATATCATTAACTTCACTATCTGCTTTTTGTATGAATGATTCATGTAATATATATATATATATATATATATATATTTATATGTATAAAGGGAAGAGAGAAAAGTATATATATTAAAAACAAGAGAGAAACCACAAACGTTTTTGGTTGTAATGCAGATTTAAAAAAAATATATATTATGCTTTGTTTTCCATAATTTTGCAACACGTGTTTTGGGTCTCACGACCTTCTTCAGGCAAAGAGTAGAAATTTGCATGCATAATTTTAAAATCAATTAATTTTCCTTATGTTTTTCAATGTTAAACATTCTCGATGTTAAACATACTCTTTTTTGTGTGGTAGTGATACAAATGTCTTTCTTGAAAGACATTTTTGTCACGACCACACAAAATGATTAACATAAGGAAAATTAAGATATATATGTGCGTGTGTTTTGCATCTCCTTAGTTCAACTAGACATCTGAATATCTCAAGCCAGGATTGAAACCCAACTGATTTGGTGTCAGTCAGAGTTTCTACCACTGAACTATTTTCATTTGACAGAATAAAGCAGCTAAATCTAGCGTATTGTATTTTTTTTTACAAAAGTAAACAAATGCCTATTCAGCCAAAGGGCTCTATTTGTTTTACTGAAGAGCTTTGCATTAGTGCTGGTGACTGTTGTTTATAGAATTAGCTTGTCATCGAAGAGTGCTCAATTGAAATATATTTTTAAGAGCTAATGACAAAGTGGAAAAGGTTTTTGTGTGATTCATTTCAGTCTGATGAAGTCCAAAAGGACAAAACATGTCACAGAAAAACTTTTTACACTTTGTCATACTTCTTTCTCCTAAAATTGTTTTTGATAAGTAAAGTGAATTGACGGATACAACCATTTTCTTTCGATTTCTTGATTCCATCAACACAACAATAAAAACAATATCGCCACACGTGACAGTACTTGACGTAATTTTCAGTCAACAGTATGAAAATAGCGTCCTCTAAATTCTTTCAGTTGCTAAGGACATTTTGTTTTATATTATTCGTTACTTTGTTTAATAGTGCCACAGAAAAGTCCACGTTGGACGAAACGCGTCGGCTATGATTTCAGTTTTCTTATTGTCCTTTATATTTATAAATATTGTCTTTTTCTACAGCTTAACTCTGAGAAGTTTGTCATATATATATATATATATATATATATGTAAGCAAATGTGTGGATGTAGATCCGACGGTATGATGAAAATGTGGAAAAGACAAAGCAAAATCCGAATGTATGAGTTTACTGTTTTTATTATGTTTTTGTTTTTGTTATTCTGTCGACGTCAGACGTTTCGGTCAAATAGACCTTCTTCGGGACATGGTTAATGGAGACATAATTATATTAGATTTAAGTTTGATGGAGAGACGATATATCGGTGGCGAGATTAATGCGTGACAAACGTACCGATAAGCTATAGTTTTAAATAGTCCCCCTCACCTTCCACTCAGGACACAATCTTCTTCCCTGTGCGCAGGTCTTCGTAGTTGCCGCCCACGCGACGCCAGCATATCCGACTCTAAGAAAGAATACTTGACTTTAGAATTTCAGTTTTTCTGTTTCTGACCAGTCCTGTATATATCGTCTCTCCATCAAACTTAAATCTAATATAATTATGTCTCCATTAACCATGTCCCGAAGAAGGTCTATTTGACCGAAACGTCTGACGTCGACAGAATAACAAAAACAAAAACATAATAAAAACAGTAAACTCATACATTCGGATTTTGCTTTGTCTTTTCCACATTTTCATCATATATATATATATATATATATGTATATATATATATATATATATATATATATATTTTTGTCATCCACAGATAGACTGTTTCGCTGTTTCACAGCTCGTCAGTGTGGCTAGACGTCCGGTTGCCTGTAGCTAGGATCGAAACCCGACTGAATTTGCGTCAGTCCGAACTTCTCCCACTAAGCCATCAGCTTACGGTACGGGATGAAGGTGAATTTTAGCGTGTTTATTTTTAGATTCGGATAAACACACAGTGACTGACAGTGACTCAATTCTTTCGAAGAACCATATCTGGCAAACTTTGTGAGGCATAGGTCTTACTGTAGACTGAAACACACACACGCACACACACACACATATATATATATATATATATGCTGGTTTACAGAAATATTTGAGAATAGATGAAAATGAAAACAGTTAAGGAATTAAAAAAACTGCTTTTCAGCAGCTGAGTCACCATCCGTTCTTTTTGTTACATCTGTGTTTACCTATTTTGTTGTCCATATCTTCTGCCTAAAAAAAAAAATATATATTTTTCTTTTCTAGCTTTCGTTGCATTTTTTTTCTCAGTCTTCACCTCTAACTTGAATTCTGTGCAACTGTTAACACGAGTTGTTTAAAAAAGGAAACTGTCTGAAGCAAACTTGCCAAAAGTGTATATTAAAACAATATACCAAGAGTTTTTACTAAATTCACAAGGAAAGATATGTTTTTATATAGCATCTGAAAGAAAAGTGTTGATAAAATTTATAAAACCATATAAAATATTTTAAATCCTGCTGATGGAATGATATCATTTTTCAATTATATGTCTACATTAATCCAAGAAAAATAGAAACTTGCTGGATTGTTTGCTTCTTGCGGCCAAGTGTGATCAAATATTTGTTTCTCCTACAAAGTGGGATGCAGGATCAAACCCAGCCAGAGAGTACATTTTCTTTGCGTGTGCAAGCTGATAAATCTAATACACACTGTTTAAAATAAATATCAGGCATCTATTGCAAATATATATATATATATATATATATATATATATATATATATATATATATATATTTAGACACACAGAGAGAATGTGATGAGTAAATTGTAGCCATTTTATATTTTTAATTTTGCACATGCACATTGTTTTTGATTTTGTCAACTGCACAGTACAGTAGGGTCAGTTGGGCACCTCATCAGAAATTTGGAAAAGTCATACTGTACTGTCTGGCATTCATGTCGGAAGCTCCAATACAAATGTTTTAGAGTGTCTTTAGGATTTAGAAAGAGTTGGATGAATCTCATGGTGATTACAAAGGTATGGCAGCTTGGAAAACTAACTCTAATAGTTCTGATAAGAAAAGAATACCTGAATTTATGGTGAGAACCTCACAATCAACATGGAGGCCTACATTAAGTGCCTAGAGGAGGTAGTGCTGTCCTGAGTCAAGAGGGTGGCTGCTGGAAGACCCTATGTCTGGCCACAGGACTCTGCACCATGCCACACAAGGAGGAGAGCCCAGTCATGGCTGTCAGACAATTTCTGCAACCATAGCAACCCTTACATCTGGCCACCTAACTCCCCAGGCTGCAAACCCCTTAATTATTATGTGTTGGGTGCATTTCAGCAAGAGACCAACAAAACTCCTTGTAATACCAAAGATGAACTGAAGGCAAGGATTATGGCAGCATTCAGTAATTTAAACAAGTCGACCATCCAGAATAGTTGCTGGAGACTCCAAAGCCATCTGGAGGCTGTAGTCGAAGCCAATGGAGATTTTATTGAATAAATCTCTTCTTTATTATTTCAAGATATTTTTGTGTCATTTTAGTAAATATATCTGTGAAAATGAGATGTCAGTATTATATTCATTTTTCATAATTTAGATAACCATTTATCCACCCCACATTGCATCTATATATAAATAGCAGACTTAATAGGTATATACATTTTAGATATCCTGAGCAGATTTCTTAACCCCCAAAATGTAGGGCTATACAGGGATGATGGACTTATTTTTATACCTAATACCAATGGTCCTCTAACATCCCAATTACAGAAGAAAATAATTAAGGCCTTCAAATTTCTAGGATTTAAAATCGAAATTTCTTCCAACCTAAAAATAGTCAATTTTCTAGACATTACATTTAATCTCTACAATAACACCGACAAACCCTTCCAAAAGGAAAACCAATCGCCCATATACATAAATATCAACTCTAACCACCCGAAAGCAATCATAAAACAAATTCCAAATACTGTAAATACAAGAATAAACAAACTGTCTTCTAGTAAAACCATTTTTAACCAAAATAAATCAACATATAATCAAGCCCTATTAAAAAGTAAATTTAAACAAACACAAACTATATAGATAAATCAATTAATAACACATCCACTAAGTCCAAAAATAGGAAAAGGAAGATTGTATGGTTCAACCCACCTTTTTGTATACATTCTAGTATTAATGTAGGAAAATACTTCCTAAAACTAATAGACAAACATTTTAGTAAAAATGAACTATTGAAAAAGATGTTCAACAAAATGAATTTAAAAATCATTAGCTCTCACAATAGCAAAATTATGAGAATTTCATGACAATCAACTACAAAAGGATCGTAATACAAACCAAATGAAAACATCTGCCTGTAATTGCAGGACAGGATCTGATTGTCCAGTTGAAGGAATATGCATGGCAGAAAATGTGATATATGAAGCTACAATTTTCCCCAAGTAGAATATTGAACAGAAAAAGATATATATAGGAATATCAGCGGGAAATTGGAAGCAATGGTTTTATAACCATCGCTAGTCCTTCACAAATAGATCTAAAAAACACCAAACGGCACTGTCAAAACATTATTGGGATTTGTTGGAGAGTGGCTTAACCTCACAAGTAAAATGGAAAATCATCTTGAGAGCCAGAACTCCAATAAATTTCAGAGACAGATGTGACTTGTGTATAAAAGAGAAGATCCTAATGATAAAGCATAAAGATCCAGATATATTACTGAACCAACATAATGAGTTAATTTTTAAATGTAGACATAAAAACCACCTCGATCTAACTAAATATATTTAGAAATAACTATATAGAAAGGAAAATATGTTATTTTTGGTTTTAGAAACGATTGTATGCACACATGGATGCGGACACATAATTGTATGTATACAAATATGTAGATGAACTTGAACATTGATATGTGGTTTTATGTGTATATGTATATGCATTTGTATAGAGGTGTATGTATGCATATATATGTATATATGTATTGTAGGTGCATATGTAATATATATATATATATATATATATATATATATATATATATATATATATATTAATAAAGAGAAAGAACAGTAAGATATATAATCCGGTGTTCTTATTAATATTTTTATTTTTTACAAAACAGTGCTCAATGAAAATCTACAGAGCATAACTATTATAAGTTTACTTATTTAAAAATATGCTTCCATCGCTACACAGGAATTACCATGTTTCAAAAACAGAAGCTTAAAATTCAAATTCAATAATAGAATTAAATTAAAGTCCCTAGTTCTGTTTCATTTTCAAGTGAAATTTGGAACCAAAAAATGTAAAAGAATGAAAAGAATATGCAAGTTACCACAACAAAAATGCATATTTGTTTCAACATCTAAAGATGTCATGTTAGGTGGTTAACGGTAGTGGTAATTATTACCATCATTAACCATCTGATGAGATGTCTGTAGATGTTTAAACAAGTGTGCATTTTTACATGATGGTAACTTGCATGTTCCAATGTAACAGTTTATTGTATATATATATATATATATATATATATATATATATATATATATATATATATATATTTACACACACACAGAATAAGGTAGTGTCTTTCCTGCTCAGTAACCTCTTATGTCTCAGTGGCTTTATCACCTTGCCTGAGGTGATGATTAGAAAAAATAGCCAGGTGGGTTAAAGCTTTGGTTAAAATATATCTGCTTTGCTTAGAGTTGAGAGTTCAATCCCTGTCTCATGTAAGTTCACACTCCAGTTCAGTGGAAGAAATAGAAAAACAACATAAAGGATTTTTAAAATCATTTCATCTCCAAGCAAGGCAATAAAGACACTAAGATGCAAAGGGTTACTGAGTGTGAAAGAAATATCAGAAAAAGAAAACTTTTATTAAGGAAAGAGAACAATAAAAGAACAGGAATTAAGAAGACAGACGATAACAATTGACATGGCATTCAAATTTTGAAAGGTCAAAGTTGAATGGAAAGCAAGAGGCTGGAAGACATTTCTATGTAAAAGAAGTGCAAGAGAAGAAACTGTTTGCATAGAATTTAATTCAGTCATTTCAACTGTAAAATGATGAGACCTTGCTACCATTCTAGTCCTGCACTTAAATTCATAAAGTCTAGGTACCATAGAGGAATGTTCATCAAACAATTACCATGAAATTATTTATAGAGAAGGTGAGAGAAGAAACTGTTAGCATTGAACTTACAGTTACATCTAGCCATTTCAAGCATAAAATGAAGAGACCTTGCTGTCAATCTAGTACTGCACTTAAATTCATAAAGTCTAGGTACCATAGAGGAACGTTCATCAGAACAATTACCATGGAAGTATTTATAGAGAAGGTGAGAGAAGAAACTGTTAGCATTGAACTTACAGTTACATCTAGCCATTTCAAGCATAAAATGATGAGACCTAGCTGCCAATCTAGTACTGCACTCAAATTCATAAAGTCTAGGTACCATAGAGGAAAGTTCATCAGAACAATTACCATGAAAGTATTTATAGAGAAGGTGAGAGAAGAAACTGTTAGCATTGAACTTACAGTTACATCTAGCCATTTCAAGCATAAAATGATGAGACCTAGCTGCCAATCTAGTACTGCACTTAAATTCATAAAGTCTAAGTACCATAGAGTAAAGCTGATTAGAACAATTATCCTGAAAGTATTTAAAAAAAAAGTCACAAGGAACCTATGTTAAGGCAGTGGCAAAGTGATTGAAGTTTAGATGTCTGAGATACCAGGTTAGGACCAATAATATTGCAGATTCTTCTTCGTATATTATACAAGAATGTCTAAATACATAGTAGAAGCACTATATTTTCCTTAACCCCAAAATAATATTATCATAAATTGGTGGTGTAATTAAGAACAGCACAGAATTGGAAATTGGAATGCCAATCCCTTTTTCTTGCCATTTTTCCTAAAACATTGAGGCTTACAGCCATATCATATTGAAACACTGGTTCTCATACAGTCACCAAAGTTAAGTAATGGCATGAAAATACCAGGTGCTGCAAGCTTGTGTGTGCTGGTGGTGTAGCGGTTCATGGGAATTGGCGAGCTGAGTTCCAATTCCAGTTGGGTTTGTTATATTCACTTCCATGCAAATACCCTTGGGAAAATTATGAATCCATCACTTCTCCCCCAAATATGGGTTAATTAGTTGGACTTGATTCAGTAAATTATTATTATCTCCAAAAAATTCATACAATCTAAAATATTTGCTGGCTTTAAATAACCTGCAAAAGATTTATAAGCTGTAAAAAATAATCAATCATACGGGTAGTAGAAATGAATATTAGAGAAATGCTAACAAAAAATGATAATTTTGATTAAATAATAATATTGTTTAAGAATATCAATTAAAAATATGTCATCATTTCTGAAAAAGGATAAAAACTTTCTAACTCAAAGAAAAGTTGGTAATTTCATGTTCGGTAATCTATTTTATGTTTTTCATATGATTTAAAAATTTATTTTATTTCTAAAGTTGTGTTTCATCATTATTTCAGATTTTAGCGTAATCATCAAATTTATTTTTCTCATATTTTTCTGTTTTCCAATATTATTGACTTAGAGAAATATTTTGTATTTTTATTCTTGAGAGATTCCTTTCTTAAGTCTCCAGTGGACATCTTCTTTCAACTAGCTTTTACACCAAATGTGGAACATCTGTTAGTTTAACATGTATCATGCAGTTACACTCAGAATATACAGGTGCAGATGTGTTCAAAATCAGAAACAATAAAAGTGGAAGAGAATTCTTAAGAACAAAGAACTGAATGGAGAATGGACAAGAAAGAAAAAAAAATGTGAATTGTTTTTTAATTTTTAGTTTTTATTTTAATTTTCTAAAAACATTTCTGTCTTTTCTTCAAATTTCCGTGACTCACTATTGATTTTTGTTCAGTTTTTTTATGTTCTTGTGTTTCTTTCTTTTCATATATCTTCTTTTCATTGCTTCCTTTCCATATTTCTTTTATTTCTTTGTTTAATTCCATCTTCATTCTTTCATTCTTTCCTTCTTTTAAATTTTCCTTCTTTCTCTTCTCAGTTTTTAGGCTCAGTTAGTTTACAACTACAGGGTGGTCCGAAAGTCTTGTCATCCCTATGTCACTTCCAAACTACAGAAGCTGGTGTCAGCCATCTGAAATAGAAAATTAGATTATGTGGGGGTGACAGAACTTTTGGATGACCCCTTATATTCCTCTTCAGTTTTTGGTTATGATTATGCAGTTTTGTTCTCAGTGTAACCCGGATATAAGAGAAACCCGGGTATAAGAGCGATTTTATCTGGTCCCAAATTAGAGCCTGTGTTAATAAAACAAAATAGACCAAACCCGGATATAAGAGAAACCCGGATATAAGATACTTCTTCTCCAGTCCTGACAACTCTCTTATACAGTGTAACCCGGATATAAGATAAACCCGGATATAAGAGAAAATTTTATCTGGTCCCAAATTACAGCCTGTGTTAATAAAACAAAATAGACCAAACCCGGATATAAGAGAAACCCGGATATAAGATACTTCTTCTCCAGTCCTGACAACTCTCTTATACAGTGTAACCCGGATATAAGATAAACCCGGATATAAGACAAAATTTTATCTGGTCCCAAATTACAGCCTGTGTTAATAAAACAAAATAGACCAAACCCGGATATAAGAGAAACTCGGATATAAGAGAAACTCGGATATAAGAGACTTCTCCTGTCCCAACAACTCTCTTATATCCGGGTTACACTGTATTTCAAATTTCTTTCCTTCTGTTCATTTTTCATCTCTCCTCCTCTTCTTTTTCACAATGTTTCGTTCATTTATTTCTTTTCTTCACTTCCATTTATCCTCTTTCAATTATTTTCTTTCTTCTTTCTCTTTCTTTTTATGCTTTCCCCTTTACTTCAATTTCATTTTTTCCCATGTTTTCTCTTTCATTTTCATTTTCTAATTATTCTCTGATTTTACCCAAAAAGTATTTTATTCCTTTTCTTTCTATTCATTGATGCTTCTTTCACAGTTCCTTTCTCCTCCCATTTCCTCTTTCCAGCCAAGATCTTATTTTCTTTTGTTTCTTTTGTCTCGTCAATCTTTTCCTCTTGTCTTCCTTCATTACTCCTCCTTGTACACATTTTCACTTCTTTTTTTTTATATTTTCTTTCATCTTCTCTCTCCTAACTCTCCTCAGGTTCCTATCTTTCATTTAGTTATACTGAATTTAACGTTATTTTATCAAGTGAGTTTGATAAATTCACTTATGTGCAAATACCTTTGGGAAAGGTATGAATCTATCTTTCATCCCCAGCTATGGGTAAACAACAGGACAGGCTGGGTCCTATAGAATTGGGTGGTAACCAGTCTAAGAGATGGAAAAACTCTGACTTCAAAACCTACAACTAAGACTCAGAAACCAGCAATTGGCAAAGTGTGGTGAGTACAGCTATGTCTCTGAAGACATGGTCAATCAGGGAGTGGTTCCTCCAAAAATTATGAGTAGGCCCTGGATGTCTAAGTCTGTGTAAATTCCTTATTATCTTCTGTTTTCCTCTCTCTTGCTCTTACATCTTTTCTTTTCCAAATCTTTGTCTCTTTTCTAATTTCTAAATTTTAATCTTCCATTGTTATTTCTTGTTTTTCTTTTAATCACTTCATCATAAGCAAGATGATAAAGCCACTAAGATGCAAGGGGCTATTGGGAGTGAAAGAGAATGAAAAGACTTTGGAAGGAGCCAGAAACCCAGTCCTAAACAGAAAACAGGGGAAAAATTTCCACTTCTGTTTAAAAGACTGAGGAGGTCTGTGAACCGGGTGATAAACAAAACTACCCACTCCTATTGAGGAGAAAAAAAGAAAAAAAAGTCAGTAAATAATTCAGTCAGTTATGTGCCAATGTGTGATACACGCTTACACTGACAAGGCAGATTTTTTCCCGCAGTAGGTTGCCATTTCTTTCTGAGGTAGACCAGTTGCCATCCAAGGCTATAGAACCCAGTCTGTGCTGCTATTTACCCATATCTGGGGGGAGAAGAAGAGGATTCATACCTTTCCCAAGTGTATTAGCACGTAAGTGAATGTAATGGATTTGACTGGAATTCAAACTCAGCTCTCCGATTCCTCAAGCTGAGCCGCTATCCATTACACCACTGTAAATAAAATTTCAGAGTTCAGATGGAGACATCAGAATTATATATTTGAAGTAGACTTTAGAATTGGTAACTTGGAAAATTTTCTAACTAGAGCATAGCATGATGAAAACGGCCCCAAACTTGATAAAAACAAAGTTTTATGGTCAAAATGTTTATGTTATTATTAAGAGAAAAATTATTTTTTATTATTTTAGTCAGTTTTGTAATCCTTTTTTAGCATGTTCGAAATCATGGTTGAAATCCTGCATTTTTTTGTGTCAACAGTGTGCCAAAGATTACTATAGGCAGTTTAGCATCAGATGGAGACATCAGAAGAATAGAGTTGTAGTATACTTTAGGAGGAAACAAGAAAGCCAATTGTAAACAGGAAACAAATATGGAGAGGTGTGTGAACTCGGCATTAGGTAAAATCTATTGCTGTCCTATTTGATTCTGCTATAATTCTACAGTAACTCATAATCATGAGTCCAACTTGATTTATTGCAAGAAAGCTAGAATTTCTCACCACCATTTTTTCTCAGTTTTCATTTTTCCCCTTTTCACTTCTTTCTTTCTTTCTTTGGTTTTCTCTATTTTTCCCTTTTCTCTTGTGTTAAAAATTGATTGATGAAAAACCTTTTCAAAGTCCATCTGCTCATCCTTACTCTTCCTTTGTTCTGAGCCTTTGTCTATTTTGCCTTCCTTTTCATACCTTTTGAAAGATTCCAGCTCAAGCTCCAACATCGGAGCTACATCATCTTCTACTTCAAAACTACTTCAGATCTATAATTACAATATAAGCTTTCTCCTTCCTAATATTTGTTCGTGTTCTCATTCAAATTATATAATTTTTTTCATTATTCATAAGAGCCACAGTCTTTTCAAGATGCAGTTTTCTGAATTTGATTTTTATTAGATGAAACATTCTCAACTATTATTTTTAATCTTTGCCTATTGTTTACTTTCACTTTCATTTTTATATGGTGTATTGCCAAACGTCAGTATTTATTTTCATCTTCACTTACATACAATGAAATATTCGCAATCATGATTATTATGTTTTATTAGTATTTTCTTCCATCTCTATTTTTAATTAGATGAAGGCTTATGTTGGACAAGGCTTCATGTTCTTATTGTTTTTTGACTTGTATTTACTTTCACTTTCATTTTTTATTATATAAATTATTTTATTTTCATTTTAACATGATAAAGAATTTCCAACCATTATTATTAATTTTTTTACTAATATTTTCCTTCTTTTTTTATTAAATGAATTATTGCCAATGTTTAGTATTTACTTTCATTATTGTAGAATAAAGCATTATAAAACCAATATTATTCATTTTTAACTACTATTTACTTTCAGTTTAATTTTATTAGAGAAACTATTGCCAATAATTATTATTCATTTTTACCTATAATTTTCTTTCATTTTTAATTAGATCAGAATTATTATTGATTTTTTTACTAGTATTTATTTTCACTTTCCTTTTTTATTATATAAAAACGATTTTGCCACAATGAATGGAAAGACAAGGCTGACTCACTGATATGTAACATAACATTTTATTCATCTACAGACTTCCTCCATTTTTACTTAAGTAGATTTTAATATCATTAATAATTCAGTAGCACTTTTTACAGATCTCGCACAAAAATTGATCATATTCCACTGCTCCAGATTCCTTTCATTCTTTTTTTCTGCTAACAGTATAACATGAACATGTGCAACATCTTCTGCTTCATGGTAATGAGTGATTTATGTTGTCTGTGTTTCCTATTGAGGAGAAAAAAAAATCAATAAATAAATCTACTATTTGCCCATAGCTGGGACCCTAACAGGTGCTACCACCTCGGGTCAGGGTCGACCTGGGAACAACCAATTAAGACGCAGTTCCATGCTCCTCAAGACTTTCTGATCAGAGGCCTAACTGCTGGATATAGTTTATAGTCATACCAAGGACGTGTTCGATGAACTTTCCTCTACTTTATGATTTTAAGCGCAGCACTAGATTGGTGGCAAGGTCTCATAATTTTACAAATGAAATAGTGAGATGTAGGCATAAGTTCGATGGTAACAGCTTCTTTTCTGGTATTTCTCACACATGGAACTCTCTTCTGGCTTCTTGCGTTCCAGTTAATTTTGAGGCTCAAAAATATAAATGCAATATCTATTTTCATCGGCTGTCTTAGTTCCTGTTCTTGCACCTTAATTAAGATTTCTTTTTCTTATATTCTTTCACATTTAGTAAGAACTTGCATCTTCGTGGCTTTAATGCCATATTTAGGGCAAAATAATTAAAAAGAAAAGAACTAATTTCTTTGTCACCCATTTACCTATATTTCTTTTCTTTTCTCTACAGGTTTTTTCTTTGCTTCTGTCTTCAGTGTGTCTTAACCTGTATTCTTGAGATAAACATGAAATCTGTCTTGGAAACTTCTACTTTTCTCATCATCTGTTTCCTCAGATTTTTCGTTTCTCTTCCTTTAAATTTCTTCTTTGTTTCGGCCTTTCATGCGTCATAACACATAACCTTGAGCCAAACATTAGTGCATTTTCTTGTCCCTAATTTGCCTATGGGCACGTGGCCGAGTGGTTAAAATATTTGCATTCTGGCCATGAGACCCGGGTTCAAATCTCACCATGGTTGATTTGTCAGAATGGTGTCTTTTTGATGTTGTCAGACTGGAGTGGTTGACCCCAGCATGTGACACTTTTGGAAAGTGCCTGAAAACCATACCACGAGTTGATTCAAGCTTTGTGAGTGAAATTGGGTTAGACGGAACCATTGGGTCCCTCAATAGCTGTGCTAGCACAAAGTCACAAGTCATCGTGGCCGAGGGCTTGTGCTTGCTGGCCTTATTCAAATTGTTGATCACGCTAGATAACACGCTCTTTTCTAGAAACTGTAACTAAAGTCTGCTCAGCATAGTTGCAGTATAAAACCACAGGTGGGCACTATGGGTGTTGAATAAACACAAATGCGCCTGAGAAAGCGTCTGCAACAGAGATTGGTTAACCGCCAAGTAGACGTGTATCCTCGAATTCGAGTGGCCCGCTATACAATTTACCTAGATATTTTTATTTTCTCGTTTATTCTTCACTTTTGTCCTGAGGGTTTCACAACCTATAATCATGAGCCAAACAGGAAATCATTCATGAAAAGAACTAATTTTCTTCTCACCCAGATTTCTTTTCCTTTTCTCTTCCTTGAGATTTAGGATAGACAAGAAAGGAAAATATGTGTTTTTTGCTTTACTCAATTATTCTCAATTTCAAATGTTTTCTGAACTTACTGGGAGATGTCATTGGTGAGTAGTCTAAAGTGCTTTCTTTGTTTTTGGAAAGCGCGATGCACAAATATTGGTTTTGGCTTTCAGCTCAAGAACTTGTTTGCAAATTCTGTGGACACAAATGGGTAATAATAACAAGGTTCAGAATTTGGTGCCATTAACGAGTGAAGAGAATGGCTATTTCACCTTCTTGAAGCCGGGAAACATTGACCCACATATGTTTAATTTCTCAGCTACCATCATCGTATTTATTTAGTGGAGTATATTTCAACGTTTCAAATGCGTTTAACAATAATCATTCATGAACAATGTTGGGAATTTTAGCAGTTGTGTGTATGTTTATGCTAGACAGTGTAAATGGAATGGACAAACCCCCAAAAGCTTGAAAATAACTGTTCAACAGCTTTTATTTCTGGTTGAAAAAGAGTGCAAAATAGTGGTATTTTACGGGGAAAAAATGGGGATTTCTAGTTAACAAAGTTCTTGAGTATAATAGTTTGTTTTTTCTTGAGGGATATTTCTCCGCTAATTCCCATATAAGGAACAATAAATCCGAGTGTGAAACTGATAGAACAGGCCTCGTCTTTTGAATCAAGGCTTGCGTGTAGTTTTCCTTTGGTAGGTTTCTCGAAGGGAGATTTCTTTGCCGGTTCTCGCGGAAGAAACGAGAAATCTGATGTCAAGCTTCCAGGACAAACCTCGTCTTCTGCAGCGAGGGTTGCGTATTGCCCTTCGAGCTGGCCAGGAATTTAGAAGCCGCAAAAATTGAGGGGTGGGAAAAAGGGCGTGATGAAAATTGAAAAGAGACCGAATAGGGCTCCGGTCAAAGCTTTTATGACTCCTTGAACTTCCAGTTGTACTCCGCTGATTATTTCCGTTGCTGCTGCTGCTGCTGCTGAATCGAGCAACGTATGGAAGCCCCCATATGCTACAATATCCAACAAGTGAGATAGTTTTTCTATCAATAAAATAAACTTTGCAAAGTTAGTTTATTTTCATAGCTTATTGTAGGGAAACAAAACTATGACAAAGTGGAAAAGATTTTTGTGTAATGCGTTTCATTCTTTAGGACTTCATCGGACTAAAGTGATGTTTCCGTTGATGTGACGCACATGAAAGAAAGGGGGCGCTGAGAATTCTAAATTAATTATGTTTTAAATGAATTAAAATGTCGAAAATGTTGAAAATAATTAAATTAATTATGTTTTAAATTAATTATGTTGAAAATTAATTATGTTTTAAATTAATTATGTTGAAAATTAATTATGTTTTAAATTAATTATGTTGAAAATTAATTATGTTTTAAATTAATTATGTTTAACTTAAGTAAGTTTTGGGCATAAAATGTAGCCGATTTAATTAATTATCTTTTAATTTTTGTTTATGTTTTGTCACTTTTGTTATTATACATCCCACATCGTGACATTAGATGATCTGCCAAGAAAGGTAAAATGTAAGAACTTGGGCACAAATTTACTGTAGATGATCTAACAATTAAAGCACTTTCTACACATTTTCGTTTTAGTAAATTACTTTCTCTTTTAATCAGAACAAAAATTGTAGGACTTCCAAGATGAGGTAGACAAAGAAATCGTTGACTAATTCTTAATTGTAAGAAGACAATGTATGGCTGCCAGTAAGAGCTACAAATTGGAGTATTATTTATACGATATTCGGACTATTGTCATATTCTATGTTAGTGTTATCACAACGTTTCGGAAGTTATGCCCTCTGGCCTTCCCATCTGTAGTCGTTGATGTTATGTTTGTTTGGCAGACAAAAATCTAGGAAGTATTTTAACGGAAGATGAAAAATATGACACCAAAATCCAAGGGCGTATTGGAATTGTTAAAGATATCTTCCAAAAGCTAACAAAGAAGTGAAAAACAGGACAATTTAATTAAAAACAAAGAAAACACTGCTGAACTCCTATCGAGCTGGATAACTTATAGAGAATTCCGACCTGAACCCTTTATTTAATCTCCGGGTGGTAGACTCTTCTCATTCCACTGCTCATGTTTAGGGGTATCGTGTAGTTCTTATTTATAGTACTGCTCAGTTATAATATTTTCTGGTATTTTCACCGAGAATCTAAAATACCAGAAAATAACTTCACAGATGAAGAAGAGACTTGAGGCAATAGACATGTGGTTCTACAGAAGGATGCTGAGAATAACATGGGCGGAGATGACAAAGATTTAATTGTTTGATTTGATTTTTTATGGTTTCTTCAATCCTCCTATATAAGCAGTGGACAATTTGGGGGTCGCATAATTCCACATTCGATCTTCGGGATCTGTCAATTCTGCACTTGTCTCGCTTGATAGTTGGTGTAACACTGAGTGAAAATTCTATTCTGACATATCACTAAAGTATAACTCAAGTATACCCAACAATGATTGATATGCTGTAAAATGCATCAACTGAATCTTGGGAAATCTATCTATCTAATCAGATATTTATAACACTTGGCAGATCTATCTAATCCAGCTACGGATTAAATAGATCTCCGGAGTGTTATATAGCACACAAGAGAAAATATGACCCAGATGTCCAAAGGTGCATTAGTATTGCGAAATTACAAAGTATTAAGAAATGGGAAAATTTAATTAAAAACAGAGAAAAAACTTTGAATGTTCCGTCAATCCTCTGATATAGCAGTAAGTGCTGGACAATTTCTTCACAGATGAAGAAGAGACTTGAGGCAATAGACATGTGGTTCTACAGAAGGATGCTGAGAATAACATGGGCGGAGATGACAAAGATTTAATTGTTTGATTTGATTTTTTATGGTTTCTTCAAAATTTTCAGGTTATTTAAAGCCAGAAAATATTTTTAGAGCGTAATAATACTTTGGAAATAAAATGATTTACTGATATAAGTTCAACTAATTAACTAATTTTTAGAGAACAAAACTTCTTTGTCATGTCAGCTTTCGTCTATAAAATTTAATTCATCAAGAACCCAGAGTCTGGTTCCACTCAGATAACCTTCTTCTTCTACAGTGTAACCCGGTATAAGAGACCCGGATATAAGACAAACCCGGATATAAGAGAGATTTTCTCTGGTCCCAAATTAGAGCCATACTTACCTAAACAAAATAGACCAAACGCGGATATAAGATAAACCCGGATATAAGAGACTTCTCCGGTCCCGAATACTCTCTTATATCCGGGTTACACTGTATATGTATTCGGGCGTTCAAAAACTGTGGTTGGTTCTGCACAAAGCCATCACCACTATAATCAAACACATGTGCTGGTGTCTGGCTGTCAGTTCCTAGGAACGGAGCTGCTTGACCCTCATATGTCGAATACGACGGGAGTGTCCACCATATATATATATACTAGCAGCATGGCCCGGCGTTGCCCGTACTTGATTAAAAAATCGTACGACTCATACAGCAATCGCTATCACTTGACTTAAAATATTTTTGCCCTTCCTTGCCTTTAAAGGAGTGCCCTTTGCCGTGCTGATGTTGCTACATGCCTTACTTCTTGCCTATCTCACACTGCGAATTTTTTCTAAGCTCTATACTAAACATTAAATCTGTTACGAAAAAAGAACTAAACAAAATGAACACAAAACGACCAGCTTTAAAAAATGACTCATAACTGGAAAAACCGAATGAAAAAAGAATGTTAACAGCAAATACTTTTTCACACCCAACCCAGTTCTGCGGAATCAGAATCAACGTTGAGTTTAAGCAAGCGAATGAGCCAATTGGAGTAAAGTGCCATGCAGATTTAAATTTTTCCCACTTGTGACGAATGCAGCTATCGATTTTTTGCATGCTAGTTAACATTCGTGTCAGTCAGCTGTTGGATCTCACGCTGGCCAATAGAATCTTCCTGCCTATTCGTATCAGCCAGCTATAGGCTCTCACTCTGGCCAGTAGAAAATGGCCGCAAACGACATGAAAACTGCCGTAGAAGCATGAAAAAATCGATTATTTCCACTATTCATGGGAGTTGAGAAATGCAAAGTTGATCTTGGCCTTCCGCTAACTTGGAGCATGTGCATGTAAATTTTGGTGCAAATCCGTCGAAAATCGCGGCCGTGCATTCGTTACACACACACACACACACACACACACACACACACACACACACACACACACATCCTGCCTTATATATATATATATATATATATATATATATATATATATATATATATTAAAATAATACGAAAGAACAATTAGATTTATAATTCAGAGTTCTTAGCATTTATTTTTATTTTAAAAAAGTACTCGACATATATATATATATATATATATATATATATATATATATATATATGAGTGTGTGTGTGAGTGTGTGTAATTTGATTTTTTTCCAGAACAAATTACGTTCTACATATGCAATAAGCTTTGCAACTCACTTGCTGGCTTCAAGAATCATTATCGTTCTCACGAAAACTAAAAGATTTTATCAAATTTGTTAGTAATGGTCATACTAATTGTCGACGGCTATTATATATAATTTCCAGACAGTATTAGTCATTTCTGTTCATTTTTACATATCAAGAGTCTGATTTCGTTAAGAAGGCGTCGGATATTAAACAAAGTATTTTGATATGATCTCTCAAATCCGTCTCCTAAACCTTTAAGTACATATCTGTATATTTATATATGCCACACAAATCGATAGACGTGAACTGAAATAAGAGATAAAACAAAACGGAAATATTACAGTGAGAAACTTTACTAAAGTGACTGGTGTTTGCAAACTGAAGTTGCATGCACGATTCACGATAAAAATCGAAGGCCTCGGGAAATAGTGACAGATTCTGCCAGAGAAGATCTCCACAAGATAACCAAACCAGAAATGGCCATTTTCCCCAGTTCTTGAGAACGGAGCACATATCGGATTGCTTTATCTTGTGTAAGTACCCAGGCAAATTACTCGAGCAAAACGCTCTCCCCTGTCACAAAAACTTGCTTGGATATTTTCTATTCATTTGTCAAACATTTTGTTCGTTTCGAAGAAAAGAAAACATTTACCTCTCAGATAAATACTGAAGAAAGTTTCAGAGACTGAAAACATAAAACCTTACATAAGTACTCACTGTTTGTATTAGGCATTATATCACAGGTAGAATAATTGTATTAGGCATTATATCACAGTCAGAAGTATTGTAATCACAATTAGGAGTATTCGGCATTATATCACAGGTAGGAGTACTGTATTAGGCATTATCTCACAGGTAAGAGTATTGTAATCACAATTAGGGGTATTGTGTTAGGCATTAAATCACAATTAGGAGTATTGTATTAGGCATTATATCACGTGTAGGAGTATTGTATTACGCCTGATAACACAGGCAGGATCTAAAATTAATTATACTCTTGATCGAGTTCGTCCTTCGACAGCCACAGTTTACTATTATTTTTGTTTTTAGCAGTAGTAGTAATAGTAGTATTAGTATTTACATGTGTAAACGCTACCACTAATAGAAGTATTAAGCATAAAAAACAGTCTAAC
Organism: Acanthosepion esculentum; assembly: GCA_964036315.1. Classification (NCBI taxonomy): domain Eukaryota; kingdom Metazoa; phylum Mollusca; class Cephalopoda; order Sepiida; family Sepiidae; genus Acanthosepion; species Acanthosepion esculentum. The sequence goes on along the minus strand of OZ038516.1, from coordinate 30,896,183 downwards.
ATCAATAAAATTTAGCACCTAACATACTAAATATATATACCTAAAAAGGCGATACCCAGGGTTTAAAATGCATTTCAGAAATTAAATATATTTTCTGAAGCTTTTATTTTAATTTTGATTCCAAACTAACAAATTAAATTTAATATTCCCAATTAGCAAAATCCATGACTGTATTTTTTTAAAATTGCTAAAATCGGCCACATACATAAAACTGTTAACTGCATAATTCTCGTTATTAAAAAAATATTTCAAAAATAAAATTTACTTTTCTAAATTTTTAAATGATGTAAAGTTTAATTAACTTGAATTAAAATAAATATTACTTCCTTTTAGCTTAAAATATCGCAGAAAAGTATTTTTAACAGTTGTCATTTAGTGATAACCTGACGTTTCCAAGATTTATATAAGGGGGCAATACTTATAGAAAAATTGCAACATGAACTCCTTTTTAAAATATTTTTAACTACCTAGAAACCTTAAAAATTAAAAATATTTTAAACAATCTATAAAGGTGTGATACTAGATCTGTGAAATCTTGTATGCATCATTTTCAACCCTTGTCAAAAAGCGGACTTGCATCCAGTGAGGGTGTAGCTTTCTGTTTGGCGGGATTGCTGAGTGGTAATTAATTCACTTTGAGCTTCTAACCGGCGTTCACAAAAAACTGTAAAAATATATTGCGACCAACTCACCTATCTCAATGCAGCTATTTAAGAAAAATGGCCGATTTTGGCAAATCGTAAAAGAGATATTTTCCACTACGACAGCTCAAGACTACATGTTGCAAAACAGACCTTGCAGAAGCTTTAAGAGTTGAAATGGGGAATCCTCTGGCACTCAACGTATTCTCCTGACTTGGCTCCTTTGGATTTTCATTTGTTCCGGTCTCTACGGAACAATTTAAATGATATGTGCTATGATTGCATGACAACAATAAAATGCATATTCGCCAAGAGAGAAATCCAAAATCATCGTCACACACACACTGTAGATTGTGGTAGTTAATTGACAATATATCGCTTCCTTTTTTCAATGATGATGAACAAAAACACAACTGGATGCCTGTCTCAACAAATATCATATTCAAGGACAGTGGAATAAATGGATGGTTAGTGGGGAAAAGTCATTCAGGCTACCATAATAGCCTACAGAAAACACAGCACCCAGACATGAAGTATTGTAGATTGTGGTAGTTAATTGACAATATATCGCTTCCTTTTTTCAATGATGATGAACAAAAGCATATATTTAATAGATTACCATCAACTATCAAGTTAAATTAATCAAAAAGAGCAAAAATTTGAAAGAAACTTTATGTAGTAATGGGTTAATTTCAGGGAATTAAATATGAAAAAGAGAAAGAAATTCAGTTATGTTTATTTTTTGTTAAGCAGACTTCATGTGCATTTGACTTGCTAAGCAGCATTAGTATAATTTATTGCATTCCAAACAGGTGTGATGATGCGTCCTCTTTGTGTTCTGCTTAACCAATGAAAGTCTAACATCATAAAAATAAAAATACCAGAGTTTCTTTATTTTTTCTCTATATTTCATTCTTTGATGAAGCATTAATAAAAGTGAAACATGCTAGATTTATAAACGTTTCCTATTTTTTCTTCGCCTATCATTCTGTCGGATTCAGATCGATATTTAATCCCAATTCATCTCTCTCGCTATATATATATATATATATATATATATATATATATATATATATATATATATATATATATATATATATATTTTCTATGAAAATTTCTCGGACATTCAGGCCGGTAAATGTTATTTAATACTGTTTATTATAAAACAGAGCATTTGCTTAAATACTTGTATCTATAAAAAGAACGTTAAAAATATTATAAATGTCTTTAAATAAATTGTCGGACTATGTCCAATTCAAAAATATATATATATATGTGTATGTATTTAAAAATTTGCGCTCTCCAGCAGGATTTGAAACTGGGTACCCTACCGTTCGACCCGGTACGCTCTAACAAACTGGGCTACAGAGTATACGAGTATGCACTAAAAATTACGTTTAAAGTGATAAAAATCTTTCAGATTAATAAAAATCCATTATTTTCTTTAGAAAAGTATCAATATATGCAGGATGTCCATAAAGTTCGTGTGCACTTTAAAAAAGATGTCCTCCATCATTTGCAATACAAAGGGTAATACGATTTTGCAGTTCACGGAAAACATTTGCCAACTGCTTTACAGTAATGCCTGAAATCACATTAGTTATTTTAGCTATACTTAAAACTAGGTACATTAAACTTTATAACATTTTTTATAGATTATGTGTAAGCTATTGACTGCTCGGCTTGCATAGAATTTAGAAATTTGTCAGTTAACTTTGAATTAGATGATATTTTCCAATAATCCTTAAACAAAATGTTTTCTTCTTTTCAGTTAAATTCGTGTTCAAAAAGGACAGTTTTCCCTTGACACCGCTACTATTTGAACTACCTTCATTCCACGGCCATATTTATTGTTTGCAATAGTTTCCTTGCTATACCTATTGTTCTTTTAATCCTTTCACTCCAAGCAAAGCGGCAATGCCGCTAAAACACCACGGGTTACTGAGAGTGAAAGATAGTGAGAAGACTTTAGAGAGGAGAAAGAACAATAAAAGAACAAGATTCAGAAAAATAATATAAGGGATTCTCTCACATCATAGCACCAGAAATTAGCTTCGTGTTCACGGAGATAAAAGCATACTTGACAGAAAATAAACGTATACAAATAACAGGAAAATCATGGTAAATTGTATGTCAATTTCGTACGATTTATTTATATTTTTCTTTGTGTATTTTTTTAGGTTTCAAATGTTTTATGCTACATGTGATAAAAGGGAGAATATACTCCGTAGTATTAAACGCCATATCACAGAGAGAAAGTTGCCCGTAACAAGGTTCCTGATGAAAAGGTTGAATTTAACGTCTTTTTGCGAGATGTTCGTATTTCCGGCAGGAAGAGTTTTTATTTCATGCTGGGAATATTTTTATTTTTACTTTTTATTTCATTTATTTTATACAACGTTTTTATGATATTGTTTTATTTTATCTATAAGTTTTAGAACAATTATCATGTAATATTTATAGCAAAGACAGAGGGAAGCCACGTTACGTCGATTTTCTTCATTATTCTCTTCATGGTATTCTACGCATACGTCACTAGAACGAGATTGTCCAGCATTTATTGCTATATAGGAGATTATATATTAGCTATCAGTTTAGTATTCTTATCTTTGTTACTAAGGACATTAGCCTATATCTTATTTCTGTCGAATGTTTTACCTGGAGTTAAAAAAAAACTTTTATTCTTACCCATGTACTAGATGATTAACGCCAAAAAATACAGAGATCTGAATCGAATTTAATCTTGATCTGAGAAGATTTGATCTTCGGAGATACCACTTCACCATAAAAAATAACAAACTAAGTTTTGTAGTCATTGTTACATGTTGAGATCAATAAAACATCCTTCGTCGCCACTGTTGAGATGTTGAGTGTTTCCACGTGAGTATATGGTAATAACGAACAAACACAGTCATAGGGGAAAATACTGGTATATTCAGAGAGGTATTTACATCAGAAAGATTAGTAGTAGAACGAACGTAGGTTAGTAGTAACAATAGGTAATAGTAATAAAGTCCAACGGTATCTTCCGGTCGAGAAACGAAAGTGTAACTGATCACTACAGAAGTCTCACTCTGCACTGCACTACACTGCTCTCAGTCTCTAGAACTACTGTTCTATTTATAATAATAGGATCAGTCTATTGTGGTTGTGAAGGTGGGTGCGCCCCAACATTACATCAGGACGTCAAAGGATTGACATAGAAGGTGACCCCAAAGCCACCAGGTGCAGAATCGTGTCTCACAGGTTGTCGGTATACGCAAAAACATAAGTAAGTGAACCCAGCTGAACTTAGAGTTTACACAGGCAAGACAGCCGAACAGGAAGAAGTTATATAAACATCCAACCTTCGAGGGGAGATAATACATAATCCCCCATATCCTATTTCTTTGTGAAATACTCTCTCGATATGATGATTCCCTTAGCCTTTTTATGTCTAGAATCAACTGTTATTTGTCCTACACATTCTCACCTCCTGATTTATCTCCCCCTTTTTTTACAACAAATTCATTTGATAAGCCTCTTAATTGAATGTCATTTGGAACTTGTATTGGGTGATTAAAAGTAAAAAAATAATGACGATCAAACGTTTAAAGAAAACCCGAAACAACATCAAAACGTCAAAAAACCTAGAATTTACCTAGAAGGTGCGCTTAAAGCCAATAAGTGCAGAATCGGATCTCATTCAGTAACTCTCTTCCTTGAGTGTCTCTTGGGACTTGAATTGGGTGATCAATATTTCAAAATAATATCTAACGTTTAAAGAAAGCCCCGAAACAACATTAGAACGACAAAGCACCAAGGATTGATATAGAACGTGTCCCCAAAGCCACAAAGTGTAGAATCGGATCTCACTCAGTAATTCGCTTCCTTGAATGTCTCTTGGAATTTGTATTGGGTGAACAAATTTAAAAAGAAATCGAATGATTAAAGAAAGCCCCGAAACCACATACCCTTGATTCAGCCGATGTTAATTAGACGGATTAAAAAAATGAATAATCAATGATTTTACGCATGAAAGGTTTCGTGAGGTATTCTTATCGGATGTTTCTAACATAGTATTACATGCACTGCAAACTAAATAAAAATCCGAAGAATAAATAACTTTATGCTAAGAAAAAAAATCAAAACGGTTTCAGCTGTCGAAACAGGAATTGAAAAAAGATATTTTTGGATGGTTGGTAATATTTCTTAAAGTTGACAAAATACAATTTGCCAAGCAAAGCTTTCCTCGAAATCTTCCTCGAGACTGCTTTGCCCTTGTTTCCATAAAAGATTTCATACGAGAAATGAATATTTACAGAAAGACTAGATTTATATCTTCAGAAGAGCAGAGAACAATTGCCAGCCGTTGCATTGTGAAAATCAAACGTACGAAGGCATCACGCGTAGCAAGTGACAGCCACCAAGCTGCGATTCCGGCAGCGCTGATGACACTGGTTTGATATATGCGAACGTTGTCATATGTTATAAGCACTTTGTCATCCGTCCTTTTAAATGCCTTGCAGCTTGCATATCGACGTGTATTTCTCTTTTAAGCTTTGCATTACAGTTTCCTACCCACACGCCATAGTTTTCGTTCTTTTAAACTTTTCATTCCCGCAATCTTCAGAAGAATTTCCATGAGCCTTCTCCTCTTCCTGACAAAAACTAATCACACTCTCAGTCGATTCGTATCTATCTATCTATCTATCTATCTATCTATCTATCTATCTATCTATCTATCTATCTATCTATCTATCTATCTATCTCAATCTGTTCATATCTATCTGTTCCAATTTCTTCAATTATCTATCTATCTATCTATCTATCTATCTATCTATCTATCTATCTATCTATCTATCTATCTATCTATCTAAATCTGTTCATATCTATCTGTTCCAAATTCTTCATTATCTATCTATCTATCTATCTATCTATCTATCTATCTATCTATCTATCTATCTATCTCAATCTGTTCATATCTATCTGTTCCAAATTCTTCATTATCTATCTATCTATCTATCTATCTATCTATCTATCTATCTATCTCATTTTTTATTATCTATCTATCTATCTATCTATCTATCTATCTATCTATCTATCTATCTATCTATCTATCTATCTCAATCTGTTCATATCTATCTGTTCCAAATTCTTCATTATCTATCTATCTATCTATCTATCTATCTATCTATCTATCTATCTATCTATCTATCTATCTATCCCTGGTGCCCCGACTACAGAGATTTAAGCGTGCTACTAGATTGGCATCTAGGTCCCACCCGTTTACTATTGAAATAGTTAAATGCAACCACCACTTCTATAACAAGAGATTTTTTTCTCGCACTTCCCGTCTGTGGAATTCCCTTCCGTTCCCTTGCTTCCTTGATCATTACAATCTTCAAAAGTTTAAACGCAACGTCAATCCCCGTCTTCTATCTTCTAGAATCCCGTTCATCTGTTGTCCTTTCGTCAATCCTCACTATACTCAGTTTTTTCTCTCTTTCACTCGCTGCATACTAGTAACATTTCCGCCTTGATTGGGGGTGAAATGATTTTAAAATAGAAAAATAAATATTTGATCATGGATATAACATCCATTGATTTTTCATCTCATTCTATCTATGAACAAGTTTAGAGATGACACGTTTGTAAAATTCGTTATATTTTGCTGTAAAATACGAGACCAACTCAATTCACCCCTCTTTTCTTGATGTCATACTTAGGCCATCAAAATTGATGATCAGAAGGAGCAGGATCTGAAGAATATGGAGGAGGAAGTGTTGATAACCCGTGGAAATTTGAATGAATGAATGAACGATATATGCAATCATCATTCAATATTTTGTTTCCTTATATATATATATATATATATATATATATATATATATATGTAAATATAAATATATATATAGATATATATAAATAGATATATAGATATATATATAAATATATATATATATATATATATATATATATATATATTAAAATAATAATAGAATAATAATTATATACGTAAAATTGTATAATTTAACATATATCAAGATGAATAGAATGCCTGCTATTTTATTGTCGATGTCAATTCCAGTTTCGTAATTTCTCACTAATCACTCATGAGGACTTTCATTGTTTTATTTAATTTCTGATTCAATATATATATATATATATATATATATATATATATATATATATATATATGTGTGTGTGTGTGTGTGTGTGTGTATAAAGTGAACATTGAAGTCAACACTTAGAGGCGACAGTCTGTTTCATGCTACACGCAATAGTCAGGTGGCCTGACGATTGCGTCTAACATGAAACAGTGTTGACTTCAATGTTCACTTTTATAGTTACATGCGCTCTATCTCTGATATTGAGCACTTTATCCCATAAATATAGCACACTTTAAAACTATAATTCTTCATATATATATATATATATATATATATATATATATATATATATAAAATGAAAATACAAACATCATTGTCACCATGCCCACAAACAGAACCCGATTTAACCAACGTGGGGGTAAAATACCCATACTAATTGGAGTGTACGTGCGCGTCTACATATGCGTACGTATGTGTGAGAAAAAAGCCATCTTTTTTCTAATGCCGACTGCCAAACACCTAAAGAAAATCTTTACTTTTCAGCATATATATATATATATATATATATATATATATATATATATATATATATATATATATATATATATATGTATATATTTCCTAGCAGTGTTTCGATTTCTAACTCTTCCATACCCAGTCACCCCTTGCTTGGGGTGAACTCGATTATAAAATATAAATACATATGTAGATTTAATAGGCCACTTATTGAAATTCGAGGAATAAATAGACAACAAAACGATAATAATATTGTCAATAAGACTGATATTTATTTTATATTAGTAGACCATTTAACTAAACCGAATTACGAAGAGAAATGTTTTGAAGTTGGAAATTTCTGACACGCCTGTGTACTTTATCAGCGAGATGAGAAATAAACAAAGTCGTGGGACTCATTCATCCAGAAAATTCTGTTGTTTTATTTTTTTTTCCATGTGTTGTATTACAGTAAGAAATTTGATACTTTTATCCAAGTAATTTGTCACGGTTAATATTGTGGAGGGCTTGTAGAAGGCATTTTGCGGAAACTATTCTCCGAGTAAGCCTAAATTCCTGTTTATTCCAATAATGGGCGTCTCTGCTATGAGAATGTATTACAACACGGAGTTACGCAGTTCTTGTTGGCACTTAAATGAAGGCGCTAAAAGCACGCATTTTTTCATATATATATGTCTATATTTCTGAGATGAGGTGTTATGTACAGTATTTACATTAGTCGGACTATTGTCCTCATCTTTGTCGCCATATTTGTCACAACGTTTCGGCCGTTGTACGCTCCGGCCTTCTTCAGGTGGTTGGAATTTCGAACCGAACCCTTTATTTCGATCACTGGGGTAGACTGTTCTATTTCCGCGAGCCATGTTTGATGGATGTCAGTTATCAGTTATCTCCTGGTAATTTTCCCTCTGAAAGTTCTGCACTGCCTGAACCGGGTATTGAACTCACACTCAGTGGATAAAGGCGTTGGTTAGATCCAGTGACAGACCCAAATAGTCCGACTAATGTAAATACTATATATATATATATATATATATATATATATATATATATATATATATATATATATATATATATATATATATATATATATATGTATATATATATATATATATATATGTGTGTGTGTGTGTGTCTCTGTATTTATTTTTCTAGTCGTTTCACTCCCAAAAGGAAGGCGATAATGCCACTAAGACACAAGGGGGTTTATTGGGAGCGGGAGAAAATGAGAAGACATCAGTGAAGAGAAAAGGCATTAAAAGAACAGGGTTCAGGAAGACAAAAGAGTGTTCCACAGGTGAGAAGAAAATCTATTAGAATTTACGGCTATATCTATCTGTTTCAAAAGTACGAACATTGAGACCCAGTTGTCAATCTAGTATAATAACCTTAAATTCATGCGCTCGAGGTGACAAGGAGAGCGATCTTTATTTCCGTTTCAATACAGAAAATGTGGCACAAGGCCAAAAATGGGGAATGGGGAAAGGGCGCTCTTCTGTCTTAACTTTAAACTTAGCTAGCCACAAACACTGACACAAACATACCACAATATTTCTAACACTAAAACAACACATTCTTACCTTTCTTACTACATCCACCATAATACCTCATAGTCTCTATGAAAATACTAACAATTCCCCATATGTGCAATTCACTATCTGTGGGGGGAGGGGAAAAACAACAATTTAAAAACTAGCCCCAATATGAAAACAAATGAGTATTTACAAGAAACTAAGCAAAATAATGTTAGTAATAACAATCAATCATTAAATGTGACAGAAACATTAGTTAAGTGGACGAAATCAATGCGGGACTTTAGTAATATAAAACATTCATTTATCCCATGCACTCACTCAAACACACACTCATTCAAACACAACAACAAATACGAAAATCACATAAAAAAACTTTCAGGACGTAGGCAATCATGGCTCACCACCTCCCTCTATCACTTGCGGTTCTCAGCAAGCTCCTTCCCTCTGCTTCCCCCACCAGACCACGTTCTGTCATCCACCTGCTATCTGGAATAAAACAACAATTAAAAACTAGCCCCAATGAGTATTTACAATATGAAAACAAAACTATTTACAAGAAACCAAATCAAAATTAATTAATTAATGTTAGTAATGAAACCCCCCACAATTCTTAATTGTGGCAGAAACATTAGTTAAGTGGATGAAATCAATGCGGGACTTTAATAATATAAAACATTCATTTATCCCAAGCACTCACTCAAACACACACTCATTCAAACACAACAAATATGAAAATCACACCCGAAACGAAAGGTGCCCCGCATCCACCAGAAAACTGACATCACTGACCGCCAAACGAGGGAGGGGATAGGGAATTAAACAAAAGAAAAATATGGACAGAAATAAAAGGGGCCAATGAGCATACCTACCCTAGCTAAGTTAACTGGAATGAAGAAACTAAAGATACAAAAACAAGCCTAAACCAGCCTAATTTCGGGCGGGGTTGACTAAGACAATGACAAAGAGCTTATCCGAACAATTGCCATGAAAGTATTTCTAAAACCAAAAAAGCACAAGGAAGCAACTTACACCAAAACAACGCATTCTTACATCCACCATAATACCGCATTGTCTCTATGAAAGTCATAACTAGTACCCATATGTACAATTCATTGTCTGTGGGGGAGAGGGGAATAAAACAACAATTTGAGTATTTACAATATGAAAACAAAACTATTTACGAGAAACCATATCAAAATTAATTAATTAATTAATGTTAGTAATACCCCACCCCCACAATCCTTAATTGTGGCAGAAACGGTCTTCTTTCTTAAACGTTAAACTAAGCTAGCCACAAACACTGACCCAAACATAGAACAATATTCCTTACACCAAAACAACGAATTCTTACATCCACCATAATACCGCGTTGTCTCTATGAAAGTCATAACTAGTACCCCTATATACAATTCATTGTTTGTGCGGGAGAGGGGAATAAAACAACAATTTGAGTATTTACAATATGAAAACAAAACTATTTACAAGAAACTGAATCAAAATTAATTAATTAATGTTAGTAATACCCCCCAATCCTTAATTGTGGCAGAAACATCAGTTTGAACGAAATCAATGCGGGACTTTAATAATATAAAACATTCATTTATCCCAAGCACTCACTCAAACACACACTCATTCAAACACAACAACAAATATGAAAATCACACCCGAAACGAAAGGTGCCCCGCATCTACCAGAGAACTGACATCACTGACCGCCAAACGAGGGAGGGGATGGCGAATTAAAGTAAATAAAAAATTGGGACAGAAATAAAAGGGACCAATGAGCATACACTGGAATGAAGAAAACAAAAGTCACAAAAAACAACCCTAAACTAACATAAATTTGAAAAGGAGAGCGGATTGGAACAGCTGCCATGAGAGTATTTATAGAAATGGCAGATGGAAGTCATGTTACATCGGTTGGAAAGTGACTGAAATCAAGATGTATGTGTGTGTGTGTGTGTGTGCGTCTTGTTAGTGCACCTAGTATCACCGGTAATAATTCAATCATACAAATTATTTGGTCAATTGTAAGGAGCACGAATGGTGCTGAAAATTTCTCGACACAACCCACTCCCACCATCATTATTTCATAAGCTGTCATTTCTACACTGATTTGGCTTAACAGCATATCAACCTCTATTTAATACTAAAATCTAAATATTTTGAATTTATGGCTTCAACTAAATATATTTGGAATAAAATAGTATGCCTTCAACTACAAATAAAGTATATTGTTGGTCATTTTACTATAAAATGTATTGTTGATAATTCTACTATAAAATGTATCACTGGTCATTTTGTTTTAGAGCTGTATTGCTGGCAATTTTACTATAAATATTTATCGTTGGTTATTTTATTATAAATTGTATTGTTGGTAATGTTTTTTTTTTATATAAAACTGTATTGCTGGTATTTTATTACAAAAATGTATTTTTATGCTTTCATAGACCCAAATAGTAAACCCCAGTTTAGGTGTTTACTATTTGCCAATAGCTGGGACCCAAACAGATGCTACCACTCGTGGTCAAGATGGACCTGGGAACAGTAGTAATTAAGAGGTCATTCCATGCTCCTCAAAAACTTCAATCTTCCAATCAGAGGCCTTGCTGCCGGATGTACTTTACCGTCATACCCAGGATATGCTTAAAGGTGACAAATGATGAGCCAAGTGCGTTGAACTGCATAGTGAAAGGCGTTCTTCTTGGTCGGATCGAAAACATTTCAGCATCACTTCGGACGTGATAAAATTGTAAGGATTTAAACGAAGTCGATTTCTACATGCATTTCATCGTTTCTCAGTCACAGCCATAGGGTACGGACATAGGGAAATCAAATTTCTCATTAAACAGTTACCTAATTATGACTCCTATTTACTGCTCATCTTACTACGATCGCTAGAATAAGCTTCCAGTGTGATCTAATTCGCGTCTATTCTCCTTAGAAATTCTGAGTGTCGGGAGACAGTAGTCCGATTAGTCTGTGGAAAACTAGAGGCTGCAGAAGCTCAAACCTAATCATTTAGCATTCATTATTTATCCCCCAAAAGCAACATCGTACACTGTCATATATGTTTACATACACTAGCGGTAGCATGAGTGATATTATATGCAATATATTATTATATATTTTATATATTTTATTGCAATAAAAAGCAAGAGAAATGAAGATGAAAGAAATACTAGTGAAAAATGAATAATAATAGACAATGCTTCATCTATGAAGGCTAACCAGCAGGAGTCATTCAAATTTAGCCATATAGCTATATTCTCTACTTCTACTTCTTATGGATGGCAGTTGCAATAAAAAGCAAGAGAAATGAAGATGAAAGAAATACTAGTGAAAAATGAATAATAATTGACAATGCTTCATCTAAGAAGGCTAACCAGCAGGAGTCATTCAAATTTAGCCATATAGCTATATTCTCTACTTCTACTTCTTATAGATGGGAGTTACAATAAAAGGCAAAAGAAATACGATTAAAGAAATATGAGTTGAAATTAATAATTGACAGTACTTTATCTAATGAAATTAAACACTATGACATACCAAACGGCATAATTTTTAACCACTTCGTATTAAGAAGGCAGTGGACATACAATGCATGTTATACCGACAGAATATATATTAGACAATGGCCTTCTGGTCTTTTGATAGTAATACCTATTTTGCAGATATTTATTTCGGTAAGTAGAAAAATAGTATTGGCTGAAGCGTTTTATATTGCATCGGTATATTCTTGGTTGAACTTTTTAACCAAAGATTACCTGACTTGGGCAGCAGGTAAATAAATAAGTGTTCTGTTGACAAATAAAATCCACAACCTACACATATGTGCATTGGAAAGACTGAGCCAAAATTTCAACGTCGAAGCTAATGCCAGCAGACTCAAGTGCTGTTACAATAATAGTTATTTTGACAGGAACACGATTATTGGCAATGAAGAATTAGCGAATCTAAACGACGGAGAGCAATGAAAACGGTTAAAACCTCCCCGGCTGAGAATTATGGGAAGCTGATAATGGTAGCAGAATAACGATGATGGAGATGATGGCGATAATGGCGAAAAGCCTCCGTGCTGACTGTGTAGACGCTGCCGAAACATAGATTACCGAATCAATCATAAATGTCAACGAATTCACGCTTGAGTATCGTCAAGTCGAACGATTTGATTGGTTCGCTCCTATCCGCCTTTCTGCTCTCTGATTGCACATAAGGTGTCCGAACTAATCGAGTGGTGCTGGCACGATTGTAGACCTTGGGGAGGTGTTAAAGTCTGGAATGGTTTTGGAAAAGCGGAAGTTTCTCTTTCCCCATCACTTTTTTTCTTCGTTGCCCGCCCTATTATCCATCGTTATTCTGACGAATCGGCCCCAGACGATTTTTCTCGTTCTAAGAAAATGTTATGAGACAAGGGCAAGTGGGGACAGAAAAGTTTTGTAGAAAGCAATTCTAATATTTAGAGGCAACCCCCACCCTGCAAAGCGTAAATATGTAGACATAAAAAGATAAGAATAAAAGAAAGAGAGATAAATATTGAGTTTAAGGAATGGAGAAAATAAAACAATACATACATATATATATATATATATATATATATATATATATATATATATATATATATATATATATATATATATGTGTGTGTGTGTGTATGTATATGTGTGTGTGTGTTACATTAAATTCAAATTAAAAACTTTTAAAATAACTAATTTTTTCAGTTCCTTTAAAATTTGAATTTTTAACTGTACCCTCTTCATCCGGACACAAATCCCAATGCTGGATGTTCAAGCACCAGATGAAGGGCAGATTATCAATCCTGGGATCATCCTAATTCCAAAAAGGTATAATATGTCTATGTAGTGCAAATGTAGCAGGGGTTTCAGATACATGGACGGACAGACAGAATCTGACGTGTATTGAGATATATAAAGATGATAGATTTGAATTTTAACAATTTCCTCATCACCGGAACACAAATCCCAATGCTGGATGTTCAAGCACACGATGAAGGACAGATTATCAATACTGGGATCATCCTAATTCCAAAAAGGTATAATATGTCTATGTAGAGCAAATGTAGCAGATTTAGAGGGGTTTCAGATACACGGACGGACAGACAGAATCTGACGTGTATTGAGATATATAAAGATGATAGATTTGAATTTTAACTATTTCCTCATCACCGGAACACAAATCCCAATGCTGGATGTTCAAGCACCAGATGAAGGGCAGATTATCAATCCTGGGATCATCCTAATTCAAAAAAGTTTTAATATGTCTATGCAGAGCAAGCGCGGCAGATATAGATGGGTTTCAGATACACGGACGGACTGACATTTATTGAAATATATAAAGATTATAGATTTCAATTTTAACCTGTTCCCTCTTCACCCGAACACAAATCACTGATGCTGGATATGTTCAAGCACAAGATGAAGGGCAGATTATCAATCCCGGGATCATTCCGATTCCAAAAAGGTATAATATGTCTATGTAGAGCTAGTGTGGCCCGATTTAGACGGGTTTCTGACACGAACGGACAGACAGAATTTGCCGTTCACACACACACACACGCACACACACACACACACACACACACACACATATATATATATATATATATGATGTTTATTATTTTTGATCATGAGCCGCTCTAAACTTCGTATGGTTGCTTTAATTTCGGGTGAAAATTGAATACACACACACACACATATATATATATTCAGTTAGTTTGATTAATATTTATGAGTGTTATTAATTTTTTTTTGTTTATAAATACTTGTTACAAAATAAAATCCTTATATTTGCTTTGATAAAGCCCATGAAAGAATAACACGAGTAGGCTAAGATAAGTTTTCTTTTTGTCTTTATTCCTATTGTCCTTTTACAGATATATTTTTAGTTAATATATTTAGAGTGCAAGTATATGTACATGTATGTAGATATTTTATCCTACCCATTCTTATACACACACGCATATATATATATATATATATATATATATATATATATATATATATATATATATATATATATATATGCAGGGTGTCCTAAGAGTTCGTGTGCACTTTAAAAAAATTATAACTTTATTTGTATTTGCGATAGAAATAATCTGTAAAAAAATGTTATAAAGTACCTAGTTTAAGTATAGCTAAAATAACTAATGTGCTTGTAATCCACCCTAAATCAGTTGGCAAATGTTTTCCGTGAACTGCAAAATCGTATTACCCTTTGTATTGCTAATGATGGAGGACATGTGGAAACTTAAATAAAATTTCAATAAGACCTTAAAAAATATAGATTTACTTCTTTCTAATCCTTTTTACAAATTATTTCTATCGCAAATACAAATAAAGTTATAAATTTTTTAAAGTGCACACGAACTTAATGGACACCCTGTATATATATATATATATATATATATATATATATATATATATATATATAGCATCAAATCAACCCATAAATTCCTACAAATGCTTCAAACTACTAAACCAAACGAAGACATTCTAACTAGAAAATTTATTTACAAATGTCTCTGTTGAACTTATATATAAAACTCAACCACTACACGTTGTCAGTCGTTTTCAACGAAACTTGCATATCTGTCTATCTATCTATCTATCTATTATGAAATGGACTATGCCCGACAATTATTTTAATGTATTTATTGTTCATACGTTATTTTTATAGATACAAATATTTAAGTAAATGCTCTATTTATAATAAACAATATTAACCGGCCTGAATGCCCGAAAAATTTCATAGAAAATATGTGTCCTCTGACAGGAATCGAACTTGTATCCTACACGGAACCGCCATATAGCCTAACGTGCTATACCATTTAGCTACAGAGGAAGCGTCTGGTTCGCAAGGTCGAATTCTATGTAATTTTTATAAACAGAGCATTTACTCAAATATTTGTATCTATAAAAATAACCTATAAACAATATATATATATATATATATATATATATATATATATATATATATATATATATATATATATATATATATATATATATATATATATATATATATATATAATGTTAGGGCTTTGCATATGTTGCATAAAACGAATTCTGTTTCACGTAGATTGCGAAGTAACTGGAGTTCTTTCAAGTGACTTGCTGCTCGTTCAAATATATAATGCGTGCTTCTGTTTGTGTTTGTATCGTAAATAAGAAAGATGTCTTTCTTGAGAGCTTAAGTCAAACTACTAAATCCAAAGCCATTTCATTTGTTTCCTTTTTCGTTTGATTGTTAACATACTCCAGTGATGAGATAGATAGATAGATAGATAGATAGATAGATAGATAGATAGATAGATAGATAGATAGACAGATAGATAGCAGACCATATGAAAGTCAACTAATTTTACCATGAAGACAGAAAGATAATCAGATTAAAACATTGCATAAAGAGTAAAACAAAGGTGGCTGGGGTGCACAAGAAACAAGCAGAATGAATCGAAGAAAGAAGAAAAAAGAAGAAAAACTTGCGAAGACAGAGCAGAGAATGTGGGTTGAAAATTAAAATGACTAAATAAAGACTAGAATCTGCGGAGTCGAAGAAATGACAGAACAGTGAAAGAAGGTGGGATTTGAAAGAAAGAAAGACTGCAAACAACGAGGAGGTTAGGAAATGCAAGGCTGAAGATGAGGATGGGAAACTGCAAAAACGATAGAGTAGAACGAAACATGGACAGAAAGACTAGAAGCTTTGATGAATGAGGAATAAAAAGACAGAAAAAAGGATTGAAAACTGAAAGAAAGAAAGACAATCTTGAGCGAGGGAAAGAAAAAAAGAAAGAAAAAAAACGAAGAATGCAAGAAAGAAGAAAGACTAAAAGATGTAAAGTATGGAGAAGGGAAGGACAGAAAAAGAATTGAAAACTGAAAGAAAGAAAGAAAGAAAGACTGTGAAGAAAGAAAGAAAGAAAGACTGTGAAGAAAGAAAGAAACAAAGAAAGAAAGAAGGGCTGTGAAGGGTGGGGAAAGACAAGGCGGAATACAGATGGAAAATTAAGAGAAAGAACGAAAGGAAGAAAAAGTAAGAAAGACTAAATTTGTGATGGACGGGGTAGGACAAAAAACAAAAAAGAAAGAAAGAAAGAAAGAAAGAAAGAAAGAAACGAACAAACAAATGCTGTGAATGGTTGGAGAAAGACAAAACGGAATAAAGATCGAAAATTGAAAGAAAGAAAGAAAGAAAGAAAGAAAGAAAGAAAGAAAGAAAGGAAGAAAGAAGGGCTGTGAAGGGTGGGAAAAGACAAGGCGGAATAAAGATCGAAAATTGAAAGAAAGAAAGAAAGAAAGAAAGGAAGAAAGAAGGGCTGTGAAGGGTGGGGAAAGACAAAACGGAATAAAGATCGAAAATTGAAAGAAAGAAAGAAAGAAAGAAAGAAAGAAAGAAAGGAAGAAAGAAAGGAAGAAAGAAGGGCTGTGAAGGGTGGGGAAAGACAAGGCGGAATACAGATGGAAAATTACGAGAAAGAACGAAATGAAGAAAAAGTAAAAAAGACTAAATTATGGGGTAGGACAAAAAACAAAAAAGAAAGAAAGAAAGAAAGAAACGTACAAACAAATGCTGTGAAGGGTTGGAGAAAAACAAAACGGAATAAAGATCGAAAATTGAAAGAAAGAAAGAAAGAAAGAAAGAAAGGAAGAAAGAAGGGCTGTGAAGGGTGGGAAAAGACAAGGCGGAATAAAGATCGAAAATTGAAAGAAAGAAAGAAAGAAAGAAAGAAAGGAAGAAAGAAGGGCTGTGAAGGGTGGGGAAAGACAAAACGGAATAAAGATCGAAAATTGAAAGAAAGAAAGAAAGAAAGAAAGAAAGAAAGAAAGGAAGAAAGAAAGGAAGAAAGAAGGGCTGTGAAGGGTGGGGAAAGACAAGGCGGAATACAGATGGAAAATTACGAGAAAGAACGAAATGAAGAAAAAGTAAAAAAGACTAAATTATGGGGTAGGACAAAAAACAAAAAAGAAAGAAAGAAAGAAAGAAACGTACAAACAAATGCTGTGAAGGGTTGGAGAAAAACAAAACGGAATAAAGATCGAAAATTGAAAGAAAGAAAGAAAGAAAGAAAGAAAGGAAGAAAGAAGGGCTGTGAAGGGTGGGAAAAGACAAGGCGGAATAAAGATCGAAAATTGAAAGAAAGAAAGAAAGAAAGAAAGAAAGGAAGAAAGAAGGGCTGTGAAGGGTGGGGAAAGACAAAACGGAATAAAGATCGAAAATTGAAAGAAAGAAAGAAAGAAAGAAAGAAAGGAAGAAAGAAAGGAAGAAAGAAGGGCTGTGAAGGGTGGGGAAAGACAAGGCGGAATACAGATGGAAAATTACGAGAAAGAACGAAATGAAGAAAAAGTAAAAAAAGACTAAATTATGGGGTAGGACAAAAAACAAAAAAGAAAGAAAGAAAGAAAGAAACGTACAAACAAATGCTGTGAAGGGTTGGAGAAAAACAAAACGGAATAAAGATCGAAAATTGAAAGAAAGAAAGAAAGAAAGAAAGAAAGAAAGAAAGAAAGAAAGTCTGTGAAGGATGGGGGAAAGATAACAGAAAAATATGGAAAATTTACAGAAAGAAAAAAGAAAGGAAGGAAGAGAGAAAGGAAGGAAGAGAGAACGAAAGACAAAAACCTGTGAGGAATGGGGAATGACAGAACAGCAAAAAAAGAGAAAGGATTGAAAACTGAAAGAAGGAAAGGTTGAAGAAAAGACTGAATGAAATAAGACGGAGATAACTAGAGACACAATCTGTAGGTTTGATACGAACACGGAAACTAATGACAGATATGGACAGACTGATAAAGCTAATACTATTCTATATGCAAAAGAAGGTATAAGATTGAAATCTTGCATTACGACTGTTTCCGTGATGAAGAACCTACCACGCAAATCACTATCCGAAAGTATGGCTTTTTTACGCAAGCCCTAGGACACGTTTGCAGACAGTCTGTAGCGAATCGGCATAGAAAGAAGAAAAGGGTAAATCGCAGAGTTTTTGATAGATTTCGCCGAGAGAGAGAGAGAGAGAGTAAGACAGGCACAGAGAAAGAGAGAGGCGATAAAAAGAGAACGTGAATTAGAGCGAAGAGACAAACCGACAGAGAACGATTTTAACGGATAGCAGCGACAGGAAAACATAGCAAAATATTTAAAGATCTCAGTAGGTGGTGCAGTGTTAGACTAAAACGGAGAGCAAATACTGGTACGATAAATAAAACGTGTGGGAGGGTGAGTTGAAGAAAGCGGTGTTGATGAGGCCCGGCATTGTAACTCTAGTATATACATTGCCAGTGGCTCGCTTAATTAGTTTTGGTCGGTGTGTTTGGTTTACGACTCCATTGGGAACCTATCGGGCATTTTATGTTGCAGGCAACGGTGGCTATCGGTTTGCGCGATCTTGTCTGAACCTGGTCAACAGCGAGTGCAAGGTAATTTGCTGGTGAAATCTTTATGGAACTTTTCCCAGTTTTGGACATTACAATATTGGTTGCAGCCAAGATCTGCTGAGTTACCGACTGGTTTCTGTCTTGCCCATTAGCCTAAAATGTCAATTGATTGCGTTAGAATGGTAAACAAAAGAGATTAACTGATCTTAATAAACTGATGGTCATGGCGTTCTGTACTGAAGGGCTACTCATGGTACAACTAAGTGCCAGAACGGAAGGCCTATTTCAGAATGTTTGAATTTCAGAAATCTTGGGAGAAAAGGATAAAGTTAACATTTTCAATAAATTACGTTTTTTTTTTTATTAATTTTATTTAAAAAATATTTGCTTCTATTTTATGTTTTTAAGTTTTGTTTTTTTTTTAAATTATTTCACCCCAAGTAAGGCAGATAAGCCCCTAAGGCGCAAAGGATTACTGAGCGTCAGACAATATGAGAAAAATAAAAACATTATTAAGAAGAGAGAAAAAAATAAAAGAAAAAGAAGACAGACGATAACGATTGAGATTGCATTTAAATTGTTGAAGCACAAAGTTGACCCGAAAGCACATGGCCGGAATAGTGTTCCATAATGATAAGACCTTGCCGCCAATCTAGTACTGCGATTAAATTCATAATGTCTATGTACTGAAGAGAAAAGCACACCAAAATATTTATCCTGAAAGTATTTATATATAAGACATTGGGAAGCTACGTTACGGAAGTGAGAAAATGCATGAAGCCAAGATGCCAGGTTAGGACCGATAACACTGCAGATTCTTATTTGGATAATGATAAACTACATAAAACGTCAGCATGATTCTGCTAAAATATTTTTCGAAAAAAATACACAAATAAATCATAATAATTTATATTATTTCTTATGAATATCATGGAGAAAAATTAATTTTGTGATAATTGCATTCTTCAATGAACTTCGCAGTGTAAATACATAATCGAAGAAAACCTCTGTTAAAAATGAAACATAACGAAACATTATTAAAATTCACTTTCTTTAGTGAGTCTTCGACTTACGTAATTTTCCGTGTAAGTCGGAACGTACCCGCGATTTTCCGTGAATAAGCAATTACGTCGCTAACTTATGCTAATGCAATAGTAAATTATTAATCTAGAAGATAAGCTTAACATACGTTAAACATAATTAAAACAAAAGAAACATGGAGACAGAAGTATAATAAAAATAATAAAATGAAATACCGCCTTCCTCATTCTAGCGCCGTATGACAACGTATCCTTCCGCCGCACTGTGTATTCTTCCACTGAGCCGTTTTTTGTCCCTGTGAGTTTATTTTCCAACTTATTATCCTTTCTTTTCAATGCACTTAATTCGGTAGTCTCGAGTAATAAAATAGATCAAATTTTATGACGTCCTGGGTATGATGATAAACTACAGCCGGCAAATCAAGAGGTTTTGAGGAACGTGGAACCACCTCTTAATTGCTGTTGTTCCCAGATTCACTCAGACCCAGGGTGGTAGAACCTGTTAGGGCAAATAGTTAAACCCCAAAATGGGGTCAAAACACTATGAAAGTATAGAAATAGATTTTTATAGGAGAAATACCAGCATTGCATTTAAAAAAAATATCAATACATATTCTATTCATACGAACCTATCCTAAAAAAGCTTGTCGGCATGAAATAACACATTAAGGCTGATATGCCGTAAAACAAAATAAACCAGACCAATCACATTTTATGTAATGAAAGGTTCAGAGATCACCCATTATCTATCCAACATATCCTCATAATGTGTACATTTTACTACCTTCCTTTAGATACTCACATCAACAATATTCAGTAGCTCTCTACCTTGAGTGGCTCTTGGGCCTTGTATTTGGTGAACAATAGTATAAAAAAATTAAAATTCTGTTAATAACTACGTGTTAGGTTGCTAAATATTATTGATATTTCTTTGTATAATAATTTTCTTAAAACCAGTTAATGTTGAATTACATCATTATGTTACTTTTCAATTATTTGTCAGGTTTATGCATTGCTTTCAAGGCAACTAATGAAGTAACAATAAAAAAGATGGACAATTGAAGACTAATTTTTCGAAACATATTTTTATGGCTGGGTGTATTATCACCGTACATTGATATTCTTCCTGTACCGTGTCCCCTCGGGGCGTCGGCGAAAATAGCTCTCCATAATTCCCAGTCCTTTGTAGCTCTTAATAAATTTTGTCTTGTTCTTATTTCTCCCAAACTCTGTTCCGCCATATCAATGCAATGCCAATCGCCATTAAAAAAAAATGATTTCACCCTATGCAATACAATAATGCCACAAAACGCAAGGTGTTTCTGAGTGATAGAGAATATGAGAAAAAAAACTACTATTAAGGAGAGAGGATAATAAATAAGATGAACAATTGAAAACTAATTTTTCGAAACACATATTTTTATGGCTGTGTGTATTATCACCGTACATTGATATTATAAAAGAACAAGAATTAATGATCGACATTGCATTTAAGCTGTTGAAGATCAATGTTCACTGGGAAGCAAGAAGTAAGAAATGAGTTCCACAAGCAAGAAGTGTGAAAGAAGAAACAGCATAGAACTTACGGTTATATCTAGCCAGTTCAACTGTAAATAGATGAGACCTTGCCGCCAATCTAGTATTGCGTTTAAATTTATAAAGTCTAGGTACCATCGTCAAAAGTTCATCAGAACAATTACCATGAAAGTATTTATAGAAAAGAAACAGGGAAGTTGCGTTACGGCAGTAGGAAAGGGACTGAAGCCGAGATGCCAGGTCAGGGCCAATAACATTGCAGATTCGTCTTTGGATTTCATAAAGAACCTCTAAATACGTAGCAGGAGCACCAGACCAGATATGGCAGAAATATTCAAAGCAAGTCCGAATGGTAGATTTATAAATAAGTAAGATTGATTATGGTGAGAAAAATTGTCTAACACGCCATAGTGAACCAAGTTTTTAGCTCCAGACTTAGCAAATGATTCAATATAATCTTTCCACTTCATCTCAGCTGAAAATGTCAGTCCGAGAAGGCGCAATATGTCACTCTCCTGGAGGTTAGCATCTGCCATGCTTATGGAAGGTCAAAAGGATTCTCAGATGGTTAAAAAGAGAACAATTTCGCTTTTGATTCTTCCTGGATCTCGTTTAGTCCCTGAAGATAGCGAGCTCATTTTAATTAATTGTCAGCCATTATTTCTGTCTTTATCGAATTGTTATTGATTGTCGGTTATGGCAAACACTCTAAAAAATGTCTCACTCTGAATAACAGGATCAAAAGGAATGTCGTCCTTGGTCCAATCCATTGTGGTTCTGATACCACCATTCTTAATGGAATTAATCATTTACTTCCCCCACCCCACGAATTATTCACCCACATATTTGAATTGATTTTTTTTTATGGTCTATCTTGTTTTTGCTCTCATGTAAAGCGATCCATCTATCTTTTTTGCTTTATCGCAAACAAGACTTATGCCCATTTTTTTTTCCGGAGTAAACCAGACTTCTATCTTTTTGAATATATTACAATCCAAATCAAAGTCTATATTTTTAATGTCAGACTGTCGAGGTAGAGGGTTACAGAGTAGGAGATCCACACTAGGTCCTCATAACTGGGGTTGTGTATCCCATGAACCATTAATGTATGACCAGTAAAATCTAAACTGTCATCACATGGAATCATGTTTACTTTAAGAAGGATCATATTTGTAGAGATGGATAGTTCTTGTTTTCTCTAATCCACGACACAGCCGTAAAGTTTATTTTCAGGGTTTTAACATTTAGTCTTTTTCTCACTTGGAAATTACATTTATTACTTTGATGCATACTTTCGGTGTATAGGACGCAAGTTATTTTAGGGTAAAAAAATATGCGTCTTAAACATCGAAAAATACGGTGCGACTTGTAAATGAGTATATACATTAACAGCAGAAAATTTAAGGTTCATAACGATGTATAAGTATGCCACCAGTAGCGGGATCGTTGAACATTCTCCTGCCACCCGAATGGACAGGATTAAAAGTTTAAGAAATGCTGGTTTAAACCTTTGAGCCCTTACCATCACTTTACCGGTGGTAGAGAAAAATTACGTAATGCCCAGCCATCGGTTGAACAGTGGCCGAGAAAAATGTCGTAATGCCCAGCCATCGGTTGAACAGTGGTCGAGAAAATTGTCGTAATGCCCAACCATCGGTTGAACAGTGGTCGAGAAAAATGTCGTAATGCCCAGCCATCGGTTGAACAGTGGTCGAGAAAAATGTCGTAATGCCCAGCCATCGGTTGAAAAGTGACCGCGAAAAATGTCGTAATTCCCAGCCATCGGTTGAACAGTGGTCGAGAAAAATGTCGTAATGCCCAGCCATCGGTTGAACAGTGGTCGAAAAAAATGTCGTAATGCCCAGCCATCGGTTGAACAGTGGTCGAGAAAAATGTCGTAATGCCCAGCCATCGGTTGAACAGTGGTCGAGAAAAATGTCGTAATGCCCAGCCATCGGTTGAACAGTGGTCGAGAAAATTGTCGTAATGCCCAGCCATCGGTTGAACAGTGGTCGAGAAAAATGTCGCAATGCCCAGCCATCGGTTGAACAGTGGTCGAGAAAAATGTCGTAATGCCCAGCCATCGGTTGAACAGTGGTCGAGAAAAATGTCGTAATGCCCAGCCATCGGTTGAACAGTGGTCGAGAAAAATGTCGCAATGCCCAGCCATCGGTTGAACAGTGGTCGAGAAAATTGTCGTAATGCCCAGCCATCGGTTGAACAGTGGTCGAGAAAAATGTCGTAATACCCAGCCATCGGTTGAACAGTGGTCGAAAAAAATGTCGTAATGCCCAGCCATCGGTTGAACAGTGGTCGAGAAAAATGTCGTAATGCCCAGCCATCGGTTGAACAGTGGTCGAGAAAAATGTCGTAATGCTCAGCCATCGGTTGAACAGTGGTCGAGAAAAATGTCGTAATGCCCAGCCATCGGTTGAACAGTGGTCGAGAAAAATGTCGTAATGCCCAGCCATCGGTTGAACAGTGGTCGAGAAAAATGTCGCAATGCCCAGCCATCGGTTGAACAGTGGTCGAGAAAATTGTCGTAATGCCCAGCCATCGGTTGAACAGTGGTCGAGAAAAATGTCGTAATGCCCAGCCATCGGTTGAACAGTGGTCGAGAAAAATGTCGTAATGCCCAGCCATCGGTTGAACAGTGGTCGAGAAAAATGTCGCAATGCCCAGCCATCGGTTGAACAGTGGTCGAGAAAATTGTCGTAATGCCCAGCCATCGGTTGAACAGTGGTCGAGAAAAATGTCGTAATACCCAGCCATCGGTTGAACAGTGGTCGAAAAAAATGTCGTAATGCCCAGCCATCGGTTGAACGGTGAGTAAACACTTATAACTATTTTTATATCTACTGTTAAACATTACATACTAATTATTTGTGAATTTTGATCCAGGAGTTCAGGCAGGAGGGTTAAAATTGTTCAGGAATGCAGGACTCAAAAGGTTAAACTGTCATTTCTATGAACCTGTTTTCTCGGGTCATTGGAATCTTTGTGTTTTTTTCTGGATTTTCGAGTGCGGGGAAGAGTGATGTCATGACTTGTTGATATTCTCCGCGAGACCATTTCGTTCATTTTATTTTTATTAGTTGATTTGGCATTGAGTCATATGGTCAGTGGAATCCTTCACGCTTGCACCACACGAATGGATGGGATTTTTAAACGTTATGCAGCGTATTTATTTTTGACTGCTTACCGAGTTAAAAACCGATTTTGTTTATTTCATGAATATAGCGAGCAAATGTTATTTAGGTGTAGGACACTGAATCTACATATACCGAATAGTTTTTGATTGTCGGTGTCGAAAATCATTCTAAAATAAATCACCTCCGCAATATGAGATAAAGAAAAAAAAAACAACAAAACTGGTATTCTCTGATTCGATATTTTTAGTTCTCGAAAAATCTCGCGTGCTACGATTTATTATATCTTCTGTTCTTTGTTGTGTTTTTTGGCAGCAAGAGATATTTTTTAGACGTCAACATCCGAAGATAATAAATATTACTGTTTTTCATTCTTTAGTTGCGTGTAGTGAACATCTTTCTTTTATGCGCCGTGTCCCTTCAGGACGTGGGAACGTAATATATGAAGTTGTGGAGCATCATGGGCGACTTTTCCTAACTTCATTTTTTTATCTAAGTAACTTTGGACGCATTAACATCCTTGTCCTTGTTCTACAATACATTCACAATGCCCATTGGGTTTCCCCGCAAACGCATCACCGCAAGTCTATGCTTTCGGTCACATCACGTTGAACTCTGGTTCCCGTACGATCAGCGAAGTTAAACAACGTCTATCTTGGTCAGTACCTAGCTGGTTAATCGCTAGGGAATATCATGAGCTGTAAGCTTGGATGTGCGCGTGGCCACATCACTTTGAAACATCGATTCTGTGAGCTTGGATGTGCGAGTGGTTACGGCCACATCGTGGTGAAACATCCGTCCCTATACTTTTACTAAAGTTAAGCAATATCGACCCTGGTCAGTACCTAGATTATAGACCGCTTGGGAAGACCAGGTTCTCTAAGCTTGGATGTGTGGGTAGTAGAAGGGGCTTACGGCCACATCACGTTGAATGACTAGTTCTCGTACGATCAACAAAGTGAAGGAAGCTGGTCGGTACCTAAATGGGTTACCGCTTGGGTGACCAGGTGCTGTATGGCTGGATGTGCTGGTGGTTTAATGGATAATGGCTCGGAATTGTTAACCGGTGAGCCGCAAGCCTATTACTACTTTATCGCTAATTCTTTAGTGAGATCCATCCTTTAGTTACACCAGTTCATAAACCCGCTAGGCTACATCCACAGGGTTAAATCACCCTCATGCTCTTCGTATTTCATTTGTGAGATCCATCGCTAAAGGTGCTGGGAAAATAGTTCCCTATATCGCTTTATGCAAACACCTCACTCCTCCTGCTATCCTCTACCTTTACGAGAGCCATATCAGGCCGAAAATGGAACACTGCTGTCATATACGGGCGAGAGGTGCCCAGTCATCGCTTTCCAGTCTCGATAGAGCCCAAAACGTTTCCGCGTCCTTGTAGGTGACGATTTATTTTCTAATCTGCAACCCCTTTCCGATGGACGTCGCAAGCCTTTCGCTGCTCTATCGCTATTTCCCGTGGAGAGTGTCCAGATGAGCTAAGCTCCCACGCACATTGTAGTGAACCACCTTCATTCCCTTCATATCACCCTGGTGAGATGTAAGTTCCACTCGAGCAGTTTATTCTAACGAACCACTGCCTTGTAAAACCTCTACTCCCAAGAGGCTACTTCACTGATCATTACAATCTTAACCTATTTAAGTTTAGGGTTAACAGTTATCCTCCGTACACATCTGTATAAGCTGTACTTATTCTATAACCCTTTTCCTCGACAACCTGACAGCAAAAATGTCGACTTTCATTTATATTGCAATATATTCAAAAAGATAGAAATCTGGTTTACATCACAAAAAGTGGGCATAAGTCTTGTTAGCGATAAAGCAAAAAGACATAGTCTCGTTTTACATGAGAGTAAAAACAAGATAGACCATGATAAGATTTACATGAGCGTCAAAAAAGTTGACATAGGTCCGGTTAACACTATATAGTTTAGTAGGTTGATTTTGTTTAGCGGTATATCAACGTCTATTGTTTATTTAATTCCATAATCAACATACTTTGAACGCAATTTTATGCCTTAACCCTTTAAGCCCTGCGTTCCTGAACAATTCTAACCATTCTGCCTGAGCTACTGAGTCAAAATTCGCAAATAATAGATATGTAATATTTCCCAGTAGATATAAAAATAGTTACAAATGTTTACCTACCGTTCAACCGGTGGCTGGGCATTAAGTCATTTTTCTCGACCACTGTTCAACTGGTGGCGTCATTTATGCCATTTTCCTCTACCACCGGTAAAACGGTGGTCAGGGGTCAAAGGGTTAAACTACAGATATCATATATGATTGGTAATTCTACTTTAAATAGGTATTATTGGCCATTTTAATATAAATAAGTATTGTTAGTAATTTTTTATGCAAAAATGTATTGCTGGTATTTTTACTATAAAAATGTATGTTTATACTTTCATAACGTTTTGGGGGTTCACTATTTGTCTATAGCTGGGACTCTAACAGGTGCTACCACCCCGGGGCCGGAATGAATCTAGGAAGAGGTGGTTTCATGCTCCTTAAAACGTCCTATCTCCTGATCAGAGGTCTCGCTACCGGATATAGTTTATCGTCATACCCAGGACGAGTTAAAATCAAAGATGAGAGTTCTTAGTGGTTATAAAATATTGGTACTACTGTACAGTAGTGAATGCTGAACAATCTCTTCACAGGGGAATAAGAGACTTCAAGCAGCAGAAATGTGGTTCTACAGAAAGATGCTGGCCTGTTGGAATTTCTCGAACGCATAATAAGGAATGATTTCTCCCGATCAAAGGCTTACTGTCAGATGTAGTTTATCGTCATACCTAGGACTAGTTAGCACTATATTCAAAACGGTAGGCATAGGTTTGATATATGCTCGAATCAAAAGGGTAGGCATAGGTTTGGTTTGTTTCGCTTGATCAATTACGGCTGAATAGTAAGTTCGATTCTCAATGAATGCCCCATACTTTCGGCCTTGTGCCACATCTAAGATACATTCAGAAAATCTCCATAGGTTTGTTTTACACTCTAGTCAAAAAGGTAGACACAGCTTCACGTTTACGCTAGAGTCAAAAAGGCAAACGTTACTCAGGTTCATAATTGAGTCTGCAAGTATTCACTTGAAAAGTAGCCCCTTTTTAAGTAAGGGTTTCTTTCTCCACATCAATTAGTGTATTTTACGTGCGAAATAGCAGGACAGACTGGGTCCTATAGCCTCGTTTGGCAACCAGTCTACCGCGGAAAGAAACGGCAACTTACTGCGGAACATCTGCCCAGTCAGTCATGAATGGAAAGAGGCATGATCGCCCAAGCGTGTATCAGTTATGCCACTTAACTGACTGAATCACTATCTGGTCTATTAGTTTGTAAAGTCCCTAATGAATAGTGACCTCATGAACTTCTATAACTGTTTCAAGAGGATGTTCATATGATTTTTCAGCATATGGCGCAATGTCATACTGAAATACCTTCCAATGAATATATTCCCAATCTTTTCCTGTCGATTTTTGCATTCATTCAATGTTAAGATTGGACCGACACACACAAAGTGATAAATTATTATTTTTATCATTATTATTATTATTATTATTATTATTATTATTATTATTATTATTATTATTATTATTTGTGTATGTTATGTTTCCTGCTTTGTATTCTGTAGAGCCGAGTGAAAACTATGGCTCTTAGACCCTATCAGAGAATTGTCATTTAATTGATATCACTTTTCTTAGTATATGGAATGTTCCTAGTAGGGTGATCTGGGCAGCTTGTATATTATTATTATTATTATTATTATTATTATTATTATTATTATTATTATTATTATTATTTCCTTTGATATCTGGCATTTACACATTTCTTTCCAGCTTCCGCCTAGGGACCTAAGGTTAGAAATGGCATCATGACACTTTCCACTGCAAAAAAAAAAAAGAAATAATTACATAGATAAAGCCCTTCGTAAAGTGTGGGCTGTACTTGTCAGAACAATTTTTTGTATCTCTTTGAGGCATGGACTTCCAGGGATCCCTTAAATCAGCCTACTGGAATCTTTTCCAACCAGTCCAAGGGCTCCAACTACAACAGGGATTGTTGATGTTCCCATGTGCCACATTTTCGAGATTTCTATTTCAAGGTCCTTGTATTTTGACAGTTTTTTTTAATATCTTCAAAGATACATTGCAGTCTGCAGGGACTGCCATATCAATAAGGAGGCACTTATTTTGTTTGTGGTCTTTAATAACAAAAAAATATTATTATTATTATTATTAATTTTTTTTTTTTGGTTTCTGTTTTATACACTTTTCCTTCCGGGTCTCAACAAGAGACAGACGTGATCAATTTATACGTGGTGGAGGGACATGTTGTTGGCCTATAATTTTTCGGCTCATATGTTTGACTCGTTTTTGGCATAGATATGCTATACTTACAGTGATCCATTCCGGTATTTCAATGCGATCATTTACAAGAATTAATAGAGTTTTTGTAAGGGTTTTATGGATTGATGAGAGCTGACAGAGCCAGAAATTAGCCACCTTGTCATTTCCTGGGGTTTTCCATTTTTGGGATTTCGTTAGAGCTTGCCTAACATTATCTGCGGTTATATTTTCCCAATTTTGCAGAGGTTTTTTTTCCAGCCTTTGTTCTTCACGTTGGATCCATTCTACTTTTGGGTTATATTCCTTTGGGCAGCTCCAAATATTCTCCCAAAATTTATGCGCCTTGTCAATGGATGGTGGCTTTTCGACATGTATAACTGCTTTTCCAATTTCCCTGTAAAATTTCTTAAGGTCCATTTAGAATATTTTATTTTGGCGATAGAACCTGCACCATTTTTCGTATCGTCTTGTTCTCTGTGCTTTTAACTGAAGTTTCTGTTTTAGCATTTCCTTGATTGATGGAATTTCATTTAGGGATTTAATTTTATATTTCCGCTTGATCTTCTTGCACTTCCGTGTTGAGATATTTGGGTTTCTAGTGAGCTCATCTAATATATTATATTATTTGTGTCCCTATTCTTCTTTAAGTTTAATTCCCCTTCCCGTCCCTCATTAGGTGGTTAGTGATGTTAGTTCGCAGGTGGATGCGGGGCGCCTTTCGTTTCGCGTGAGTGTTTTCGTATTTGTTGTTGTGTTTGATTGAGTGCGTGTCAGTGTGCGTGCTTGGGATGAATGAATGTTTTATACTATTATAGCCCCGCATTGATTTAGGCGAGTGAACCGGTATTTCTGCCACATTTAGCGATTGTGGGTTTTTTTTTATTACTGATAGTATTTTCTTTAGTTTCTTGTAAATATGTTTGTATTCATATTGTAAATACTCATTGGGGTTAGTTTTTAGAATTGTTATTTTATTCCCCTCCCCCCACAGACACTGAATTTTAAATATGGGGATTAGTTAGTTTTTTCATAGAGACAGTGAGGTATTATGGTGGTTGTAGTAAGAAAGGTACGTATGAATGTGTTGTTTTGGTGTAAGGAATATTGTTCGTACGATTGGGTCAGTGTTTGTGGCTAGCTAAGTTATAGTTAAGACAGAAGAAGACCGTCCTTTCCCCAATCCCTCACTTCGGCCTTGTGCCACATTTCTGTATATTAAACAGAATAAATATCACTCATCTAATATAGAAAGCTCACATCTGATTTCCTTTATTTCTCGCATCAGTTTTACCTTCTATGCTAGCTCTCTTTGTTATTAATTTTTTTTTAATTGTATTGACCCCACTCTTCCCAGATTCTGCTAAAACTGTTACGGATATGACACTGTTAAATTCTGTTATGTTTCCCAATTGTTTGTCCATTGGCAATATTTTCAGTGTAGCGTTGTATATTTGCACAATGTGCTTATTGGACTTTGTCGTATGAATTTTTGGGAGCTAGTCTCTGTCTGAGATTTGTGTGTTAGTTACTCTGCTGAGTACTTGTATGACGTGATTTTTCGCTTCGGTGATCTGGGGTTTTCAAGGAATTCTACCTTAATGTAGTTGGAGCCATCTTCATTGACATCGTCTGGATAACTGCAGTTTATGTCACAGGTAGACTCCTCGATTTTATTTCCTGGACAATTATTATTTTGTATCTCATTTTACCTCAACCTCTGTCATATTATACATTTTTACTTTCATCTCTTTATTGTTTGAGTGATGGGTTATTTTATTCTGTCTTATATCTAATTTTATCTTATCTATTGCTACATTTGAGAGTCTTTTGCTTCGCTCGGTGTTTCTGCGGACATTGGTAAGCATGTTTATGTTGAGATGAGCTAGCCCTTTCCTACCGTAGTTCTCCATATTTGGTATGTCTGATTCGTGGTGCTCTTTTCTGGATTTTTGAGTGCGGTGAAGAGTGATGTCATGACTTGTTGATACTCTTCGCTTGACAATTTCGTTCATTTTCTTTTTATTTAGTTGATTTGGCTTTGAGTCACATGGTCCAAGGTTGGGAATAGTCTGTGTTTGGCGATCAAGTGTCTCCTCGGTGTTGGAAGAGTTTGTTCCAATGACAGATTTTTCGGTCCCAGACTGGTTCCTCTCTGAGGTACGCGGCCCTTGTTGACCCTGGTGACATCCGATCCAGTATGAAAATTTGTTCGTGATCAGTGAGAGTCGTAAAATTACACATATAAATTTTTATTTTATTGTCTTTCCATCTAATGAATAAACATACTTTTCATATAATTAACTGTATACAGATGCATTATAACTAAATATGCATAGAAAACAGGAGAAATTGATTCAATAGAAATAAATCCCATTTATCCATTTTAATGAGTGAAAAATATTTGTAAAATACAAAAAAGAATACATAATCTTCATTTAATATTTTATAGAATATCCATTATTCATTTCTACAGCAACCGACCTCTTCTTGGTGTTCTCAATGATTTGCGAATTTTAGTTGATATCTTGTTCCATTATTCTTGAACATGGTCTTCAGATCCAGGATTTTTATTGGAGGTCTCGATTGGATTTGAATTTTCAACTAATGCCACAGATTCTCGATTGGGTTTAAATCTGGGAACTGATTTGGCCATTTCAGGATATTTACATTATTTTCAGCAAGCTATTTCTACGTATTTTTTTAAAGTATGCTTAGGATCATTATATTGTTGGAAGATCCAATCAAGAGGAAGTTCAAGATTTTCAACCGAAATCATTAAATTTGCTTCCAAAATATTTTGATATTCTGCATTCATTCTACCATCCATTACTGATATGTTGCCAGTTTCTTTTGCAGAAAAAACATCCCCAAACTATGATGTTGCCACCACCAAATTTCCTTGTTGGAACTGTGTTCTTTCGTTTGAAGGCATCACCATCTTTCCTCCATACATGATTTCTAGAATTACGTCAAAATAATTCAATTTTGCTTTCGTCTGTCCATAATACTCTTTCCTAATACGATTTTTCCTTCATAAACGAATTTAAACCTGACATCTCTGTGTCTTTTCAATTGCATTGGGGTTTCCGGGGGGAGCGTGACTTTAGATTGTTCCTATAAATTTCATTGCTAATTGTCCGTTTAGTGACACAGATTCCTGATGAAAGTAAATCATTCTGCAACACTTGACGAGTAACCAATTTATTTAAATTGACGCATTCCTCGATGAACTTGAAAAAGAAATTCTGTGGGGTACTTCTTTGGCTTTCAACAGTTTTGAGGTTTTATACCTTGCAATGAATGAACTAATGGTAGTAAATGTAATATTCAGGTTGTCTGAGATTTTTCTGCAACTTTTACCTTCTTTCCAGAGCTTAACAAACAGTTCCTTTTGCGAATTAGTCAGTTCCTTACCTCTTGACATGATGATAAACTTCTTGCACGAATATCCAATTACAGAATGTTCTGTCTGTATTTTTAGGCTAAAATAACTATGACAACATTATTGGAACATTATAGAATATTCCACTAGAATAATGTAGATTATTAAAGCAATTTAAAAGTTTTAAAATCTGAAATTTGCATTGTACGAATAGTTTTTTACCAATTAAAATGCATAATGGGATTTAGTTGTATTACATCTTTTTTCTGTTTTGTTTGCATATTTAGTTATTATGCATATGTGTAGAGTTAATTATACGAAAAGTATGTTTATTCATTAGTTGGAAATACGATAAATTAAAAATTCGTATGCGTATGAATATTTGTTTCCCCACCTACTGTATGTTCCACTGAAGAGGAGCTTTGCCGATGTTTCTCCTTTCTGTTGTATAATCACTTCTAGATCCTATTTTTCAGATATACAAGGACTGTGAATAGCACTATCGAATAAAAATACTTTAACAGACTATTATTTTTAGAAAATTGTATGCTTTGACTTCTTCAGTTTGACTTTTAAGTCGATTTTGATTGGTTGAATTAGCGTGGGAATCATAGATAGAGAAATGTTTTTCAGTGAGTCGAGTCTAAACCGTCATACAATGTAGACGTGTTTCCTTTGTGTCCCAGTTATATGCTAAATAATACTTTAACAGACTATTATTTTTGAGAAAATTGTATGCTTTGACTTCTTCAGTTTGATGTTTAAGTCGATTTTGATTGGTTGAATTAGCGTGGGAATCATAGATAGAGAAATGTTTTTCAGTGAGTCGAGTCTAAACCGTCATACAATGTAGACGTGTTTCCTTTGTGTCCCAGTTATATGCTAAATAATACTTTAACAGACTATTATTTTTTAGAAAATTGTATGCTTTGACTTCTTCAGTTTGACTTTTAAGCCGGTTTTGATTGGTTGAATTAGCGTGGGAATCATAGATAGAGAAAGGTTTTTCAGTGAGTCGAGTCTAAACCGTCATACAATGTAGACGTGTTTCCTTTGTGTCCCAGTTATATGCTAAATAATACTTTAACAGACTATTATTTTTTATAAAATTGTATGCTTTGACGTCTTCAGTTTGACTTTTAAGTCGATTTTGATTGGTTGAATTAGCATGGGAATCATAGATAGAGAAAGGTTTTTCAGTGAGTCGAGTCTAAACCGTCATACAATGTAGACGTGTTTCCTTTGTGTCCCAGTTATATGCTAAATAATACTTTAACAGACTATTATTTTTGAGAAAATTGTATGCTTTGACGTCTTCAGTTTGACTTTTAAGTCGATTTTGATTGGTTGAATTAGCGTGGGAATCATAGATAGAGAAAGGTTTTTCAGTGAGTCGGGTCTAAACCGTCATACAATGTAGACGTGTTTCCTTTGTGTCCCAGTTATATGCTAAATAATAGTTTAACAGACTATTATTTTTTATAAAATTGTATGCTTTGACGTCTTCAGTTTGACTTTTAAGTCGATTTTGATTGGTTGAATTAGCGTGGGAATCATAGATAGAGAAAGGTTTTTCAGTGAGTCGAGTCTAAACCGTCATACAATGTAGACGTGTTTCCTTTGTGTCTGGGAAGCGGCTCTCCGAGTGGGGTGAAAGAGTGACCCCACTGGCTAGTTGGAGATATATACGTCGTCGTAAATAAAACAGATCAGTTTGAAATTCCCTGTGTTGAAGTTCTCCTTCATCTCCAGACCCCAAAGACATTTCTCCGGGAGAAGACGAAAGAGAGAAGGCAACATTATTACCGAATGGAGCCCGTCACCTAAGACCTCCCAGCATGAGAGAGAGAGAGAGAGAGCGTCGCCCCAAGACTACCCCAAGAGAGGGATATGCAACATATTCTATTGATAAAATCCTCCCAAAAAGGAGTTTCTAATGTTATTGCTCCTGATTTGGCGTTTTGACTGCACTCACTTTCACACAAGCGTGACGTGCTTCCTTGTGTCTATTCTATAAATATTTTCACGGCAGTTGTTCTAATCAATCTTCCTCCTTGATAACCTCGACTGCTTGCATCGAAGCGTACTTTTAGTTTGGCACTCATCGTTTTACTCTTGAAATGACTAAATATAGCCATAAGTTCTCTTATAAAAGTTTCTTTCTTCGCACTCCTCGCCTGTGGAACTCTCTTCCGGTTCCTTGCTTGTCTGCTATCAACATCAACTACGATCATGTCTTCCTGAATCCTGTTCTTTCTTCTCATTGATGTCTTCTCATTTTCTTCCCTTCTGGGAAACAGCTTGCGTCTTAGTGGCATTATCGCCTTCCTTGGTGTGAAATGATAAAAAATAAACCAACAAAACAAAAAAAAAAAAGAAAACACATTTTGTTGCTTATAAAATCCCTGTTAAACGCGGAATACAAATAATTCTTGCAGTCGAAATAGACCCATTTCTCGCAGATATTGCCATTATTTCAAAAATTTATGTATATATATGTAAAATAAGACCAAATTCCGCTGATTCAAGACGCACATTCTACGTTGTAGTATTTTTATCGAGTAACTGTGACGGCTTCGCTAGGCAAATAGGAAAAAACGAAGACTCATTGATCAGTAAAGTGCATAGTTACAAGAAAGTTAGAAGGTATGATGGATTTATTTCATTTTTAAGTACTCGCAAATGGTATTAAAAATTACAAAAAAATAGAAAAGAATAAGAACATTCAAAAGAAAAATAGTACTTCCCCAAAATAAGTAACAAAAGAATCAATTGTTTTCGAATGTCCATTGTTCTTGGCGCTGACCCCTTTTGTTCGCCCGTGAGTAGTACTCAAGTTATTTGTGTTAACTTCGCTAGCCACACCCAGGACAATGCTTTTGCAATAGAAGCCGATTAATTATCACGTCTGAACGATCAATAATACCGCGGTTGATAAGTAGGATGACGGATTTTTCCTGATAATTCATCCCAAATAATGTAAGGTTGCTTATCGCAAATATTATTTCACCCCAAGAAATTATAAATTTTAGATCTAAGATTGTTTTTTTTTTTCATTAATTTTTTAGCATTTTTTAAAATATAAATTTTAAATCAAAATTTGTTTACATTGAGTTCTTTGATGAGATCCAAATAAGAATCGGCAATATTATTGGTTCTGATCTGACAGCTCGGCTTCAGTCCCTTTTCCACCGCCGTAAGTTTGCTTACCTGTGTCTTTTCTCTAAATACTTTCATGGTAATTGTTCCGATGAGCTCTGCGGGAAATTTGTCCCGGCTTTCCCGCATAAAAGGGTTGAGGTTAAAAAAATTGCAACAAAAATCGAATAAAAGCAGCAAGATTAAAGCGGACAAACTCACACTTTTAGGCGGACGAATAAAGAAAGACTCAAAACTCCTGCTCGGAGTGTAACAATAAAAGAAGAAAGGGTTTATTTACATGTACAAAAAGTAGTGGTAAAGGGATACAGAGACAATTAGAAGAGAAAGAAAGGGTGAAGAAAAAGTCCTTTAACTTTAAGGGAAGAGAAAATGTTCATAACAAAAAAAGGCTGGTACAAAATATTTCTCTGAGCGCCTAAATGTTCTTTAAGCGAATAGAATTTTTGTTAAGGGTTAGAAACACTCACAGTTTTCTTCAAAGTTCTTGCAGAGTAAGAAAATGTCGGTAGATGTAGGAATTTTGCAGTTGAATGAGTTCGTAGGTCGACGACAGAAGTCTTATAGGTGAAAGGAGGCAGCTTTCAACTGATCTTTAACACTTTCACTGCTACTCATTTGCCCAGTGCTGCCCCCATCCGGCCAGCCATTTTCAGTCATCGTCATATTAGCCGTATTTTCGTCAGGAATATTTTCAAATTAGATACGAAACTACCATGACGTAAAGAAAAATCGAGGCTGACTAATAATTTGCATGATAGAACAGTTAGAATTTCCCGTATTTTACGATGGATGGCGCAACGGGACACTCATACCAGCGGTATACCAAAAACGTAGGTTTCCGTACTTAGCCAGCTGGAGCAAGATAAGAAAAACGAAAATCTCCGTAGTTAGCAGCGGAAGTGTTAATAGTGGGCCGACCTTCGTTCTCAACATCCCCTTAGTAGAGAGTTCTTCTTTGGTTGAAACTGGTTCAGAAGTTGACTGGTGTTCTCTGTCGTCGACCTCACAGGCGGTTGTCGAATTCTCACTGCCAAATAGGCGAAGATTCTCCAAATTTATGGAGATTTGGGAAGCTCAGAAGAATCGAGGACTTTTCCCTCCAAAATTGTACAAATTTCCTGACCCTTTCATTGGTCAGAAAATATATTCTTATCACTGAGAAGAATCAAAGCTTCGGGAGCCGGTTTTGAAAGTAAGAAAAAAGGTTGGAGTGAGGATTTGAAAAATAGGCTAGAATGTGAACTTGTAAAATATTGTTCTCAAATTAAATTCCAATAGCTCTTCGCTATAGTATAGTATTGGGGTTAGATTTTAAAATGTGTTGTTTTATCTTCCCCCACCCCGCCAATGAATTGTACAGATGGGGACTAGTTAGGATTTTCATAGAGACAATGAGGTATTATGGTGGATGTAGTAAGAAAGTTAAGTAAGAATGCGTTGTTTTGGTGTGAGCAATATTATTGTATGTTTTTGGTCAGTGTTTGTGGCTAGCTAAGTTTAACGTTAAGACAGAATAAGACCGCCCTTTTGCCGCATTCCCCATTTTGGCCTTGTGCCACATTTCTGTAGATAGCCGAATAAATATCGCACTTCGTTATAGTATCTAGACTTTTTGAATTTAAGCGAAGTACCAGAGTGTACGTCGAGATTTCATCAATTTACAGCTGAGTTGGCTAGATGTCGCCGTAAGTTCTATGCTAACAGTTTCTTTTCTTGCACTTCTCGCTTGTGGAACTCCCACTATGTTTTCCAGCCGACTTTAATCTGCAAAAATGTAAATGCAATGTCAATCGCAATCTACCGTCTTTCTGATTATTCTTTCCTCTTTCCGCTCATTATTAACAATTCTGTTCCTAATTCTTTCCCACCCTGAAACCTCTTGTGTGTTAGTGGCTTTACTGACTTGCATATGGGGGGGGATACCGATTAAAAGAAATAAATTAAAATCACTTCACCTTAAGGAAGGCGATAATGCCACTAAGACGTAAAGGGGGGTTACTTGGAGTGAAAGAAAACGAGAGAAATTTAATGACTAAAATGAACAATAAAAGAACACGTTTCAGATGGCGACTGACGTTGTAGGTAAATTTATGAGGATTGTAGGTGACAGGGAAGCAAGACACCGGAAGCGAGTTCAACAAATAAGAATTGCCAAAGAAGAAACTATTAAAATAGAACTTACGGTTAGATGTAGGTATTTCAACAGTAAAACGTTGTAAAACTACTTTTTACGAGTGGCCTAGTGTAGTTAAACCATGCCTTATTTTCCAGTTTGAATTAGAATGACTGCGTTTTGTTCGCCCACCCACAAGACAGAGAGCCGCTGAAAGAGTTTGTTGTAAGGGCGTAAAGAGAGAAAGTAAAAAGCGCGTATCTTGAGGATATGTAGGATAGATAAAGGCTAACTCTTGGTGAAGCTGGTTAAATCCCAGTGATCGGGGAAACGTTCTCCCGGGAGCCTATTTCACGAAGTAACAGTTCTGGAGAACTTCCTCCTTACAATGGAATACGAAGGGAATGTGGATGAACCGATCCATGGATACCAGCTGTGAATCTCAGAACTGATGGAACCAAGGAATGTAGCACATCTGCACATTTCTCCTGGAAATAGTCAGTGGGTGCCCATATTTGTGGCTTTGTGCCCAAACTAATTTGCGCTAGACCGTTATGAGGCATGATTTATTTTGAAAAATAAAAAGACATATAAGAGGTTGTATTGAAATATAACTAGACTTCTGTTAAACTCCATAACTGGTTCCAGTCCTCTGAGGAAGAACTGATAGATATTTAGCGGCGATTTTCATGAAAAAGTCCATTTTTACTCAACATGTTGCTAGTGATTGTTGATCTGAACGCTCATCATTTTGAACTGACACTCGACCGATCTTGAAATCAGCGTGCAACCACAAAACCTGTTTTCGACCTGTTTTCGACTTAAATACTTCTGCTAACTGTAATAATAGATATTTCCATATATGAAAAGATTCAGCATTCACTTACCAAACAGCCTGTTTTACCGTCGGTTGAAATTCATGAAAATTTTTTCTCTTAAACCAAATTTCAGGAAAATAGGCTTTTCAAGTTCAATAATTGTTATCGCTCTTTCAAATATTGATAGGAGCCTTTTTGCCACCTTTTTTGGGAAGTGTTGACGTGGAACTTCATCATGTCATTATTTTCTCTTGGAGTTGCATGTGCTATCCGTTTTAGTTGTAGCTGATGTTGAAAGTCCACAAGTGATGTTGTCTCTGTTATTTACAACAGTTCTTTGTGATTATGTAGCGCCAGCCACTGTGGTTTGAAGAAAAATGGTTATCTCAATGTTTTCCCATAGAATTGACTAAGCATTTCGACAATCTCGGGAGAACATTTGCCGCGTTTTATGCAAAATCTGATGCACACTTTGCCCGAAACTTTCAGCCATTGTCAAGATTGCAGCTTCGTTCCAACAACGTTTGAAGACTCGTACAATAATTGAACAAGAGTAAATAGCCAGAAGTCTATTGGTAAATTGGTTTTTCTAACTTGTAATTTGATTTTCGATAGTTGATCTGCTTTTCATAGTCATTACAAGAAATGTTTGCCAGTTTGTCAATTTATATAGGAACACCAATATATCAAATAGGTAATCGAATTTTCTTATGGATTGCAAATAAGTAACATATTACCACTACTTAATATCATATTAAACCGTTCGGATAACGATCTAAAATTCAGAATCTATCTAAAATCGACGAGCAAAACTGATCTTCATAAACTTCTATTCACGCCACAACAAAGTAAAATTCAGTGTAATTATTGTTTTCTAATTAAGAGCATTTAGAATTTCTCGTCGTCGTTATTTACACGAGAAAAGATAGTTAAGTATAGAAAAGTACAAAAAACAGTTTAATTCCACACTCTCTAAACGTTTGATATTATTGATAATGACATATCAGCTTCTAGTAACGAGTAAACTCCTCCTAACGGATATTGGTCATGCGAACACTTCCTAAACACTTACAAGTCACTTCTTCAGTAAATAGGGATTGTTCACAGTACTGTAGTATTTGACCCTTTAGATGAGAGGATGAAGGCGGGAGGCTTTCATTAGCGATCTGTGTCCGTTGATTCAGGGTGCTAGCGAGATCGATAGTGTATTGTTTGTTGAGTGTTCCTTTTCTCTCCGTTATTTCCTCAATATAATCCGGGCCTAGATGCTGCACTTTAATTGCGTTTACTTATAGACTACAAATTCATGGTCGAGAGGTCTAGGAACGTGGTCGAATGTGATTGGATACATAGCCGAGTGGTTAGAACGTTCGCTTTGTGAACACGGAAACCTAGGTTCGAATCTCACCATGGTCGATTTGTCAGGAAGGTGATTTTTTTTATGTTGAGGAGATCCCAGCGTGCGACACCTTTGGAAAGTGCCCGAAAAACATACCACGTTTTGACTCAAGCCATGTGAGGATAGACGGAATCCTTGGGGGCTATTGATAGCTGTTTTAGAACGAAGTCACAAGTCATCGTGACCGAGGATTTTAGCGTTCTGGCATCGTTCAGATTGTTGATCACGCCAGGTAACAGTTATCAGTTATCTCCTGTTAATTTCTCTCTGAAAGTTCTCCACTGCCTTAACCGAGTATTGAACTCACACTCTTTGGGTCCTGTCACTGGATCTAACTAACGCCTTTATCCACTGTGCCATGTGTCCTCAAGGACATATGGTACAGTGGACATCATTGATAACTGACATCCATTAAACATGGCACGTGGAACTAGAACGGTCTACCACAATGAGCGAAATAAAGGGTTCAGTTCGACATTCCAACCACCTGAAGAAGGCCGGAGTGTACAACGGCCGAAACGTTGCAATAAATATGGCGACAAAGATGAGGACAATAGTCCGAATAATGTAAATAATGTACATAATACCTCATCTCAGAAATATTGACAGATAATGATTTACTGTTACAAGTTTTACTAATTAGCCCATACAGGAAGTGGATTTATACCTTTCCCAAGGGTATTTGCGTCTAAGCTAATATAAAAAACCCAAAGGGAATTGGAACTCGGCTCTCCGATTAACGACAGCGAGCCATTATACCACCAGCACATCCAAGCTTAAGTCATCTGGCATTCTCAAGCAATTACCCATCTAGGTACTGACCAGTATCAACGTTGCTTAAATTTAGTGATTGTACAGGAACCGGTGTTTCAATGTGGTGTGGCCGTAAGCAAGAAAAAAAGGAAGAAGAATTGTGTATGTAAATGAATATAACGAATCCGAAAAACTGGAATTTGAACTCGGCTATCCGATTAATAATTCCGAGCTATTGTCTGTTACACCACTCACATATCCAAGCTTGCAGCAACAGGTTATTGTGCTGGTCAAAGATGATGATAGTTTCAAGATAATCTGGAGCCCCTTCTGTTTGCTTCGGGGTTATTGATAAGATCCAGAGACGGGTATGCAATGTAATTGGCCCTGATCTGGCTTCTCGTCTGCAGTCTCTCTCTCTCACAGACGCGCCGTCGCCTCTCCCTGTCTCTTTTACAAATACTTCCATGGCAATTGCTCCGATGAGCTGCTATCGCTGGTTCCCAGGCTCCATGAATTCACGCGTCGTACGAGGCTGGCATCACGTTCCCACCCTTGCACTGTTGAAACTGTTAAATGTAGACGTCTCTTCTACTCCAATAGCTACATATCTCGCACCTCACACCTGTGGAACTCTCTATCCTTCTCTACATCCTTTCCTCTATAACTCCTATCTGCTCTTGCTCCAAATCCTCTGTAACCCCTTGCGTGCTAGTGGCTACCAGCCTTGCCTGGGGTGAAAAGCTTAAAAAAAAATAAAATAGAAACAATTACTGTATGTTTTTAGACAGGATCTTATTTGAGTGGTACAGGTCATAACTAATAAGATTGAAGTTTTAAATTTGTTTCATAATGTCTATAATATATTCTAAAATGACGTAAGCAAAGGAATGTGATGTTTCGAGAATAGTTCACATGACTATTTATTTCAAAGAAATTTACGCCATATTCTCTTGTATGATATTGCAAGGTTTCTGTAATGAGTCATCTGATTCCGATGAAACTTTAATTAAGTTTCAACAACAAAAACAAAAATAAAACAATAAAAAAATTAATCTTTCAAGGAATGAGTGAACATAAAAAAAAGAATTTAAAATATTTTGCTTAAATAATTTGAAAAATTTAAATTATTTTCTCGCAACCATTGACTTTGATAAGTTTAATCCTGCAGATTTTAATAACTTTAAAAGTTTTGTTAAACCTTTGAAAATATCATTTTCTGTTAATTCGCGCTCAGTTTGCATTCAAAAATTCCCGAATACTTACATTTAGGTGTAAATGTACATGCTTCATTTGAAAATAACTTGATAAATTTGATAAAATCTACCGTTTTAGAGTTATCGACCGTAAATTTCGGATTCATTCGAGTCGTTGGCGTCAGCTATTACTGGCGTTGTTTGCATAAATTCTCTGCAGAAATCAAGGCGTGGAAGAGAACGTAGTCAACAGTCTTGTTTACCCATCTAACTTGTCTCAATTACTGCGCAAGAGAACTATATTGCGTGCGCAATAATCAAGACAAGTGAATGTTCCACTCATAGCTACCCGCAGCAAATTTAATACCAAAATCAAAATATTTCGAACACAAATTTATGGGGGAAGAAGAAGAGGATTCATACCTTGACCAAGGTAGTTGCGCGTAGATGAAGATAACGAAAACAACGGGGATTGGAACTCAGCTTCATGATTAAATATTCCGAGCTATTATCCATTACACCAACCGCTTATCTAAGCTTACAGCATCTGGCATTCCAAAACTGTCGACCATCTAGGTACTGATCAGGCTTGATGTTGCTTAACTTCAGTGATCGAACGGGAATTGTCATTAGCAGGAAGAGCAGTCAAAGGTGTTTAGCTTCATATTGGAATCATCCGAATCAAGCTGCTACAGAAACATTACTAGCTGGGTAGTGTAATAACAGACGTTGGAAAGTTTGAGACAGAGGTCCGAAAATGCATAGAAATGGCAAAAATGACTTCTAGAAACTAAGCATCGTATTAAGACAATAACATTTCGTTGTGTATGGGAGTTAATGCTGGATTATTTTCTTAAAGTATAAATACATCCAGTAAAAAGATGACATAAACTAAAAATTAGTGATAAAGTCGGAAAACTTGACACAAAGGAATATTACATTACCATCAAGGACCACAAACCTGACTTTGATACAAACCCTACCAGCAGGACCATAAATCCTACTAGGCCTGAGATTGGTAGAATAAGTAAAACAATCCTGGAGAGGGTAAATAAACGAATTAAGGGGTACCTTGGATTAACTCAATAGATTAATATCACCGAAGCAACTAATTGGTTTTGCAGTATAAAAGATAAAACCAATTGTTCTCTAATTCAGTTTGTCATTGAAGAATATTACCCGTCAATTTCAAGGGAACTGTTTGCATCTACATTAGAATTTGCCACTGTATATTCTTATCTCTCTCGAAGGAATACAACATCATTACGAATTCAAAAAATCAGTTCTCATTCATGATAGGGAACAGTGGATGAAAAATAACTATAGAGACAATTCTGATCTTTCAATGGGATCGTTGGACTCTGCAGAGTCCTCCGATCTCGTTGGATTATTTATTCTATACAATCTTATTGCCCACTATATCAAGACAGAAGATATAGGATTATATAGGAATGATGGCCTTATGGTTGAGAGGAATTCAACAAATTTTAAAATTGATAAAATTAGAAAGTTAATATATAGTGAGTTTAAAATCCTAAACTTGAAAGGTACTGTTAGGATCCCAGCTATGGGCGAATAGTGAACCACCAAACAAAAACCATTACATTTTTATCATAAAATGACCAACAATACATTTTTATAAAAAAATGACAATCAATGCAACACTAAAAAATATAAAAATAAATTTTTATAGTAAAGTTACCAACAATACATTTTATAATCTACAAACTATATGTCTAACAAAAACATAGCTTTATTCGAAAAGTATAAAATAATGTACACAAATATATTCTGTTGAAGCCATAAAAATGCATTCAAAATATTTAGATTTCGGCATTAAATGACCCATAGAAATGTTGATATGCCGCTAAACAAAATTAACAACAAAAACAGATAAGAATTAAATAACCCATAGAGGTGTTGATATGCCGCTAAACAAAATCAGCTAGAACAAAAATCAAATAAAAATTAAAATATTTAGATTTCGGCATTAACTAGCACATAGACGCGTTGACATGCAGCCAAACAAATTCAAATACCTCCGTATC
The DNA here is from genome assembly GCA_964036315.1 of Acanthosepion esculentum. Classification (NCBI taxonomy): domain Eukaryota; kingdom Metazoa; phylum Mollusca; class Cephalopoda; order Sepiida; family Sepiidae; genus Acanthosepion; species Acanthosepion esculentum. Next base: position 30,852,037 of record OZ038516.1, on the reverse strand, counting down.
TTTTTAATAGTTGACTCAGTGCACACGCCAAAAGAATTCTTGAAAGTTTTATTTGTAAGGCTGATGAAAAAGATTTTATCCATTTTCATACAATTATTAACTTTTACTGAATATTAATATTGAAGCGGAAAATATTTTCCCACTTGCTTTACATTGATGCTAAAAATCAATACTTCAAACACAAATCGAACTTTAAATAAATAAGCAGTTTCTAACCTCGTATTGTTCCGAGTAAATTTAACATAGCTTATTGCTTTTAAATTGCTTTTACCAATTCTCTTTAAAAAAATCTAAAGTTTAACGAGGTCAGTATATTTGAAAACCCAGTGTATTCTAAAACAAGGTTGCATTTTTGGCAGGTTTACTTAGCAATATGTAGTTGGGTTTAAAATCGACTACGTAATTGCCCTTCAAGTTGGGCTCAGCTGTGTTACGGATTTGAAATACATAAAATGTCAGGTGATCGTATATTTTGAGTATCAGCAAAAATTCAGTTATATGAACACGCTAAAACAAACATATCAAGAAGCTAACGATGAATTGGAGAGACCAAAGTCAAGAAAGTACAATTTAAATATCTACTAAGGATTTTAACAGGGGACGAAAAATGCGACAGTGAATCTGAAGGCGCAGTGGAATAGTGAAGGATGCCTTCCAAAGGCTAAGCAGGGTATTAAGAAACAGGAAAACTCCGTTAGAACTGAGGAAAATAGCTGTTATGTAATATTAGTCCTCAGCGGATGCTTGATAACAACAGACGAAGAAGGGACTTGAGGCAACAGAAATGTGGTACTGCAGAAGGATGCGGTGGATACTATGAACTGAACACGGGAATAACGACGAAGTTTTAAGGAAAATGGAAGCAAAAAGGACACTTATACTTCAGAAAGGTATAATTGAAATTTTCTAGGGCACATAATGAAGAAAGAAGGCTTGGAGAATTTGACACATTCAGGAAATATTGAAGGCAAGAGGAACAGAAGAAATCAGATTGTGTAAATGCTTGTTAGAACAAGAATTAGTATATATATATATATATATATAAGTCAAGAAAATACTTTAAAATGAATCTCAGTTGTAATTTATTTCATGAATATATTTAAATATTCATCTCTTCATATTAAACAACTCTTTAAAAAAATAGTAACTTCAAAAAATTATCAGAGGTATGCAATTACCCAACGACACATTTGTCCAGTAAGCAACAGTCTGTCCATACTCAGTTATCGGTTGGTTAAGTTTGATCCATATTGATCAGTCATGTGTACCATGAATGATATACGCTTAGGCGATCATGTATATTTCGATACATGACTGACGAGGCAGATTTCTCCCGCAGTAGGTTGACATTTCTTTCCGCGGTAGACCAGTTGTCATCCAAGGCTATAGAACCCGGTCTGTCCTGCTATTTACCCATAGCTGTAGGGGAGAAGAAGAGGATTCATACCTTTCCCAAGGGTATTAGCACGGAAGTGAATGTAATGGATTCGATTGGAATTCGAACTTGGTTCTGCGATTCCTTTAATCCGAGGCACTATCCATTACTCTACTTCGCCTCATTATTGATAACACCGCTTAAAATGCCAGCTGCAGATGAATGTGAACTCCATCAGACAATCAGTCTAATGAGTCATGTAACAAAACTTATCATGCGAATCTTGATGAATAAACCGTGCAGAAGAATAGGACAACGTCAGTGCGGGTTCGTTAAATACACTGGAACAAAAATACGATATATATTTGCTCAGAATATCATAAAGTGTAATACAGATGAAAAAGGATGTATGCCTATGTTTAATAGATTATGCAAAAGTGTTTGATAAAGTATGTCACAAAAAACTGCTGGAATTGTTAGGTAACCTTGAAATATGTGGGACGGATATTAAAATAATCCAGACCCTGTACTGGCAGCAAACCACCTGCATGCGGATAGGAAATGAGTTCAGTAAATATACAAAATTAAAAATAGGTGTAAGACAAGGATGCGTCTTCTCACCAGATCTTTTCAACCTATACAGCGTGGCGATTCTGGGAGAACTAGATGTCCTACCAGGATTCATTATTGGCGACAAAGCAAAGAAAGCAAGAAGAAAAGACTAAACCACAATTGCAAGACGACAGAATTCATGGTTGTTATCAAATACAACATGTAAATTCACAAATTAGAAATATCAAAATCAAACAAGTGAAACAATTTAAATATCTGGGAAGTTTTTTTAACAGAGGACGAAAAGTGTAATATGGAAATTCCAAGACCTTTATTTATATTAATTGTCTAAATACAATTTATTGTTAATCCCATTAAAACATATTTGTTGTTGGTATAGTTTGGTATTCCCTAGCGGGAACCTAAATTCCTTTATATACAACTTAAGGCTTTGGGCATAAATAAACTTCCAAACCGACCTCTCCCCCTTTAGACAGATACATCACCCCCTCCCCTTATCACCAACTCAGGCTCTTTATCTAGACGTGGGCGTCTCTTTGGATATACCTGTACATTTTCCTCAACTGCTATCTAAATTAAATTCCAAAACCCTAATTCCGACACGAACTCAGACCGGGGCTGAGAATGACTGGCACAAGTTTGCGCCAGTTTGAAAGACACTATATCCACATGAAATAATTTTGGAAAATTCTCGCTATCCGTCCGTGTGTTTGAAACCGCTCTAACTCGAGTAACACTTGCTCTACATAGACATATAACTTTTGGGAATTGGTATGATCCCGGGATTGATAATCTGCCCTTCATCTGGTGCTTGAACATCCAGAATTGGGATTTGTGTTCGGGTGAGGAGGGAACAGTTAATATTCAAATCTATCATCTTTATATATCTCAATAAACGTCAGATTCTGTCTGCCCGTCCGTGTATATGAATCCCGTCTAAATCTGCCACACTTGCTCTACATAGACATATTATACCTTTTTGGAATCAGGATGATCCCTGGATTGATAATATCCCCTTATCTGGTGCTTGAAAATCCAGGATTAGGATTTGTGTCCTGATGAGAAGGGTACAGTTAAATAGTCAAAAATTCTAATTTTTAAATAAGTGAAAAATTAGTGATTTTATAAGTTTTTAATTTATATTGAGTTTAGAGTAACACAAATTAAATTATCTCCAAAACTTTGTGAATTGAAGAAAACAATTTTATTTCTTCAAAATACCAAGGAATCAGAGTTAAAGTGAGAGATTTCGTGGCGTAAAGTTTTGAAGTTCCGCAGAGTTTGTGATTTGAAGAACTTCATTTTCGGCCTGAATTGGATTTTCGTCCTCAATTGAAATTTCGGCCCACATCGAACTTTTGTCCGGAATTGGACTTATAGCCCGTATCAGAGCTAAAGTGAGTTTGTGAAGTTCTATGGAGTGAACTAAAGAATTCAAAGTTATTTTTTCAAAATTATCATTGTTGTTTTCTAAGCTGGACCAGAGGTCACTTTAGTTTTAGGTTGGAGCTTCAATAAGCCCTACACAAAAGCTAGTTTAAAAGTCCTCACAGAGTGCGGCTTTTAAGCTATTTATACACATAATAGCGTTATTCTGTCAGTAAAGGTATCATCAATTCCTGATAATCCATTTTGTATTCTCTTAATGAACCGTAAGAATTGAACATTAAAAGAAACGGAAACACATTTCGAATAAAAATAATGAAATTCTTTGTTTAATGATCAGTTTCTAAGTTCTACTGCTTGAATTTTTTACATGGTTTTTCTTTCTCTAGAGAAATTCTCAGGCCAACTGTGGAAGTGATTGACTATCCCGATTCGCCCAGCCGTGACTCCTTCTCACGGCTCTTCAGGAGTAGGCTGGGCATTCAGAGCCATTTCCTCCACTGCCATTAGAGGGGAGAAAGGAAATAAGGATAGAAGATAACCATCCTGAGACTCAGAGGCAAGCGGGTGCCGATGACTATATACTATATTTCTATTGTAAAATCACTTAGTGCATTACTATAGTAAAATAATTTCAATAATATCTGTAGTAAAATCATTTTAGTACATTTCTATATTAAAATAATTTCAATAATTCTGTCTTAAGTCCATTTTAGTAATCGCTATAATAAAATAAGTTCAATCATTTTGTAGTAAAATCGTTTTAGTACATTTCTCATATAAAAATAATTTCAATAATACCTGTAGTAAAATCATTTTATTACATTTCCTATAATAAAATATTTTCTCTCTGTTGCGATGTGGGGTCTGGCAAGACATAACACTTAACTCGACCGAGTCAGTCGTGATAGTTGCATTCAGTACTCAGCGAGACAAGTTACTGCAATAGATTCTTTTGGTGCATTTCTATAGTAAAATATTTTCAATACCTATAATAAAATCATTTTAGTACATATCTATACTAAAATGATTTCAAGAATATCTGTAGTAAAATCCTTATAATACATATCTATGGTAAAGTAATTTTAATAATTCTGTAGCAAAATCATTTTAGTACTTTTCCTATAATAAAATAATTTCAATAAAATCTGTAGTAAAATTATTCTAGTACATTACTATAGTAAAATAATTTCAATACTTTTCGGTATATTTTTAGTATTTGCTGTTTTGTTAGATATGTAATGAATGAAATGAATGAACATTTTCGCGTATTTGTTTAATAACTCCTACCCGTGATATCACATGTAACATAGGAAACCGGATTCAATATATTTGGAAAATAATATTTCCAAAGAAATATAATGGAAACAGAAATGATTTATTACTTGACATTTTTACTTTTTTGTCTAATAATTTAAAAAAAAATCTTTTTGTTGATTTTAACGTCCCTTTTCATTAAACATTATTTTCGATCATAAATCAAACACCATATCGTTAAACACGATTTAATCAATGCAAGTCATAATTTCGGTTTCATTTTCTCTCTCTTTTTCTTTGTTGCTTTTCCACTCACATTTCTCTCATTAGCTTTCTATTTATCATTCACTTTCTCTCTCATTTTGTCGCCCGCTTTCTCTCTGTTGCGATGTGGGGTCTGGCAAGACACAACACTTAACTCGACCGAGTCAGTCGTGATAGTTGTATTCAGTACTCAGCGAGACAAGTTACTGCAATAGTATTATCTTCATTTCTTTCTAAACAATTACCCAGGACTACTTATCATGAATGGATCAGTCCATTACGTGCTTGAATGGACTGGTCCATAAGGGTAACTGGCTCCTAAAACAACACTCTCTTTATCTCGCTTTTTCTTTTTCTTCTCTCACTTTTTTCTTTTTCCTCCACTCTCTCATTTGCTTGTTCTTTCATCTTTCTCACTTTCCCTCACACGTATTTCCTCATTCTTACTTTCTCTCTATCGCTCGCTTTTTTCTTTGTTATTTTCCTTGAGCAATTTTCCTCTATCACACTCACCTTCACTATCATTTCTCTCTTTCAATTTCTTTTCTCTCTCTTTATATCTCTTTCATTATCTTTCTTTCTCTTTATATCTCTTTCTCTCTTTCATGACCAATTAACTAATTAATCTGAGCATTTCTGTAGTAAAATAATAATTTCCAATGCAATTCTGTAGTAAATTCCGCTATAAATGTAGAGCAAAACAATTTTCTTTCCATTTCTAGAGTAAATTTTTCTATTTCCTTCTCTTGGCTCCTGTCTCTTTCTCTTCTACATCTGTCTCTCTCTCTCTCTATCTGTTTCACTTTCTTTCTCTATCTTGCCTTTCTCTTTCTTTCATGACCAATGGGAATCACTTTTTTCCTGATTTACCTCTGTATTTCTGTAGTAAAATAATATTTTTCACTGCAGATCTATAGCAAAAATTCTGCTATAAAACTATAGCAAAATAATATTGTGTTCATTTCTACAGTAAAATGTCTATTATATCCTTTGTATAGTTGCTGTATAGATGCAATCATGGGAGTGAATAAAAATGGTGACTTCATAAAGACTACATTTTATCACTTAAACCTTAATTTTTACCGGATACTTATATTCGAGTAGACTGATAGTAGTTTATCTATTAAAAAGTATATTTATTTACTTTTGTCTACAGGTCTGAATATGCCCATCTTTTCTCGAATATTTAGGCCGGTAGGCGAAAATAAATAAATATAGTGTCTAATTAATATACGGAGCGTCTACTCAAATATGTGTATCCGCAAAAATAACGTTTAAGTGATAAAATCTGTCGGATTAATAAATAAAAATCCATTACTTCTTTATAAATTGCTTTAAACACTACATGTGATATCAGTGCTAAAATGCATTTTATAGTAATATAATTTTATACTAACATATTTTTTATAGTAACACAGTTTTTGGTGAATGTCTATTTTGTGAAGTACGGTGACCATTAATGATTAAGTATAACTCAAGACTTCAATGTTAAGATAAAATAGTATTTAATTACAACCGCAAATAAATACTTAACAAGAACAAAGAAGTAAAAGTCAACCAAAGATAATTAACCATTTCAGTGAATACCTTGTTAGTTGCGCGGCTCGGCTTAACGTCCAGTAAATCCTAAATCAAACCCCAATTCATCGACACACAATAATTCACACTAATTCGACTGGATAGTTCCACTCAATATTCACTAAATAATCATTGCAGTCAGTAGCCTGACACCACTATTTATACATCGGTCGGAAAACATATATTCATAAATCCAGCGGGTCACGCTCGAACCTCGGTGTCGGTAGTTATTCATTTTCTTCTTATATGACAAAGATACAGATATTTTTTGACAACGTTGCTGAAAATTACTTCCGTCAATTTTTTCCACTATGTCCTGATGCCATCGCTTCCGCGGGATAAGGACATGCGCATTCCTTCCCGTTCGAAAGCAGAACTCCTCGGGCCAAGTGATATTTTTGCATTAAATCCTAAATCAAAACCCAAATCATCGACACACAATAATTCACACTAATTCGACTGGATAGTTCCACTTAATAGTCACTCAGTAATCACTGCAGTCAGTAGGCTGACACCGCTATTTATAAACCTGGCGGAAAACATATTTATAAGTCCAGAGTGACACGCTAGAATTTCGGTTTTCTTCCTAAATGAATTTCTATAAAATGTGTTCCTCTAATTTCTATATTTGCTTTGTTATTTTCAATATCACGATATATTAAAAAAAATTAGGACGAAAGAAAATTGGAACTTATTTCTTTATTAGGTTAAGTCATCGATAATTTCTGTTCATGTTTATCTACTTCATCCGTAAAAAAAATATCTAAAATTCAATTATATTTTATTCAATTATGTATTTATGTTTATTTGCAATGACCTGTCGGACAGTTCTTTGATATCTTTTCAGTAAAATTTTACACATTTTTATGAACTCTTGTATTTGGTTTAGAGAAAGTTCTCCCAGGAAGCCCCGTGGCTTGAGCACCTGTCGAAACTCATCTCAGAACTCAAGTGGAACTCGTATTTACGATCCATCGCAAAAGATTCCCGAAAAATAATCAGTTCCCTGTATGTATATATGTATATATAGCTGGCCACTTGTATCCGAGGATACCCGTCTCCTAGGGCGTCTAGCCAATCCCTATTGCAGACGCTTGCTCAGGCGCATTTGTGTTTATTCAACACCCACAGAGCCCACCTGTGGTTTATACTGGAACTATGCTGAGCAGACCTTAGTTACAGTTTCTGGGAAAGAGCGTGTTATCTAGCGTGATCAACAATTTGGTTCCCTGTACCACCCCCGTAAGATATCTGACTTTTCCTACTATCCTATACCTTTACACGACCCAGACCAGGGCTTACTTCGGTTTCTATACAATCAACGAAGTTAAGCAACGTCTCATCAATACCTAAATGGGTGACCACTTAGGAATACCAGCTTCTGTAAGCATGGATGTGGCGGTGGTATAATGGATAATGGCTTGGAATTGTTAATCGGAGAACCGAGTTCCAATTTCAGTTGGGTTCATTATATTCACTTATACGCAAATACCTTTGGGAAGATATGAGTCCACCTCTTCTCCCCCAACTATGGGTTAATTAGTAAAACTAGTATCATTAAACTATTATTATCTGAAAAGAATTCTTACATTCTAAAAATATTGTCTGGCTTTAAATAAACTGAAATTGGTTGATAAGCCTTAGGAAACCAATCATCTAACCAACGAGGCCGATCATGCCGAAAATGGATTACTTTTGCCATATATGGGGTATAGCAGGTTAGTCTTCATATTCCAGTCTTGACAGAGTCCAAGGCTACCTCCGCGTCCTTGTGGGTGATGAATTATTTTCCAATCTACAACCTAAATGATTAAAAAAAATCAATTCTAACATTCACCGCTAAGATCCGCTATGCCATGCACATTATAGTGACCCCCGCCCGTTTCGTTCACTTCGGATTTCATTGGTAAGATGCAAGTTCCACACGAATAGCATCTTCTCACGAACCGCTGCTTAGTGGAACCGACTCCCAAAATGTTGCTTTCCCGATTACTACAATCGTAACCTATGATTAACCGTTATCTTTCACATATAGCCCCATAAACTATACCTCTTACTCTTTAAACATCTACTATGGAGTGACTTTTGATGTTTCTACTGTGTGAAAATCATTGTAAAAAGATAATAATCGATTGGTATAAGCTCAGGTTAATATACCGGGTGGAGTAGAACAGACCAAATGAGTTTCAAAATGTCTTGTCTGCTTTGACTTTGATGTATGCGACCTTGCCATTGTCATGTCGGAGAACAACAATATCCATTCGTATCCAGAACATTTGCCGTAAACTTTTTTTGTCGTAGGAAAACTCGCTTCAGGAATTTTCGCCGTAGGAAACTTCGCTATATAGGATTTTTGCCGTAAGATAATTTGGCTGCATTTTTTTTTTCGATACCCTTATCTTGAACTTTTGGAGTAATGTTCAATTTAATATACGAAGTACCTTGTTATCAAGTATATTTTAATTTTATAACAAGGTGGTATTTTAAATTGTCTAAATGTTTTTTGCGTTTGATGAATAGAATGTCAATTATACTTTGGATCAAAAGGTGTGTGTTATAAGGAAAGTTCAAATATAAGAAAATATATTTCAATATTTAGGTATTTATAGTGAATTTAAAACAGTTTATGTTTGCAAATAATTTGTGTAATTTCAAAAGACTTACTGAGAGTTTGAAAGGTTTATCTTTCTTTTTTTTTCTCTTTTTCTTTTTAAGCGTATCACCCCAAGCAAGGCTGGAGGCCACTATCACGCAAGGGGTTATAGAAGGGTTGGAGGAAGAGCAGATAGGAGTGGTAAAGGAGAGGATGTGGAGAAAGAGAAAGACAGTGGGTTGATCAAGGCAAGGGGATTACAGAAGATTTGGAGCGAGAGCAGATAGGAATGAAAGATGAGAAGAGAAGATGTGGAGAAGGGAAGTGGATAGATCAAGGCAACTGGAGATGTCGATTGACGCTACACTTAAACCGTTGGAGATTGTATTTGTCAGGGAAACAGTAATAGGGAAGGGAGTTCCATAGGCGAGATGTGCGAGACATGAATCTTTGATCAGATATTTTATATTCAAGTTATAAGTTTGTTTGAACTTGAGTGGTAATTACTGGCAGACTGATATTATGTTAACAGAAAGTTTAACGTTATGTCTGAAATATGAAATTGCGTGATGTAAGTTCTGGTGTCAAGTTGAAAGTTTTGCGCTCCTCACTGACGAGGAAAAATGATGCAGGATTTTGATCCTATAACTTTGCTTATTAAGATGTTTAAATTGAAGTAACAATAGTGTGAGCGAAATATACTTGATAACAAGGCACTTCACATATTAAGAAAAATGCGGCGAAAATGTCTTAGGGCAAATATCTATGCGGTAAAGTTTTCTACGACGAATATTCCTGAGGCGAGTTTTTCTACGGCAACATGTTTGCGGCGAATGTTCCTTGCTGTATACGAACTAAGATATGTGAGTGTACGCCCAGTTTATTCTTAACTGCCATTTAGCATTAGGAGTTGGGTTTCATACATTCGTCATTACAACTGGTTTCCAAAAACAGAAATAATCTTTGACTCAATCTAAACATAAACTTCACCTGTCACGGGTTACGTAGATTTATGTTAAAACAGTGTCTCAAGAAATACAGAAAGAGCGTGATTACGTAAAACAAAAGATAAGATGGAAGATAGAAAAACAAAGGAGAAAGAAAGACAATCACATAATTTGTTGTTGTTGTTGGCGGCACCCGCTCGCATCCGGACATTGGGATCGTCATTCTCTCTCTCTGTTCTCTTTGATTGCGGTTCTGGTGGTGGTAGAGATGGCCATGAATCAAAGTTTGACGAAGTCATTCGCGTGAATTTGATTTTGGGGGACAACTTTGTGCGACAGAGAAGCCAACACGCTTGGCCAGAAGCGCCTCCTTTGCGGCCCAAAATGGGTTAAAACGGTATAAGAGAGAGATATATGACAAAAAAGAGTAAGAGAGAAACAAAGACGGAATAATCTACAATGCGACGAGGGAAAGAAAGAAAGTAAGAGAAAAGAAAGGAAAGGAAAAAGAACAAGATATAGAGAAATAGAATGAGAGTTGGAGAACAGAAAGAAGTGATACAGAAGAGAGAGTGATAGAGAGAAGAAAAGGCTGAGACCTTCTAAATGAATACAACTCATAGCCTAACGATTATAATCACGTTTGGAAGACCTACAGTGAGAAATGACTTCGCCAAAAAAATAGAAAATAAAAATAAATATCTTAAAAAATGAGCTTTTCTTTTTCTTTTTAAAATTTAAAGTTTATTTCTTTTCCTGAGACGTTACAGATGTCCACCGAGACATGATAAACGCTTCGTTTTTCAACAGATGAACACATTTATCAATATGTTCTAATCTCAACATTTTGGTGTAGTATCTGGGAAAATGCTTCATATATATTGTGCAAAGTCAGTGAGACGAAGTTCCATCATTATTCGATAAAATCTAGAAACTAGTATCCTGATTTTTGTTATTTTCAAAACAACAATTTTTTCCATGTCTTCAATATTCCACGCGCATATTTTGGATTCAAGAATTCGATTTTTTCCATCATAATTAAAATGGAGTGGTTAATTTTGTTTATCAGCATATCGAGACATTTATGGGTCATTGGATGCTGAAATTTAAATATTTTGAACATGGCTTCAACTGCAGATGTATTGTTAGTCATTTTTCTATAAAATGTATTGTTGGTAATTTTACTATAAATGTGTATCGCTGGTAACATTTTTATATAAAAATGTATTACTGGTATTTTTACTTTAAAAATATATTTTTATACTTTCATAGTGTTTGATTAGAGAACCGAGTTCGAATTCCAGTCGAATTCATTACATTCACTTACGCGCTAATACCCATAGAAAGGGTATGAATCATCTTCTCCCCCAGCTATGGTTAAACAGCAGGACAGACCGGCTTCTATAGCCTTGGGTGGCAACTTGTCTACCGCAGAAAGAAATGGCAAACTACAGCTGGAAAAATCTGCCTTGTCAGTTAAGTATCGAAAGATACATAATCGCCCAAACGTATATCACGCATGGCACATAACTTACTGAGTATTTGCCCATAGCTGGGACCCTACCAGATTCTACCATTCCGGCTCAGGCCGAACCTGGGAACAACAGCAATTAAAAAACTCAAAAACTTTCTTGCTGCCGTATCGTTATCCCCAGAACTATCATAGTTAGAAAGAAACGAGTACTGAAGTGATATGTAATATCGGTCCTTCTATATGGTGATTTTCTAAGCATAGCTTAGATGTGGCACAAGGCCAAAAGTATGGGTCACCCGGTGAGGATCAAAATAATTTTCTAAGCGTAGCTTAGATGTGGTACAAGGTGGAAATTGTGGGGCATTCAGTGAGGATAGAACTCACTACTCAGTCGTAATCGATCTATTGTGTCAAGCTTGTTAACCATTACACCACGTCTAAGTGCTCCAATCCTTCTATGTGTTAGTGAATGCGAGACAATCTCTCATTGCAGATGATTTTCTTGTCGCAAGAAAAATGTAGTTCTACAAAGGATAAAAAAAACAAATAACAAAAAACAAAAAAACATTATATGCAGAACAATCTCATCACAGATGAAGACTTGGAGCAACAGTGGTTCTACAGAAGGCGTTTTAAAGATGTTAAAAGAAAAGGGGGTCATTTGCAATGGGGACATAGTGGTTCCGCCAGCAATGCAAAAGAGAACATTATTAAAAACATACATGACGATGTTCATTGTGGAATAAGGTCTACACAGTGGAGCTTATGGCTAGAGGCATGGTGGCCAGGATATTCTACAGTTGTAGAAGAATAGATAAAAAGGTGTAAAAGGTGCAATGAATGAAGAAACTTCAGACAGACAAAAGCACATAGATGGAGTAAAGAGTCCCAACCTTGGGACAGAATATCCATGGATCATTCCCATGTTAATGGCGTGAGATTATTACTAACACTGCTATGTGTATTTAGATGTGTATTTAGGCTGGCCAGAAGTAATACAGGTTTCCAACAAAAGAAGTTCGACCGTAAAACAAGAGTTAAGGATCATATTTGCTAGAAATGGAATTCCGAAAACGCTAATATCTGACAATGACCCAGAATTCTGTGACGAGGACCAATGCCAATGGTTGAAGAAAATTAGTTACAAACCCTACCGTACTTACCGCAATCAAATGGATTAGAAGAAAGGATGGTGCAAACTATTTAAAAACGGACTGAAAATGTGTGTACAATAGGAAGAAAAGATAGAAACATTTCTTCCTAGATTGTTGGTAAACTATATATGCTATGCTGGAAGATCGAAAAATCTTCATTGGTAGACAAATTAGAGCCTATTGACCATGTTCTATGCTATCAATGAAAAACTATTTTATAAAAAGAATAGTGACTCTAATCTACAAGAGGCAAGGTTTATAATGCAAAGTGCACACAACACTATGATAATACAAAAAAAAATGAAAATGGTATATTAGCGCATACAGACCAAGTTAAATTGTAACAAGATGGCGATGAAGAAATTTACAGTGAGTCTTAAAATAATGAAGGCTAAATTGTCATGTCAGGTCAAGACAAACTTGACAGTGAAATCGAAAGTGATATAGACTCTGAAGATGAACAATCGTTGGAGGAACACTCCTACGAAAAAAGAAAAAAAGATCACGATCTCCCATATCTAGACAATCTCTTAGGGAGAGGGAAGAAGATAGTGAGGAGACAAAAACTTCCAGAAGAATTACCAGGGAAAATATGGGAATAAAAGATCTTCAGTGCAGAGATAAAGTGAAGTCACAAAACTATAAATAGCCTCAGCTATTACCCATGAGGCAGTTGTGTGCCTACTACTTCCCGTGAGTCATTAGCACTGAACTATATCTATGAATGATTTGAAGTTGTGGAGAGCCATGATCGCCCAACGTCCTGAAGGGCCGAATTGCATAGAAGATCTATTTTCATGTCTGTAACTGTATTCATGTCTTAACAACAGAAATAATAATATAATCATGAGATATAAATTCTAAATAATGAGTCCTTCCTTTTCTAGATTCTATGAATTAATATTCTATTCTTGTTCTTGAAATCCTATTCTTAAAATCTAAGCTAAAATAATAGGAAGTTGTTACTTATTATTTCCTATAAATTACACCGTTCGATTCTTAAAGTACAAACTGCAAAAATATAAATGCTTTCTTTCCTATATAAAATTAACTTTTACCTTCTGTTCTTAAAATATAATTTATAAGTAATATGAGTACTTATTGTGAAACTTTGATACGATACACGTCCATTTTATTAGAAATATCTGATGAAAGATAATACGCATGCGTGTACCTGAGTGAATAAGTAATTTGTATGCAAAATTAATAACGTGTTTGAACACCAAGTACACGAACCATTATTTCTCTGTGACTGTCGTGTGTATGGCTGAGCCAAGTAAGCCTAGCCACTAAACTACTATTCCCCCCAACCGCCTCAAAAAAAAAAAAAAGAAAAACAAAGCAATAAAAAAAGCAAAACATCATACCACGTGAATCGGGGATAATAGCTCCAAGAAAAAAACAAAAATCAAAAAACGAAAAGAAACAAAACCAAGAATAAATACATTTTTGCTTTTTTGGTCTCATTGGCACTGTTTCCGGATTTTATTAATATTTTTTTTTTATTCCACGTTTCGAATATAAAAGGGGGAAAAAAAGGATAAAAGAATTATTCTCGAAAAAGAGGTTTTATTGAACTGAAATCCAACGGCTTTTCTAACTTTGGGAATTTTTGATTTACAGGTCGAGTTTTTATTGCTTGCTTTCTGAATATATGAGCGTTTTCGCTTCAGCGCAGAGGAAGATAGAAAGAGAGAACAAGAGAAAAACAGAGAGAAAGAAGAAAAAGAGAGAGAAAGTGAAAGTGAGAAAGAAAGATAAAGAGAGAGATCAAGAGAGAGAGAGCGAGAGAGACAGAAAGCGGGAAAGGGAGAAAGAAAGAGAGAAAGAAAAAGAGAAAGATAGAGAAAGAAATAGACAGAGTAAGAGAGAGAAGGAAAGAGAGAGAAACAAAGTGAGTGAGAAAGAGAAAGAGATAGAAAGAGAAAGCGAGGGAAAGAGAAATTTTATGTGTTATTGTTAACAGAAATCTTAATATATTTTTACAATTGGAGGAATCGTTAATTTACTTGTTATCAAAGTATGCTGACAATAGGAAACATACGCCCATATCACGTTGAAACGCCGGTTCCTCTACCATTACTGAAGTTAAGCAACATCGAACCTGGTCAGTACCGCTTGGGAGATGCTGTAAGCTTGGATGCGTGGGTGGTGTAATGAATAACGGTCCCGAATTATTAATCGATGAGCGGAGTTCCAGTTTCAGTTGGGAAAGGTATGAATCCACCTTTCTACCCCCATATATGGGTTAATTAGTAAGATACATACATCTATATGTATGTGTGCGTGTACTTGTGGGAGTGTGTGTATCACTGAATATAAAATGTTCAAGAATTTCCAGTGATGCTGACTTTGACGCACACATGTATCTGATTGTATTTTCCGTGCATATGCCCCTGCTATTTACCTTGAGCTCATTGATAAAATGCAAAAGAAGAATCAGCAATATTATTCGTCCTGATCTAGCAGCTCGGCTTCACTCACTTTCACACCGCCGTAAGTTTGCCTCTCTTTGTCTTTTCTATAAATACTTTCATGGTAATTGTTCGTTTGAATTTTCGCTAGGGTAACTAGCCTTTTTGAATTTAAGTGAAGTACATGACTGGTGTTGAGATCTCAATTTACAGTTGAGCTGGCTAGATGTAACCATAAATTCTATGCTAAAAATTTCTTTTCTCGCACTTCTCACTTGAGCAACTCCTTTCCGGCTCCATGATTTTCAGCTAACATGTCTAAAAATTTAAATGCAATGTTAATCGCTTTCTTCTGTCCTGATTACTCTTCCCTCTTCCCACTCATTATTAATGTTTCTGTTCCTAATTCTTCCACACCCTGTAAGCCATTGTTTTAGCGGCTTTACTGCTTTGCATGGGGTGCTACCGATAAAAAAAAATGCGTACACTCATACGTATAGTTGAAAGTCCGTTTGTAAATTAACTTTTGCATATCGATATGTTGATTTTTCTCATGATTTTTTGTCTGACTGCAGAGACGATATTCTGCGTGTAATTTACACTTTTCCACAAGAATATAGATATACGCATCTAATTTATAAATCACGTATATCTATATGTAATCGATCCTGGCTAGGTATTTCAACTTCAGTCACTTTCTCACCGACGTGTCCTGGCTTCCCTCTGTCTTTTCTACAAATATTTTCATTGCAATTGCTAGGATGAGCTTTTTTTCCCCTCGTGAACCGACTACATGAATTTAAGAATGGTACAAACAAAGGAAAGATTACTGAACTGTTACATGATATATATATATATATATATATATATATATATATATATATATATATATATATATATATATATATATATATATATATATATATATGTATATATATATATATATATATCATTGGACGCTTTCTGTCCCGAGGGACAATGAGAGTTACGCCGTGGATCCATTCATCTGTCGTTGGTGTCTGCAGGTCCTCTTCGTCTCCAATCGATCGTCACTCAGCCTCTCGCTCAGCTGCGTGCTCTTCCCAACGGCCTCCCCCACAGTCTGCTCCGATCTCCAGCCCCGGCTTTCCAACCAGGTGGATCGATATCACTTGCCTTCATGTCGCGCTTGCACACATCGTTGTAGCGAAGGAATGGTCTTCCTGCACATCTGGAGCCTGCAGCCCATTCGCCGTAGAGCATATCCTTTGGGATGCAACCCTCTTTCATGCGGCTGACAGGGCCGAGCCAGCGCAGGCACATCTGAGTGAGCAAGGCAAACATGCTTGGCATATCCGTCTGTGCCAAGATGAATTTGTTGGTCAGGCCATCTCATGCCTAGGATCCATCGAACTCAGCACATGTGGAAGTCGTTTAGCCTGCGTTCTTAATAACAGTAAAGTGTCTAAGACTCGCTTCCATAGAGCAGTGTACCCAACACACAAACTCTATATACTGTCATCGTGGTGTGGACAGTCATCTTGGTGTTGTCCCAGATTCTCGTTGCTAGACGCGGCATCGATGCTGCGACCTTGCTGATGAGGAATTTTGAGGAACCAATGTAGCATCTTAAATACTAATTTTAATTTTTTTTATGTATTTCACCCCAAGGAAGGAGGGAGTGCCACTAGCACGCAAGCGGTTATGCAGTAAAAGTAACAAAAGTAAAAATTTATATGCAATGCCAATCGTTATCTTTTGTTTATTTTGTTACTGTTTTTTATTCTATTCTCTCCTTTGTAATGTCTGTTCACTTCTCATATTTTTCACCCCCACTACGTCTTAGTGGCTTTATTACCTTGCTTAGGATGAATTGGTTAAGGACAGAGAAAAACAAAAAAAATGAATTAAGAAAACAGAAGGTGACATTACATTTACATTTTTGAAGATCAAAGTTGACTGGAAAGCAAGAAGCTGGAAGAGAGTTCCACAAGCGAAAATTGAGCGAGAACAATAGAAGTGTAATAAGGAAAACAGGAGATAACGATCGACATTGCATTTAAATTTTTGAAGATCAAAGTTGACTGGAAAGCAAGAAGCTGGAAGAGAGTTCCACAAGCGAAAATTGAGCGAGAACAATAGAAGTGTAATAAGGAAAACAGGAGATAACGATCGACATTGCATTTAAATTTTTGAAGATCAAAGTTGACTGAAAAGAAAGAAGCTGGAAGAGAATTCCAAAAATTAGAATGGGAGGGAAGAAATTCTTAGCATAAAACTTAGGGTTACATCTAGCCTTTTCAATTGTAAAATGATGAGACCTTGCTGCCAATCTAGTACTTCAATTCAAATCTGCGTTTCAATTCATAATGTATACTTACCACAGAGCTTATAACTATGAAAATAATTATAGAAAATTCAGAGAAAATCTACGTTAAAATTTGTCTTTTAGTCGAATTCCACCTTTCCCTCCTCATTTGCTTCATATAGTGTCCTTGTATTTAATTAATAGTGCCAACGAATATCTTTGAAAAAGTGTTGGCCGAAAGGTTACCTTATGTATGACGTCTGTTCTGTTCAAAGCAATATATATATATATATATATATATATATATATATTTATATATATGTATATATATATATATAGACAATATTAGTGGTGAATATACACATACATATGCAATTATATATGCACATACACATATGTGTATAAAAATAATTCCAAGAGGATATGATCTAGGTAGAACTCGATGTCCAGGACAGAGCAAGGATATAATAAAAAGACTTAAACACTAATATTCCATATATATATATATATATATATATATATATATATATATATATATATATATATATATATATATATATATATGTAAAATAGATAAATTTGTTAATAAAACAAGGACAAACGAAATGGTATCAATATAATCAGTATGATAAACATTTATTAAATATTAATTATTAACCATATGACAGAAATGAAGCACGGAGAGAAATGTTTTAAGTTCGGAATTTTTGGACACTTCTGCGTCCTTCATCAACGGATGGAGGAATAAACAGAAAAATGTGAATATATATATATAGGGTGTTCATAAAGTTTCTTTACATTTTATAAAATTATTAGAGAATTTTGTGGAAATTGTTACAAAATGAGGAGTAGATATTAAAGTGTTTTTTTTTAACTAATTTAATAGACCTCTATATGAGCACCATTATTTGCTCGAAGCACATCAAGGCGGTACACGATTTATATGAGCGATGTCTTTCCAAGATCTTCTTGGTCTCCCACTCCTCCCTTTATCCAACACCATGACTGTCTCCATAAATTTCTTGTGTCATACACGAATTAACTGACGTGACGGTAGATCTCTTCCATGCTTAGTTCTATAGTTTTATTTCAATAAACCATGGCATACATTATGCCTTTTCTTGATGAGTAGCCATTTTTAGGGATTCATTTAACAGTAGCTCTTTCATCCACAGGAAATACACAAAGGCAATGTGATTAAAAACTTTGATAACTACTCAGTACATAGAATAAATCTGATTATGATATCTCATTAATTCCCTTTGTAATATATTTTTTAAATTGTAAAGAGACTTTATCTACACCTGTATTACAAATTATCAATGAAATATGGTTACTGTGAAACTGCATGTAATAATAAAATGGCTACAATCATATATATTTTGTTTTTTTTGCATTGATTATATGCAGTATCTTTGTTCGACACACGACATGTTTAGCATAACCCCATAGAAAGACGTCCAGATGAGTGATATCTGGTGGACAGGTGGCCAGGGAATTGGGCTATCCCTTTCAATCCATCGGTCTGGAAAAGTTAAGGGTTTATCTAACAGTACCTCTTTCATCAACAGGATACCTGAAATACACAAATGCAATGGTATTAAAAACATTGATAAATACTGAGTACATCGAACAAATCTGATTATGATATCTCATCAACTGCCTTTATCATATATTTTTTAAATTGTGAAGAGACTTTATGGACATCAATTATACTTTTAATTTTCTTTTCTTCTTCTGTCCGTAATCGGTTTGTTTTTAAATACGCACATTTAGTTGAGGTTATTTGTTTTATCGTTTTCAGTTGAAGGTGTCTGAACTTGAAGAAGTCGGTTTCGTTGTGTTTTTAGGAATTATCCTACAGAGTGATTGAAATGTAACTTTCTGTTTTATGTATGGTGGACTCTCCCGTCTTGTAAGAATTATCATTAGACGGGTGAGTCCATCATTCATAAAACAGAGAGTTACTTTTCAAACATTCTGACGAAAAATTCCCCAAAACACACAATGAAATCATCATACACAAAGTAGGGAGTTACTTTTCAATCATCCCCTATATGAAAATTAAGCAGACATTTAAAAAAAACTTCATTTCCGGTTTTTTATTTATCTATAAAATGCTTACTCCTTTTCACTTTGAATTTAAAAACATAATTTGTGCACACACACATACACACACCATATATATATACAGTGTAACCCTGATATAAGAGACCCGGATATAAGAGAAACCCGGATATAAGATAGATTTTCTCTGGTCCCAAATTAGAGCCTGTGTTAATGTATATATAATAGACCAAACCCGGATATAAGAGAAACCCGGATATAAGATACTTATTATCCGGTCCCGACAACTCTCTTATATTCGGGTTACACTGTATATATATATATATATATATATATATATATATATAACACTTGATCACTTCGCCGTGGTTTAATGATGATTTTCTAAGCTACGCACAAGGCCAAAAGCATGAAACATCGAATTGAGGATCGAACTCACTATTCAGTCATAAGTGATCTCGCGAGACGAGCTTGTTAACCATTACAACATGTAGAAGCTTCTGCGTGATATAAAGGTTAGCAATCTTGTCTCGCTAGATGAATTACAACTGAGTAATGAGTTTGATCCACACTGGGTGTTCCATGCGTTCGGCCCTATGCTCCAAGTCAGCTATGCTCACTAAATCGCTGTATATTTATAAAATATTCCTGATAACTTGTAATTTACGTCAGTCAGTTACGTATGATACACGCTTCGGCGATCATGTATCTTTCGATACATGAATGACGCGGCAGATTTTTTACCCGCAATAGGTTGCCATTTGTTTCTGATGGTAGACCAGTTGCTAAGGCTATAGAACCCGGTCGGTCCTGCTATTTACCCATAGCTGGGAGGAGAAGAAGAGGATTCATACCTTTCCCGAGGGTATTAGCACTTAAGTGAATTTAATGGAATTGAATGGAATTCGAACTCGGCTCTCCGATTCCTCAATCTGAACCGCTTGCGTGCGGTGGTGTATGAGAACACGATAATGGGAGGGAAAGAGAGAAAACAATGATAGTTAAAGAGAGTTAGAGACTGAGCATGAAAGATACTCAGTGTGTGCGTTATATCGTAAGACACTGAATAATTTATTGTCTTTTTGTATTATTGCTTTTCCATCAATAAAAAAGAAACCCCTTACCTCTCTTTCTTTGCGTTTGCAATTATATGCTTCTGTATCTGCTCAACATGGCTTACCATTTCGATTATCGATGGAGGATCAAAGATGAAAGAGAATATGATAAAAAATATTCGCTATTTTGTCGCGGAAAATAATGTTCTTATTTTTTGAAGCGAATTTCTCAGACAGCCTTTCTCTTCTTGTCATTTTCCATTCAAGCAAATCAGCTTATATAAAGTTTTGCCATTTTCATCATCACTTGTCGATATACATGTAGCCAATGTAACTTTAGTGTCTGATGTGGAAATCCTGACATTTAAAAACTAAGTTTTTTTTCGTTTACTTTGTAATTAATATCACTTTTCTTTCTTTCTTTCTTTGAATTCATTTCTACCTTAATGTCTTTCTTTTTCTTCTTCGCATTCGTTTTTACATTACTCTTCTACTTATAGTGAAATAACGCTGCAAACATCTACCATTCGTCTGGGCATTGAATACTGCTGCCATATCTGATCTGTTGTCCCTTCAATATATATATATAGTTGGATTGATGTTAGCTTTGTCACTGATATTGAGCGCTTTCCAATAAGTAGTGAGCATATATAATGTATAAATAATATATATAAAACATTGTGTGTGTGTGTGTGTGTGTATATATATATATATATATATATATATATATATATATATATATATATATATATATATATATATATATATATATATATATACATACACACATTTTACGTAGCTAGACATCCAACTGCATCAAGCCGGGATCGAAACTCGACCGATTTAGCATCAGTCAGAGAATTTACCCCTAAGCTATCGGCGCACGGCAGAAAAAGAGAATCTTTTAGCGTATTATATACGTGATGCATACAAACGCCAAATCAGTAGCTAAGAGCGCTCAATTCATAAGTGAAGAGCCACTGTTTTTAAAATTTCACTTCTCTATAGTGCTCAATCGGCGAACGGATCACACACACACACACACACACACACATATATATATATATATATTAAAGTAAACGCTTTACATGTTATTCAGCCCTGGCCATCAAACTTTTATCTATTATATATATATATATTTAAAGACATTTTTTATATGTTTAACGTTCTTTTTATAGATAGAAGTATTTAAGTAAATGCTCTGTTTTATAATAAACAGTATTAAATAACATTTACCGACCTGAATATCTATTTTCATAGAAAAGTTTCGTTCTCCGACAGGAATCGAACCTGTATCCTATACGGAACCGTCATTTCGAGTGACGTGCCTTAACCTTTCGGCCACAGAGAAGCGTCTGGTTAGCAAGGTCGATTTTACTATCTTTAAAGTAAAATCTTCCATGAATCTCTTCTATTCATATCTGCTCTTAGCGTATCAAATGTAAATATTATTTAATACTGTTTATTATAAAACAAAGCATTTACTTAAATACTTGTATCTATAAAAAGAAGGTTAAACATATCAAAATGTCTTTAAATATATATATATATATATAATTATTATTATTATATGAACAATTTCGAGCCATTATCCTTTATACCACCCGCACATCCATGCTTACAACACCTTGTTTTCCCATTTAGGTACTAATCTGGCTCTACGTTGCTTAACATGGGTAGCCCTGCGGGAACCGGTGTTTCAACGTGATGTGCCTGTAAGCCATATCAGAAAATACCTGAAATAAACTGTGTATACTTGTCAACGGAAGTGTAGCTAACGCCTATTGATACCCGATCAATTGAGTCAGTTTTCAAATAAACATCATACTATCTACTCGTGTTCATTTATTACACCAGGTTTCGAAACGTTCTTCTGAAACGGCTCTGCAATCTTTACGATGACTGACAAATTTCAGCAGTATGCCCGTTTAGATTTTACCCGAATCTCGATAAATCTCCTATCACCCCTCCTCCTCAAATAATTCGTCAAGCTTAACTTCGATGATCGTACAGGAACTAATGTTTTAACGTAATGTGGACGTAAGTCACAAGTATATGATGATCCTCGGTAACTGTGTGACATCAAGTCTCCTCAAATTTCTAGCATCTTTCATTATCCTCACAGACCCTAGCAGCGTTATGGCCTGCAGAATTTGTATTCTCGTATGTTTTTAAATGGAATGTTCCTTCTCGATGTAGGCGTTTGTGGCTTTCCACAGCTTCCGTTTTTTATTTCATATGAATTGACAGAACTTCTGATTGAAGTTGTTTCCCACTGACAAACCAATTATTTTTAATTGAAAATTGTCAATTTCCTAAACTGATAACCGCGAAGTCCATAACTGACAGCCCAGTCTATTACTTTTTAACCCATGAAATAGGTTGAAGAGATGGCAATTTATTCAAAAGCAAACAGGAATTTGCCCGACTCGCTATTCCTATTCGCTTATAACCACTATGCTACCCACATATTTAATTTGTCTTGTTATTGGATATATTTTCCTTTGTCATAACTGATAATGAATATAGTACATGTTTTGCTGCAGTCCCCTCGAAAATTTTGGCCTCTCATTGATCTGAAACAACGAAGAGAAGACAGCCTTCGGCAATATCAGGAAATCTGACATAATAGTGTAGCACACTGGAACACCAGGGAAATGCGATATGAGGATTTTGTTTCTTGTTACATGCGATGAACGCAAACAACTTTGCAATGAGAAAATATTCAAGATAATTTTAATAATGACACCGAAAGGGTATAAAATCATTTTTGAAAATCGCTGAATTTCTTGCTGCTAATCAGTTGCCTTGTAGACTCATGTTCTTAAACAAACATTCAAGCGGTCTTGAAATGCCACAAAGGAAAAGAAAAATGCTAGACCTAAAGAAGGTTCACTCAGAGCTATGGGTTAAATAGTACTGTAGGCTTGGCAGTTCACTCAGCCAGAAATTTGGAAACGGCATGCTCAACAACTTGGCAATCGCGCCAAAAACTCCAATACGAACATTTTTTGTGTGTCAAGAGGATTCGGAAAGAGTTAGATGAGTCTAATGGTGATTATGAAGGTAAGGCAGCTTGGAAAACCAACTCAAATAGTTTTGATGAGGAATGAACTACCGAATTTGTTGGTGACGGCCTCAGACTCAACACAGAGGCCTACATCAATTGCGTTGAGAAGGTAGAGCTGCCCTGGGTCTAGAGGGTTGCTGCTGGAAGACCCTATGTCTGGCAACAGGACTCTGCATCATGCTACAAAAAACAGGAGTACACAGTCATGGCTGTCAGATAATTTGTAAGACCACATCATCCCTTACATCTGGCCACCTAACTCCCAGACTGAACCCCTCTTGATTATTATGTGTGAGGCGCAGTTGAGCGAGAGACAAACAAAACTCCTTTGAGGAGGTAGTACTGCTCTAGGCCAAGAGAATGGCTGCTGAAGGCCCAATGTCTATCTACAGAACTCTGCACCATTCGACACAAGCAGTGACGCTTGTCAGACAATTTCTGCGATCACACCACCCCCTACATCTGGCCACATAATTCCCCAGATTTCAACCCACTTGATTATAATGTGTGGGACGCAGTTGAGCAATAGGCCAACAAAACTCATTGTAACACCAAAGATGAATTCAGCGCAGGGATTATGGTAGTATTCACCAACTTAAACAAGGAAACCGCCCAGAAGTGTTGCAGGAGGTTCCGAAGTCGACTGGAGAACGTGGTTGAAACCAATGGCGATTTTATTGGATAAATTTATTCTTTAGTATTTCAAGATATTTTTCTGTAGAAAATATCTGTAGTTGAAGGCATAACATTTCGTACAAATATTTAGATTTTGGCATTAGATAATTCATACAGGTTGATATGTCGCTAAAACAAAATCAGCCAACCTTCTTTCTTTCTTTCTTTCAGCCTTTCTTTCAGCCTTTCTTTCTTTCAGACTTTCTTACTGTCTTTCTTTTTTTCTTTCTTTAAATCTTTCAGCCTTTCTTTCTTTCTTCGTCTGAAGACGATCTGTTCGATTTCCTCTTCTTTGTTGTCTTTCTTTTCTTTTTCTCTCACCTCTGTACTTAAAATCCCGGACTGCTTATCGCTTTAGCAAAGCTCGCAACGACTAAATTATTTAATGACCTTTATTGTCACTATCGGCTCAACGTTGATTACTGGGAACCAACATCTGCAGTTGTTTCTTCCGCGATTTCCAGTACCTTATTTTATTTCCAGAAAATAACAATTATCATTCTTACAATCGTTTTTCCAGTTCTACTCTCTTTACTTTTCCTTATCTCCGACGAAAAAAAAAATGCATGAAATAAACAAGCAGAAAATGGCTCCAAATTTTATCAGAAATCTTTTCTGGTTTTTCCTTATGTTTTTGTTTTGACAAACGCGTTGCTTCTTACGATTACGATTTCGTGGTTGCCTTCAGTACAAAGTAAACACACTCAGGAAAACACAAATTAGACTTCTTTTCACATGTGATGATACGACACGAGCTTCACACATAGATAGAAGACTGTTGCTTATCAAAAACACTTCTGTTCGATGAACAGTTTGCTGGTGTTTGTAACAAGAGGAAACACGAGAGGCACAACAGAAACAAAAAATGGGGACCACAATGTTTAGTTTATGTAATGCTTGTGGAATCAACATTTATAAGGCTTAAAAAATTTAACAATCTCAGAATAAACAATTCAACCTTTATTTAATGCATTTAAAAATATAAGAACGGAAATGATTTAACATGTTAATATTAATAATAACATTGTCAATATTAATAATAACATTGTCAATATTAATAATAACATTGTTAATATTAACAATAATGTTAATATTAACAACTATTTACATTATTCGGACTATTGTCCTCATCTTAGTCGCCATATTTATTACAACGTTTCGGCCATTGTACGCTCCGGCCTTCTTCAGGTGGTTGCAATGTCGAACTGAACCCTTTATTTCGCTCACAGAGATAAACTGTTCTAGTTCCACGTGCCATGTTTAATGGATGTCAGTTATCAGTTATCTCCGGTTAATTCCCCTCTCCAAGTTATTCCGTCTATATTTCTGAGATGAGGTATTATGTACACTATTTACATTATTCGGACTATTGTCCTCATCTTAGTCGCCATATTTATTACAACGTTTCGGCCGTTGTACGCTCCGGCCTTCTTCAGGTGGTTGGAATGTCGAACTGAACCCTTTATTTCGATCACTGGGGTAGAATATTCTAGTTCCACGTGGCATGTTTAATGGATGTCAGTTATCAGTTTATCTCCTGTTAATTCCACTACCTTAACCGGGTATTGAACTCACACTCTTTGGATCCTGTCACTGGATCTAACCAACGCCTTTATCCACTCTGCCATGTGTCCTGATAACATTAATAATAATATAAGTAAAAAAAGTTAATACACTGACGTGCAAAACCTTTGGTTAAGCTGGTTGGTTGATTTTTTTTCATAGCATATCAACACATATGGGTAATTCGATGCCGAAACCTAAATATTTTGAACATAAATTTATGGCTTCAACTAAATATATTTTGAACGAAATTGTATGCCTTCAACTACACGACTAATATTTACCTATTCCAGAATAAAGTAAATATTTGTAAGCTTCAATGTAAATGACCAGTATTTACCTATTCGAGAGGCAGTAATTGCTTACTAACTCAAATACAAACGACGAATATTTATTTACCAACCCACGTACAAAGTAAATGCAAATAGATACAAATGTAAACAAACTATTAATACATTTATTTATCTATGCCCGAACCAGTAATCTTTTATAGACTCAAATATTAGGTTGTCTCAAATGAAATCACGCACTTTATAGAAAATGAATGAATCGCTTCTGAAATGTTAAATAAATAATTTATTTAGTTGAAATAGACACCATATTGATGAATGACTGTTCTCCAACGTACCTCTAAATTCTTGATCCCATCTTTAAAAAAGGTCTCAGCCTTTACTGTGATAAACAGTTCAAATGCTTCGATTACATCTTCCGTATTGGCAAATGTTTTATTGCATATGAAAAGCTCAAAATGGTTAAGTAAGTGATAATCGGTAAGAGAGATATAAGGTGAATATGGAGGGTGAGGCAAACTTTCATAATTCATACTAGGCAGCTTTTGGAAGCTGAGAAGCGTGCGGCCGGGCATTGTCGTGCAACGAAATTCGGCCATCCCTATTCATAAGTCTAGGATGTTTCTTTTTCATTTTTTCGTGCATACACTCAATTTTTCCACAATACAAGGTTGCTTTTAGTGTTTTCCCACGAGGAAAGAATGGATAATGAATAACCCCTTTGAAAGACCACCATACAGAAACCATTAAATTTTTAGGGTGCAGTGGAAGTTTTGGGTATTGTTTTGCTAATTCACTTGAATCTAACCATTGGCCTACTCTCTTACTGTTGTCAAAGAGTATCCATTCCTCATCGCATGTAATGATTCGCTGCAAAAATGGTTCTTTTCTCCAGTTTGTACACATAAAGTAAGATTACTGAACATTGACTGTAATCATTTTCATTGGGATTATATATTGAAAGTAAAATTATCTGGAAAGAAAAAGAGTCAGGAATAAGTCAAGATTTGCAATTTACTAAGGAGGTTAGTGGACCAGATCAGTGACCAAGCAAAGAATGCATCACTTCATATATGAAGACCTAATATAAATGACCAATATTTATTTAACCCAGAATCAATATTTTTATAGTCTCGCAGACTAACAACTAAAATAGATCTGGTATCGAACCAAGTAAATGGTTAAAAACTCAAATATAATTGGCCAATATTTACCTCTGTCCGAACCAAGTAAATGGTTAAAAACTCATATATAATTGGCCAATATTTACCTCTGTCCGAACCAAGTAAATGGTTACAACTCAAATATCATTGGCCAATATTTACCTCTGTCCGAACCAAGAAAATGGTTAAAAACTCAAATATAATTGGCCAATATTTACCTCTGTCCGAACCAAGGAAATGGTTAAAAACTCAAATATAATTGGCCAATATTTACCTTTGTCCGTACCAAGTAAATGGTTAAAAACTCAAATATAATTGGCCAATATTTACCTCTGTCCGAACCAAGTAAATGGTTAAAAACTCATATATAATTGGCCAATATTTACCTCTGTCCGAACCAAGTAAATGGTTAAAAACTCAAATATCATTGGCCAATATTTACCTCTGTCCGAACCAAGTAAATGGTTAAAAACTCAAATATAATTGGTCAATATTTACCTCTGTCCGAACCAAGTAAATGGTTAAAAACTCAAATATAATTGGCCAATATTTACCTCTGTCCGAACCAAGGAAATGGTTAAAAACTCAAATATAATTGGCCAATATTTACCTTTGTCCGTACCAAGTAAATGGTTAAAACTCAAATATAATTGGCCAATATTTACCTCTGTCCGAACCAAGTAAATGGTTAAAAACTCAAATATAATTGGCCAATATTTACCTCTGTCCGAACCAAGTAAATGGTTACAACTCAAATATCATTGGCCAATATTTACCTCTGTCCGAACCAAGTAAATGGTTAAAAACTCAAATATAATTGGTCAATATTTACCTCTGTCCGAACCAAGTAAATGGTTAAAAACTCAAATATAATTGGTCAATATTTACCTCTGTCCGAACCAAGTAAATGGTTAAAAACTCAAATATAATTGGCCAATATTTACCTCTGTCCGAACCAAGGAAATGGTTAAAAACTGAAATATAATTGGCCAATGTTTACCTTTGTCCGAACCAAGTAAATGGTTAAAAACTCAAATATAATTGGCCAATATATACCTTTGTCCGAACCAAGTAAATGGTTAAAAACTCAAATATAATTGGCCAATATTTACCTTTGTCCGAACCAAGTAAATGGTTAAAAACTCAAATATAATTGGCCAATATTTACCTACCACCGTAGTAAGTAAATGCATATAAAACGAAATAGAAAAAAACTATTCACCTTTTCCCAAACCAAGAATGTGTTTTTTCGTTTTCTACCGTGTCCTTTCAGGGCGTAGTTGGTCATAGCTCTCCATAATTTCCTGTCCTTCGTAGCTCTTAATAAATTTTAGTCTTTTTGGTATTTCTAAATCTTATTCCTCTATCCATTAATTCAAGCTCATTAACGAGTAAGTCCTTGTCTTACATCTCTTTCTAGTTTTGTATACCTGCTGAACTCATTCTCTCCGTAAGCAGGTGGTTTGCTACCAGTATAGCTTTTTGATTATTCAAATATCCTTACCAAATATATCAAGGTTAATAAGCACTTTCAACAATTATTTGTGACGTACTTTATCAAACGCTTTTGCATAATCTATAAAACAATGGTACTCTTCCTTCTGCATTTGTGTTATTCTTTCTTATATAATTCTGAGCATAAATATATATTTCCTTATTTCAGTGTCTTTAACAAACCCACACTGTTCTTGTCTAATTTCCGGTTTGATGCTGCTGCGCGATCTATTCATCAGGATTCGGATATTTTATTACATGGCTCATTAGACTGATTGTCCGATGAAGTTCACATTCGTTTGCATATGGCTTCTTAGGCAGTGCTACGAAAATAGATCTGCTTAGATCTTCCTGTATATCACTACTGTTGTTGAGTTCATTTATTATGCTTGCAATCTTGTCGGTACAGAAATAACTTAAGGTTGACAGCATCTTTCTTACAATTCCGTCCGGTCGTGTTCAATTTGACCAATGAACATTCAGCTTCAGATTTTAATATTTCCGGTTATTCGATACCTTATTCGATTGCCGGTTGTTCTCTTTCATCATGGAAGAGTACCCCGATATATTCGTTCGATCTCTGAAGTATTTTTCTTTCTTTAATATCATCGTCCCGTCCTTGGATTTAATGCATCCTGTTGATGAACATATCTTTTGTCTTGTTAGTTCTCTTATTTTTTATGCACATCTACTTTATCTGTGATACTCATTCTTTCTATTTCTGTACGTTTTTCGTTGAGCCATTCCTTTTTAGCCTGCCTGAATTTGTTCCTAATTTCTTTGTTTAGTTTCTTATATTCTTTTTCGTGCCTTGGCATTGTGTTTTTGTCTCCTTTCCATAATGCTGGGTATTTCATCTGTTTTCCTTTTTTTTCTTCGTCTATTTTCCTTTGGGGTGATCTTTGCTGATATGATTAAAACGTTTCTGAATGTCTCCATTATCTGTTTGTCTCTCGTCTCTGCTTTTCACACTGTCCATATATTTCTCCTTTAGATCCGAGTCGTTCAAGAGATTGTCGTATTGCAATTTGGATGCTGCCTTGGATCTCTTCAATTTCCGTCGTTTCAATCCCATTTTACATATCACTCGAAGATGGTCGCTTCCACAGTCGGCACTTGCGTATGTCTTGCAGTATAGAACTGCATTGCTGAATCTCTTATTGATACTTATGCCGTCAATATTTTTATTTTGGTTTCTCCTCCTGGGATTCTTCATGTCCATATACGTCTTGAGTGTTCTTGAAACCAGGTGCTGGCTACTACGTAGTCATTAGCTACACTATTGGACCCTTTTTTTCTCCGCGTTCATTACGGGATCCTAGTTCGAATTTGCCAACTATTTCAGTACCTCTTTCCGGTCCTAATTTGGGATTCAAGTTTCCCATGATGAATGTGCTTCCTTGATGTTTACATTGCGCTTTGGCGTTATCTTACGAAGAGAAACTATTTTAAATTTCGAGGGTTGGTTTAAAAGTTAATAGGCTAACCAACATAATCTTATGGAATATGACGAAATGATGATTTTTCAATACAGTCCCCCTCGCGGTCCATACACCTCTTCTATCGGCGTTGGAGTGCTTACATCACATTGGTTTTATCATCACTGCGATACTGGTTCGCAGCCAAATATATTTTCATGTTGGTGATCAGATGATAGTCAGATGGGGCCAAATAAGGATAATAGGGGGTGATTAACCTGTTAAAAACCACAGTCACTCACAGGAGCCATTGAAACCAAGAACGTGTGTGCTGGAGTATTATCCTGGTGAAACAAGACCCCTCTCGTCAGTTTTTCTGAGCATTTGGTCTTGATAACATTTCGTAACTGCCTCAGAAAGTTGGCATCCATTGACATTGTCATCCCTTTGAAGATATTCAATAATCACAATGCCTTTTGCATCCCAAGAAATTGAGGCTATCACCTTCCCTGCAGATGAATCGATCTTGAGGAAAGGTTTTTCCACTGTTTGGATTGTCTCTTCGTCTTTGGCTCAAAGTATTGAACATAACACATCCTTGTTTAGGAAACGTTCAAGGAAACCAGCTGGATCTGCGCCTCAATCTGTGTCAGATTTTCCCGAGATGTGGTCAGCCTTATACGCTTTTGATCTCCCACCAATGAGAAACGTTCGTCATGCCATTCTCACTCTGCATAATATTCTCAACTCTCTCACTGGATGTGCTAACACGATCAATGTTTTCCTTGGTGGTGACAGTTGCAGGATGTCCAGACTTTGGGTCATCTTCAAGACTCTCTTTTCTCCTCCTAGATTCAGCTTCCCACTTTTGCACTCATGATAAATCTGGAGCGTCATCTCCTAATGTAGCAACCATGTCAGCATGAATGTCTTTTTGGGAGAAACCCTTTTTCTGGATATATATATATATATATATATATATATATATATATATATATATATATATATACACAGAATATTCTCAACTCTCATGAGATATGCTAATAGCAATGGCTATTTGATTTCTAATCAATCACCTGTCATCCCGCACTATGTGGTTATGACCAATGTTTTCCTTGGTGGTGACAGTTGCAGGATGTCCAGACTTTGGGTCATCTTTAAGACTTCCCTTTCCCCTCCTAAATTTTGCTTCCCAGTTTTGGACTCATGATAAATCTAGAGCGCCATCTCCTAATGTAGCAACCATGTCAGCATGAATGTCTTTTTGGGAGAAACCCTTTTTCTGGAGGTATATATATATATATGTATATATATATATGTATATACAGAATATATATAATATACAGAATATTCTCAACTCTCATGGGATATGCTAATAGCAATGGGTATTTGATTTCTAATCAATCACCTGTCATCCGGCACTATGTGGTTATGATCAATGTTTTCCTTGGTGGTGACAGTTGCAGGATGTCCAGACTTTGGGTCATCTTTAAGACTTCCCTTTCCCCTCCTAAATTTTGCTTCCCACTTTTGCACTGTTGAATAAATCTGGAGCGTCACCCATTAATGTAGTAACGATGTAAGCTTGGGGCCGAACCATTTTTTCTGCATGGACTTGATAACATCAGGATTTCAAATTTTGTCCATTTTCAAGACAAGTCCTTACTAATTACTTTTGAAGTATTATTTGAGCTGTCAGATGTCTGTTTACTTGGAAATAAACAATGCAGTTATTAATAAGAAGAGATGAAATGAATGCATGCAAGTTTTCACAGCTCTTGTATCACTGCTTCATAGGCTGTCTATAAACATTTCAGCCCGTCCTCGTAGTTTTAGTATATACCAGTTGAACTCTGTAGGTGTTGAACAAACACAAAGGTAGATGCCACTTAGTAATTTCTCCTGGTTCGTTTAGAATATACAATGATGTTTATTTCATTTCATTTGCATGAGCGACCAAACCTCATTTTGACTTATCCAGAATTTATTGGACTCATGAAGAATGATGTGTACCCATGTATTACAGTGTAACCCGGATATAAGATACCCGGATATAAGAGAAACCCGGATATAAGATATATTTTATCTCCTCCGAAATTAGAGCCATACTTACCTAAACAAAATAGACCAAACGCGGATATAAGAGAAACCCGGATATAAGAGACTTCTTCTCCGGTCCCGACAACTCTCTTATATCCGGATTACACTGTATATATTATGCAAAAAACATTTGACAAAGTATGCCACAACGAACTGAAGGAAAGGTTAGATAATGTTGACATATTTGAGAAAGATATTACAATAATTAAGAACCTATACTTGCACCAAACCGCCTGCCTTGCGGTGAGAAAGTAAATTCAGTAAATATACAAAAAATAGAAAGGTGTGTAAGACAAGGATGTGTCGTATTACCGGACTTATTCAATCTGTACGATGAGGCGATTCTGAGAAAATTACAATTCTCTGCCAGGATTCATCATTGGTGGCTACAATTTTAACAACACGTGAAGGAAATTACAAGAACTAAAGAAGGAAGTGAAGGAAAGCAAGAAGAAAGGACTAAACACCAATTGTAAATAGACTGAAAGTATGGTTGTTAGCGAAATATATAGCTCAACATGCAAATTAAAAATTTGATATACCAAAGACAAAAATTAAAATATCGGATTTTTTTTTTACAGAGGACATTAAGTGCGACACTGATTTAAAAAGGCGCATTTGGATAGAGAAAAGTGCCTTCCGAAAGCTAAGTAAAGTATTAAGAAACAGGAAAATTTTGAAAAAAAGAAGAGTACTGCTACATAATATCAGTTTTACTACAAGGAAGTAAATTCTGGACATTCTCCTCGCATATGAAGAAGAAACAGAACTGTAGTTCTACAGAAGGATGCTGTGAATACCATGGGTCGAACATTTTAGAGACAAGAAGAGGCAAATGACATTTCTAGGGCACATAATAGGGAAAGAGGGCTTGGAAAATTTGATACTCACAGGACGGATTGAAGACAAGAAAGACAGGAAAAGAAACCTAATTTACCTTTCGAGCTTGAATAAATGAATAGTAGAACAAAGTTTAGGGAAGATAACAAAAAAGCAAAATTTATTAAGAACTACAAAGGACAGGAAATTGTGGAGAGCCATGACCGCCAACGGACACACGGCACATAGAAGACGAATAAGCGGATTGGCTGACGGGTAATGATATTTAAACGAACGCGAATGTCTACCGTTTTGCTTTAGATCGATGCAATTTATTCAAAATTTTGAGCTTTATGCAGCCATGTTGAACGCTTTTTTAAGCTAGGCCCTTTGAATTTGTTCAAAGCAAAACTGCATGTGGCTACCATTACATGCGCTTTAATATCCTGATTGAAATTTATGCGAGTATATTCTGTTGGCATTGGTGTTGTGAAGTGTTTTTATATTTGAAGCATGAACATGAGTCTAAACTCGCCTTATAGTACGGATATTGAAATGATTCAATTACTTCTGAAAGCTAGGAAAAAAGAAAACGAAAAATAAAAATAAAGAACATGAGGAAGTAAAAGAAAGAAAAAGAAATTTAAACTTTTATTACGTATATTGAAATGCTTAGATTACTTTTGAATGAAAGAAAGAAAGAAGGAAAGAAGCTAAGCAAAACAATGACAAAAAGAAAAAGAAAGCTAAAAGTGAAAATGAGAAAGAAGAAAATGAAAGTAAGAAAATAAAGAAGAAAATGAAAGTAAGAAAATAAAGAAGAAAATGAAAGTAAGAAAATGAGAAAGAAGAAAATGAAAGTAAGAAAATAAAGAAGAAAATGAAAGGAAGAGCGAACGAAAAGACAACTTAATAAAAATATAAAGGAAGAGCGAACGAAAGACAACTTAATAAAAAACGTAACATCACGGAAAGAAAGAAAGAAAGAAAAAAAAAGAAAGAAAGAAAGAGAAATTAAGAAAGAAAAAAATCAAACACAGAAAGAAAGAATTATATTCTAGTAGTGGCTTGCGGATGAATACATGTATTTTGCAACCGATGTGTAAGTGCGTATAACAGTTGTGTGAAGGGGAAAATAGTCTAAACCTTCGTTAGCAAAATTAAACCAAAGTAACCTCATTATTAATTTGTCGGGTTGCTGGAGACTAATACGGTTTCACCACTCGACATCGGTGTGGATAAAGAGGGCGTTGAGCAATGACGGCCGGGAGAAAAATAAGACTAGTCCAGGGATTTGTTAACTCTAACATTGAACAGCGAACGAACTCATGGTTGTCCCTTGTTAAACTCACCATAGCTTAGGTAATGAGAAACCAAGAATACCCTTGGCAAATATCAAATATCAGGGTGAAATATATCATCGGCAACCGTAAGTGTAGACGTTTCCTTATATGGAAACATTCAACATTCATTGTTACTGTTGGATGAACTTAATGAAATCTTGCTTTTATCGCTCTTTCCAATATTGATGGAGGTTTCCTTCCTAACATTCGAGGTTAAGTGGACCGTCAATATTTTCATTATGTCATTATTTTCTCTTCGTTACATGTGGTATCCATTCGAGACACTTCGATGTCGTGTAATGTGTAATGTTTAATAAGGTTGTTTCGCTAACTCAATTACAACTAATTAGTAATTTCGATCTTCGCAAGGTGCCCCATACTTTCGGCCTTGTGCAAAATCTAACTTACACTTAGAAAACAATCATGTGATATTCAGTTGTTTCTGCTGTTGAAAATCGTCAAGTGAAGTGCTTTCTATTATTTGGTACAGTTCTTTGGGATCCTGTAGCGCCAGTTCACGGGATTCGCTGACCTATATAGATGGACCATCCGGTCGAAGTAGTTTTAATTTTTGATAGAACAACATGAGGCATGTGTATCTGACAATGATCCAGGGATTTTCCGCAACAAGGATTCCACTCGAGCCACGGAATGTTAGGACACTAACAATGCAAAGGGTCTCACGTTGAAACACCAGTGCCGGTTCGATCACCGTGGAACGTCTAGCCTGGTCAGCGGCTAGATGGGTGACCTCTTGGGAATACCAGTTGTCGTAAACTTTGATATGCGGGTGGTGTAATGGATTAGATTTCGCAGTTGTTAATCGGAGAGCCGAGTTTCAATTCCAGCTGGGTCGTTATATTCACAAACACCACTGGGAAAGGTATGGGTCCATCTCTTCTTCCCCCAGCTGAGTGACTTTAGAACTCACAGTGCACCTGGAAGCAAGAAAAAAAGCAGCGAGTAACTAATTCGACAAGTTTTTATCATTAGAAGGCATAATAAGGGCGACCAAAAAGACAAAAGGCCTCGTAAAAGATCGAAAATTGCAGAGAGATAGCAATAATCGAACACATTCTGAAAGAACATGGTACATCGTTTGTTGATCGAGAACTCCAATGATATTGTATAATTTCATATTAAAACCAGGTTGGCGAGATTCTTTACTAGTTAGTCTCAATAGAAGAATTATCGTTTGAGAATATCTGAAAGAACCTTTACTCTATGTCCTTACATTGTTTTTTTTTGTAATCCTTTCATCTCAAGCAAGGAGATAATGCCCCTAAGGCGCCAGGAAAGGTTTCTGAAAGAGAAAGAGAAGACGTTATTGGGGGAGAAAGCATAATAAAAGAACAGGTTACAGAAAAGCAAAAGATAGCGATTGACGCTGCATTTACATTTTTGAAGATCATACCTAACTGGGTCGGTGCAGCTCGGCGTGGTGTAATGGTTAGCAAGCTTTTCTCGCGAGAAAAACGACGACTGAGTTGTGAGTTTATATTTTTTGTTTGAATCAAAGCAGAGTATTTTTTTATCAGTATCGCAACCAAGCAAGGCAGTGCCAGTCACTAGCGCTTAAGCGGTTACATTGTGTGGAGGAATTAGGAACAAACACATTAATAATGGGTGGGAAGAGGAAAGATTAACGAGGAGGACAGTAGATAGCGATTGACATTGCGTTAAAACTTTTTCAGATTAAAATTGGCTGGAAAGCATGGAGCTGGAAGTTCCACAAGCGAGAAGCGCGAGAAAAAGACATTTTTAGCATTGAATTTACGGCTACATTTAGTCGGCTCGTCTTTAAATTGATTAGACGTCGACGCCAGTCTAGTATTGCGTTTAAATTAAAAGAAAATGTCTAGGTATCATAGCGAAGAGGTCATTCGAACAATGACCATTAAAGTATTTACAAAAAACAAAAAAAAAGGCACAGACAGACAACTTTACGGCGGAGAGGAAGTGACTGAAGCCGAGCCGACAGATCAGGACCAATAATATTGCTGATTCATTTCTGTATCTTATTAAGGTGCTCCAGGTAAATAGCATGACCACCAGACCATATATGGCAGAGAATATTCCACGCATGTACGAATTGTAGACTTATAGATATCTAAGACAGATTCCGTAAAGAAAAATTGTCTATCCCGACGCAGTGAACCGTCTTTCTTAGCAGCTGATCTATCAATAGATTGATTATAGTCTTTTCATTTCATGTCACCTGAAAATGTGAACACAAGAAGGTGCAATGAGTCACTTTCCTGGAGGATAGCATCAGACATGCTTGTGGAAGGCCGAGAGGAGTCTCTCAGATAATTAATAGAGAGAAGGTTAGTTCTGGAGTCGTTAAAACTGACAGGCCATCTTTTGCCTCAGTTAACGACGGTCTTGAGGTTGTTGCGTACATCAGCTCCTATTTTGATCT
This sequence comes from Acanthosepion esculentum, assembly GCA_964036315.1. Lineage (NCBI taxonomy): Eukaryota > Metazoa > Mollusca > Cephalopoda > Sepiida > Sepiidae > Acanthosepion > Acanthosepion esculentum. Next base: position 30,815,256 of record OZ038516.1, on the reverse strand, counting down.
TGTCGAGCTGTTCAGTCTTACTATCGCGGCAGGAGTAAATTGTAGTGTCGTCAGCATAGATGCTAATTTGGGAGCTGATGTCATCGGGAAGGTCGTTAATAAAGACTAAGAACAGCTTAGGACCAAGTATGGAGCCCTTGAGGGTACCAGCGTTAATACGAAATGATGTAGATAAGTGGCCCTTCAAGACTACTTTCATTTCACGGTTTGACAGGAACGACTTGATCGGCTCAAAACTGTGCCCGGAAATACCGTGACTTCTCAGCTTGTGGAGAAGACCTGAATGACAGATCCTGTCAATGGCTTTCAAGGCGTCCATTGCTATAGCCCAGGCTTTACCGTTTTTATCTAGAGCATGACAGACTCTTTCCGCAATTATCGCTAGTACATCAGCATTTAACCTGGAAAAACAAAAGCCGTATTGCTTGACTGAGAAAAGGTTCTCTGATGAGAGATGACGAACCAATTCAGCATTGATTAGGGCCTCTAGAAGTTTCCCAAAAGAGATAGAAAGCTAATAGGCCGATAAATGGATGAAGTGGGCGGCTCACCAGAGTTCTTAAAAACTGGAAACACAGACAATGACTTCCAGAAGGCAGGAAAGCAGGAGGCAATGAGGCATTTATTATATAGTTTAGAGAGAACAGGAGCCAGTTCGGGAGCACATGACTATTACAGGGATGTCATTTGGTTCACATGCTTTGTGAGGATCAAAGTTAAGAGATGATAGCAGAGACCATGGAAGGCGTTATATGCATATCACTCAACAGAGAATCAGCTCTACATGTGAAGTAGGCAGGGATACAAATGACTCAAGAGTAGAGTTTGAGGAGAATTTAAGGGGAAAAGGATTTCGCAACAGAGGATGATAACACCTCAAATCGATTGAAGACAGGGTGAATAGAAACCTTGCACTTATTTAGTAACCTTATTAAAGAGACGCCAGTAATCACGAGAGTCAATGCTTTTAGAGGCTATGAGGTTCCACATTCTCTCAGTATACAAAGATTAAGTCCTTCGAGGATTCGCTTACATTTATTGCGAGCAGTAGCAAGAGGACACATATTACAACGAGAGCTGTCATGCTGCTATAGCCGGAAATAGTGGTTCCCCTGTGCTATGGCAGCCGAGCATGCTATTGGGACCCATTGCAGTTTCACCTCCATGTCTATATTGATTTTCTAAGCGTAGCTTACATGTGACACAAGTCCGAAAGTACGGGGCACCCAGTGAGAATCAAATTCAATTATTCTTTATTCGCCGTGTCCATTCAGGACCTCGTCGATTAGGGCCTTCATATTCTGTGTCCGTTGTAGCTCTATAAATTTTGTCTTTTTACTCTTTCTCCCAAACCCTGTTCATTTACTCAAACCATCAAGTATGTCACGCGCTATTTTCCTCTGTCCCTCAATCTCAAATTTTCTAATCACTCACCCCCCCCCTTCATCATCACGTGGTCCAGAAATTTCAACTGTCCCTTCCTGATTTTAAGTATAATTTTCCTATGGTTTTTCCATTTTCTCTAAAACCTCGACGTTGCTCACATGTGTGGTCCATGGTAACCTCAGCCTTCTTCTGGAGAAATTTCAACTGTCTTTTCCTGATGGTTAGTATAAGTTTCCTTTTTGTTTCCATTTTATCTAAAACTACGTCGTAGCTCATACGTTCGATCAATGGTATCGTCGGCATTTCTCTGTAGAACCATATTCATGTTGTTTCAAGTCTCTTCTTCCACTTTGAGGATATTGTCCAGCATTCGCTACGTCAATTCAGTCTACTTGGACTGCGGGTGGGGGCTACTTGGACTGCGGGTGGGGGCTAGTTGGACTGCGGGTGGGGGCTACTTGATACGTTCTTCTGTATTCATACTAGGCGTGCGGGCCATTTTTCTGTGAAATATTTGTGTCTACTGCTACAGTAGACACAAATATTTAACAGAAAAATGGTCGGCTCACATTGAATTTGTATTACTTGAAAAGGATAAAAACATTAATAATTTATTAACTATGCCTGTTTAAAAATATGAAACTTTTCAGATTAGTAATTTGATGTGTGTTTTAAATTCTGTGTAATTTTTATATTTTTATTTTTACTTACCATATATACACGTGTAACGCGCGATCTCGCGTACCATGTGACCCCCACCTAAAAAAAAAATTACTTATAAAAATGATTTTATCATGTATCTCGTGAATCATGCGAGTTCCTTTTTTTAGAGACCAAATTAAAATAGACTAACCTCTTTTTATCTATCTCTTCATATTCTATCTTCTATTTAAATAAGTTAAAAAAGTAAAAGAGAATGGAAAAAGTATCGTTAGTAACGCTATACTCGTTATGTAAACGCGTACAACCATAAACAACCGAACAAGAAACAGCTGAACATCTTATAAACGAAAAAAGTAGGAAAGATGCATATTCCCTTTGTTTGTATTTTATAATACGATACTAATATATGAATATTATATGCGTTATTATTGGATACAGTTAAATAAAACATCAGTTTCATCAAAATAATGTCGATTTTAAATACAGCCGTACTTTTTGACTACAGAAAATGGATATATAGTTTGTAGTAGTAACAGTATATACGGTAATTCTATATCTCGTGTATGATGCGACCACCTTAAAATTAGCTTTAAAATTAGGTCTTGAATAGTCGCATGATACACGAGTCTATACGGTAATTAATATTTCTGTTTTCTAAATACAGCTAAAGCTCAGTAAATGGAATCAGTGAGAGGGGTTCAATTTCAGGCTGAGTCTATTGTGTTCATTTTCGAAATAAAAAAGTAAAAATTCACCTTCCTCTCTGCTGGGAGCTGATAGCTTAGGAGAAAAATTTCCGGCTGATGCAGAATCAGTCGGCTTTCGACCCTAGCTTGAGTCAATCGGATGTCTAGATACACTGATGAACTGTGATACAGCGAAACAGTCTGTCTGTGGATGACTACATATATATATATATATATATATATATATATATATATATATATATATATATATATATATATATATATATATATATATATATATATATATATTCATACGCGTGTAACACGCAATCTCATGTATCGTGCCACCCCCAAATTTTTATAAAGAATGATTTTATCATGTATCTCGTGAATCATGCGAGTTCCTTTTTTAGAGACCAAATTACAATAGACTAACCTCTTTTTCTCTATTTCTTCATATTCCTTCTTCTATTTAAATAAGTTAAAAAAGTAAAAGAGAATGAAAAAAGTATCGTTAGTAACGCTATACTCGTTACGTAAACGCGTACAACCATAAACAACCGAACGAGAAACAGCTGAAGATCTTATAAACGTAAACAATGGAAAAATATATATTAACTATGTTTGTATTTTATAATACGATACTAATATATGAATATTATATGCATTATTATTGGATACAGTTAAATAAAACTTCAAATTTATCAAAATCATGTTTATTTAAAATACAACTGTACTTTTTTGACTACAGTAAATGGATATATAGTTTGATCAATGGGGACACCTCGAGGCGGTGTAGTGGTTAGCAAGCTTGTCTTGTTAGAACAATTACGACTGCGTAGCGAGTTCGATCCTCACAGGGTGGCCCTACTTTCAGCCTTATACCACATCTAAGCAATGCTTGGAAAATCACTAGTTTGGTCAATGGTGTAGTCAGAAGCACATTCGCTAATTTTATATCTCGTGTATGATGAAACCCCCTTAAAATTACCTTCAAAATTAAGTTCTCAAAAGTAGCATGATACGCGAGTATATAGGGTAAATTATGAATTAATTAAATATCATTTTAAGTTGGTATCTAATGTATTTAATTAATAATTTTCAGTAAAAGAGGTTTTTATTTTGTTTGAAACTGTTGAATAGAATATGTATTAATAAAGCGGCAGCTTCAATTCGAATTAGTCGAATTTGTTTTACCAAATCTTAATCTGTATAATAGATTGATGAATTTTTTAAAGTATTTATTCACACGCATTACAATATCTTTAATGTAATTAAGAAATTGTACAGATATTTTATGGATGCAAATTGTTACTCTATTGTCGAAGGTCAGCTTGTAGGAAGATCATCTTGAATGACATTTGCGAGTAAATGATGTCATTTCGGATAAGAAGGAGTTCTGAATTACATTTAAAGGTTGATGCTAGAGATTTTACCACCTGCTCCAGGCTTGGACTTTTAACCTCGCTCTCAGTGTCAAATTAAATTGGCGCTTTTAAGAGACCTTAATCAATACAGACCGCTCGTGAATTTCATTGTCATATTGATTTTAAACTGCCTCAGTAATTTTATTTCCCAAGAGTCGAAATTCGTTGACGCTCTAACAATATTGATTTGATTGATGAATCGAAGATTCTGTCGGGGCACATGGGCTTGTGTGCGGACATCGAAGCACACAGAAATTATTTGTACATGTTTATATGTTTGTGGCGGCATTTTACATGTAGATATATTGAAAAAATTCAAGAGTAACATGCTAATTTCCTTTACGTGTGTATATTAGGCAGTCATGAAGCTTTCACTTAAAACTTAATGTCTACATTATATTTGTAGAGAAGATTTAAGTATTTATTACTATTAAATGCTTACAAATAGCGCCATCTTTACCTCGCTTTTATGTAGTTACCCATAAACGATGTTTCTTTACTTTCTTCCTTTTTCACCTCCCTTCCTTCCTTTTCCTTTCTTTCTTTTCTTTTCTTTCTTCCTTTTCCTTTCTTTCTTTTCTTTTATTTCTTCCTTTTCCTTTCTTTCTTTTCTTTTATTTCTTCCTTTTCCTTTCTTTCTTTTCTTTTATTTCTTCCTTTTCCTTTCTTTCTTTTCTTTTATTTCTTCCCTTTCCTTTCTTTCTGTTCTTTTATTTCTTCCTTTTCCTTTTTTCTTTTCCTTTTTTCTTTTCTTTTATTTCTTCCTTTTCCTTTCTTTCTTTTCTTTTATTTCTTCCCTTTCCTTTTTTCTTTTCTTTTATTTCTTCCCTTTCCTTTCTTTCTTTTCTTTTATTTCTTCCCTTTCCTTTCTTTCTTTTCTTTTATTTCTTCCTTTTCCTTTCTTTCTTTTCTTTTATTTCTTCCCTTTCCTTTCTTTCTTTTCTTTTATTTCTTCCTTTTCCTTTTTTTCTTTTCTTTTATTTCTTCCTTTTCCTTTTTTCTTTTCTTTTATTTCTTCCCTTTCCTTTCTTTCTTTTCTTTTATTTCTTCCTTTTCCTTTCTTTCTTTTCTTTTATTTCTTCCTTTTCCTTTTTTCTTTTCTTTTATTTCTTCCCTTTCCTTTCTTTCTGTTCTTTTATTTCTTCCTTTTCCTTTTTTCTTTTCCTTTTTTCTTTTCTTTTATTTCTTCCTTTTCCTTTCTTTCTTTTCTTTTATTTCTTCCCTTTCCTTTTTTCTTTTCTTTTATTTCTTCCTTTTCCTTTCTTTCTTTTCTTTTATTTCTTCCCTTTCCTTTCTTTCTTTTCTTTTATTTCTTCCTTTTCCTTTCTTTCTTTTCTTTTATTTCTTCCTTTTCCTTTTTTCTTTTCCTTTTTTCTTTTCTTTTATTTCTTCCCTTTCCTTTCTTTCTTTTCTTTTATTTCTTCCCTTTCCTTTCTTTCTTTTCTTTTATTTCTTCCTTTTCCTTTCTTTCTTTTCTTTTATTTCTTCCTTTTCCTTTTTTCTTTTCATTTTTCTTTTCTTTTATTTCTTCCTTTTCCTTTCTTTCTTTTCTTTTATTTCTTCCTTTTCCTTTCTTTCTTTTCTTTTATTTCTTCCTTTTCCTTTCTTTCTTTTCTTTTATTTCTTCCTTTTCCTTTTTTCTTTTCCTTTTTTCTTTTCTTTTATTTCTTCCCTTTCCTTTCTTTCTTTTCTTTTATTTCTTCCCTTTCCTTTCTTTCTTTTCTTTTATTTCTTCCTTTTCCTTTCTTTCTTTTCTTTTATTTCTTCCTTTTCCTTTTTTCTTTTCATTTTTCTTTTCTTTTATTTCTTCCTTTTCCTTTCTTTCTTTTCTTTTATTTCTTCCTTTTCCTTTCTTTCTTTTCTTTTATTTCTTCCTTTTCCTTTCTTTCTTTTCTTTTATTTCTTCCTTTTCCTTTTTTCTTTTCCTTTTTTCTTTTCTTTTATTTCTTCCCTTTCCTTTCTTTCTTTTCTTTTATTTCTTCCCTTTCCTTTCTTTCTTTTCTTTTATTTCTTCCTTTTCCTTTCTTTCTTTTCTTTTATTTCTTCCTTTTCCTTTTTTCTTTTCATTTTTCTTTTCTTTTATTTCTTCCTTTTCCTTTCTTTCTTTTCTTTTATTTCTTCCTTTTCCTTTCTTTCTTTTCTTTTATTTCTTCCTTTTCCTTTCTTTCTTTTCTTTTATTTCTTCCTTTTCCTTTTTTCTTTTCCTTTTTTCTTTTCTTTTATTTCTTCCCTTTCCTTTCTTTCTTTTCTTTTATTTCTTCCCTTTCCTTTCTTTCTTTTCTTTTATTTCTTCCTTTTCCTTTCTTTCTTTTCTTTTATTTCTTCCTTTTCCTTTTTTCTTTTCATTTTTCTTTTCTTTTATTTCTTCCTTTTCCTTTCTTTCTTTTCTTTTATTTCTTCCTTTTCCTTTCTTTCTTTTCTTTTATTTCTTCCTTTTCCTTTTTTCTTTTCCTTTTTTCTTTTCTTTTATTTCTTCCCTTTCCTTTCTTTCTTTTCTTTTATTTCTTCCCTTTCCTTTCTTTCTTTTCTTTTATTTCTTCCTTTTCCTTTCTTTCTTTTCTTATATTTCTTCCCTTTCCTTTCTTTCTTTTCTTTTATTTCTTCCTTTTCCTTTTTTCTTTTCCTTTTTTCTTTTCTTTTATTTCTTCCTTTTCCTTTCTTTCTTTTCTTTTATTTCTTCCCTTTCCTTTTTTTCTTTTCTTTTATTTCTTCCCTTTCCTTTCTTTCTTTTCTTTTATTTCTTCCTTTTCCTTTCTTTCTTTTCTTTTATTTCTTCCTTTTCCTTTCTTTCTTTTCTTTTATTTCTTCCTTTTCCTTTTTTCTTTTCCTTTTTTCTTTTCTTTTATTTCTTCCCTTTCCTTTCTTTCTTTTCTTTTATTTCTTCCCTTTCCTTTCTTTCTTTTCTTTTATTTCTTCCTTTTCCTTTCTTTCTTTTCTTTTATTTCTTCCTTTTCCTTTTTTCTTTTCATTTTTCTTTTCTTTTATTTCTTCCTTTTCCTTTCTTTCTTTTCTTTTATTTCTTCCTTTTCCTTTCTTTCTTTTCTTTTATTTCTTCCTTTTCCTTTCTTTCTTTTCTTTTATTTCTTCCTTTTCCTTTTTTCTTTTCCTTTTTTCTTTTCTTTTATTTCTTCCCTTTCCTTTCTTTCTTTTCTTTTATTTCTTCCCTTTCCTTTCTTTCTTTTCTTTTATTTCTTCCTTTTCCTTTCTTTCTTTTCTTATATTTCTTCCCTTTCCTTTCTTTCTTTTCTTTTATTTCTTCCTTTTCCTTTTTTCTTTTCCTTTTTTCTTTTCTTTTATTTCTTCCTTTTCCTTTCTTTCTTTTCTTTTATTTCTTCCCTTTCCTTTTTTTCTTTTCTTTTATTTCTTCCCTTTCCTTTCTTTCTTTTCTTTTCTTTCTTCCTTTTCCTTTCTTTCTTTTCTTTTATTTCTTCCTTTTCCTTTCTTTCTTTTCTTTTATTTCTTCCTTTTCCTTTTTTCTTTTCCTTTTTTCTTTTCTTTTATTTCTTCCCTTTCCTTTCTTTCTTTTCTTTTATTTCTTCCCTTTCCTTTCTTTCTTTTCTTTTATTTCTTCCTTTTCCTTTCTTTCTTTTCTTATATTTCTTCCCTTTCCTTTCTTTCTTTTCTTTTATTTCTTCCTTTTCCTTTTTTCTTTTCCTTTTTTCTTTTCTTTTATTTCTTCCTTTTCCTTTCTTTCTTTTCTTTTATTTCTTCCCTTTCCTTTTTTTCTTTTCTTTTATTTCTTCCCTTTCCTTTCTTTCTTTTCTTTTATTTCTTCCTTTTCCTTTCTTTCTTTTCTTTTATTTCTTCCTTTTCCTTTCTTTCTTTTCTTTTATTTCTTCCTTTTCCTTTTTTCTTTTCCTTTTTTCTTTTCTTTTATTTCTTCCCTTTCCTTTCTTTCTTTTCTTTTATTTCTTCCCTTTCCTTTCTTTCTTTTCTTTTATTTCTTCCTTTTCCTTTCTTTCTTTTCTTATATTTCTTCCCTTTCCTTTCTTTCTTTTCTTTTATTTCTTCCTTTTCCTTTTTTCTTTTCCTTTTTTCTTTTCTTTTATTTCTTCCTTTTCCTTTCTTTCTTTTCTTTTATTTCTTCCCTTTCCTTTTTTTCTTTTCTTTTATTTCTTCCCTTTCCTTTCTTTCTTTTCTTTTATTTCTTCCTTTTCCTTTCTTTCTTTTCTTTTATTTCTTCCTTTTCCTTTCTTTCTTTTCTTTTATTTCTTCCTTTTCCTTTTTTCTTTTCCTTTTTTCTTTTCTTTTATTTCTTCCCTTTCCTTTCTTTCTTTTCTTTTATTTCTTCCCTTTCCTTTCTTTCTTTTCTTTTATTTCTTCCTTTTCCTTTCTTTCTTTTCTTTTATTTCTTCCTTTTCCTTTTTTCTTTTCATTTTTCTTTTCTTTTATTTCTTCCTTTTCCTTTCTTTCTTTTCTTTTATTTCTTCCTTTTCCTTTCTTTCTTTTCTTTTATTTCTTCCTTTTCCTTTTTTCTTTTCCTTTTTTCTTTTCTTTTATTTCTTCCCTTTCCTTTCTTTCTTTTCTTTTATTTCTTCCCTTTCCTTTCTTTCTTTTCTTTTATTTCTTCCTTTTCCTTTCTTTCTTTTCTTATATTTCTTCCCTTTCCTTTCTTTCTTTTCTTTTATTTCTTCCTTTTCCTTTTTTCTTTTCCTTTTTTCTTTTCTTTTATTTCTTCCTTTTCCTTTCTTTCTTTTCTTTTATTTCTTCCCTTTCCTTTTTTTCTTTTCTTTTATTTCTTCCCTTTCCTTTCTTTCTTTTCTTTTATTTCTTCCTTTTCCTTTCTTTCTTTTCTTTTATTTCTTCCTTTTCCTTTCTTTCTTTTCTTTTATTTCTTCCTTTTCCTTTTTTCTTTTCCTTTTTTCTTTTCTTTTATTTCTTCCCTTTCCTTTCTTTCTTTTCTTTTATTTCTTCCCTTTCCTTTCTTTCTTTTCTTTTATTTCTTCCTTTTCCTTTCTTTCTTTTCTTATATTTCTTCCCTTTCCTTTCTTTCTTTTCTTTTATTTCTTCCTTTTCCTTTTTTCTTTTCCTTTTTTCTTTTCTTTTATTTCTTCCTTTTCCTTTCTTTCTTTTCTTTTATTTCTTCCCTTTCCTTTTTTTCTTTTCTTTTATTTCTTCCCTTTCCTTTCTTTCTTTTCTTTTATTTCTTCCCTTTCCTTTCTTTCTTTTCTTTTATTTCTTCCTTTTCCTTTCTTTCTTTTCTTTTATTTCTTCCCTTTCCTTTCTTTCTTTTCTTTTATTTCTTCCTTTTCCTTTCTTTCTTTTCTTTTATTTCTTCCCTTTCCTTTCTTTCTTTTCTTTTATTTCTTCCTTTTCCTTTCTTTCTTTTTCTTCGTCTTTTGTCCTCTCTTCTTTGTTATCCTTTATTGTCCCTTTTACTGTCTCTCTTTCTTTTTTACATTTTTGTCCTTTGTTCTTTAATTTTCTTTTCCCTTTTACTTTCTTTCTTTCTTTTTCTTTTTCTTCCCTTTTTCTACATTTTTCTTTCCTTTCCTTTCCTTTCCCTTTCACTTTCTTTTGTTATCATAATTTCTTTGTCTCCTTTTTTGTCCTTTCATTTAATTTCTTTTCCTTTTACTTTCTTTCCTTCTTTCTTTTCTTCCTTTTTTCCCCTCATTTACTTTAGCTTTTAGTTTCGTTACTTTTCTAGCGTTTTGTCCCCCCTTCTTTCTTATTCTTTATTCTCCTTTTACTTTCTATCTTTCTTTTTTTTTCCTTTTTTGTCCTTTCTTCTCTTTTCTTTTACTTTCTTTCCCTTTTATTTTCTTTCTTTCTTTTTTCTTCTTCTTTTTTTCTCGTTTTTTTCATTCATTTCTTTTCCCTTTACTTTCTTTCGTTATCATACTTTCTTTTTCTCCTTTTTGTCATTTCTTCGTTCATTTAATTTCTTTTCTGTTTTACTTTCTTTCTTTTGATGCTTTTTGTCCTTCCTTCTTTCTTTTTTCTTTTCCCTTTTACTTCCTTCCTTTCGTTATCTTTCTTTCGTTTTCTTCCTAACTTACTTTCTTTTTCTTGCTTTTTGTCTCTTACTTTCTTATTACTTTCTTTTTCTCCTCTCTTCATTCTCTTTTTTCTTACTTCTTCTTTTCCTTTCCTTTCTTCTTTCTTTTGTTTTCCCTTTCCTTCTTTCACATTTCTGTTACTTTCTTTTCCCTTTTATTGTCTTTCTTTTGTTATCTTTCTTTTTCTTGATATTTTAGCCTTTCTTTTCCTTGATTTTTCTCTCTTACTTTTTTCTTCTCTTTTCTTCTTTCTTTCTTTTATATTATTTCCCCTTTACTTTCTTTGTTTCTTTTTCTTCCTTTTTTCTTTTCATTTGCTTTCATTTCGACTTTCTTTTTTTCTTCCTTTTTAGTTCTTTCTTTTTTTTCCCCATTTACTTTCTTTCGTTGGTTTTCTTCCTATTTTCTCCTTTCTTTTATTTTCTTTGTTTTTCTTGCTTTTTCTCATTTACTTTCTTTTTTCTTCTCTTTTCTTTCTTTTCTTCTTTCTTCATTCTCTTCTTTTTTTCCATTTTACTTTCTTTCTTTTTCTTCCTTTTTGTTTTTACTTCTTTCTTTTGCTTTCCTTTCCTTTTTACTTTCCATCGCCATCTTTCTTTTTCTTCTCATTATTTCATTTCTTTTACTTTCTTTCTTTTGCTTTTTCTTCATTTTCTTAGTTTCTTTTCTTCTTTCTTTACTTACTTTCATTCTCTTTATTCTTCTTTCTCATTTTCTTTTGTTCTTTTTTCTTTATCTTTCTTTTCTATATATATGTATGTGTGTGCGTGTGTGTGTGTGTGTGTGTGTGTATAAATATGAAACTAACTAAACTAACGGCAACACACTGTTTCATTCTTGAACTGTTTGATGTTTAAATCAGTCTTCAGAGCGTGTGTATTGTTTATCATTTGTGTTAGTTGTAGCATATTATGTTATATATATATATATATATATATATATATATATATATATATATATATATATATATATGGCCCGATGATTGCATCTAGCATGAAACAGACTGTCGCCTCTAAGTGTTGACTTCTATGTCCACTTTACATTTACACACGCTCTATCTCTAATATTTATCCCATAAAAATAGCACACTTTAAGACTATATTTCTTCATATATATATATATATATATATATATATATATATATATATATATATATATAGATATATATATATAGATAGATAGATAGATATTTAAGGCAATTTCTTCAGAAATAATTTTTATTCTTAAAATTATGTCGGATTAATAAATAAAAATTCATTATTTCTTTAGAAATTGCATTTTCGGATTCGAAACTGAGCAGTTCTGAACGTTCGGGAATCTAAACGAGAAAGATGTGCTTCAAAGCAGTAGACAACCATGCTTAATTATGGCGCTCTTCGTAGCCGAATCGATTAAAGCACGTCGGATCTAATGATCGTTTCTATCCCAAATGGAATGCTGGTTCGAATTCTGCTGAAAGGCGCATTTTCTTTAATAATACTTGTCGAATACCCAGGCGGCTAGACGAAATGTAATATTGTTTAAAATAAATGGAGCGTCTACTTAAATATGGGTATCCACGAAAAATAACCTTTAAAGTTATATATATATATATATATATATATATATAAAGGACAGCGGATCATCAGATTTTATTCCCAAAGGTTGAAACGAAAACCTTTGGAAATAAAATCTGATGATCCGCAGTCCTTTAAAAGGGCTGTGGTGAAATAATTTATTATATGGAACCTTAAAGTGGTCTGTTTTTATTTAAATTATTAGCTCTGATTTACACTGAGCTCTCTGGATTTTATCCTCCTTGGGTCTACCCATACGGATTACCTAGTTTTTCGTAAACTATAAAGTTCGTGTATTTAGGCAGCAATCCTTCTTTCATGCACATTTCATTGAATACGACAGACAAAGTGCTTTTATTTAGTTTTTTATATAATTTCTCGTGCGATCTAATAATTGTGTTCCTGATCAATCAAAATTCGTAAATAATTATATAGGCTACACTACAACATTTTTGTAGTGTAGTCTCTACGCAGACTAACTCTACACCTTTCTGACAATAGCTCAATTAGATCTCATTTAAATATTCATGGAGACCTACCGGATACTATTTGTAGCATACTTGTTGACTAATAATACTAATATAATAGCATCATCTACATGCAAAAAAGCTAAAAATAATGGAAGCCTTATTAATAAATACAAAAACAAAATCAACACTTAATAATATTGAACTTTGAACATGGACACAATATCTTGACCGTGTTTTGAAAAAATGAAAACATTTTATAAAAAAATAAAAACAATTTATAAAACATACATTCAACAAACTATGTCTTATTTAACAGTTAAAATATTTAATCCTTGAAAATGGCTAAATGTATAGCCGAAAGCGCTTGGATAAAAAGAACATTCGGGTTGTTTTTATATAATTTATCATCCAAAAAGAAAAGAAATTATTAGATCGCATGAGAAATTGTATAACTACTAAATCAAAGCACCTTGTCTGTCGTATTCAATGAAATGTGCATATATATATATATATATATATATATATATATATATATATATATATATATATATATATATATATATAGAGAGAGAGAGAGAGAGAGAGAGAGAGAGAGAGAGAGGAGCGGTAGCTTTTAAAACTAGACACACCCATTACAATTTATGTTAACATCATTAGCAAGAACGTTTTTCATTGGAGAGTTATGTCTCTTGTTGGTTAATATATCTAAAACAGTGCTTCTAATATTAAAGAAGATAATGTCTAAATTCGAATTTGTTGATGTTTTGGGTTGCTATTATTGGTGGTCTTTACTGTTATGATTATGTAGTACACGTGTTTTGTTTGCCAGTATATGTCAGATTATCCTGCGCGATAGTGTACACGTTGTGTGTTCTACATACGAATTTGATACTTGTGCAGCACGGGAATGCTATACATACATTTCTGTTGTTGACAGTGATAAACGCACACACGTGGGTGTAGTTGTATGCAATGTATGCATTCTAACCCGCTGGCTTCATAACGATGTATGCCAATTTGTCAAATTGGAATATGTCAAGCCTGAACCCCGGGGTCTTCTTACGGTTGTTCCTAATTGCCCATCGTAGGCCGCTCATTAATCATTACATACTTCCAGCTGATCAGTATTAGATCTTTTACAGAATTCCTTGACCTTAAATTTCCCTCATCTACCGCAGCCATATCTTACGCGGCTTAAAATGATTTTCGATTTGACTTGAGACATACCTTATTCATTCAGAATCGTCATAGGAAGGGTAAAGTTAATCGTTTACACATAGGATACATTAGGCGTTAGTACTAGATTGACAGATAGGTCTCATCATTTTGGAGATGAAATTGCTAGATGTAACCGTAAGTTCTACGATAACATTTCTCGTTATTAGTACTCTCTTCCAGCTTGTCGCTGTCCAGTTTACTCTTCAAAACTTAAATAAAATGTCAATTATAGTCATCATTAGTCAATTATAGTCATCATTAGACTCATCATTTCTTATTGATTACTTAGGATATATTGTATTTATTCGTTAATTATTTACTGTTGATTATTATTATTATTATTATTATTATTATTATTATTATTATTATTATTAAATTGACTTAGTTCCGGTTCATTAGTTCGGAATTTGTACAGATTGTGAAGTTGGTTATTTTGTATTTCCTTAATTTATTTATTTACTAGAAAGACACGTGAACATTCCACGGTTTTCCTATTTAAATTCTCTGGTGAGTCTGAATTCTTAAGTTAATGCTTGGACGAGCTCATGGCGAGTTCTGCGACAATGAAATATCCATAGAAATTCCCCGATCGCGTCGTTAAATATTTGAGCTTAACAACTTTAAAGAAATATTGCAATGATAATAAATGTGAATGCTGGTCGTTAATTTAAGAAATAAGTGGGTAGAAATGGAAAGATTTGAAATTATCAACTTCTCCCACTTCCCTGAAAAAGCTGTTAAACACTTCTAGTTTAACTTCCCTTCTTTCTTTCTTTCTTTCTTTCTTTCTTTCTTTCTTTCTTTCTTTCTTTCTTTCTTTCTTTCACTGAAACCAAGTAGTGTCTTTTCCTCGCTTTCCATGCGATCAAATCGGAATAGTCTCTTATTTGTGAGGTATTAGCAGAAGACGTTAAACACTTCTATATTCTTTCTTTCTTTCTTTCTTTTACTGAAACCAAGTAGTGTCTTTTCCTCGCTTTCCACGCGATCAAATCGGAATAGTCTCTTATTTATGAGGTATTACCAGGAGATGTTAAACACTTCTATATTCTTTCTTTCTTTCTTTCTTTCACTGAAACCAAGTAGTGTCTTTTCCCCGCTTTCCACGCGATCAAATCGGAATAGTCCATTATTTAAGAAGTATTTACAGGATGCGTTAAAAACTTATTTCTTTCTTCCGTCTTATGAATATTTCTCTGAATAGTAATTTAAAAATAATTCAGAAGACGATGTTATTTTATTTATGGTAACTGGCGATTGCCATACTCGGTTACCGACGTTCGATACTGGAACTTTTATCACAATCGACATATCCTCTCTGTCTTTTGGCTGGGGTGAAAGTGTAGTATCTGCCCTCGGGCGGATAAACTACATACCATCTTTAAGTTGTGTCTTTATCTTAAGACAGAGCGCAACTCAGTTGCAACTGAAAATATTATTATCACTGCATTAAAAGGCTCGGTAGTAATACGCGAGTAGAACGGAATCGTCTATTATTTATGAGGTACTGGCAGGACGTAAAGGTCAAGTGGGAACAAACGAAGGGAGCGGGCAGTGAAAATTTGTTTTCACTTCTGCATTTCTTTGGTTGTTTATTCAACAATTTGGTTTACTCGTTCCGAAAGATGAAGAATAATTTTTTTTTACCAATTTTTCAGCCAACATGAGGCTCGAGACACTCAAGATGAGTTACTAAATGAGGTAGGAACGAGCCGAAAAGAAGAATATAAGAAGTTCAGTTTGCATTTAGGAACGATAATGGATAGCCGTACACTTGAAGAGGTTAAGTGTCACTCAAGGTAGAGGCATGCTGATTGAGATTGTTGAATGAATTTAAGAGGAGGAGGTGAGAAGTGCAGTTTATGAGGATATGTAGGAAAGATAACGGTTGATTCTGGACTTAAAGAGATTACGATTGTAGTAATTGGGTTGGCTGATTTGATTTTTCCGACTTATCTACCTTTTACATGTTTTTTAAAACCAGAAAATATTTTTAGAGTATAAGATTTCTTTTATAGATATCTTTTTTGATCAATTCACCTTAAGCAAGGCGATAATGCGACGAAGACGCAAGGGGCAACTGGGATGGAAAGAAAACGAGAAGACTTTAGAAGGCACCAGGAACGCTATCCCAGACAGGAAACAAAGGCTAAACCTCTACTCCTGTTCAAAACCAGAACCGGACGATATTCAATAATATTGATTTACTGATATAAGTCATATTAATTCATTCTTAGTTATTGTTAAATTTCGGATAGTCGATAGCATTCTTCCCTATCAGTCGTGCTAGCCTTGTGTCATATTCTCTTTATATAGAGGAATAAATATGGTTCTCCTCACCGGTACCTAGATCGCGGGAATTTAAGCGTTCTGCTATATTGGCTGCTACTTCTCAACGTTTTGATGTAATCATAAGTTCGATTTTCATAGTCCCTGTTCTCGTACTTCTCACCTGTGGAGCTCTCTTCCGATTTAGAGCTTACCTGCCAACTCTTCTTCTTTTATGTGTCATGTCCCTTCAGGACGTTGGCGATCCGGGCTCTCCACAATTTCCTTTCCTTTGGAGTTCTTAAAAAAATTCTCTTTTTGTTATCTTTCCTAAATCTCGGTCAGGTAGGTTAGGCCTTGTTTTCTTATCCCCCTCTTGCCACCAATCTGTCCCGTGAGCATCAACATTTCCAAGCCCTCTTTCCTCATAATGCGCCCTAGAAATGTTAACTGTCTTTTCCTGGTGGTTAATATAAGTTTTCTTTTTGTTTCCATTTTCTCTAAAACTTTGTCTTTGCTCACATGTATGGTCCGTGATATTCTCAGCATCCTTCTGTAGAACCACAATTCTGTTGCTTAAAGTCTCTTCTTCATTTGTGAGGAGATTGTTCAGCATTCACTATTGCCTTTTACGGTTCATTCCACTCTGGTTATATTTAAAATTATACTACAGCCTCTCTCCACCTGTGCCATGTTGGTTGGCTGACCATTTATTTTAACGCTGCACGCTTCTTCTTAATGGTTTCTAGAACTTTCTCTGATTTTTTGCAAAAAGAGTCACAGTAAGGGTTTTCTCCATTATAGGATAGGTTGATACTTTTTTTATCTTTCAAGAACCTTAGCCCTTCCATATATTCCATTGATATTTTCATACTTCCTCTCCATGGCGATCGCAGATCGTTCGGAACAATGGTTAACGAGCTCTTCTGGTTGGTCATTACTACTGAGTAGCGAATTTGCTCCTGACTGGGTGTTCAATATTTGTGAACTTGTATCCAAACTGAGCTAACCGTAGTATATAACAAGCTTACAGCACCTGGTATTTGCAACCAGTCACCGATCTAGGTACAATTTTTCAAATACAATTTGCATGGGCATGGCTGTACTACGTGGTCATATTATACGCAATGATTTAATTTATTCCGTTTTTAGCTTCAAAAACAAGGGATCGTATGAAATCATGACGTAAAGTAAAGGAGAGTTCTATCCCCACTGGGCGCTTCAACGTTCGACTTTGTGTCACATCTAAGCTACGCCTAGAAAACCGTTTGGCCACCTCGACGTGGTGTAATGGTTAACAAACTTGTCGCGCTAAATCTATTACAACTGCATTACATATCTGAAGTAAACAAACTTTCTTGACACCCTTTCACTATTATCTGACTTTACCACTTCTACCTTGATGTTTTACAACAATGTCTGTCGTCTAGGCGTGAGATAGCGAATTAACCATTTTGATCAGGCTTAGCGAGCTAGTTTGGTCGACCATATCAACCGAATTGTGAATTCGCTCCTCAGTGGGTGCCCCATACGTATACACCAGAGCTAAAATCATGTAATTTAGTAAATAGTTAAGACATTTTGTATAGTGTAATGGTTAATGAGCTCTTCTGGTTGGCCATCTCTACTGAGTACCGAATTAACACCTAACTCGGTGCCCCATACTAATACCGAAGAGCTGAATTAATGTCAGCTTAGTAATTAGTTAAGGCGCATGGTGTGATGTAATGGTTAACGATCTCTTCTGGTTGGTCATTACTACTGAGTAGCGAATTTGCTCCTGACTGGGTGTTCAATATTTGTGAACTTGTATCCAAACTGAGCTAACCTTAGTATATAACAAGCTTACAGCACCTGGTATTCGCAACCGGTCACCGATCTAGGTACTGACCAGACTCGACATTGCTTAACTTCGCTGATCTTTCGGAACAAGCCTGCTATAAAGTGTCTAGTTAGCATCTGTCTCCGAAAATTCGAAAATAAGTTTTGAAACTGAAATTAGGGGAAGAAACACGCAATAAAGATCCGAGTCATTACTATTAGTTAAGCTCATGAAATATTAAATATTTTAATGAAATATGTGTACGACATGGGCACCTCGACGTGGTGTAATGGTTAGCAAGCTTGTCAGTGAGGAGTGAGTTCTATCCCCACTGGGCGCTTCACACGTTCGACCTTGTGTCACATCGAAGCCACGCCTAGAAAACCGTTGGGGCACCTCGACGTGGTATAATGGTTAACAAACTTGTCGCGCTAAATCTATTACGACTGAATAGTGATTTCGATCCTCACTGGGTACCCCACACTTTCGGCCATGTGCCACATCTAAGCTACGCTTAGAAAATCTTTTGGGAACTTCGAGGTGGTGTAATGGTTAGCAAGCTCGTCTCGCTAGAAAAATTACAACTGAGTAGTGAGTTCGATCCTCACTGGGTGCCCCATACTTTCAGCCTTGTGCCACATCTAACCTGTGCTTAGAAAATCACAATATGTGTAAGACATTGAGATTTTAATGGATAATATGGTACAGTTTTTCAAATACAATTTGCATAGGCATGGCTGTACTACGTGGTCATATTATACGCAATGATTTAATTTATTCCGTTTTTAGCTTCAAAAACAAGGGATCGCATGAAACTGAATATCACCCACAAGAAAATACGGTAAAAGTTTCTCTTGCTACATTCCATAGACAGTATTCGAGGCTATAACGCACCTTTTTTTCACCGAAATTTCGATAAAAGTCAGGGGTGCTCACTTATATACTCGACGATAATAGATAATCAGAAGTAGACTGTGGCGTATCAGTCGTCCAGGTGAGTACTCCGGGCTTGAGCATAAGCGAGAGCAAGGGAGAAATTCTCCCCGGTTTTCGATTTTATAAAATCGCCTTTTTCAACACTACCGCCTCACATATTGAATAAATGGCGTCCGATCTGCACTGCTCATATTTACCAGTTGTTATCTGGTTTGCGATAAAAGACTATCATTTTCAAGTGATTTTAGGACTGAAGCAAATACCGGTACCACGTTCTCGTCCAAACAGAGCAGTCCCGCACTCGATAAGTAAACACCACGCACTCACTTTCTTATGTTTTAATATATGTAAGCAACATTTTGAAATAAAGGTGAATATTTGAAAATATTTAACAAATATTACTTATATTTACATTTAAAAAGGGTTATGTAAACCCAACAGATCCCTCTATCTATCTGTGAGACCTATTTGTGAGTCAACCGTAAATACCCACTTTGACAACCCCAAACTAAGGGTGCAACCTATCAATTGGTGTGACCTATACGCGAGTATATACGATATTTTGCGAAGAATTCTTTTTTTCATGTGTTTATGAAGAACTCTGTTAAATGTATTTGAATTGCAACATCTTACTTTTGTTCCGTATTCTGATACGCTATTTGGATAAATCTAATCATTCTATTAGCAAATTTTCTTCTTCTCTTCTTCCTATTTTCCTCTTCACCATTCTATTCCCACTAAAATTCGAGTAGAATAGGCTAAGCTTTGCAAATTCTTCGTAATGGGCGGTTAGTCGATTAAATTGCTCATTAGTGGAAATATCTGGGTGATCGTTCAAATATTTGCCCATCCAATCGGACGCAATACCCACTAGAGAAATCTTCTAAATTGACCACCTCCTTACATTATTTACATTATTCGTGCTGTGGTCTGCAGCTTTGTTGTCACATTCACGAAGTTTCGGCCGTCGTACGCCCCGGCCTTCTTCAGGTGATATAACTTGAAATTTCGAACCGAAACCTTGGACACATGGCCCAGTGGATAGGAGCGTTAGTTGAAAAAAGTGACTTGACCAAATGAGTTGTGGATTCTATGCCAGACAATAGCAGAGGTCGAAAAGAACTGAAGTTGCTGAAGGGAATTAACTGAAGCTGAGATATCCTGAAAAGGCATGGCACGTGGAACTTGGACAATCTACCTCCATGGTAGATTGTACAAGGATTCGGCTTGAAATTTCAACATATATCAAGGTGAGGACAACAGTCCAAACAATGTAAATAGTTACAATACCTCAGCTCGGAAATAACGACAAATCCTGAACAGGGCCGCATCGTACAACGGCCGAAACATCGTGAATAAGATGATAAAGAGGAGGACAACAGTCCGAACAATGTAAATTGTGTAAATAGTTACACTACCTCATCTAGAAATATAGACAGATCCTGAAGAAGGCCGGATCATGCAACGACCGAAACATTGTTAATATGACACAAAAAATGAGAACAAAAGTCCGAACGAGTTCCTCGTTTCCATTTTAATTCTGGTTGTGAAGATCTAGTCCAGGGATTGAGTTTTTACTCAACCATTGTTCCCCAAGTGTTGAAACTCGGTCACAGCAACAATTATTTGAAGGTTCCAGTCTCCTAAGTGACATTTTCCAACTTAGTAATAAAATAAAATAAAAATTATGTTGACGTTGTTAATATCTACCATAATAAAAGATATTCCACCACTTATATAACTTTCACTTTATTATGTTTAGTTACTGTTTATCTAATCTCTCGTAACAAGGCCCTAATCCACTCATTTAAGCAAACTCGTCAGTTAGGTTATGTGTTGTTTTCCTCTGCACCTCTTGCCCTTAATCTGTCTGTTGAGGATCACAGATTCCAAGACCTCATTCCTCATTGTTGCCTTGACATTTTAACAGTATATTCCTTCCGTGTTCGTTTTGGTTCCGTTTTCTCTAAAACATCGTTCGGTCCATGGTATCCTCAGCATCCTTCTGTAGAAATTTCAACCGTCTCTTCCTGATGTTAAGTATAAGTTAACTTTGTGTTTCCATTTTCTCTAAAACCTTGTCGTTGCTCACATGTCTGGTCCATGGTATCCTCAGCACCCTTCTGTAGAAATTTCAGTTGCCCCTTCCTGATGTTAAGTATAAGTTTCCTTTTTGTTTCTATTTTCTCTAAAACCTCGTCGTTGCTCACGTGTTCTGTCCATGGTATCCTCAGCATCCTTCTGTAGAAATTTCAACTGTCTCTTCCTGATGTTAACTATAAGTTTCCTTTTTGTTTCGATTTTCTCTAAAACCTCGTCATTGCTCACATGTTCGGTCCCTGTTATCCTCAGCATCCTTCTGTAGAAATTTCAACTCACTCTTCCTGATGTTAAGTATAAGTTTCCTTTTTGTTTCCATTTTCTCTAAAACCTCGTCGTTGCTCACATGTTCGGTCCATGGTATCCTCAGCATCCTTCTGTAGAAATTTCAACTGTCTCTTCCTGATGTTAAGTATAAGTTTACTTTTTGTTTCCATTTTCTCAAAAACCTCGTCGTTGCTCACATGTTCGGTCCATGGTATCCTCAGCATCCTTCTGTAGAAATTTCAACTCTCTCTTCCTGATGTTAACTATAAGTTTCCTTTTTGTTTCCATTTTCTCTAAAACCTCGTCATTGCTCACATGTTCGGTCCCTGTTATCCTCAGCATCCTTCTGTAGAAATTTCAACTCACTCTTCCTGATATTAAGTATAGGTTTACTTTTTGCTTCCATTTTCTCAAAAACCTCGTCGTTGCTCACATGTTCGGTCCATGGTATCCTCAGCATCCTTCTGTAGAAATTTCAACTCACTCTTCCTGATATTAAGTATAAGTTTCCTTTTTGTTTCCATTTTCTCTAAAACCTCGTCGTTGCTCACATGTTCGGTCCATGGTATCCTCAGCATCCTTCTGTAGAAATTTCAACTGTCTCTTCCTGATGTTAAGTATAAGTTTACTTTTTGTTTCCATTTTCTCAAAAACCTCGTCGTTGCTCACATGTTCGGTCCATGGTATCCTCAGCATCCTTCTGTAGAAATTTCAACTCTCTCTTCCTGATGTTAACTATAAGTTTCCTTTTTGTTTCCATTTTCTCTAAAACCTCGTCATTGCTCACATGTTCGGTCCCTGTTATCCTCAGCATCCTTCTGTAGAAATTTCAACTCACTCTTCCTGATATTAAGTATAAGTTTACTTTTTGTTTCCATTTTCTCAAAAACCTCGTCGTTGCTCACATGTTCGGTCCCTGTTATCCTCAGCATCCTTCTGTAGAAATTTCAACTCACTCTTCCTGATATTAAGTATAAGTTTACTTTTTGTTTCCATTTTCTCAAAAACCTCGTCGTTGCTCACATGTTCGGTCCATGGTATCCTCAGCATCCTTCTGTAGAAATTTCAACTGTCTCTTCCTGGTGTTAAGTATAAGTTTCCTTTTTGTTTCCATTTTCTCTAAAACCTCGTCGTTGCTCACATGTTCGGTCCATGGTATCCTCAGCATCTTTCTGTAGAAATTTCAACTGTCTCTTCCTGATGTTAAGTATAAGTTTCCTTTTTGTTTCCATTTTCTCTAAAACCTCGTCGTTGCTCACATGTTCGGTCCATGGTATCCTCAGCATCTTTCTGTAGAAATTTCAACTGTCTCTTCCTGATGTGAAGTATAAGTTTCCTTTTTGTTTCCATTTTCTCTAAAACCTCGTCGTTGCTCACATGTTCGGTCCATGGTATCCTCAGCATCCTTCTGTAGAAATTTCAACTGTCTCTTCCTGATGTTAAGTATAAGTTTCCTTTTTGTTTCCATTTTCTCTAAAACCTCGTCGTTGCTCACATGTTCGGTCCATGGTATCCTCAGCATCCTTCTGTAGAAATTTCAACTGTCTCTTCCTGATGTTAAGTATAAGTTTCCTTTTTGTTTCCATTTTCTCTAAAACCTCGTCGTTGCTCACATGTTCGGTCCATGGTATCCTCAGCATCCTTCTGTAGAAATTTCAACTGCCTCTTCCTGATGTTAAGTATAAGTTTCCTTTTTGTTTCCATTTTCTCTAAAACCTCGTCGTTGCTCACATGTTCGGTCCATGGTATCCTCAGCATCCTTCTGTAGAAATTTCAACAGTCTCTTCTTGATGTTAAGTATAAGTTTCCTTTTTCTTTCCATTTTCTCTAAAACCTCGTCGTTGCTCACATGTTCGGTCCATGGTATCCTCAGCATCCTTCTGTAGAAATTTCAACAGTCTCTTCTTGATGTTAAGTATAAGTTTCCTTTTTCTTTCCATTTTCTCTAAAACCTCGTCGTTGCTCACATGTTCGGTCCATGGTATCCTCAGCATCCTTCCGTAGAAATTTCAACTGTCTCTTCCTGATGTTAAGTATAAGTTTCCTTTTTGTTTCCATTTTCTCTAAAACCTTGTCGCTGCTCACATGTTCGGTCCATGGTATCCTCAGCATCCTTCAGTAGAAATTTCAACTGTCTCTTCCTGATGTTAAGTATAAGTTTCCTTTTTGTTTCCATTTTCTCTAAAACCTCGTCGTTGCTCACATGTTCGGTCCATGGTATCCTCAGCATCCTTCTGTAGAAATTTCAACTGTCTCTTCCTGATGTTAAGTATAAGTTTCCTTTTTGCTTCCATTTTCTCTAAAACCTCGTCGTTGCTCACATGTTCGGTCCATGGTATCCTCAGCATCCTTCTGTAGAAATTTCAACTGTCTCTTCCTGATGTTAAGTATAGGTTTACTTTTTGTTTCCACTTTCTCTAAAACCTCGTCGTTGCTCACATGTTCGGTCCATGGTATCCTCAGCATCCTTCTGTAGAAATTTCAACTGTCTCTTCCTGATGTTAAGTATAAGTTTCCTTTTTGCTTCCATTTTCTCTAAAACCTCGTCGTTGCTCACATGTTCGGTCCATGGTATCCTCAGCATCCTTCTGTAGAAATTTCAACTGTCTCTTCCTGATGTTAAGTATAAGTTTCCTTTTTGCTTCCATTTTCTCTAAAACCTCGTCGTTGCTCACATGTTCGGTCCATGGTATCCTCAGCATCCTTCTGTAGAAATTTCAACTGTCTCTTCCTGATGTTAAGTATAAGTTTCCTTTTTGCTTCCATTTTCTCTAAAACCTCGTCGTTGCTCACATGTTCGGTCCATGGTATCCTCAGCATCCTTCTGTAGAAATTTCAACTGTCTCTTCCTGATGTTAAGTATAAGTTTCCTTTTTGTTTCCATTTTCTCTAAAACCTCGTCGTTGCTCACATGTTCGGTCCATGGTATCCTCAGCATCTTTCTGTAGAAATTTCAACTGTCTCTTCCTGATGTTAAGTATAAGTTTCCTTTTTGTTTCCATTTTCTCTAAAACCTCGTCGTTGCTCACATGTTCGGTCCATGGTATCCTCAGCATCCTTCTGTAGAAATTTCAACTTTCTCTTCCTGATGTTAAGTATAAGTTTCCTTTTTGTTTCCATTTTCTCTAAAACCTCGTCGTTGCTCACATGTTCGGTCCATGGTATCCTCAGCATCCTTCTGTAGAAATTTCAACTGTCTCTTCCTGATGTTAAGTATAAGTTTCCTTTTTGTTTCCATTTTCTCTAAAACCTCGTCGTTGCTCACATGTTCGGTTCATGGTATCCTCAGCATCCTTCAGTAGAAATTTCAACTGTCTCTTCCTGATGTTAAGTATAAGTTTCCTTTTTGTTTCCATTTTCTCTAAAACCTCGTCGTTGCTCACATGTTCGGTCCATGGTATCCTCAGCATCCTTCTGTAGAAATTTCAACTGTCTCTTCCTGATGTTAAGTATAAGTTTCCTTTTTGCTTCCATTTTCTCTAAAACCTCGTCGTTGCTCACATGTTCGGTCCATGGTATCCTCAGCATCCTTCTGTAGAAATTTCAACTGTCTCTTCCTGATGTTAAGTATAGGTTTACTTTTTGTTTCCACTTTCTCTAAAACCTCGTCGTTGCTCACATGTTCGGTCCATGGTA
This sequence comes from Acanthosepion esculentum, assembly GCA_964036315.1. NCBI lineage: Eukaryota > Metazoa > Mollusca > Cephalopoda > Sepiida > Sepiidae > Acanthosepion > Acanthosepion esculentum. The sequence continues at coordinate 30,790,819 of OZ038516.1, read as the reverse complement.
TCCTCAGCATCCTTCTGTAGAAATTTCAACTGTCTCTTCCTGATGTTAAGTATAAGTTTCCTTTTTGCTTCCATTTTCTCTAAAACCTCGTCGTTGCTCACATGTTCGGTCCATGGTATCCTCAGCATCCTTCTGTAGAAATTTCAACTGTCTCTTCCTGATGTTAAGTATAAGTTTCCTTTTTGCTTCCATTTTCTCTAAAACCTCGTCGTTGCTCACATGTTCGGTCCATGGTATCCTCAGCATCCTTCTGTAGAAATTTCAACTGTCTCTTCCTGATGTTAAGTATAAGTTTCCTTTTTGCTTCCATTTTCTCTAAAACCTCGTCGTTGCTCACATGTTCGGTCCATGGTATCCTCAGCATCCTTCTGTAGAAATTTCAACTGTCTCTTCCTGATGTTAAGTATAAGTTTCCTTTTTGTTTCCATTTTCTCTAAAACCTCGTCGTTGCTCACATGTTCGGTCCATGGTATCCTCAGCATCCTTCTGTAGAAATTTCAACTGTCTCTTCCTGATGTTAAGTATAAGTTTACTTTTTGTTACCATTTTCTCAAAAACCTCGTCGTTGCTCACATGTTCGGTCCATGGTATCCTCAGCATCCTTCTGTAGAAATTTCAACTCTCTCTTCCTGATGTTAACTATAAGTTTCCTTTTTGTTTCCATTTTCTCTAAAACCTCGTCATTGCTCACATGTTCGGTCCCTGTTATCCTCAGCATCCTTCTGTAGAAATTTCAACTCACTCTTCCTGATATTAAGTATAGGTTTACTTTTTGCTTCCATTTTCTCAAAAACCTCGTCGTTGCTCACATGTTCGGTCCATGGTATCCTCAGCATCCTTCTGTAGAAATTTCAACTCACTCTTCCTGATATTAAGTATAAGTTTCCTTTTTGTTTCCATTTTCTCTAAAACCTCTTCGTTGCTCACATGTTCGGTCCATGGTATCCTCAGCATCCTTCTGTAGAAATTTCAACTGTCTCTTCCTGATGTTAAGTATAAGTTTACTTTTTGTTTCCATTTTCTCAAAAACCTCGTCGTTGCTCACATGTTCGGTCCATGGTATCCTCAGCATCCTTCTGTAGAAATTTCAACTCTCTCTTCCTGATGTTAACTATAAGTTTCCTTTTTGTTTCCATTTTCTCTAAAACCTCGTCATTGCTCACATGTTCGGTCCCTGTTATCCTCAGCATCCTTCTGTAGAAATTTCAACTCACTCTTCCTGATATTAAGTATAAGTTTACTTTTTGTTTCCATTTTCTCAAAAACCTCGTCGTTGCTCACATGTTCGGTCCCTGTTATCCTCAGCATCCTTCTGTAGAAATTTCAACTCACTCTTCCTGATATTAAGTATAAGTTTACTTTTTGTTTCCATTTTCTCAAAAACCTCGTCGTTGCTCACATGTTCGGTCCATGGTATCCTCAGCATCCTTCTGTAGAAATTTCAACTGTCTCTTCCTGGTGTTAAGTATAAGTTTCCTTTTTGTTTCCATTTTCTCTAAAACCTCGTCGTTGCTCACATGTTCGGTCCATGGTATCCTCAGCATCTTTCTGTAGAAATTTCAACTGTCTCTTCCTGATGTTAAGTATAAGTTTCCTTTTTGTTTCCATTTTCTCTAAAACCTCGTCGTTGCTCACATGTTCGGTCCATGGTATCCTCAGCATCTTTCTGTAGAAATTTCAACTGTCTCTTCCTGATGTGAAGTATAAGTTTCCTTTTTGTTTCCATTTTCTCTAAATCCTCGTCGTTGCTCACATGTTCGGTCCATGGTATCCTCAGCATCCTTCTGTAGAAATTTCAACTGTCTCTTCCTGATGTTAAGTATAAGTTTCCTTTTTGTTTCCATTTTCTCTAAAACCTCGTCGTTGCTCACATGTTCGGTCCATGGTATCCTCAGCATCCTTCTGTAGAAATTTCAACTGTCTCTTCCTGATGTTAAGTATAAGTTTCCTTTTTGTTTCCATTTTCTCTAAAACCTCGTCGTTGCTCACATGTTCGGTCCATGGTATCCTCAGCATCCTTCTGTAGAAATTTCAACTGTCTCTTCCTGATGTTAAGTATAAGTTTCCTTTTTGTTTCCATTTTCTCTAAAACCTCGTCGTTGCTCACATGTTCGGTCCATGGTATCCTCAGCATCCTTCCGTAGAAATTTCAACTGTCTCTTCCTGATGTTAAGTATAAGTTTCCTTTTTGTTTCCATTTTCTCTAAAACCTCGTCGTTGCTCACATGTTCGGTCCATGGTATCCTCAGCATCCTTCTGTAGAAATTTCAACTGTCTCTTCCTGATGTTAAGTTTAAGTTTCCTTTTTGTTTCCATTTTCTCTAAAACCTCGTCGTTGCTCACATGTTCGGTCCATGGTATCCTCAGCATCCTTCTGTAGAAATTTCAACTGTCTCTTCCTGATGTTAAGTATAAGTTTCCTTTTTGTTTCCATTTTCTCTAAAACCTCGTCGTTGCTCACATGTTCGGTCCATGGTATCCTCAGCATCCTTCTGTAGAAATTTCAACTGTCTCTTCCTGATGTTAAGTATAAGTTTCCTTTTTGTTTCCATTTTCTCTAAAACCTCGTCGTTGCTCACATGTTCGGTCCATGGTATCCTCAGCATCCTTCTGTAGAAATTTCAACTGTCTCTTCCTGATGTTAAGTATAAGTTTCCTTTTTGTTTCCATTTTCTCTAAAACCTCGTCGTTGCTCACATGTTCGGTCCATGGTATCCTCAGCATCCTTCTGTAGAAATTTCAACTGCCTCTTCCTGATGTTAAGTATAAGTTTCCTTTTTGTTTCCATTTTCTCTAAAACCTCGTCGTTGCTCACATGTTCGGTCCATGGTATCCTCAGCATCCTTCTGTAGAAATTTCAACAGTCTCTTCTTGATGTTAAGTATAAGTTTCCTTTTTCTTTCCATTTTCTCTAAAACCTCGTCGTTGCTCACATGTTCGGTCCATGGTATCCTCAGCATCCTTCTGTAGAAATTTCAACTGTCTCTTCCTGATGTTAAGTATAAGTTTCCTTTTTCTTTCCATTTTCTCTAAAACCTCGTCGTTGCTCACATGTTCGGTCCATGGTATCCTCAGCATCCTTCTGTAGAAATTTCAACTGTCTCTTCCTGATGTTAAGTATAAGTTTCCTTTTTGTTTCCATTTTCTCTAAAACCTCGTCGTTGCTCACATGTTCGGTCCATGGTATCCTCAGCATCCTTCCGTAGAAATTTCAACTGTCTCTTCCTGATGTTAAGTATAAGTTTCCTTTTTGTTTCCATTTTCTCTAAAACCTCGTCGTTGCTCACATGTTCGGTCCATGGTATCCTCAGCATCCTTCTGTAGAAATTTCAACTGTCTCTTCCTGATGTTAAGTTTAAGTTTCCTTTTTGTTTCCATTTTCTCTAAAACCTCGTCGTTGCTCACATGTTCGGTCCATGGTATCCTCAGCATCCTTCTGTAGAAATTTCAACTGTCTCTTCCTGATGTTAAGTATAAGTTTCCTTTTTGTTTCCATTTTCTCTAAAACCTCGTCGTTGCTCACATGTTCGGTCCATGGTATCCTCAGCATCCTTCTGTAGAAATTTCAACTGTCTCTTCCTGATGTTAAGTATAAGTTTCCTTTTTGTTTCCATTTTCTCTAAAACCTCGTCGTTGCTCACATGTTCGGTCCATGGTATCCTCAGCATCCTTCTGTAGAAATTTCAACTGTCTCTTCCTGATGTTAAGTATAAGTTTCCTTTTTGTTTCCATTTTCTCTAAAACCTCGTCGTTGCTCACATGTTCGGTCCATGGTATCCTCAGCATCCTTCTGTAGAAATTTCAACTGCCTCTTCCTGATGTTAAGTATAAGTTTCCTTTTTGTTTCCATTTTCTCTAAAACCTCGTCGTTGCTCACATGTTCGGTCCATGGTATCCTCAGCATCCTTCTGTAGAAATTTCAACAGTCTCTTCTTGATGTTAAGTATAAGTTTCCTTTTTCTTTCCATTTTCTCTAAAACCTCGTCGTTGCTCACATGTTCGGTCCATGGTATCCTCAGCATCCTTCTGTAGAAATTTCAACAGTCTCTTCTTGATGTTAAGTATAAGTTTCCTTTTTCTTTCCATTTTCTCTAAAACCTCGTCGTTGCTCACATGTTCGGTCCATGGTATCCTCAGCATCCTTCCGTAGAAATTTCAACTGTCTCTTCCTGATGTTAAGTATAAGTTTCCTTTTTGTTTCCATTTTCTCTAAAACCTTGTCGCTGCTCACATGTTCGGTCCATGGTATCCTCAGCATCCTTCTGTAGAAATTTCAACTGTCTCTTCCTGGTGTTAAGTATAAGTTTCCTTTTTGTTTCCATTTTCTCTAAAACCTTGTCGCTGCTCACATGTTCGGTCCATGGTATCCTCAGCATCCTTCTGTAGAAATTTCAACTGTCTCTTCCTGATGTTAAGTATAAGTTTCCTTTTTGTTTCCATTTTCTCTAAAACCTCGTCGTTGCTCACATGTTCGGTCCATGGTATCCTCAGCATCCTTCCGTAGAAATTTCAACTGTCTCTTCCTGATGTTAAGTATAAGTTTCCTTTTTGTTTCCATTTTCTCTAAAACCTCGTCGTTGCTCACATGTTCGGTCCATGGTATCCTCAGCATCCTTCTGTAGAAATTTCAACTGCTTCTCTTCCTGATGTTAAGTATAAGTTTCCTTTTTGTTTCCATTTTCTCTAAAACCTCGTCATTGCTCACATGTTCGGTCCATGGTATCCTCAGCATCCTTCTGTAGAAATTTCAACTGTCTCTTCCTGATGTTAAGTATAAGTTTCCTTTTTGTTTCCATTTTCTCTAAAACCTCGTCATTGCTCACATGTTCAGTCCATGGTATCCTCAGCATCCTTCTGTAGAAATTTCAACTGCCTCTTCCTGATGTTAAGTATAAGTTTCCTTTTTGTTTCCATTTTCTCTAAAACCTCGTCGTTGCTCACATGTTCGGTCCATGGTATCCTCAGCATCCTTCTGTAGAAATTTCAACTGTCTCTTCCTGATGTTAAGTATAAGTTTCCTTTTTGTTTCCATTTTCTCTAAAACCTCGTCGTTGCTCACATGTTCGGTCCATGGTATCCTCAGCATCCTTCTGTAGAAATTTCAACTGCTTCTCTTCCTGATGTTAAGTATAAGTTTCCTTTTTGTTTCCATTTTCTCTAAAACCTCCTCGTTGCTCACATGTTCGGTCCATGGTATCCTCAGCATCCTTCTTTAGAAATTTCAACTGTCTCTTCCTGGTGTTAAGTATAAGTTTTCTTTTTGTTTCCATTTTCTCTAAATCCTCGTCGTTGCTCACATGTTCGGTCAATGGTATCCTCAGCATCCTTCTGTAGAAATTTCAACTGTCTCTTCCTGGTGTTAAGTATAAGTTTCCTTTTTGTTTCCATTTTCTCTAAAACCTCGTCGTTGCTCACATGTTCGGTCCATGGTATCCTCAGCATCTTTCTGTAGAAATTTCAACTGTCTCTTCCTGATGTTAAGTATAAGTTTCCTTTTTGTTTCCATTTTCTCTAAAACCTCGTCGTTGCTCACATGTTCGGTCCATGGTATCCTCAGCATCCTTCTGTAGAAATTTCAACTGTCTCTTCCTGATGTGAAGTATAAGTTTCCTTTTTGTTTCCATTTTCTCTAAAACCTCGTCGTTGCTCACATGTTCGGTTCATGGTATCCTCAGCATCCTTCAGTAGAAATTTCAACTGTCTCTTCCTGATGTTAAGTATAAGTTTCCTTTTTGTTTCCATTTTCTCTAAAACCTCGTCGTTGCTCACATGTTCGGTCCATGGTATCCTCAGCATCCTTCTGTAGAAATTTCAACTGTCTCTTCCTGATGTTAAGTATAAGTTTCCTTTTTGTTTCCATTTTCTCTAAAACCTCGTCGTTGCTCACATGTTCGGTCCATGGTATCCTCAGCATCCTTCTGTAGAAATTTCAACTGTCTCTTCCTGATGTTAAGTATAAGTTTCCTTTTTGTTTCCATTTTCTCTAAAACCTCGTCGTTGCTCACATGTTCGGTCCATGGTATCCTCAGCATCCTTCTTTAGAAATTTCAACTGTCTCTTCCTGGTGTTAAGTATAAGTTTCCTTTTTGTTTCCATTTTCTCTAAATCCTCGTCGTTGCTCACATGTTCGGTCCATGGTATCCTCAGCATCCTTCTGTAGAAATTTCAACTGTCTCTTCCTGGTGTTAAGTATAAGTTTCCTTTTTGTTTCCATTTTCTCTAAAACCTCGTCGTTGCTCACATGTTCGGTCCATGGTATCCTCAGCATCTTTCTGTAGAAATTTCAACTGTCTCTTCCTGATGTTAAGTATAAGTTTCCTTTTTGTTTCCATTTTCTCTAAAACCTCGTCGTTGCTCACATGTTCGGTCCATGGTATCCTCAGCATCCTTCTGTAGAAATTTCAACTTTCTCTTCCTGATGTTAAGTATAAGTTTCCTTTTTGTTTCCATTTTCTCTAAAACCTCGTCGTTGCTCACATGTTCGGTCCATGGTATCCTCAGCATCCTTCTGTAGAAATTTCAACTGTCTCTTCCTGATGTTAAGTATAAGTTTCCTTTTTGTTTCCATTTTCTCTAAAACCTCGTCGTTGCTCACATGTTCGGTTCATGGTATCCTCAGCATCCTTCAGTAGAAATTTCAACTGTCTCTTCCTGATGTTAAGTATAAGTTTCCTTTTTGTTTCCATTTTCTCTAAAACCTCGTCGTTGCTCACATGTTCGGTCCATGGTATCCTCAGCATCCTTCTGTAGAAATTTCAACTGTCTCTTCCTGATGTTAAGTATAAGTTTCCTTTTTGCTTCCATTTTCTCTAAAACCTCGTCGTTGCTCACATGTTCGGTCCATGGTATCCTCAGCATCCTTCTGTAGAAATTTCAACTGTCTCTTCCTGATGTTAAGTATAGGTTTACTTTTTGTTTCCATTTTCTCTAAAACCTCGTCGTTGCTCACATGTTCGGTCCATGGTATCCTCAGCATCCTTCTGTAGAAATTTCAACTGTCTCTTCCTGATGTTAAGTATAAGTTTCCTTTTTGCTTCCATTTTCTCTAAAACCTCGTCGTTGCTCACATGTTCGGTCCATGGTATCCTCAGCATCCTTCTGTAGAAATTTCAACTGTCTCTTCCTGATGTTAAGTATAAGTTTCCTTTTTGCTTCCATTTTCTCTAAAACCTCGTCGTTGCTCACATGTTCGGTCCATGGTATCCTCAGCATCCTTCTGTAGAAATTTCAACTGTCTCTTCCTGATGTTAAGTATAAGTTTCCTTTTTGCTTCCATTTTCTCTAAAACCTCGTCGTTGCTCACATGTTCGGTCCATGGTATCCTCAGCATCCTTCTGTAGAAATTTCAACTGTCTCTTCCTGATGTTAAGTATAAGTTTCCTTTTTGTTTCCATTTTCTCTAAAACCTCGTCGTTGCTCACATGTTCGGTCCATGGTATCCTCAGCATCCTTCTGTAGAAATTTCAACTGTCTCTTCCTGATGTTAAGTATAAGTTTCCTTTTTGTTTCCATTTTCTCTAAAACCTCGTCGTTGCTCACATGTTCGGTCCATGGTATCCTCAGCATCCTTCTGTAGAAATTTCAACTGTCTCTTCCTGATGTTAAGTATAAGTTTCCTTTTTGCTTCCATTTTCTCTAAAACCTCGTCGTTGCTCACATGTTCGGTCCATGGTATCCTCAGCATCCTTCTGTAGAAATTTCAACTGTCTCTTCCTGATGTTAAGTATAAGTTTCCTTTTTGTTTCCATTTTCTCTAAAACCTCGTCGTTGCTCACATGTTCGGTCCATGGTATCCTCAGCATCCTTCTGTAGAAATTTCAAATGTCTCTTCCTGATGTTAAGTATAAGTTTCCTTTTTGTTTCCATTTTCTCTAAAACCTCGTCGTTGCTCACATGTTCGGTCCATGGTATCCTCAGCATCCTTCTATATAATCACATTTCTTTTGCTTCAAGTCTTCTCTTCCTCTATGAGGATAATATTGGATTATTTTTCTTTTTCTAATTAATACCGGATTTTCCAGTGGGTATTCATGTGGAAATAGCTTAGGAATAATGGTATAAATGTTGCAAAATAACGATGGAAAGAATTATGAAAGAAATACCATCAAAAAAAGAAAACGATAATTAATAATTGTCATGATAATTTTAGCCGTTTCTCTAAAGAAACAGACATTCTTGGACCGAGCAGCCACAAGCTGCTATCGGCTGAAATTTATGACATCTTTCTCTTAATAAATTTCTTAGAAAATCAACTTTTCAAGTCCAGTAGCTGTTATCGCTCTTTCCATATTGATGAGGGATTAAATTCTAAACATGTCCTAGCAATGTTCAAAGAAAGGTGGTCTCCGCCAAGATCCACAACCTTCACTCGTGCAAATCTATGTTTAACCATTAATCTTAGAAAGCGGTTTTATACAGTCAAGAGCTTAGATGTTTCTGAATGAATCTGGCGATATGCAGGGCATACATATCAAAGCCTCGATCTGATGAGGCGATTTACTAACATGTCTCAAGTTTTCAGGTTAATGTTTTAGTTTTGTAGCAATGTGCAGTGCTGGGCGAAACTACCGCTAGTGCACCCTATTCTATGTTCAATTTCCTTATCTCCTATATTAAATTTGTTATGGGCATTTCTAAAGCATGAAGGTGGAGCCTAGGTAAACACCTGTCCGAATTCCTTGTAGAGGGAAAAAAACCTTTTCAAAAGTGGCCATCTTACAAGGAAATGCTTACAGATTATCATATAAAGAGCAATATTTATCTCGGCCTGAAATGAGTAAATTTTAAGAGGCTCAAATATAAGGACCAATATTTACCTATCCCTAAACCAAGTAAATGCTTATAGGCTCAAATATAAAAGACCAATATTGCCCCTTCCCGAGCCATTGTCCAATCCCTCACTCAAATTGTGGACTTCCCTACTCGTTTCGCCAAACCGACCAACAGGCTTCTCTAATGGATATATTTCGTACCTCTTCTCGCTCTTGTCGAGAACCGCAATAGTTCTCTCTTGGTAACTCGGACCACTCTGTGGTAGCTTTTGATATCTCCTTCCAAGCATCCATTAAACAGGAACCACCTATCCATAAAACCTCTTTCTGTTACCAGAACGCTGAGTGGAACTCATTCCGGGTTTTTCTTCGTGACGACACTGACATCTTAAATCTTCAAGGTTTCTTCTTGGGTCAAAGACGGCATGGAAGCTTCAACCCTTCTTAGAAATACCAGGTGAAACCTCAATCCTCTCCATTGTTCAAACCAGCATGCTCGGCCACCATAGCACAGAGGAACCACTATTTCCAGCTATACCAGCGTGACAGCTCCCGTCATAACAGGTGCATATTTGCTACTGCTTGTAACAAATGTAAACGTGTCCAAGAAGAAGCAAGTTCTCGTTTGCTGAGAAGGAGATACCGCGTAACCTCTAAAACGTTGGGTCTCGTGATTACTGGCGTCTCTGTAATAGGGTACTAAATAAGTGGGAGTTCTCTATCCCACGCTTCAATCGATTTGAGGTGTTATCATCCATTGCTGATAAAGCTGAATGCCTTACCCATAAATTCTCCTCAAACCCTACTCTTGACTCATCTGGAGTATCTCTGCCTAACTTCCCACTTAGAACTGATTCTCTGTTGAGTGATAGGCATATGGCCCTTTCCATGGTCTCTGCTATCATCTAAAACGTTGATCTCCACAAAGCATGGGGACCCAATTGTGTCCCTGTACGAGTCCTTAACTGGCTCCTGTTCTCTCTAAACTGTATAATAAACGCCTCACTGCCGCTTGCTTTCCTGTTTGGCGGAAGTTATTGTCTGTTGTTCCAGTTTTTAAGGTCTCTGATGAACCGTCCGGCCCATCTAACTATCGGCTTATTAGGCTAGTACCTCTTTTGGGAAAAAACTCCCAGAGGCCCTAATCAATGCTGAACTGGTTCGTAATCTCTCCTCTCTTTTCTCAGACAAGCAATACGTCATTCGTTTTTCCAGGTCTGCTGGTGTACTAATACGTCATTCGTTTTTCCAGGTCTGCTGGTGTACTAATACGTCATTCGTTTTTCCAGGTCTGCTGGTGTACTAACGATAATTTCGGAAAGAGACTATCATACTTGAGTTAAAAATGGCAAAGCTCGGGCTGTAACATTTGACATCTCGAAAGCCTTTAACAGGATCTGCTATTCAGGTCTTCTCAACAAGTTGAAAAGTTCTCCGGGTACATTTTTGAGCTGATCTATTCGTTCCTGAACGGCCACTCGTCTACGTCATTTCGTGCTAACGTGGGTGTCCCCCATGGCTCCATCCTTCGTCCTACGCTGTTATTAATCTTCATTAAAGACCTTCCAGATGACATCAGGTTCCAACTTGGCATCTACGAGGACGACACTACCATTTACTCCTCCCTTGATAGTAAGGCTGAACAGTCCGACAAGGTCAAAACACCGATCTCAAGACTCTGGGGGCAAATGATTTCAATTTTAACGTCACCAAAGCTAACCTTCTCTCCATTAGTCTTCACTCAATCCCTTCCATCAGCATGACTGATGCTATCCTCCAGGAAAGGGACTTATTGCGTCTTCCTGGGCTAACGTTCTCTGCTGATTTGAAGTGGAGAGCCTATATTGAATTTATTGACAGGTCAGCTGCTAAGAAAGTCGGTTCACTGTGTCGTGCAAGACAGGTTTTGTATTATTGCTCCTGATCTGGTCGGTCTTCAGTCACTTTCCCACCGCCGTAAGGTTGCCTCTGTGCCATTTTCATGGTGACTTTTCGGGTGAGTTCTTCGCTATGGTACCTAGACTGCATGAATTTAAGCGCAAAAAATAGACTGGCGGCGAGATCGCATCAATTTAAAGTCCAACTAGGTAGACGTAGCCGTAACATTTACGTTAACAGTTTCTTTTCTCGCAATTCTCGCTTCCGGCTTCATGCTTTCTATCCAACTTTAACCTGCAACAATTTAAATGCAATGTCAATCATTATCTACTGTCCTCCTGATTACTCTTTTCTTTTTCTACTCGTTTCCATGTTTCTGTTTCTAATTCCCCCGCACCCTGTCTGTTCATATCGATATCAATTTTTTCATATTCTATCTATCTATATATCTATCTATCTATCTATTCTCAGTCTGTTCATATCGATATATCTATCTATGTATTCTCAGTCTGTTAATATCGATATCAATTTTTTCATATTCTATCTATCTATCTATCTATCTATTCTTAGTCTGTTCATATCGATATCAATTTTTTCATATTCTATCTATCTATCTATCTATTCTCAGTCTGTTCATATCGATATCAATTTTTTCATATTCTATCTATCTATCTATCTATCTATCTATTCTCAGTCTGTTCATATCGATATCATTTTTTTCATATTCTATCTATCTATCTATCTATCTATCTATCTATCTATCTATTCTCAGTCTGTTCATATCGATATCAATTTTTTCATATTCTATCTATCTATCTATCTATTCTCAGTCTGTTCATATCGATATCATTTTTTTCATATTCTATCTATCTATCTATTCTCAGTCTGTTCATATCGATATCAATTTTTTCATATTCTATCTATCTATCTATCTATCTATCTATTCTCAGTTTGTTCATATCGATATCAATTTTTTCATATTCTATCTATCTATCTATCTATCTATCTATCTATTCTCAGTCTGTTCATATCGATATCATTTTTTTCATATTCTATCTATCTATCTATCTATCTATCTATCTATCTATCTATCTATCTATCTATCTATTCTCAGTCTGTTCATATCGATATCAATTTTTTCATATTCTATCTATCTATCTATCTATTCTCAGTCTGTTCATATCGATATCATTTTTTTCATATTCTATCTATCTATCTATCTATTCTCAGTCTGTTCATATCGATATCAATTTTTTCATATTCTATCTATCTATCTATCTATCTATCTATCTATCTATCTATTCTCAGTTTGTTCATATCGATATCAATTTTTTCATATTCTATCTATCTATCTATCTATGTTTTCTGATCGATCATATCTGCTCAGGAAACACATCTTAACGTAAACAATGACAATATACAATGAAATGAACTAAGTCACACACGTTTTATCTATTTATCTATCTATCTAATAGATATACCCTGGATATATATATATATATATATATATATATATATATATATATATATATATATATATATATATATATATATATATATATATATATATGATAGATAGATAGATAGAGAGATATGAACAGAATGGAATAGATAGATAGATAGATAGATAGATATGAACAGAATAGATAGATAGATACATAGATAAATAGATAGATAGATAGATATAGATAGATAGATAGATATAAATAGATAGATAGATAGATAATGCATGTTTTTGTGATATTGGCATTAGATAACGTGTTTTGTCGCAAAACTGATGTGAAAATGTAAGAGCATTGTGTGAACGTTGCAAGAGAAACTTCTCAATAAAGTTTTTCAATAATACTCGGGAGTATTCAAAAATGTTGAAGCATTCAAATTGTCATGCTATGGTTTTCCGCGTCAGTGTGGACGTGATCAGCCGTCTGAAAGTAAAAAAAGAAAAAAAGTAAACATCAAAATAACGGCACATCATTTTCAGAACGCTTTTACCTGAAATATATGGTTCTGGCGATGTATTTCCTTATGGGTTTTCCTTTCGACGAATTGATCCCATTACTTAAGCATGAAGTCCGTAAAAGCCGTTTACTTCTACCAAATCGCATTTATGGTTGCTAATTTCACTCCCTGCTACACGAGAAAAGTAACTCTGTGCAATGCATGAGAGAAAAAGAGCGCGAATTCTCTTTGTGTGTCGATTATTACAAGCAGATTTGGAACCATGACTTCCCATTAACGATTTCTCATCCATTCTGTCCTGCCTGCAGATCTACACGGGGACAATTGCTCTGTGTAACAGCCTGCTTTATCCATCTGTCTGTTTGTTCTCAGCGTCTGTTGGTCACAGTCTTTTATTTCCTCTCGATCACATCGCGTTACTGTCTATTAGAATGACAATTCTTTAGCACCATCAATATCTTATTCCTCTCTTTTTCCACGAAATTCTCTCGTTAATTTCTTTTATTCACCAATTTTCTTCTTTTCTCTTTGTATTCTCAATTTCTTTTTCTTTCCTATTTCAGTCATCACCTCCAGTATTTCTTTTATTCTCCAACCCTATATTCATTCGTTCCTTTTTTTATCTTTCTTTCTTTTTTCTTTCTTTTTTAGTGTTGTTGTTATGGTTCCGTCTCCTCTTCTTTCTTTCTTTCTTTCTTTCTTTCTTTCTTTCTTTCTTTCTTTCTTTCTTTCTTTCTTTCCATGTTCCGTTCTCCTCTTTCTGTCTTTCTTGTTTCATGTTTCATTCGCATCTTTCTTTCTTTTTTCTTTCCATGTGTGCTCATTTCTTTCTTTCTTTCCATGTTTGCCCCTTTCTTTCTTTCCATATTCCGTTCTTCTCTTTCTTTCTTTCTTTCTTTCTTGTTCATGTTTCATTCTCCTTTTTCGTTTTCTTTCCATGTGTGCTTCTTTCTTTCTTTCTTTCTTTCTTACTTTTTTTCTTTCTTTCCATATTCCATTTTACTCTTTCTTTCTTGTTTCATGTTTCATTCTCCTCTTTCTTTCTTTTTCTTTCTTTCCATGTGTGCTTCTTTCTTTCTTTCCATGTGTGCTTCTTTCTTTCTTTCTTTCTTTCCATGTGTACTTCTTTCTTTCTTTCTTTGTTTCCATGTGTGCTTCTTTCTTTCTTTCTTTCTTTCTTTCCATGTGTGCTTCTTTCTTTCTTTTTCTTTCTTTGTTTCTTTCTTTGTTTCTTTGTTTCTTTCTTTCCATGTGTGCTTCTTTCTTTTTCTTTCTTTGTTTCTTTCTTTGTTTATTTGTTTCTTTCTTTGTTTCCATGTGTGCTTCTTTCTTTTTCTTTCTTTCTGTTTCCGTTGAAACTGTCTTCTTATTTTTATTAATAAACCCTTCTTAATTTTTCTTCCCCCATGACCTCATAATCATTACCCCCCCCAGATTCATTCATTTCTTTTTCTTCTGGTTCTCATTCCCTAACCACTTTTATCGATTCAATTTCTTCTTCCTTGTTTTACTCCTGATCTTCATAAAACCTCTTCCCTGCTGGACGCCGGATTCGAAAATTAACCCTCTGACCGTCTGTTTTATAGTGGCTCCCATTATGCAGCCACTGGTCAGAACACCAGTGCTGATTTTTCCATTATTACTCACTCGACTGACCACACGGCGGGACAACATAGCCTTAATGGACAAATAACCCACTCAAGCCAATCAGTAAACGAGGTTTCGGCATTATCAGCAATTATGGCTCGTGTATCTTCATCAGAAATATTTGATGGCAAACTCCTGTTACCAATTACGGAGAGTGACTTACCTGCAACGACTAGCCCCATTTGTTATGGCGCAGATAAGACGGTGCGATAGTTGTTTAGGATATCGAAATGGTCACTATAGAGAAGAAAGATGCAAGCGCTTGAGTTTCGATGGAACGAAATTGATGGAAGAGGAAGACAGAATTAAGGGAGGAATAATAAAGAAGGTTAAATAAATGAGAAAAGAAAGGAAGACTAAGAGGAAGATAATGCTGAGGGAGTTAAGCGATAAAGAAAAAGAAAGTCTAGAAGGAAGAAAAGGAGGTAGAAAACTGAAGGAAAAAATGAAAGAAATATTAAAAATGAAGGGAAGACTTAATTGAAAGGAAAAAAGAAAGAAAATTAAGACTGAAATGAAACAAATACTAAAAATAAAAGAAAACAGAAAGAAAGAAAAGAAAGGAGAAAACGAAAGAGTAAAAAGAAGAAATACTAAATATAAAACAATTAATGTAAAAAGAAATGAAAATAAGGAGTATAAATGAAAGATTTAAAAGGAAATGTCAAAGAAGGAATAGATATGAAAGATGTAAAAAAGATGTAAAAGAATTAGTATGAAGGAAAGCTGTAAAATAAATTTAAAATAAGGAGTATAAATGAAAGATGTAAAAGAAAATGTAAAAGAAAGTGTTTTTATGAAAGATCTAAAAAGATGTAAAAGAATAAGTATGTATAAAAGATGTAAAAGAAGGACTATAAATAAAAGATGCAAAAGAAAATGTAAAATAAGGAGTAGAAATAAAAAATGTAAAAGTAAATGTAAAAGGAGTAGATATGAAAGACGTAAAAAAGATGTAAAAGAAAATGTAAAAGAAGGAGTATAAATGAAAGATGCAAAAGAAAATGTAAAAGAAGGAGTATAAATGAAAGATGCAAAAGAAAATGTAAAAGAAGGTATATATATGAAAGATGTAAGAAAGATGTAAAAGAAAATGTAAAAGAAGGAGTATAAAGGAAAGATGTAAAAGAAAATGTAAAAGAAGGAGTATAAATGAAAGATGCAAAAGAAAATGTAAAAGAAGGTATATATATGAAAGATGTAAGAAAGATGTAAAAGAAAATGTAAAAGAAGGAGTATAAAGGAAAGATGTAAAAGAAAATGTAAAAGAAGGAGTATAAATGAAAGATGCAAAAGAAAATGTAAAAGAAGGTATATATATGAAAGATGTAAGAAAGATGTAAAAGAAAATGTAAAAGAAGGAGTATAAAGGAAAGATGTAAAAGAAAATGTAAAAGAAGGAGTATAAATGAAAGATGCAAAAGAAAATGTAAAAGAAGGTATATATATGAAAGATGTAAGAAAGATGTAAAAGAAAATGTAAAAGAAGGAGTATAAAGGAAAGATGTAAAAGAAAATGTAAAAGAAGGAGTATAAATGAAAGATGCAAAAGAAAATGTAAAAGAAGGTATATATATGAAAGATGTAAGAAAGATGTAAAAGAAAATGTAAAAGAAGGAGTATAAAGGAAAGATGTAAAAGAAAATGTAAAAGAAGGAGTATAAATGAAAGATGCAAAAGAAAATGTAAAAGAAGGAGTATAAATGAAAGATGCAAAAGAAAATGTAAAAGAAGGTATATATATGAAAGATGTAAGAAAGATGTAAAAGAAAATGTAAAAGAAGGAGTATAAAGGAAAGATGTAAAAGAAAATGTAAAAGAAGGAGTATAAATGAAAGATGCAAAAGAAAATGTAAAAGAAGGTATATATATGAAAGATGTAAGAAAGATGTAAAAGAAAATGTAAAAGAAGGAGTATAAAGGAAAGATGTAAAAGAAAATGTAAAAGAAGGAGTATAAATGAAAGATGCAAAAGAAAATGTAAAAGAAGGAATATATATGAAATGTCCATATATATATATATATATATATATATATATATATATATATATATATTATAGATATAGATATAGGTATAATAATAAATAATAATTATTAAATATATAGGTATAATAATAAATAATAATTATTAAATATTTAAATATGAATTAAAAAGCTTAAAATATTTGTAAAAATTAAAAGTGCAAACAATGTCATGTGAAAAGAGGGAATTGATTGATCGATTCATTATTTTACGGTTTATCAACCCTTGTTATTATGAAATTATGAAAAATAATAACGCAAAGATATTAAAGCCAGAAAATATTTTTAAATTGTAAGATTTTTTTCGGATATAATAATCATTTTTGATGCACGTCTTACTAATAAACCCATAGTTGGGGAGAGATGTGATGAATTCATATCTTTCCCAAGGGTAGTTACACGTAAGTGAATATAACGAACCCAACTCAAACAAAAACGCTGCACTTCGATTAACACCCCCTGAAATACTCTCTATTACACCACCCTCACATAAAAGCTTAGAACCCCTGTTATTTTCAAGCGGTCACCCTTCTAGGTTGTAACCAAATTCGACGTTGCTTAACTTTGGTGATCATACGTGAATCGGTGTTTCAACGTGATGTGGTCGTAAGCCGAAACGAGCGAATAAAAATTATGAAAAAAAAAACGCCAACAAATTTATGAAAGAATGGAATAAGTGTTAATGTAAGATGATAAAGCCATCGTCTCTTGCAGAAAGAAAGAAAATAGGATATCATGCAGGAAATAGAGATAGAATGAAAGATATTTGTTATAAAAGTGAAAGATCGTGAAATGAGTAACGGTAAAGCAAAAGTGGGTATGTTGGGAACTGAAGCAGCTGAGCGCCCGATTTCCTATTTAAACAACAATTATTAGATTTCGCGTCTTTACAGGAAGGGCCAATCAAATGCTGAAACCTAATTTCCAGTACCAATGGACTATATAGCATTTATTGAATTGTACAACATCATCCCATTCTACACTCCATTCGACAAAAATAAAACGCCTGTCTATTCTTAAAGGAACCGGAATGAATTCGCTTTTTATGTACACCGTCTTTTATAACGAAGGTCAAAAGATGAAATTCGTGAGTTTTAGTAACGAATTCTCAGACAGACAGATAAATAGGGGGAGGAATCTACAGATTTGTATTGAATAACCACACTGACCATGAGCTAAATGGTTTTATTTCTAAGCATTTTATAAGATTATGCGAGGAGAATTATTTAAATTGCACGAATCGGGTGTGGACTGGGGCAAGTGGAGAGAAGAGTTAATCTAATTTTATCCAAAATGAGTGGATATTATAGTTAGATATCTAAGTTGTTAATAAAATGATTTATCTGACATTAGCGATTTGCTGAAACCATATTACCTCTGGTATATTATAATTTTGACAAGTGACCATTTCACTGAAATATGTTTAAAATTCTCCAAGTTTTTATCTAAAATAAAGCCAATACAAACTTTAAACAAAATAATTGCATTATATGGGGGAAAAAAAAAGAAAAAAAGGAGGCGCCAATTTAACTTATTCCGTCGTGGAGCCAGTTCAAAATGAAGCCTTCTTCTTCTTCTGCAACTATCTAAACTATAATTTTCTAAAGTTAAAATTTCACTGAAGTATGTTTGAGTATTTTCAATTTTTCACCCGAAATAAAGAAATTATGAAATTTAATCAAAATGGTTAAAATATATGGAAAAAAAGAAGCCAGCGTTTTTACAATCGAGCGTCAAAACATGAGATTCGTGAGTTTTAGTAACGAATTCACATATAGGCAAATAACTAGGAGGGGAAATCTACAGACACACTGACCATAAGCTAAATGGCAATTTAATTCCATGTATTTCATAAGATTATTCAAGAAGGATATGTAAATTGTTAATAAGTCTCCTTGTCGGTTGTCCAGAAATTGATGTCGCTTGCTTTCAGCAATACGTCTAGTCTCACCGAAGCCATGACCACTCGCTTAGTTTTTTAACAGGTAACGTTGTTCTATTATGCCTGCTGCATAAAAATGGTAGTAGGCGTACGCACGCGCGACCGACTCTCAGAGAATGGTTCAACACGCGAGGCAGCGAATTCATTTTGTTCCTGGTAAGTCACTGTCACGTCTATTACACTCCTATAATGATTTATCTGACATTAGCGATTTATTTAAACCATATCCCCCTTTTTACGAGCTATCTAATCTATAATTATAAATTATAATTTTGCAAAGGGAACATTTCACTGAAATATGTTTGTAATTTTCCAAGTTTTCCTCTAAAATAAAACCAATACGAACTTTAAAGAAAATAATTACAATATTGTTGTGGAGTTATTTCCTTAGTGGAAACAGTATTCGGACTAAATGCGTCCTAAATAGGTTAAACGAACAGAAACGTTAGGAACTTGTAATAAAGTGTTACGCAGAGTAATCGAGTTGTGGTCGCTGACTACTTCCTTCCATTCGACTACTACTGACTCCTACTTATAATAGATGAGAGAGTCTATTATCTAGACAAGGTGTCTTTCACCATAACAAATATATGGAAAAAAAAAGAAAGCGTCAATATTAACTCATACCGTCCTGGAATTAGTTTAAACTTTTTTTTGTCCATCTATCTAAACTATTTTCCAAAGTGAAACTTTCACTGAAGTATGTTTAAAAACTTTCGACTTTTCACCTGAAATAAAGAAAATACGAAATTTAAGCAAAATATATGGAAAACTAAAGGTATAAGTTTAAACTAAATCAGGAGGCGTCTATGTCATCCAGGCAACAATTATAATTGAGCCTTCCTTGTTTGTGCACGTATCAAAACTGTTTAACATATAGCTAGTGTAAGAAGAGATGAATTTATACCTTTCCAAAGAGCATTAGTGAAATGAAAGCCAAAAACGAGGCCATAATCTGAACTCGTTTCGCAGACACTGTTTTTCTTGCAAATAATCTATACGGTATAGGTGTATCTGTCGCAGTTAGCTCCTCCTCATTTCCTTAATCCTTCAACAGGGGTCTCTCTCTCCCACGAGTATAAATACTGGCTGACCTTTCGCCTCTTCCTCTTTTTACGGCTTACGCACACGGGCGGCCATCTTTCGCGACTCAGGCCCACGCGCGAGGTAAAAAAAACTTTCTCTTTTTCACTTACACCAATATGTGACCTCTCACACAAACAGCGTTTCCCAAATTCTGGGAACACGCTAAAAACAATATACGCGTTCGTACGGACACTCAACTCACTTACCATAACTTCTCCATACAGCACTCTGTAACTTTCAATGTCTTCGTGTATTAATGTGTGTTATTAATATATATTTGTTTGCATACATGTATATAGGTCTTGTTTGTTTCTTTATCTTCTTTGGGCTCCATTATAGTCCAACATTCTTATGTAGCTGGACCGGCCAGCGGGAAAGTGTAACCCAGAGATATCTCATCCTAACATCTCTCACACATTCACACCACCCCGGTCTACTATATATATCCATTTGAGACCCTCTGTCTTAAAAATAACATGTTTTAATGAAATAAAAAATAAAACCTGTGAGGATCGTATATATAGCCATAAAAGATCCAGATTTGTGTCTGGTAGGTTATGTTTTTTGGGCAGTTCACTATAATGTTATACGCTAAATTTATATATTTCCTGGTTGAGTATAGGGCCACACCCTCGACA
Organism: Acanthosepion esculentum; assembly: GCA_964036315.1. Lineage (NCBI taxonomy): Eukaryota > Metazoa > Mollusca > Cephalopoda > Sepiida > Sepiidae > Acanthosepion > Acanthosepion esculentum. Next base: position 30,770,876 of record OZ038516.1, on the reverse strand, counting down.
TCCTAGGTCTACAGCCACACAACGCTAAGTTTTGTTGCTTTTGTTTTCGTATCATATCGGATTTTTTATGAGGTGGAGTTGCTAAACCATCTCTCGACCGGTTTTGGATTCAGTGTCGTTTTCCTAGACAGGGTGCCAATTAAAGCTAAAGAAATTAGTCTTCTCTGCTATTAATACTCAACTTGTTTTTAATCATTTCATCCCAAGCAAGGCAATAAAGCCACTAAGAAGCAAGAGGTTAGTGAGTGTTAGAGAATATGAGAAAAAGCTACAATTAAGGAGAGGAAAATAAAGAATAAGAATTAAGAATACAGAAGGTAACGATTGACATTGCATTTAAATTTTTGATGATCAAAGTTGACTGGGAATCAAGAAGGTGGAAGAGAGTTTCACAAGTGAGTAGTGTGAGAAAAGAAACTGATAGCATAGAACTTATGGTTACAGCTAGCCTTTTTAACTGTAAATTGATGAGACCTCACCGCCAGTTTAGTACTGGGGAAAAAATAGGGATTTATACCTTTCAAAGTGTTTTTTTCTGTTCATCCAATACAAGTCCGAAAAGCCACTTAAGGTCGAGGGTTGGTAAATGAGGTTTTTGCAAGGGCGTACAGTGTGCAAGAGGTTCATTTTATGAGGATATGGAGGATAGCGGTTAACTCCGGACTTGTAAAGATTATGATTGTAGTGATCGGGGAAGCATACTTTCGAGAGTTTGTTTCATAATGCAACAGTTCTGTGAAAAAAGTTGTCTGCGTAGAACTTCCTCCTTACCAATGAAATACGAAAGGAATGAGGATGACTCAGCTCAATGTCAGTAGCCTGCGGGCCCTATCTAGGGAAGTCTGGACTGATGGAACCAAAGAATGTAGTTCGTCCGGACATCTAGCATTAAAATAGCGATAAAGTAGCGAGAGTTTACCAAAGCTTCATCTGTGGTAAAACGGGCCGTAGAGTGCGAAATAATTCATCAGCTAAAGGGTATTTGTGTGAAAGTGAATGCAATTGCCTTGGCTGGAATTTGAACTCAACACGTCAATTCTGTTTTCCACAACTATAAAGCCTATATCCATTTGCTCACTACGTAACACTGAGTTATTTGAAGTTTATGTTTTTATTTTTAAATTTATGGACTTGGATTGTTGACTAGAATGGGTAAATAATATTTCGCTCTATTCACGGCTAAATCAGGGTCAAGTTCGGCCAGCTTTCATATATTTTATATATTTATCATAGTAAAAATCTCAATGTCCAATTGTCGGGTCTCAAATCTCCAGATATATTTTTTAATCATTTCATTGCAAGCAAGGCGATAAAGTCGCTAAGACCCCGGGAATAAAAGAATCCGAGAAAAAATCATTAAGCGGAGAGGACAATAAAGGAAATAGTTGACGATGTAAATTTTTGAAGGTCAAAGTTAATTGGAAAGCGAGAAGCTAGAAGAGAGTTTCACGAGCTCATCAGGTCAGTTACAGTGTAATTATTCATAGAAAAAGGTACAGGGTGGTGTGGAAGTGACTGAAACCGAGATGCCAGGTCGTTATCATCAACATTGCAGATTCTTCATAGGAGTTTGTGAATATTTCGCAGAAGCAACAGATCAGTTATATTCAATGCATAAAAGAATGATAGACTTATAAGTGAGACATTTTCCAGTCCACTCATCTCAATCAAGGCAATAAAGCCACTCGGACGCAAGGGGTTACTGAGTGTGAAAGAATATGAAAAAAATACATAATTAAGGAGAGATAACAATAAAAGAGCAAGAATTAGGAAAACAGAAGATCGCGATCGACATTGCATTTACATTTTTGAAGATCAAACTTGACTGGGAATCATGAAGCCAGAAGAGGGTTTCACATGAAAGAAGTGCGACAGAAGAAACTGTTAGCATAGAACTTACGGTTACATCTAGCTATTTCAACTGTAAAATGATGACATCTTGCCGCCAATCTAGTATTGTGCTCATATCCATAAAGTCTAGGTAGGATAGAGGAAGGTTCACCCGAACAATTACCACGAAATTATTTATAGAAAAGTCACACAGAAGCACGGTAGAAATTACGGTTACATCTATCAACTTCAACAGTAATATGATGAGACCTAGCTGCCAATCTAGTACCGAGATTAAATTATAAGCACCAAATCGTAAAACGGTTACAATGAAATTATTTATAGAAAGGGCACAGGGAAGTTGTGTTACACTGCAGATTCTTCCTGGCAATTTATGAAGAATCTCCAGATACATAGCAGAAGTACCAGCCCATGTCTAGCAATAATATTCAATGCATGGACGAATGGTAGACTTATAAATATATAAGATACATTGGCGAGAAAAATTGTCTAGAACAACACAGTGAACCAACTTTCCTAGGGGAAGATCTAACAATTGATTCAATATAATTGTTCCAGATCAGTGGAAGGATTTTATTGAATCAATTGCTAGGTCTGAAACAATATGGGCGATTTCACTTGTCGCTTTGTTACGACGTTGAATAGTTATTCAGATCAGCTGAAAAGGTTCCCTAAGGGAAATCTTTTCAGCTACTTCCTGCGGAAGGCCTAAATAAAGCCAAGGATCCCAATAATAAATCATGGCTTCAAACTGTGTCTTTATTAAATTATCTGAAAAAATCGCTATCATGAATTCTTGGATCAGGCTTAATTTGATTATCTGGGGCGGGGGGGGGGGGGTTCATAAAAGTTCTCAAGTAACTATATTTTTTGGAAATCTAAATATTTTACTGAATTTGCATTGTAGGAATACTGGCAAAACACCAAACTGTGCTTTGTAAGGAGCTATAACTTAATTATTATTGTTACCGTTTATGCACCCCATGGTGGCTATAAATCGTACTAAAAATGTAAACACAAGATTTTTTAAAGTCTTGATGACCGAGTGACAGAAAAGGTCACGATAGAAAAGTAATGAAAAAAATTATAACTTTCATTTCTGGCTCGGAATTTGTCAGCTTCATGTCGACTTTACATGATCATAGAAAAATAATATATCCCGTTTTAGAATTAAGTTTTTTGGCTGAATACATGTATTTAAAGATTGTTTAAATCAGTCTGGAAAGGAACCCTGAACATTCCTGCCGTTGGGGTACAATCTTCCCACGAACAGAAATCAGGCCAAGAAAATTGGCAAGGGAAAGAAACTCGATAAATGGGTTCCGTATGCACTTAGTGAAAGTCAGACAGTTCTATATTTTGAAGAGTGTTCGATACTGCGTATGTCAAATTCGAATGATCTATTTTTTGATCGAATCGTAACTTTTTTTATGAGAAATCGATCTTTATAACGGTCATAAATGATCTGCTCAATAGCTTGCTCATGGTGAATAACCCAAACACTATCCAAAACCGAAACTGTTTTTTGAAAAAGATTATGGTGACTGTCTAGTGGTCCGCCATTGGCATTATCTATTCCAGCATTTGGAAGCTAACCACAGCATCACTGCTGAAATTTGTGCAGTAAGTGGATAAAATATACTTTTAGCCAAACAATCAGTCAGAAAAGGAACCCTATACAAGTTTCCCGCGAACAGAAATCGGGTCATTAAACGAATAATTTCGATATGAAACGATCAAAAGTAAAGGACTAACCTCCAATCTACTGGCGAGTCATAAATGACGATCAATTTTGATTTTCGACAAAACATCCAAGTCTAAATTTTAAAATGTATTAGCTTGTTCGGAAAATAATGTCCGATTCTAGAATCAACTTTTATTCCTGAATTCATTTATTTAAGCATTGTTTAAATCAGTGGTTCTCAACCAATTTTTTTTACCCATGGACCCTTTCTCCCTTCTTGGTGGACCCCTTAATGGCTATTTGATATTAAGACAACAATATTCTATTTTTCACTAATAAAAATGTTGAGGTTTTAATAATAAAAGAAATATTATATAATTAAACTTTATTTTTAAATGAAAACTAATTTAATGCAAATAAATTATTCTACAATTATAAAAATAATAATAATAATAATAATAATAATAATAATAATAATAATAATAATAATAATAATTTTCATTGACCAATATCTTGTATTACAATATTACAATGTTTCTTCTACGGTCAAGCCCGTGTGGAACAGGGCTCTTCAGGCAATTGAATTCACTGCAACATTTATTTATGTACACTGGCTAAAAATTTTAATAAAACAATTTATGTATGTGATAAATAAAAAAAAAGAAAACCATATTTATTCATTGAAATCCCTGTGGTTATTCTGCTCACCAGGTTTCTTTATATCTGGCTCCATCGATGTTAATGATAGTCGAAGATCATCTATTTTCAGGATATCAAGTCTATTGCGAACTTTTGATAACACTTGAGAAACACGACTAAATCCCGATTCAGCAAGATGTTGGAAAAACAATAACGTAGAGCTGTACTTTATTTTAATAATAAAAACCATTCTGAGTTGGATTTCTTCATAGACCACCAAAATGTCATTTTGATCCCGCAATTTGTTATATTTTCCCTGTGGGCACCCAGAAATATTACATGGATCCCTAGGGTCCATGTGGATCCCGGTTGTGAAGCCTGATTTAAAACAATCAGAAAAAGAAACCTGGAGATCTATACATTTCTTCCATCGACTTAGAACTTTATATATATCTATATGATGAAAGCTCTAAAGGTTTGGACGCCAAAAAATCTTTGAATGTTGTTTCTGCATCTTTAAAACGCATTTTTTGGTTTAAGAAGTTGTTGTAAAAGTGGTAGTCAATAGACGGAAGATCAAGGGAATATGGTGGATGTGGTAAAGTCTCATATCCTAGTGTCATCTTGGCAACATGTGTCCGAACATTGTTATGAAGCAAAATTGGATCTTGCCGATAAACAAATGCCGATCCCATTTTGCTTAATAAATTTCATCCAGTTGCTGCATTGTAAACATCGGTAGTGAAGCTCGGGTTAGATTCCAAAAAGACAGAATGGATAACGCCTGGGTTGCAGCAGCCAGATAGCTTGGCCACTGTCACGCGCCGCCTCTTCCAGAAGACGTAACAACACCCACAGCCCGGTCCTCAGGGTCGTAGAACTTCAAATCAATCACAGGATCAACCCTATGTTGACCAGTACCGTTGTCGTTCAACCGGTTGTTGGCCGCTGGCCTTTTCGATCCACACCAATCTGCCCGCGCTATGTTCATTGATCTCAGAGTCAGTCGTTTTTGGACGACTCGGCTAGACGGTCGAACTCTCTTCCTCTGGGCAGAGAGGAACCCGGACGCGGCTCCGCCGAAGGGCAGAGCCTCGTTCGGGAAGGTTGACTAACCCGATCCCGTTTATACAGGTTCTACGGGCATTTTTTGGCCGAGCCTACGGGCACGGGAATACCTACGGTAAACTCGGCCTTGTGCCACATCTATCCCTCGTGGCGGGGACAGTAAATACTGTTCATTGATCTCAGATCTCGGAGCGCAAGTTCGAGCCACGGCGAAGCTGTATTATGAAAGAATTAAAAACAGAAGATTCGTCGGGTTAGTTTTAAATTGTTTTATATAGTACCTGGTACAAAAATCAATCCTTTCCTCTTAAATTTCTATAGTGACACTTTGCTCTTCTAAATCTTGAAACAGGATAAAAATCGGGAAATCTCCCGGCAACAGATCACGCGGGGATTTGGCAGCCGCTCAACCGCTTTTCGCTACTCGTCTCTTTAACTGCCTGAGTCGCCAACGCGATCTGCTTATATCGAGTTCGGCACGAGACGGGTGTGGAGTCGGTAATTCCCCAACTTTCGGATTTAGTTGCAGGTATTGTCCCGCCTTTATAACTCATACTTTGTCTTATTTATGCCTCACAGCATTGCTTCCAAATGAGCGAAGGTAAATTTTCCTCTTTTCTCCTTCTTTCTTGCTATTCCATCGGAGACCATCCCCATGGGAAGGTTTTGGTTGTCTTTTTTACAATTTTGATTTTTAAACTAAATGGGCGAAGCGGCGGTCTTATTTTAATCATTGAATTTTCATAACACATTATTTCCCAGTCTTTGGCCTGGTTTGTTCTAGTGCACCCCAACCAGCCATTTCACTCCCACAACTCTCAGGTTATCATGTAGACAAACCTTACAGGTTTGTTTCTCGTTTCACTTTTTTTCGGGTGACGGATTAAGTCTCGTCTCCCGAGTTGTTTATATTTCCACAATTATATTTCAGATGGCCCTTTGGCTTGTTAATCGTAATTTCTATTTTTTTTTTGACGACAAAAACTCAACTTTTATCAATTCTGTTTTTAATTCCCACGGTGAGCGAATAACTCGGAATATACCTTAGCGATTTCGTCCTGCATACCGGCCTCTTGATATTCTCTATACCTCCCCTCTCATATCCCTAGCTCGCATTTTTACATTAACCCCTTCAATTCCACCAATGTCACATAGTGTTATATCCTTAATTTTCCCCTTTCTGTCACTTACTTGTATATGATATCGAACTCACCTTGTTTATGGTGAATAAAAGATATTAGTAAAAACAAAAAAAAACAATAAAAAAACAAACAACAAACTAAAAGTTTTTCATGCAAAATCCTTTTTCTCACTAACAATGTAGTAGAATTAAAAAGTCTTTCTTTTCAGATTCATGGGCATGTAAGTTCATATTGGGGGTTCGCATCACCCTTTACTATTTGAAGAGGAGGTCTTATTTTAATCATTGAATTTGCATAACACATTATTTCCTAGTTTTTGACCTGGTTTGTTCTAGTGAACCACAACCAGCCATCTCACTCCCACAACTCTCGGGTTATCATGCAGACTTGTTTTATGGCTGGTTCCTCTTAGTCGATTTTCCTCTCTCTACAATAGGGTTTCATTTCCCCTTGACAGATGTTGATTCTTGTTCTAGTTGCTTTACTGGGTTCAACTTGGTATCTTCCTCCTCTGAAATCGATCTGCTTTAGTAAAGAACACTAAATGGTGTCCCTCTCACATTTTCGTGCACACTCGCCAATACCTGAGAACTGGTTGATTTTTCCTATGCTTCTTCGTCTTCCATATTATTACCATTATGGCTGCAATAACTACTAAGGTACCTAACATAGCAGACCAGTTTATTATAGTCTCTGAATTAAATCTTCAAACTGTACTCTCTTTTCCCATAACACTCAATTTATCGTTCAATTGGTCCCGACTAATTCTCTTTACCTGCTTTAATAACTTTGGCATCGATTTCAATGTCATTCCCGGAAGTTTCTCGACCTGTGGTTCCTATAACTTCAGACCCATTTCGACTAACTTTACCAATGAATCTTTTTCCTCATATTTATTTTCCGCCCGATAACACGGAAGACAGCTACCACAGATGTCGAATATCTCAGGGTTAACTCTATTAGACTCAATAAGGGATTTATCTTTATTGCTCTCGTGGGATTCCCCCGACATACTCTCGATAGATCAATCTGAATCTGGGTGGCCACTGCCCAAACGCCATCAGATATACTGATCGCTTGTGGTAGTACTGTATTGGTAAATATCCCCATCTAACAATTTTCTTCAATTCTCTCTTTATCTCCATTAAACAATTCAAGCACACACAACTTGTGATTGCCGTCACATAAATGGATCTTAATGAGGTACACATCCCTAAAGCATCGGCTTTACATGTCCCTCCGCTTCTCCTGTCATCATCAACAGAAATCTTGTTCTCGCTGTTTGCAACTGCACCTGATCCCTGTTCTACTCGAGGGTAGGGGAAGGGTAAGTTTATCATCTGATATATCTCAAAAATACTTTCCCTGTCTAACAATGGAAAGGAAATTAAAACCAACTGTTTGTTATCCTCTAGCAAAGTAATCCCACTGAGACATTGTATTTCCAAAAGTTGTAACTTTGAAAGCCTCGGATTAAAGATCCGTTAATTCTGTATTCAAAGAGTTACTTAAGAAAACATTAAATCTTATGCTTATTTATATATTGCATTAGTGCTTTCGTATTTACTTGTCTGATATGTTCCACTTCATAGAGAAGCGTCTTATTGCAGTCGTCCATTGAGTTAACTAAAACCATGTTTTAACAAATTAGTCATCTTTTTTGTTGTCAAAACAAAATGACTACTGGACTTTATTGGAATCTAACTTCCGAGATGCCGGAAACTACAAGTGGATAACAGGTGATGCATAGAATAGTTGTAGGGCTGCCCGTGCTTTGTCATCTCGCATAGTATTAACCTATTTTATCTTTTAGTCGCAATCAATCTTTATTCTGGCATCTTGTACCAAAAGCGATGTAAGCTCGACATATTGGCCTCTTTATAACTATATGCGATGATAAAAGATTCAGAAGGAGAAGAAAAAGAAACATAGAAAGAAGAAGATCAATAATGATAAGAATAAAAAGAATAATGATAAGAAAAATAATAATAAGTTGAAAAATAAGAAATAATAATGAGAAGAAAATAATAAAAAGAAAAATAAGAAGTGGAAAAATAACAATAAGAAGAAAAAATAAGAAATAATATTTAGAAGAATAATAAGAAAAGACGAAAAAGATGACAAAGAAGAAAAATAATAATAATACGAAAAAGAAAAAGAGACAAATAATAATAAGGAAAATAAAAAGAATATAAATAAGAAAAAAAACAATAAGAAAAATAATAATAATAATAATAATAATAATAATAATAATAAGAAGAAGAAGAATAAGAATGAAGAAGAGGAATAATAATAATAAGAAGAAGAAGAGGAATAATAATAATAATAATAATAATAATAAGAGGAATAATAATGATAAGAAGAAGAAGAGGAATAATAATAAGAATAAGAATAATAATAATAATAAGAGGAATAATAATAATAAGAAGAAGAGGAATAATATAATAATAAGAAGAGGAATAATAATAATAATAATAAGAAGAAGACGAAGAAGAAGAAGAAGAGGAATAATAATAATAAGTTTACATTACTACATATATGCGTTTTGTTACGACTACCGTCATCGCCCATATAGATAATTGTTAGACGTACCTAGGTCTCGATAATATTTAAACTGCTGCCTGTACGTCAGAGGCGATGCGTTGAATTTGTCCGAATGATGGCAGAATTAACGGCATTGATTTTCTTCTCTCTAAACGATGAGAGATTGCCTTCAGGAATAAAAGTGTTGTCGTCTGAAAGCTTCTTTATTTGTCGCTGACATCGACGGTGGAGGCGCTGACACCGTATCACTAAATTTTACCTGCAGCCAGAACTTAATTCAGTGAAAAATACATTTTAAAAAATAGTAGACAGATTTTGATTTAAAAAAATAAGGGGAGAGAGGGAAAGCAAAGAAATAATAAAAAAACAAAAAACGAAAGGAAAACTTAAAAGATGGCGTCAGGTAGCGGAAGAAAGTTCATGTTAATTTTTATTATTTAGCATTTGAGATTTTCACGAGAGATTAGAACTGGAATGTAACAAAATGCCTCCTGTTGAAAAATTTTCTTTTCTCTTAGAAAATTTTTTGGTTGAAATATAAGTAATTGGATAATCTAATGTTTAATCTTCTATCTAGCATAATAACGTCTCACCAGAAAATAAGCTTCATTTTCACGTCCTATGTATGTTTATGGTATTTTTAAAAAAATTTACAACTAACATAACTAGTCTGAAAATTAGTCTCAAAGTTAAAAATTAAGTTAGAAAATATATTAGTAAATAAATACAAAAACAAAAGCCAACACAACATTGTTGAATAAGCGATTCTTTCTACTGACACATGGGATCTCGTGTTCAATTCTTGCTATACTCGAATCAAATAGACATTTAGTGAAATGTTGCGGGTGACTTTAACAAGAAGCGTCTCCATTTTCAAATACCACAGCAGGAAGAGGCAGCTGAAGTTTCTAGGATACATAACGAGGAAGAAGGGCCTGGAGAAGCTGATACTCACGGGTCGAATAAAAGGAAAGCGTCACAAGGGAAAGCAGCGCGTGACATACCTGGCGAGCTTGAGTAGGTGGATGACAGAACGTAGTCTCGGGGAGGAATCAAAGGGATGGAACTTGCTGAGACCTGAAAGGCACATAAAAAGAAAAGAAGAATGTTTAATCATAAGACAAAGATTTCTATGCAGCTTTGTGTGTGATAACTGGAAAATCTGCTCGATAACAAAGATGGAGACGAACATTAAAAATGGCGGGGAAAGTCATCCCGCGTCTTATATGCGAAGTGGAAGCTAAATTTAGCTTTAACGCTTATACCGGGGGGGGGGTATAATTTTACCTCAGATGGCCATTTCTATCTAACCTGATTTCATTTTCTTTTTCTATATTCCATGTCCCTGCTGAACGTGGGTTATCTTGGATCTCCACAACTTTGTGTAAAAATAAAAATATCTATAAAAACACCGGATTATATATCTTACTGTTCTTTCTTTTTACATATATATATATTTAACATATATATTTTACATATATTTATATATATATATATATATATATATATATATATATATATATAACATATATATTTTACAGATATTTATATATATAACATATATATTTTACATATATTTATATATATATATATAACATATATATTTTACATATATTTTTATATATATATGTATATATTTATATATATAACATATATATTTTATATATATTTTTATATATATATATATATATATAACATATATATTTTACATATATTTATATATATATATATATATATATATATATATATATATAACATATATATTTTACATATATTTATATATATATATATATATATATATATATATATATATACATATATATATACATATATATATATATATATATATATATATATATATATATATATATATATACATACATATATATATATATTAGAATCACACAGACTACGGATCGCTTTCCGTCGGTTGGCACCAGCAAAATTTTCATGATGAAAACATTTATTACACCAAGACTGCTTATCAAAATATAATTTCAGAAAACATAACTTGCACAAATAATAATAATAATAATAATAATAATAATAATAATAATAATAATAATAATAATAATATCAAGAGCTATGAATACAAAATAAGTAACAAAGATTTTAATCACTTATTCTCTATGAATGATCTCAAGCATTTTTATCAAAGACGTCAGTGAGTTGAGAGTTTTCCATTGTAAAATGTTTCAGTTATGAAGTCAGTATGGACTTCTGATAAAAAAAAATATGGCCTGAAGTGACATTCAAGAAAGGAAGAATTACCGAAACATACGTAATAGATCTCGATTTTGTCACAATCATTAGGGGACTGTATAATTACAATTACTTAAAGAACACTATGTAACACTAATACCCTAATTATGTTAACCCCAACAACGGCAATAACAACAAAAGTAATAATAATAATAATGAATAACTGTTGGATGATCTGTGTGAATAACAAGTATAGGCGTATAAATACCTAAGACACGGCGAAGGGGTTCTAATACAAATGCAGAGAGTAAGAAAAATACTACAAGGATGTGCCTGGTGTTAAATACCAAGTTGAATTAGCAAAACAAAATACCATCCATAAATACTTTGGCTATCCCTGTGATGCAATACAGTTTCAACATCCCCAACTCCATTTGGAATGTTTGATTGGCGGTGTTCTCTGCTGGCTTTTCGAGTGCAGTGAAGAATGGTGTCATCACTTGTCGATACTCTTCGCGAGACCATTTCGTGCGTTTTCTTTTTATTAGTCGATTTGGTATTGAGTCACTTGGTCCAAGGTTGGCAATAGTCCGGGTTTGGTGACCTAGTGTCTCTTCGATTGTGGAAGAGTTTGTTCCAGCGACAGATTTGTCGTCCTCAGACTGGTTCCTCTCTGGGGGACGCGGCCCCTGTTGGAAATTTTATTCGTATTCATTGAAATTGGTAGAGATTTGCGTTTTAACCTTGACCGCCCAGGGGTAATTATATTCAAGTTACCAGCTTTAGGACGACCCAAGAGCACAACCAACCAATGAGATTGGTACGAACATGGATTTATTAACATATCAAAGTTAGAATAGAGTGTATTGTAATTTGTTGGGTAGAGTATACTAAGTTTTAACTTAGTATAAGTCGGAGTGACCACTCCCAGGGGGAATATCAGACTTTAGTATTCAGGGTTAAAAAAAAGAAAAAGAAAAAGAAAGAGAAAGGAAAGAGAAAAGGATAATTAAAATGAAAGAATTAAATTGAGTCAAAGGGATTTAGAATCGTATCAAAGTACAGGAAAAGTATAATTGAAAAATGGTACAAACTATCATTTCTTACTATTCTTCTTCTTCTTCTTCTTCTTCTTCTTCTTCTTCTTATTATTATTATTATTATTATTATTATCATTATTATTTTATTACAGTGTAACCCGGATATAAGAGAGTTGTCGGAACCGGAGAAGAAGTCTCTTATATCCGGGTTTCATTTATATCCGGGTTTGGCCTATTAACACAGGCTCTAATTTGGGACCAGAGACAATCTCTCTTATATCCGAGTTTCTCTTATATCCGGGTTCTCTTATATCCGGGTCTCTTATATCCGGGTTACACTGTATTATTATTTCCTTCAATTACTGTTGTATACTAATTTCATTTCAGAGACCTACGGTCAGAAATAGCATCATGCCATTTTCCACTGTACATTTGTGTAAAAAATAAAAACACGAAACACACATAATTACAGATATAAATCCTTAGGCAAGAGTGGGAGCTGCGCTTTTGAGAACATTACTTCGTATATCTTTAAGGCATGAGCTACCAGCGACCCATTCAATGAGTCTAAAAAAAACCCTTTTCCAATCAAACCCAGGGCTCCAACCACAACTGTAATCATTAATGTCTTCATGTGCCATATTTTTGAGATTTCCACTTCATTGTCCGTGTATTTTGACAGATTTTTTTTTAAAGATCTTCAAAGATAAATTACAGAAACTGTCATGTCAATAAGAAGGTAAATTTTGTTTTTGTGGTCTTTCATAGATATGTTTGGGCGATTAGCTTTGATTGTTCTGTCTGTGTTTATTGTAAAGTCCCATAAAACTGGAACTCGTTCTGCGTTAACTAGGTCGGTGTTCATATCACTTTCTTGCAGTTAACTTCTCATTAACATTGCAGACTTTCCAGTGCAGATATTGTCATGCCGAGTTTTATATGCGGCAGATATTAATATTGTGCAACCTGATACAAGATAATTGTTTTGAATCCATTACATTCGCTTACGTGTTAATACCCTTGGGAAAGATATGAATCCTATTCTTCTCCACATAGGCTATGGACGAATAGCAGGACAGACAGGGTTCTATAGCTTTGGATGGCAACTGGTCTACCGCAGAAAGAAATAGCAACCTACTACAGGAAAAAAAAACTGCCTCGTCAGTCATGTATCGAAAGACACATGATCGCCTAAGCGTGTATCACGCATGGCACATAACTGACTGAAATTCACTTACGTCGTAATACCCTTGGGAAAGGTATTAATCCTCTTCTTAATCCTCAGATATGGGTAAATAGCAGATTAGGACCGGGTTCTATAGACTTGGATGCCAACTGGTCTACGCAGAAAGTAATAGCAATCTGCTGCGAGAAAAAATTTGCCTCGTCAGTCATGTATCTTTCGATACATGATCGCGTAGGCGTGTATCACGCATGGTATATAAATGATAGAAATTTACTTACGTCCTAATAACCTTGGGAAAGGTATGAATCCGCTTATTCTTCCACAGATATGGGTAAATAGCAGATAAGGATCCGGTTCTATAGCCTTGGATGGCAACTGGTCTAAGCAGAAAGTAATAGCAATCTGCTGCGGGAAAAAAATCTGCCTCGTCAGATATCGAAAGATACATGATCGCGTAAGCATGTATCACACATGGTACATAACTGACTGATATTCACTTACGTTCTAATAACCTTGGGAAAGGTAGGAACCCTCCTCGTCTCCCCCAGGAGAGGTAGGAATCCTCCTCTTCTCCCCCAGGAGAGGTAGGGATCCTTCTCTTCTCCCCCAGGAGAGGTAGGAACCCTTCTCTTCTCCTATGTGTAAATATTGTTTCGGCGTGTTCATCACAAAATCTGCATTTGGAGTCAACACAATTTTTCAATATGTTTGCTTGATAATCTCTAGTTAGCGAACATTGGTCCTGTGTATCAAGAATAAAACCTTCAGTTTCACCGTTTAATCCGGCACGGCGTAACCCCTGATCGGTATTGGGTTGATCCTTTGAATTCACCTTTTCTTCAGATTCTTTGCCGCATTGGTAGATGGAATATGGCTGACTTCTTCTTCTTCTTCTTCTTCTTCTTCTTCTTCTTCTTCTTCTTCTTCTTCTTCATCCAATAGAAGTTCGTTTTTGAATTTGTTTTCTTTTAAGATGGAATAAAGTTTCTCATTTCTTTAATGTTCTTTGACATAGATCATCACATCTGTAGTTTCTAGGTACCTTTAAAGGCCGATTGTTGTCGTTTTGAAAGACAGGTCTACTGAAACCAATCCTTCGCTTCCTTTAAATCTGGACGCGTACAGACGATCGGCTTTCGGATGATGCATGCGGTGGCAAATGAAAAGCTTTCGCTTTCTGCTTAATGTCAGCTATACTCCAGCTAAGGATGAGCATTTCGACGTGTTGTAATGGTTAGCAGGCTTGTCTTGCTTGATCAATTACGATTGAGTAGTGAGTTCGATCCTCACTGACTGTCCCATAGTTTCGGCCTTGTGCCATGCTCCGAACATGTAATAAATGGTCAATGCTGTACCGTTTTTCAATTATACTTTTCCTGTACTTTGATATGATTCTAAATCCCTTTGACTCAATTTAATTCTTTCATTTTAATTATCCTTTTCTCTTTCCTTTCTCTTTCATTTTCTTTTTCTTTTTTAAACCCTGAATACTAAAGTCTGATATTCCCCCTGGGAGTGGTCACTCCGACTTATACTAAGTTAAAACTTAGGATACTCTACCCAACAAATTACAATACACTCTATTCTAACTTTGATATGTTAATAAACCCACGTTCGTACCAATCTCATTGGTTGGTTGTGCTATTGAGTCTTCCTAAAGCTGGTAACTTGAATATAATTACCCCTTGGCGGTCAAGGTTAAAACGTAAATCTCTACCAATTTCAATGAATACGAATAAAATTTCCAACAGGGATCGCGTCCCTCAGAGAGAAACCAGTCTGAGGACGACAAATCTGTCGCTGGAACAAACTCTTCCACAATCGAAGAGACACTAGGTCACCAAACCCGGACAATTGCCAACCTTGGACCAAGTGACTCAATACCAAATCGACTAATAAAATGAAAACGAACGAAATGGTCTCGCGAAGAGTATCGACAAGTGATGACATCATTCTTCACTGCACTCGAAAAGCCAGCAGAGAACACCGCCAATCAAACATTCCAAATGGAGTTGAGGATGTTGAAGCTGTATTGCATCACAGGGATAGCCAAAGTATTTATGGATGGTATTTTGTTTTGCTAATTCAACTTGGTATTTAACACCAGGCACATCCTTGTAGTATTTTTCTTACTCTCTGCATTTGTATTAGAACCCCTTCGCCGTGTCTTAGGTATTTATACGCCTATACTTGTTATTCACACAGATCATCCAACAGTTATTCATTATTATTATTATTACTTTTGTTGTTATTGCCGTTGTTGGGGTTAACATAATTAGGGTATTAGTGTTACATAGTGTTCTTTAAGTAATTGTAATTATACAGTCCCCTAATGATTGTGACAAAATCGAGGTCTATTACGTATGTTTCGGTAATTCTTCCTTTCTTGAATGTCACTTCAGGCCATATTTTTTTTTTATCAGAAGTCCATACTGACTTCATAACTGAAACATTTTACAATGGAAAACTCTCAACTCACTGACGTCTTTGATAAAAATGCTTGAGATCATTCATAGAGAATAAGTGATTAAAATCTTTGTTATTTATTTTGTATTCATATCTCTTGATATTATTATTAT
The DNA here is from genome assembly GCA_964036315.1 of Acanthosepion esculentum. Classification (NCBI taxonomy): domain Eukaryota; kingdom Metazoa; phylum Mollusca; class Cephalopoda; order Sepiida; family Sepiidae; genus Acanthosepion; species Acanthosepion esculentum. Next base: position 30,754,941 of record OZ038516.1, on the reverse strand, counting down.
TATTATTATTATTATTATTTGTGCAAGTTATGTTTTCTGAAATTATATTTTGAAAAGCAGTCTTGGTGTAATAAATGTTTTGATCATGAACCTTTTTCTGGTGCCAACCGACGGAAAGCGATCCGTAGTCTGTGTGATTCTAACATATATATATATATATATATATATATATATATATATATATATATATATATATATATATATATATATATGTAAAAAGAAAGAACAGTAAGATATATAATCCGGTGTTCTTATAGATATTTTTATTTTTGCACAATAGTGCTCAATGTAAATTTACAGAGCATTAATATTATAAATTAACTGATTTAAAATATGTTTATTTTTCGCTACACAGTCATAACCATGTTTCAAAAATGGAAGCTAAAAGCTTCGAATTTAATTTTGTTATTAAATTAAAGACATTAGTTCCATTTCCCCATCAAGCGAATTTTGGAGTAACTTATTTTTTTTTTTTTTAAATTTACAGTTTATAGGCACGGCAAAGATTCATAATTGAGTGTTTCCAAGGATACAGAGAAATCCACTCATCTCGACGAGGAAATGGAACTAATGTCTTTATTACTGTGTAGCGAAAAAAAAAACATATTTTAAATCAGTTAATTTATTATATATATATATATATGCTTGTGAAGTAACGATATATATATTTCAAAAACAATATTGGGGAAAAATGTATGTCAAAGTGGAAAATGTTTTCTTGTGACGCGTTTCGTTCTTGAGGACTTCATCAGACTAAATTTGTTATTAGTGCGACTACACTTGCGCACGAACGAGGGACTCTGGCAATATTTAATTTTTTTTTATCTAACCGATTTCATTTAGGTACCTTTTCTTTTTTCATCACTTTTATTAATAGATATCCCACACTAAGATTATAGAAGTTCTGCCAGCAATGGTGAACTGTTGCAAGTGTCTGGGCGCAAATTTACTATGGATGACTTTGCGATTTAGGCGCATAATCACAAGTAATCGTGACCGAGTGTTTGAGCGTACTGCTGTTCGGTTCATATTGTGTTACGTCTTCCAGAAACTGAAATATCGGCCTGCGCAGCATAGTTGTGGTATAAACTAAATTGTGCCTGGTGGACGTTTAACCAGCCTAGTTTTTTCTTAAAGACATTGATCTAAAGGATAAAGAAATTGAAAACTGATGAATCAGAAAGGACTTTGAAGAAAAGAGGCATTAAGATTATGTGAAAATAGAAATGAAATTAGCACCCTCTCATCGTCAGTACACTGACCACTGGAAAGAAAACCGGAACACCGTCTGTAAATTCGAATGGGATATAAAACAACATGGCCGATTTCTTCACATCTGTTGTTGCAGACACACCGCGCATAGTCTCGGAATATATTTAATAGTTTGGTAAAGTTTCGTCCGCGGAGGTAGACAGGCCCTGGACCTGTTTATGCAGGATCTAAGAGAACCTACGGTAAACTCGGTCTTGTGCCACATACATCCCTCGTGGCGGGGGGCTGTTAAATATTAACAGTCGACCAGATTTTTCTTCTGTCGAACTCTCTGCTTTGAGCGGAGAGGAACCCGGATGAGACTCTGACTTTCAGCACAGCCTCGTCCGGGTTCCTCCCCGCTCAGATAGACAGATCGGAACTCGTTTATGCGGGTTCTGCGGGGATTTTTTTGCCGAGCCTACAGGCTCGGATGACCCACGTTAAATTCGGTCTTGTGCCACATCTACCCTCGTGGGGGGTTACTAAATATCAACAGTCGAATAGGTCTGTTCCAGGCGTGCTGGTCAAACTCTCTGCCTCCGGGCAGAGAGGATCCGCAGACGAGGCTATGTCGAAGGGCAGATTCTCATCTCGGGAAACAGCTACGGGCTCGGATTGGTCCACATATAACTCGGCCATGTGACACATCCTACCACGTGGGGGGAGGCTGATAAATATAACAATCGAACAAATCTGTTCGACTCTGCTGGTCAAATTCTCTGCCCCCGGGCGGGGAAGATCCCTAGACGAGGCTGCGTCGAAGGACAGAGTCTCGACTCGGAAAACAGCTACCCGACACCGATTTATATGAGGTCTACGGGGAATTTTTGGCCGAGCCTAATAGGCTCGGATTGACCCACATTAAACTCGGCCTTGTGCCACATCCTACCTCGTGGGGAGGCTGGTAAATATCAACAGTCGAATAGATTGAACGCTGGGTCATCCGACACACACACGCTAATCGTGTAATACTCTTCTGTTGTACTTACTGTTTAATATATGATATATCTGTGACACTAGTTTTGTTATTTCTTTAAGCATTTACTTGGTCACAACAGTTTGCTTTTAACCTTATAGCGCTATTCTATAAGATCTGTTATCTCATATTCAGGTAGCTTACGGCCATATCTAGTTGAAACGCCGGTTCCCATACGATCATCGAAGTTAAGTAACATCGAACCTTGTCAGTATCTAGTTGGGTGACCGTGTGGGAATACTATGTGTTATAAGCTTGGATATGTGGATAGTGTAGTAGATAAAAGTTCGAAATTAGAATTCGGAGAGCAGAGTTCCAATTCTAGTCGGGTTAGTGACATTCACAAATACCTTTGGAAAAGGTATGAATACACTTTTTTTTCACTCAAACTTTGAGTTAATTAGTAGGAATTGCATTAGTAAATCGTTATTATCACCATAAAATTCTTACAATATAAAAATATTTTCTGGTTTTAAATAACCTGCAAAAGGTTGATAAACCGTAAAAATAATCCAAACAATCAAACTCATATTGACTTTTGAATTTTACCAAAACAAAGGTTATCAGTTTCCAACAAACGATTTCGTGTGCCTTGTCCATTCAGGACGTCGGCGATCATAGCCCTCCACATCTTTCTGCCCCTTGTAGCTCTTAATAAGTTTTGTCTTTTTGTTATTTCCCCCCAAATTCTGTTCTAGCATCCACTTACTCAAGCCCATCAAGTTTGTTACGCGCCGTTTTCATCTGTCCCCCTTTTCCTTCAATTTGTTCTGTGGGGTCAGATTTTCCTAGGGCTCCTGTCTCAAAAATGTCAGCTGCCTCTTCCTGATGTTAAATATAAGTTATGAAATATAAGCTTTGTTTCCATTTTCTCTAAAACCTCGTTGTTGCTCACATTTTCGGTCATAGCATCATTCTGTGGAACTCCCTTTCTGTTGCTTCAAGTATTTCACTGAACTTCACACAAGTGTCTAATATTCTCCAAAAAGATGGCACATCAATATAAGAAATTTCCCATGAGATTTCGTGTCCATTATCATTTATTTAAAAAAAAAATCATTTCACTCCAAGCACCAGTACGCAGGGGTTTACAGGGAGTGAAATTGAGATCTTTGGTTGTACACATAGCCAAATCTGATCACAATTTTGATTTCGACTCTGTGAAGATTTTAAAATATATCCACCATAGGCAGATTTACGAGGCTGGCCTGATAGCCACCTCACACACAATAAACACCCGACAAGGTTTCTTTCATATATCAAGTTTTCTAGCAAGATTAATGCTTGACAAACGTACCGATAAGCTATAGTTTTAAATAAGTCCCCCCACCGTCCACTTAGGATACAATCTTTTCCCTGTGAGCAGGTTTTCGTAGCGCCGCCCACGCGACGCCAGCGTATCCGACTCCAAGAAAGAATACTCTGACTTTAGAATTTCAGTTTTTCTGTTTCTGACCAGTCCTGTATATATCGTCTCTTCATCTAACTTAAATTTAATATAAATGTGTCTCCATTAACCATGTCCTGAAGAAGGTCTATTTGACCGAAACGTCTGACGTCGACAGAATAAAAAAAACAAAAACAAAATAAAAAAACAGTAAACTCACATATTCGGATTTTGCTTTGTCTTTTCCACATCTTCATCATAAGATAAGATACTGAGTATAGGGAGGATTCAAGAAAGGACGAACGATGAACGGGATTCAAGAAGATTGAAGATGGCGATTGACGTTACATTTAAATTTTTTAAAGATTGTTGTTATCATGGAAGCAAGAAAACGGAAGGGAGTTTCACAGAATAAGAAACTGTTGGAGAAGAAGTGGTAGTTGCATTTAGCTATTTCAACAGTAACCGGGTTGGACCTAACTGCCAATCTAGTAGCAAGCTTAAATTTATGTAGTCGGGGTATCAGGGACTAAAGCTTGTCATAGCAGTTGCTATGAATCTCTTTGTATTATTTCTCAGACTATTCCCACTTCTGGTATAAATATTAACTCTACTCAAAGTCAATTTCTTTTAATAGTTTGTGACTTTTCAAGATAAAAAAAATGTAATAGAGTGAAACCTTATATTTATTTATTTTTTTTTTATATAATTACAAACCTACCGTATCAGGAATTAGGTTGGAAAAATTTCTTGCTAATACTCCCTACATAAGGCTCAATTTTACTTATGCAAACATGAGGCTTAGCCAACATCATTATCAACCGAGCCGGAGCACCCGCTTCTTGCTTATAAGGGGCGGCGAGTTTCATTGTTAATGTACGATTTTCGTTATATAGATTCATTTAGTTCGGATGTGTTCTTCTTCAATAGAAGCGGCAATGGGAAACTTGCAGAATGGACAAGATAGATTTATGCAAAGGAGAATGAATGGAAATCGAGGAAAAACTTTTAAAGCGAAAATGGAGAGGTTTTGTAAAAAAAAAAATGATAGCCTCGAGTAGTTTATGAAATCTTTTCTATCTATTAACAAATGGGATTTTGTTGATAGACTTCTGCAGGATGCATGGCCAACTTCCGGAAATAATTGCATATTGATAAGGTAATATATATATATATATATATATATATATATATATATATATATATATATATATATATATTATCTCATCAATATATATATATATATATATATATATATATATATATATATATTACCTTATCAATATATATATATATTACCTTAGATAGATAGATAGATAGATTTATATGCATGTGTGTGTATTCTTTGTGTGCATGCACGTTTAAGATATCTAAGATATGTAGTATTTAAGTTCACCTTGAAATACTATTCCAAATTTTTCTCATTATATATATACATATATATATATATATATATATATATATATATATATATATATGCATACACACACACACATATATATGTATATATATGTTTACGCATACATTCAAAGGAAATTTCCATATCTTTTTCAATATACTTATACAAATGAAAATGATATACTTGCCTATATATAAAATATCTTTCACACAAACACACACACACATTTATATATATATATAGATATATATATATATATATATATATATATATATATATATATATATATATATACACACACACACACACACACATATATATATATATATTTGTGTGGGGTGATATATTTATGTGTCTATGGGTGAGTGTGTTAAATATATGGGTAAATATATGTTTACACGTCTCTGTAAATATATATGTGCACATATATGTGAGCATATATATATATATATATATATATATATATATATATATATATATATATATATATATGATGAAAATATAGTCTTAAATTATGGTATATTTATGAGTTGATGTGAACGATATCAAGGATAGAGTGTATATAAATATGAAAGTGGACACTATGGTCAACACCCAGCGGCGTCAGTCTGTTTGACAGATTGAAGATTGCGTTTAAGCATGAAACAGACTGCCGCTGGGTGTTGACCTCAATGTCCACCTATATATATATATATATATATATATATATATATATATATATATATATATATATATATATATATATATATATATGCGCATGCACAGTTACATGGAGGAAAAAGGTTTAGGGTGACGTATTTCGTCCTTTAAGAATTAACCAAACCAAAAGGCCGAAAAACGTCACACGAACACTTCCATTTTGTTGTATTTATCTCCCTGAAAAATTATCTTGATATATCAAAAATTTATGTATCGTTCCCCCATATATATATATATATATATATATATATATATATATATATATATATATATATATATATATGTTTTCACAAGCATTTACAATATTCTTTTATAATAGAACTCGTAGAAACGATCTATCGCTATTTGTTGGGAAAATTATTCGTTTGGATGGAATAAAAACTGTGTAATGTTTTCCTGCTTCCCGCCAACGGCTTTGCCACTTGAATTCTGTTATGGCTCACATCGGTTCTCTTGAAGGAAAGTGACAGTCTGAAACTGTTATGAAATTTTGCATAATAAGCATGTCTTTAGCTTTATTCCAGCGTGGCTTGTGTTGATGCCTCAAGGCTTCTGGGGACTGAAGAACGAACATTTTAACGGATATTTACCATTCTTTTATGTTTACCTCGCAGCCTTTATCAATATCAGAATAATTTAAAATATTTATTTACTGATACGAGTACGAATAATACTACTAATACGACTAATAAGTGCTCCACTAGTTACGACTCTCGTGGCTTCTGATCCTAATTGCTTGCAAGTCTTAACACCTCTATGTTTCATTTTGGTTAGCCTTATGAGTGATGAATTATTTTCCAGCCTGCAACCCCTTACCCATAGAAGAAATGACGCAAGCCCCACCGTCACCATGATTTATTGCAATGTCTATGAAAGTGCTCAGACGAACGACATTCCTTAGTTCCACCAGTTCTAACCTTCGCGTCTAAGACCCGCCATGCTACACACATTGTAGCGAACCGCCTGCATTCCTTTTGTATTCCATTGGTGATGTGTAAGTTCCATTCGAGCAACGTCTCCCCACGAACAGCTGCTTTGTGGAACTGACTCCCAAGAGGATGGTTTCCCGATCATTAATATATTAACCTGTTCAAGTCTAGGTTTTACCGTTATCTTCCCCACATATCCTTGTGGGTGAAGAATTATTTTCCACCCTGCAATCTCTTTCCAACAGACGAAACGGTACTCTCACTGTTCGATAGCTATTTCCATGGAAAGTGTTCAGATAAGCACTAGTTCTCTAGTCTCAGGTATAAAACAAGTTCTATAGTCGCAAGTATAAAAAAACATTATTTAACTATAGACTTAGGCATGAACATCCAATGTTTTCCTATGGATTCAGATATAAACGATTAAATACGTAATTACTTTTCGAACACACTTATAGAAAAGATGATAACGCTTACAAGACGCAGTTGAAAAAAATTCTAGCTTTATTTTTGATGCATAATTCATAGCGGTGAAATACGAAATTACTTTCCGAACACGCTAAAATAAGCACTTTGAAAATAGATTATATGGCTTTTTCGAAATAATATAAATAGTTCTTTTTTAATGAGCAACAGAAATAGTTTAAATAAAACGTTCCACCCTACAAGCCCTTTCCGACAGACGATACGTCGCAAGCCTTTCGCTGCTCTATCGTTATTTCCATGGAAAGTGTTCAGACGAACTAAATTCCTAAGTTCCACCAGTTCTAGCCTTCACAGCTAAGACCCTCCATGCTAGGCACATTGTAGCGAACCGCCCACATTCCATATTCCATTGGTGATATATAAGTTCCACTTGAGCAACGTCTTCCCACGAACAGCTGCTTTGTGGAACTGACTCTCAAGAGGATGGCTTCCCGATCATTAATATATTAACCTCTTCCAGTCTAGGATTAAGAGGCTACTTGAGTGGAACTTAGGTCTCACTAGTGGAATAGGAAGGTAATGAGGAATGGTTCACTATAGTATGCGTAGCATGTCGGGTCTTAGCCGTGAAGGTTAGAACTGGTGGAAATAAGGAATGTAATTCATCTGAACATTTTCCATGGAAATAGCGACGGCGCAGCGAGAGGCTTGCAACGTTTCGTCTGTGAGAAAAGGGGTTGTAGGGGTGGGAAATGATTAATAACTCGCAAGGACGCGTGGCCGCTTTTGGACATTATCGAAACTGGCTGGACAGCTGCTCTGCTCATATATGTCAGCAGTGCTAAATTTTCTTCTTGATCTGGATTTTGTAAAGATATTAAGAATATTACGATGAGTCTGGTACATACTAAAGCGGTACAGGGAATAAACCATTTCAACCAGCATATTTAGCGATGGATCGTATTCTACGAGTTCCTCTTGGAGTTTGGGTTGAGCTTAAGTCTCAATAGGTGCTCAAAGCACCTTGAGCTGAGAAAAAAAAAGAATGAGAAACTGATCATCCGAGGAAGAAACGAAACCATCCAGAAAAAAATCATTGTTGAAAAGAACGAAAATAAATGGGAAGATCGTTAGAGATTTACCATTATTTTATCAAAAGTGTAATTCCCCAATCATTACAATAATAATCTTAAACGTCTTGAAAAGAGTTTCGTAGAACTGGAGACTCACACTTCTGATTTAAAGAGAAACATTTGCAGTATTGAAGCAGAACCCAGAAAATAATCTTAATAATTTTGAAAAGAGGTTTCCAGATCTGGAAACAGAAATTTGTGATTTATAGAAAAGCATTTACAGAATTAAATGAAACCCAAGATAATAGTCAAAACTGTTCTTTGGGGAGCTATTGAGTGACGCAATTCAGGATTGCGACAGACATAATGCTAAACAGTAAAACAGATAACAAATCACTTAATAAATACTAAGAATAAACTTAGAACTTACCTCACCAAGAAGTTGACGTCTCACATAACTTCCAATAAAAAGTTAGGAAGGAAAAACCGTTACTAATGGAAAGATCAATAACAGTTACTGAACTTGAGAAACCTATTCTCACGAAAAATTATTTCAAGAGAGTCGCTCGATCAATGAATATTAAATGTTTCCTTATAAAGAAATGGTTAATATTACCGTTGGGAATAGTAAAACTTCGCCTCTGAAAAGCTAATGGTAGCCGTTTAAGACAATATTTCCCGGGAGAATTTCAAATTCCAATATTATTAATTTGTATATCTATATTTGAATCCTGAGTTGAAATTAATTCTGCACCCAGTATAGTGATTTCCCAAGCGTAGCTGTGGTACAAAGCCGAAAGTATGTGGCATCCAGTGAGGATCGAACTCACTTCTCAGTCGTAATTGTTCTAGCGAGACAAGCTTGCTAACCATTACACCGCCTCGGGGTGGCCTTCTGCACCCTGTGTATAACGGCAAGTCAACGTGTTTCCTGCGTACAGCTTAACTGACGAAGAAGGTTAAAAGAAACACCTACCGATGATATATCCATTAGTAAGGAATAAACGGTGTGGAGATTTTATGAAAAGAAACCAGACTAGTTTGAAAACTATGAACAGGTAACGCAGGAAAGTATGAAGATAAAATGCTTCTGGCTACGAAAAGATACATTAAGGGATTGGAATATCTTTTTACGAAATGGACAGGTAAAATATAATTATTACCTGTAGGAATTCAGAATACATGATCGTCAGAAAAAAAAGACAACACTATGTATGAGCAGAATCTTGGGGACGTCGAAACTTTCTCCAAAAAAACTTCTCTTCCATTCATATCTCCCAGTTCGTTCATCATTATCATTTCAACCGTGTCGCTCTATACTAGGCAGCACATGAGGTTTGTTCATGGTGAGACTTATTAAAAATAAAAGAAAATCTTAATCAACGTTTTGTTACGATGTACTATGTTAGCTTTTTTTACGAAAACAAATGAAACCCACGAACAAAAATCGGTCCCATAAAAGAATAATTTCGATATCACACGATCAAAAGTAAAGGACTAAGCTTCGAATCTAGTGACGAATCATAAAAGACAATCAATTTTGATTTTCTAATGTGATCTTCAAAGTTTAAAGTTCAAAATGTATTACCTTGTTCGGAAAATAATGTTCGATTTTAGAATCAAATTTTATCCCTGAATTCATTTATTTAAATAGTGTTCAAATCATTCAAAATAATCCTGGGTATGACGATAAACTACATCCTGTAGCAAGGACTCTGATTGGGATATTGGAGGTTTTGAGGAGCGTGGAACCACCTCGTAATTGCTATTGTTCCCAGGTCGCAGCTATGGGCAAATAGTGAATCCCAAACAAAAACACGACACAATGAAAGTATAAAAATACCCTTTTATAGTAGAATTACCAACAATACATATTTATATTTAAAAATTATCAACAATACCGATTTATATTAGAATTACCGACAATACATTTTCAAGCAAAAAGACCAACAATACATTTTATCTGTAGTTGTAGAAATTAATTGAATTGCGTTCAAAATATATTTAGTTGAAGCCATATAACTTTATTCAAAATATTTAGATTTCGACATTTAATAAACAATAGAGGTTATGTCGTCAAACAAAATCAACCAACCAACATGAAAGAACAACTTCTATATATTAATCTATATAATATTCTGTATTTGTTTTTAAAAAATCAACCCTTTTACCAAAATATAACTTCAACAGAACAACATAAAACATTTATAACGGCCTCTAGTTATTATGTCTGCAAAAACATGTATATGCACAAAGATGAGTATCATCTATCATGCATCCAATTGTGAAAGCAGAATAACATCTCTATATATAAAACGGAGGATATCTGTGTCTGTCTGTCTGTGTGATACCTTTTCACTCGAGATCCATTCATCCGATTTTGACCAGAATTGACAAATACATTGTACAATGTAAGAGATAGGTTCTTAGAGTAAAAATCGATAATTTTCAAAAATCAATAATCGATAAAGTCGATCAAAAATCGATAAATTCAACTTTTTTCCTCCGATTTCGGTCAAATTCGGTATGTAGGTTACTTACATAGTGACGTGCTCAGCAATACCTCATTTTTATTTCTACGCCACTGCATTTAGCGAAAAACCTCGAAAAACAAAAAATCGATTTTAACACAAATTTTAAACTAAAATCTCCCGCAATTTTCAAGCAATCTAATACAAACTTAACTCAATTGTAGCCAAAAATAAGTCGATCGTTTAACACTCAATTAACTTGATAATTGTGTTCACCCATATAGTGAAAACCCGCGTAAATAGCGAAAAATGGCGATTTTTACTGGTTTCTTTTTGTTATTTTTCGTTGATCTTGTAACCAAATTTCATCAAACTTAGCAATTGCTTTATAAATGTATCCTCTTTTACATCCCTGGTAGCACACTGACAAATTGAATTTCAAGAACTCCAAAATAATTGTGGTCAGTGGTTGGTCTTCATGTTGCCTGTTTTACTCCTTCATGTCCTAGACTAATATATACAGACTACTTCTGTTATATTAGTAACTGCATTAATTCAAAATGTTTTTTTTAATGAAAGTACTTTAAAGTAATTGAAAAACATAGACTCTGTTACATCTAAACATGATGCTGTTTTTGCTCCATTCTAATTGAAGGCTTTTTCTGATCGACCAGCTAGGTATGGCTGTTATATATAAAAGTGATGATCTGTGCGACTGTGTGTGTGTATGCTATTTATGTACGTTCACATTTCGCGACCGATTTCGCTGAAATTGTATACACATGTTGCAAATTTAATAAGCTATATCAAGACCAACTTTTCAATCTCCGGGCACCCGGGTTTGGCAGAAAAACTAAAGGTGGGTACGACTTTTTGCAAAAACCCAGGCAAAGTTACACGGGAACAATTTTTTTTATTGGATGTGCTGATGTACTTTGCACTTAATGCAAAACAGTTCATGTTACGAGGTTTATGTAGAGTGCTTGATAGTTTTCCTGTGCCATCGGTTTCACACAAAAAATTGCAAAAAAACTCGGCCTTTTCATATTATTTAAAATAAAAACTTGAATAACTTCCTCATTTTTTATCCGATTTTCCTCAAACATGACCATTAACACTTACCATCATTCAAGCAATAGGATAGTGTGATTTTAGTCCTGCTCGCTACCCTGTTATTAAGAACAATGAAACACTCGCAAAGGACATACCGTAAGAAAGGATGAGTCAGGGGTAGTAGCTTAGTATACCAACGGATGATGCATGCAAGCGGGGGCGCAGGCAGATATACAATTACAGCCATGTACACCCGGTCAACGTCGGGTACCTCGGCTAGTCTATCATATTATTATTAATTCCAAGCTCCCAAGAAAATTAAATTTCGGCATTAAATATCCCATAACGATTTGATATGCCGTTAAGCAATTAAATCAAATCAATTTTTTTAAAAAATCCCTCAAAATGGTTACACTGAACAGCTATAGATTTCCACCATCGAGTTACCAGGTTACTTATGCTTTGAAGATTATTCGATGCTGCATCTGCGAAATTGGAATGATCCATTTCTTGATCGAATAGTGACACGTGATGAGAAATGGATCCTTTAACAGAATGGGTAACGATCGGCTCATATTTCTTTAAGATATCCTGATATAATTGAGATGCTGAGGCCCGTTATCCGAGACATTTCTTTGCCACTTTGATTTTGTTCGACTGGTGTTTTCAGACGTTTTTTTTGCCAATTGCAAATGGACGTCCTTTAGCACCTTATCGTCAAAACTCGTATCCCAACTACGGAAAACGGTGGCGTACTGGGTGATCAGAAGTGGCTCATTTTTATCAGGTTCTCTTAATGTTAGTAAGAGATTTAGAAGCATTATGACCACGCTTCAATTCATATAAAAGCATCTTTTGTTTTTCATGTTAAAAATAAAGCATATACGGTTAGAGTTATAATATTTTAAGTTAAATTCTAAAAAATATTGGTGTAAAATTTAAATTAGCAAAATTGGCTCCCTGTGCCGAGCCAGGAGATTTTTCTCCCCGGAATCGATCCTCCAAAACTATAAATCGACCATTCACCTTTGCATGGAGTATTGCTGCCATATATGGTCTGGAGCCCCTGCTGTTTGCCTCAGGGTTCTTGATAAGATCCAGAGACGGATATGCAATGTAATAGGCCCTGATCTGTCATCTCGTCTGCAGTCGCTCTCTCATAGACGCAACGTTGCCTCGCTCTGTCTTTTTTACAGATACTTTCACGGTAATTGCTCCGATGAGCTGCTTTCGCTGGTTCCTAGGCCTCATGAATTTAAACGTCCTACGAGGCTGGCATCCCGTTCCCACCCCTTCACCGTTGAAACTGTTAGATGTAGACGTCTCTTCTACTCCAATAGCTTCATGTCTCGCACATCTCGCCTGTGGGACTCCCTTCGTTATTCCTGTTTATCTAACAAATACAATCTCCAACTATTTAAGTGTAACGTCAATCGACATCTCCAGTTGCCTTGATCTATCCACTTCCCTTCTCCACATCCTTTCCCCTTTCATTCCTATCTGCTCTCGCTCCAAATCTTCTGTAACCCCCTTGACTTGATCGATCCACTATCTTTCTCCACATCCTCTCCTTTACTACTCCTATCTGCTCTTCCTCCAAACCTTCTGTAACCCCTTGCGTGCTAGTGGCTACCAGCCTTGCTTGGGGTGATAAGCTTATAAAAAAAGAAAAATAAAAGATGACAATTTAATCATTAGGATTGAGTAATATATTTTGCAACTATTATAAAAAAATATATTAGAACACAATTAAAGGTTTGTTGTACAATCGGAAAAATATTTTCCGAACAAAATCTAGCGACGATTCTGACGCATTGATGAGAAGAAAATTGTAAAAAGTCGTTTGATTTCTTTGGACAAAAAAAGCTCACTACTACAAGTGTAGTTAAATATATCAATTACAACCATATCACATTGAAACATCTGTTCTAGTTTCACCGAAGTTAAGCAACGTCAAGTCTGGTCAGTACCGAGATGGGTGTTAGATTGATGAGAAAAAACTGTAAAGAGACGCCTGATTTCTTTGGAAAAAAACCCTCTGCTACAAGTGTAGTTAAATATATCAATTACAACCATATCACATTGAAACATCTGTTCTAGTTTCACCGAAGTTAAGCAACGTCAAGTCTGGTCAGTACCTAGATGGGTGTTAGATTGATGAGAAAAAACTGTAAAGAGACGCCTGATTTCTTTGGAAAAAAAACCCTCTGCTACAAGTGTAGTTAAATATATCAATTACAACCATATCACATTGAAACATCTGTTCTAGTTTCACCGAAGTTAAGCAACGTCAAGTCTGGTCAGTACCTAGATGGGTGTTAGATTGATGAGAAAAAACTGTAAAGAGACGCCTGATTTCTTTGGAAAAAAAACCCTCTGCTACAAGTGTAGTTAAATATATCAATTACAACCATATCACATTGAAACATCTGTTCTAGTTTCACCGAAGTTAAGCAACGTCAAGTCTGGTCAGTACCTAGATGGGTGTTAGATTGATGAGAAAAAACTGTAAAGAGACGCCTGATTTCTTTGGAAAAAAAACCCTCTGCTGCAAGTGTAGATAAATATATCAATTACAACCATATCACATTGAAACATCTGTTCTAGTTTCACCGAAGTTAAGCAACGTCAAGTCTGGTCAGTACCTAGATGGGTGTTAGATTGATGAGAAAAAACTGTAAAGAGACGCCTGATTTCTTTGGAAAAAAACCCTCTGCTGCAAGTGTAGATAAATATATCAATTACAACCATATCACATTGAAACATCTGTTCTAGTTTCACCGAAGTTAAGCAACGTCAAGTCTGGTCAGTACCTAGATGGGTGTTAGATTGATGAGAAAAAACTGTAAAGAGACGCCTGATTTCTTTGGAAAAAAAACCCTCTGCTGCAAGTGTAGATAATTATATCAATTACAACCATATCACATTGAAACATCTGTTCTAGTTTCACCGAAGTTAAGCAACGTCAAGTCTGGTCAGTACCTAGATGGGTGTTAGATTGATGAGAAAAAACTGTAAAGAGACGCCTGATTTCTTTGGGAAAAAAACCCCTATGCTACAAGTGTAGTTAAATATATCAATTACAACCATATCACATTGAAACATCTCTTCTAGTTTCACCGAAGTTAAGCAACGTCAAGTCTGGTCAGTACCTAGATGGGTGTTAGATTGATGAGAAAAAACTGTAAAGAGACGCCTGATTTCTTTGGAAAAAAAACCCTCTGCTACAAGTGTAGTTAAATATATCACTTACAACCATATCACATTGAAACATCGGTTCTAGTTTCACCGAAGTTAAGCAACGTCAAGTCTGGTCAGTACCTAGATGGGTGTTAGATTGATGAGAAAAAACTGTAAAGAGACGCCTGATTTCTTTGGAAAAAAAACCCTCTGCTACAAGTGTAGTTAAATATATCAATTACAACCATATCACATTGAAACATCTGTTCTAGTTTCACCGAAGTTAAGCAACGTCAAGTCTGGTCAGTACCTAGATGGGTGTTAGATTGATGAGAAAAAACTGTAAAGAGACGCCTGATTTCTTTGGAAAAAAAAACCCTCTGCTACAAGTGTAGTTAAATATATCAATTACAATCATATCACATTGAAACATCTGTTCTAGTTTCACCGAAGTTAAGCAACGTCAAGTCTGGTCAGTACCTAGATGGGTGTTAGATTGATGAGAAAAAACTGTAAAGAGACGCCTGATTTCTTTGGGGAAAAAAACCCTCTGCTACAAGTGTAGTTAAATATATCAATTACAACCATATCACATTGAAACATCTGTTCTAGTTTCACCGAAGTTAAGCAACGTCAAGTCTGGTCAGTACCTAGATGGGTGTTAGATTGATGAGAAAAAACTGTAAAGAGACGCCTGATTTCTTTGGAAAAAAACCCCTCTGCTACAAGTGTAGTTAAATATATCACTTACAACCATATCACATTGAAACATCGGTTCTAGTTTCACCGAAGTTAAGCAACGTCAAGTCTGGTCAGTACCTAGATGGGTGTTAGATTGATGAGAAAAAACTGTAAAGAGACGCCTGATTTCTTTGGAAAAAAAAACCCTCTGCTACAAGTGTAGTTAAATATATCAATTACAGAAATACGGTCATATCTCGTTGAAACGCCGGTTCTCGTACGATCACCGAAATTAAGCAACGTCGAGCCTGGTCAGTACCCAGATGCGTGACTGCTTGGGTATAACAGGCGCAGTAAAATTGGATGTGTATGTGGTGCAATGGTTAACAGCTTGAAATTGGAAATCGGAGAGCAGAGTTCTAATTTCAGTTGTGTTCGTTATATTCATTTACGCGAAAAATATACTTTAGAAAGGTATAGATCCATCTCTTCTCCCCCGGTTATGGGTTAATTAGTAAGACTTATATCAGTAAATCATTATTAGCTCCAACAAAATTCTTAGAAATTTAAAAATATTTTCTGCCTTTGCAAAAGGTTGATAAACCGTAAAAAAATAAATGTATATATGTATTATAATGATGTCTTTGATGAAGATTTTGTTAAATCTCCCTTTCTTCCTATTGGTGTTCTCATTATTCAAAGAACGAGAATGTTTGTTAACAAAAAATAAAGCAAGAACAAGAGAAAGAAATACGACGTCGAAAAAAAATTCTTACGTTAGACTTGGAAAATATTGAATGCAATTAATGACAATAGAATTTCTTTCTGAATTTTATTCGCTTTATTTTGCCAAAACAAATCTAAGAATCGGGTGCGCATAAGTACGTACAATTTAATTAAACATGTGCCTATATTTTGTCGAGGTTACACGTACATAAGTCATTGGCATTTTCTTTCATTGTTACTTAAAGACACGTGATATTTTTCACAAATACGCATGTATTAACGTATACAGGGTGTATCAAAAATAATTTGACTAACATTGGGGCGGGTTACTCACACCAAAGCAAGGACAAAAGTCCATATAAACATATGTTCACAAATCCTTAATGTTTGAATTATTAAGTTTAAAGAAAATAAACGGTAGATGGCGCTGTGTTGCCATTTACACTAGATTATATATGATATTCGTGTACAATTATGGCTAGTCTGTCTTCAACGTTTAACGTGTGTAGTAGTGATTTAACTGAGAATTGTTCCGTTTAACAATGACAGGATGTTCATATCGGAAGCTGGCAGATATGATTTTTACACACGGCCGCTAGAATGGTTATGGACGCGAGGCTTCGTGGCTGTATCAGATTGCGTTTCCAGGCCGAAGGCAGCCGACTCATCCACCCTTTACTGCTGTTTATCGTCGCGTTTCTGTGGCACCATAAACTATGGATCGAGGAAGAGAGATATCCACTCGTACACCTTGCCACGAAGTACAAATTCTACAAACTGTCGGAAATGATTCCGGTATCAGTACACGACGTGACCCTAACATGTCGTACGTGTTATATTACCGCATATAACCTTAATACCTATGTACAATACATACATATAATGATAAATATGAATCTTGTTCCTTGCTGTTTAGCACAAGTTGTACTAAGCGGAGAGGAACTAAATGTATAAATAAATTGTTAGTATAAATTAACACTGATTTTTGAAAATGGTGTTCACACTGTACAATCTCCAAAAGTCACTCGCGGTTGAGCGTTGCAGATTAAGAGACACAGTTTATGTGGTATGGGGGGAAGATAACGGTTAACTCGATACTGAGAGTAGTTTTAAGTTGACGTAAGGTGATAGAGAGAAGGGAAGGAGGAGGACGACAGATATGGTCGGAATTAGAGAAGGAAGGGAGAGACAGGAATAATTTTAAATCTGTTTTTACTTAAGAGTAAGGGAGGGGGTTAAGGACCAGATATTGACCTATTTAATAAGTCATCTCACAGGAAATCAGACAAAGAGAAAAAAGAAGAAAGGAAATGTGGAAGCAGGGGCGGGAGGAAAAAAGAGGGGAAAGAAGAAAAGGAAGAATAAATTAACATGTATGGGCATATTCCAATTCATTTTAAAAAATACAGATTGATATATTTTGCAGTTAAAGTTTGACATTGATTTAAAAATTATCAACAACATAAAATCGGATAAAAGGAAAAAATTATAATCTGGATTTAAGATAAACTAAAAAATATTAATATTATTTATAACAAACTAACTAGTAAAAAATTAATAATTAAAATCTGAAATTTCATATTTTAAATCTTAAATTCATAATTTAAAGTTTAAATATAAAATATAAAACACACACACACACACACACACACACACACACACATATATATATATGAATAAAATGAGACAAGAGGAAAAAAAGTTTTGTACTCTGAGGGACTTTATCAAACAAGACATTGGCTTGATAAATCCCCTCTGAGAACGAAAAGCGCCGGCTAAGAATAGTTTTTCCTCTTTACATTTTGTTCCTTTGCAGATACACTCTATCTGAAAATATTTACTTACACACACACACACACACACACACACACACACACACACACACACACACACACACACACACACATATATATATATATATATATATATATATATATATACATACATATATCCCTTCTCCACATACTTTCACCTTTCATTCCTATCGGCTCTCGCTCCAAATCTTCTGTAACCCCCTTGTCTTGATCGATCCACTATCTTTCTCCACATCCTCTCCTTTACCACTCCTATCTGCTCTTCCTCCAAACCTTCTGTAACCCCTTACGTGCTAGTGGCTTACAGCCTTGCTTGGGGTGATATGCTTAAAAAAGAAAAATGTATATATATATATAAGGTGATGACTTCTTGAATTTTGTAAAAGAATTCATCTCCTGTATCATAATTCGATGAACTTTTGTTAAAAATAATGAAAAACTGTTTAATTCAGTCTATTTTAATGTTACCAAGAAATTTCTAAAACCGCATATAGAAATCGCATATGTATATGCTTGCAATTAAGCGAGCATATATTAAACACGCTCAAAAGTGGTCAGCCCAAAACAAAGCAAACAATCACCATGAAACACTAGACCACTTAAGAAACAGCAAGAAACCTAAAGATAAAAATAGATAATACAACAACCATTAAGAGAAAACACCACACTCTCACGAAGATATCAAATTACTGCAAACTATGCATAAATACAAAAAGGTTGAGTAGCAGAGAAGCCATTAAACTTGAATAGTGAATGTATTACAACAATGAGCTCACGAAACTTCGAAGTCGCCATGACTGAAATAATACCACTCTACATTAATTCTATATAAATATATATGTATATAATTTATAGATACATATTTTCTTTTGGAAGCTATCAACCTTTCTTAAAAGCTTTGCACATTGCAGTTATTTTATACACACATGCATCTATCTATCTATCTATCTATCTATCTATCTATCTATCTATCTATCTATCTATCTATCTCTCTCTCTCTCTCTCTCTCTCTCTATATATATATATATATATATATATATGTATATATATATATATATATAACAAAAAAAAAGGAAACTTGTCTTAACCGACGTGTTTCCTTTAATGATTGAATTTATCAAGGGAAATGTAAGGATTTTATTCTGCAACAACTACGTATGTCGTCAGTTTTTCAGAATGCAAGAACGCTCATAAATGTACGTTAGGCTAACTGAAAGTCAAGGTAAATTATAGAGGAGAGTAAGTGATATAATTTAATGTCTAATAAACGAAAGTGAGTGAAAGTTATTGTCGTTGATTTTTTATATAATGTAATTATTATTTATTTTATTTTAGTTTGAAAATTCAAGTGTGTATTATATTTTAAATAATAGAAGGTTTCGAATTTAACCGGTTTCTTTTAAATTAAAAAAAAATTATAATCATCCACACACACACACACCCACCCACCCATATATATATATATATATATATATATATATATATATATATATATATATATATATATATATATATATATGTTTGTATGTATGTATGTATGTACGTTTTAAGAAAGAGTGTATGTGTACCACAACACCTAAAAGCTATCGCGGGGAAATGTTTTGATTGATGAATTGAATGTGATTTTCTTTGAAGATTATTTCTTTTCTGTCATTGTATTGATTTATCTATTTGAAGAACAGGTTTCTATATGAATTTGTTAAGGTATTTGTTTTTTTAAAAATATTTCATCCGACTTCGTAGCAGTTTCTTTCTTATGTTTCCAAACGCTTTTAAAACTGATGTAAAATCGAGTGCTAATGTTTGGAACCAGTTTTGATTTGACTGAAGGTCAGAGATTTGTTTTAAAATGAGAAAAAAAGTACAAACGAATATATCTGTAAACAAAAGATTTTTTGTGTCTTCTTTTTTATTCTTACGTCAAGGTTCCTTTTGAATTCCTTTGTTTCTATTTGATTTACTGTTGTCTCTCAAATTCACACACAGACACGAACACCGAGCCTTTCTCAAGCAGTTACACACACATGTGCATTTATATTTCATATAATTGCACAATACGACAGGGCTTTTATTTTGGCTCCGTGACCTTTGGGATTCTTGTCTCTTTCGTTTTTGCCTAATAATTAAGTAAACAACGATATATAACGTTATCTAGTACTCCAATAATATTAAAAACAACAACCACAGTAATAATAATAATAATAATAATAATAATAATAATAATAATAATAATACTAATAATAATAATAATAATAATAATAATAATACTAATAATAATAATAATAATACTAATAATAATAATACTAATACTAATAATAATAATAATAATACTAATAATAATAATAATAATACTAATAATAATAATACTAATACTAATAATAATAAAATGTGGCACATGGGAACATCTAAAATCTTCGTTGTAGTTGGAGCCCTCGGATTCGTTGGAAAAGATTCTAGTAGACTAATTGAAGGGATTCCTGGAAGCCCATGCCTTAAAGAAATACAAAAAAATAGTTCTTACGAGTACAGCCCACACTCTACGAAGAGCTTTGTCTATGTAAATTTTTTTTTTTTTTGTGGAAAATGTCATGATGCCATTTCTAACCTTAGGTCCCTGGGCGGGACCCGGAAAGAAATGAGTACACATCAGAAATCAAAGTAAATAAAATAATAATAATAATAATAACAACAACAACAACAACTATGGATGCAAAATAAATAACAAAGTTTTTAATCACTTTTTTTCTACATGGATGACTTCAAGCATTTTGCCCAAATGACAATGAGTTTAAAGTTCTCCTTAATACTAGAAAATGTTTCAGTGATGCAATAAGTATAGAGTTCTGTTACGAAAATGAGCACAGGTAACATTCAAGAAAGGAAGAATTACCGACTCCTAATCAAAAGATCTCGATTTTGTCACAAAATTAGGGAACTGCAGCAAGATGAAACGTATAACTACAATTAAGCAAACAACATGTAACGCTCGAGGTTAGAAATGGCATCATGACATTTTCCACAAAAAAAAAAAAAAATTTACATAGACAAAGTTCTTCGTAGAGTGTGGGCTGTACTTGTAAGAACTATTTTTTTTTTGTATTTCTTTAAGGCATGGGCTTCCAGGAATCCCTTCAATTAGTCTACTAGAATCTTTTCCAACCAATCCGAGGGCTCCAACTACAACGGAGATTTTAGATGTTCCCATGTGCCACATTTTTTTATTATTATTATTATTATTATTATTATTATTATTATTATTATTATTATTATTATTATTATTATTACTGTGGTTGTTGATTTTAATATTATATACTTCAATGTTGTTAACAACAACAACCACAATGATGATGATGATGATGATATAATAATAATAATAGTAGTAGTAGTAGTAATAATAGTAATAATAATAATAATATTAATAATAATAATAATCAACAACCCGGCATGACAGAGTGGGCCAATAACTGCATTGGAAAATATGCAACATTTACGGAAAGGAAACTGTAAGTAATTGATATGAACACCACCCAGAACCTCTTGGTGACAGACATAGGAGCTATAATAATTTTATGGGACTTTACAAAACACACAGACAGAATAATCAAAGCTAATTGTTTTGAGATCATGATCAGAGACCACAAACACAGAATAGGCCTTTGTGGAGGCAGTCTACACGGATTTTAGGTGTAGAAATAAAATCCGAGTGTTATGTCCACAAATTACACAAAAAATTATAAACAACACGAATAAATGATCTTCGCAGCAAAGGAAGAAGACCAAGCTGAATATGGCAATAAAACATGGATACATATATTTACGTATTGAAAACCAATGACCTTTAGCCTTAAAGAGAGCAATTTGGGTCTTTTGATGAATCAGAATTGTTTAATTTTATGATTGAATAAGCTGACAGGGCAGCACTAACTCCTCGAGGCACTTGATGTGGGGCTGCGTGTTGAGTTTGAGGCCCTCACAAACAAACACGGGAAATCTTATCAGAACGATCAGTGTGAGATTTCCGAGACTGCCTTATCTTCGTAATCAGCATTAGACTCATCCAACTCTTTCCGAATCCTCTGCATTGTCCACAGATTGACGCCCAAATATTCTGAAATGTTCGTATTGGATCTTCCGGCGTGAATGCCAAGCAGTACAGCATGCCTTTTTCAAACTTCTAGCGCAGTGTATTGCGTCATGGTGCCCTTTTTGTTACAGACGGTGACCAACTGACCCTACTATACTGTGTAGTCGCCAAAATAAAATAATAATAAAAAACGCGTATGGGCGAAATTAAACATATAAAATGGCGAAAATTTGTTCATACAAACCAGTATATATTGGGAAAAATATAGGACAATGTGGGGAAAAGTTTACTTGTGACGCGTTTCATCCATTAGGATTTCATTGGACTGGGCTTTGTTGATGTTGGTACGACTACGCGTGCGCAAGAACCAGGGGTGGCGAGAATTTTAGAAGTTTTGTTTTTAGAATGCTTTTTAGAATTTTATTTTATCTACTTTTTTTTCTTTTTCTTACCATCACTTTTGTTAGTAGGTATCCCACACTGTGATAATAGATCTGTCAGGAATGGTGATATATATATATATATATATATATATATATATATATATATATATATATATATATATATATATATATACATACGGAAGCTTGTGCACAGATGGGAAAAGTGTGTGGCAGTGCTGGGAGATTACGTTGAAAACAAAAAGTAAGCTTCTATCTGTATTAGAAGTCCTTATACCGAAAAATTCACCTTATTTATTGAATGACCCTCGTATATCATCTCATATATATATATATATATATATATATATATATATATATATATATATATATATATATATATATTGATGTCGGGGTGGAGTAGCAGCTTTGTTTGAATGGAGCCAAAGTCGAATTCCAGTTGATTTCGTGGCATTCACCTTATGAGCAAAAACAAATATATATATATATGCATGTATATATATATATATATATATATATATATATATATATATATATATATATATATATATATATATATATATATATATATATATATATATATATATATATATATATATATATATATATATATATATATATATATATATATATATATATATATATATATATATATATATATATATATATATATATATATATATATATATATATATATATATATATATATATATATATATATATATATATATATATATATATATATATATTATATATATATATATATATATATAATATATATATATATTAAAAGCATTAGTTCCGTTTCAGCTTCGAGCGAATATTGAAATAAGTTATTTTTAAATTTACTGAGATTTAAACACACATATAAATTCACAATTTACTCTGTGTGTGAGTGTGTTCATATACATATAATACATGTATATATATATATAATATATCACACATACACACACACATACATATATCGAATTATTTTTTATCCCATATTAATTACTTCAAACGTTATTTTAGTAGACACCCGTGATTGAAATAGACGTCCCATTTTATTCTAAACAATTTGTATTACTTCTTTCGTCCTGCGCATTCGTGAAATCTTCATAAGGAAAATGTGGTTATCGATGGCGTTCGAACAGGTTTTGAATTCAGAGTTCTCCTTCTCCTAAACCGGTTGCTACCCATGGCTATATGACAGACTCTGTCCTGCTATTTAAAAATAGCTAAGGAGAGAAGACATGGATTCATACTATTCCGAAGGTGAATGCCGCGAAATCAACTGGAATTCTATTTTGGCTCCATTCAAACCAAGCTTTACTACTCCACTCCGACATCAATATATATATATATATATATATATATATATATATATATATATATATATATATATATGAATGAGATGATATACGAGGGTCATTCAATAAATAAGGTGAATTTTTCGGTATAAGGACTTCTAATACAGATAGAAGCTTACTTTTTTTTATTTTTCAACGTAGTCTCCCAGCACTGTCACACACACTTTTACCATCTGTGCACAAGCTTCCGTATTCCCTCAGCGTAAAAATCTTTGGACTGATGTCTCAGCCAGTCGCTCACAACACTTTTGACTTCATCGTCACTTTTAAACTTCGTGCCTCTCGTGAACGCTTTCAAGGGACCAAACAGGTGAAAGTCTGAAGGGGCAAGGTCTGGGCTGTTAGGGGGATGAGGGATCAGTTCCCAGTCCAGCTCGTTGATGGTCTGCACCGTTTGGGCTGCTGTGTGAGGCTCATGATGCAAGATGACTCCTTCTGACTGATGACCCCTGCGTTTGTCCCAACAGATAAGCTCAAAGTCCTTGCAATGTCATCCACTGTCACCCTTCTGTTAGACTGAATGAGGTCATTGACTGATTCGATCACCTCAGGAGACCTCACTTCTGTAGGCCTCCCAGGCCTGTCTACATCCTCAACACTGCTCCGTGTTTCTTTAAACAATTTAGCCCACTTGTAGACATATTTGGCTGAAACATGTGGCACCATACACAGTTGACATTCTCCTATGAATTTCAACTTGTTTGCACTCTTCAGCAACCAAAAACTTGATAACTGACCGCTGTTCAATCCTAGAGCATGCTTCTTGGTCGGCCATCTTTGTTAATCGGCAAAACTCTCAAAGTTTTTTTTAATCTGCAAAAGAAATTAAATCAATGGGAAAAAGAAGTAAAACAAAAAATAAAAAAGAGTAAGCTTTTATCTGTATTAGAAGTCCTTATACCGAAAAATTCAACTTATTTATTGAATGACCCTCGTATATATATATATATATATATATATATATATATATATATATATATATATATATATATATATATGTATTATAATTGCTCTTTTTTAATATATTATCATTGCAACACTGGAATTCTCGTTTCAAAACTGAAACTTCAATTCAAATTCATTTATAAAATTTAAACTTAAAATACAAAGTTCCGTAAAATTTTACAAAGTAAAATACAAATACAAAGTACAAATATTTAAGTATTATTCCATTTCATAATATATATATATATATATATATATATATATATATATATATATATATATATATATATATATCCTGATATTATCTGTCTGGAAGGGGGACGATAGAAACTGCCTGAAAAGCATACTACGAGTTGACCCAAGCTTTGCGAGTGAAATTGGGTAGACGTAATCCTTGGAGGTCATCGATAGCTGTGCTAGCCCGAAGTCACAAGTCATCGTGCCGGAGGGATTAAGCAGGCTGGCCTTGTTCAAATTTTTGATTACGATAGATAACACATCTCCCAGAAAAAGTAAGTAAGGTCTGCTGAGCATAGTTGCAGTATAAACCACAGGTTGGCTCTGTGGGCGTTTAACAAACACAAATGTGCCCGAGCGAGCGTCTGCGATAGAGATTGGCTAGCCGCCCTAATAGACGGGTATAGTCGAATACAAGTGCCAAGCTATTATATATATATATATATATATATATATATATATGCGTGTGTGTGTGTGTATGTTAATGTTCGTGTTCATGTGTGTCTGTGTGTGTATGTGCGTGAAAAAGAGAGAGAGTGAGAAAGAGAGTGACAGAGAGAGAGAGAGAGAGAAAGAGAGAGAGTAATTTAAATAATAATAGACTTCGTCTCCCAAAATCTATTTGTTCTTCATCTGTCGTTGTGTTCTCAATATGGTGCAGGCAACTATTAACTCGAAAATTAACGTCAGAATTACCAAAAAGAAAGAAAGAAAGAAAAAAAAAAAGAAGATATTTGCAAGCATCCGGAATCATTGGAAACATTTATCTGCCATTTCAATTACGATGCCACAATCTCGTCCCGAATCTCCAGAATGTATTGCCGAAGCAATCAGTTTCATCTTAAGTCTTCGCCTTCGCGAAAAGATCCTTGAAAACATAATAAGGTTAGTCGACAGCAAATTGGATTGGTGAGTTCTCATTCTGGTAGAAGCCAGCAATGTTTCCAGGAAATCAGAATTCTCTTCATGCTACTGGCGCCGTTCCGTTGCCAGAGTCAACCGTCCTCAAAGATAGTCACATTTCAATTCACTTAACGGCGACACTGTAATCTGGTAAAATTGAGGCTGTTCGTTCTTCGTCGTCATCTTAGTCCTTCGTCAGTCAAGCGGCAATCCGACTGAACTCCGCTATATATATATACTGCTAATTTTCTATATACGGCTTTACATATATGACTTTTCTGCGTTGATCGTTTATTTACATATATATATATATACATATAAATATGTACGTGTCTGTGTGTGTGTGTGTGTGTGTGTGTGTGTGTGTGTGTGTGTGAAGAGGGCTGAAAAGTCCTCAACCCGACCTAGAAGCCCTTTAAAAATAAGATGTCATGTTTGGTCAATTGATGTAACTGGTTCAGAACCCAAAATTTCAGGTGGAAACATATACAAATATATATCTATATATATATATCTCTATATATATATATATATATATATATATATATATATCCAGGGAACATGACTATAATTCTGTAGCAATTTTTACATGTTTTAATACCCTAAATTTATATATATATATATATATATATATATATATATATATATATATATATATATATATATATATGTATGTATCCAGGGAACATGACTATAATTGTGTAGCAATTTTTACATGCTGTTTTAATACCCTAAAGTTATATATATATATATATATATATATATATATATATATATATATATATATATATATATAGGGTACGACGGATAAATTGTCGTCCAAATTATGTAATAATGAAAATAACACGGAGATCTCATTTTAACAGATATATTTACCAAAATTTCACATGTCTTGAAAAACTAAAGAATAAATTTATTTAATAAATCGTCATTGGCTTCAACCACGTTCTCCAGATGACATCGGAATCTCCCGTATATCTTTTGGTTTGTTTTGTTTTACGGCATATCAACACCTCAGTGGGTTATTTAATGCCGACAAGATTTTTATTGCTGGTGATATTTTTTTTTGTAAATCTATTGCTGGAATTTTTCTTTTTTGCTATTAAGATATATTGCTCCTAATAATTTTTTTTTCAAAAATGTATTGTTGGTAATATATATGTTTTTTCCAAAAAATGTATTACTGTTTTTTTTTTTTTTTTCAAAAAACTATTGCTGCTAATATTTTGTTCCAAAAATTTCCTTCCAGTTGCTGGGTAGCTCGATCTTTTAATGGATCTCCCCGTCCTGTCTATGACGATAAACTATATCTGGCAGTATGGCCTCTGATCAGGAGGTTTTGAGGAGAGCGGAAAAAATTGCTCCCTTGCTATATTTCGATCACCACGGATCTGCACAAATTCAGCAAGTGTAGCTTGAAATATCACCCATGGAACAAACAAGAGAAGCATCTGTTGATAAGAAAAACAAAATTTCACCCTTTTATTAATGACCAAAATCTCGGCTTCTGTTTCTATAGCTGATGTACTGTCATCATAGAATTTGTATATCAAGCTCTGGATTTGAAACCCGAAGCTCGAACAAATGGCTCTAGAAGGCGTTCGACGAGGTTTGGCATGCTGGTCTCCTATGCAAGTTCCAGAACTACGGTGTCACAGAACGAATGTTTCATTTAAACCAGTCGTTCCTGTCAAATCCGTCCTGGGTAAGACGTTAAACTACATCCGCGTCCTGGGTAAGACGATAAACTACGTCCAGCAGCAAGGCCTCTGAGCAGGATGTTTTGAGGAGCGTAGAACCATCTCTTAATAGCTGCTATTCCCAGGTTCACCCTAAGCCGGGTGGTAGCATCCGTAAGGGTCCCATCTATGGGGGAAATAGTTAACTATTACCAGCAATACGTTTTTAAAAAAAATTATTACCAGCAATGCAATTTTGAGGGGAAAATAATACCAGAAACAGATTTTTGACAAAACAAAATATTACCAGCAATAAAAAATTTTATTTGGTATTTTATTGAGGTTGATATGCCTTAAAACAAAATAAACCAAACCAAACCTGTCAAATCGAGAAATTGAAGATAATTTTGAACGGGCTCACTTTCAGATCCTTTCACACGAATGCGGGGATCTCCCAAGGCTCTATCCTGGGTCCTACGTTGCTTCTGATCTTAATCATTGATCGCCCAGATGACATCAGGTTCCAACTAGGTATTTATACAGATGACACTATCATTTGCTGCTGCCTCAATAGCAAATCCATCAGATCTGACAGCTGCCCTTGAAAAGGGCCCCCAATCCGGGATTAATCGGTGTTGGAAGTGGCTTGTAAATTCTAAAGCCTCCAAAACAAAACTACTTTCAATTAACTACCATAGAGAACCTTTGAAAATGAAGGCAAAGATTAGCTATTTCATTTCTTTGATTCAGTAAATTTTTATTTTTTATAAACTTAGTAATATATAGTTTGTCATGTATGCACAAAGGATATGACCTACATATTCTAGCTTTTCTTATTAATTTCCATTTAATGTAGGTATTTTATTTGACTCTTTTAAGTGCCAGAAATATTTTGAAATGGATGTCTGATTTCTGTATTTATTTATCCTAAATGAAGTTTGATGTTGATTGAACCTCTTTTTGAACTCTTGACTTGTGCAACCTATATAGATTTTTATGTTTTCGGGATTCTCAATAGATGAGATATTGCATTGGTATACTAATGATTTTGTGCAACGTTTATTTTGTAGAGAACAGTTATGAGGATTTCTACAGTGACATAATTTTTGTTTATCTTCATCTGTTTTTATTTTTATTTTTATATTGTCTAAATTTCTTTGGTTTTGGTCTAAGTGTTTATTGAAGATATTAGCATTATGTTTCTTAATAATTTTTTCTAAGTTTTCAGTACAGCTGTAACTTAATTTCTATAATAAAGCTCTAAAAGATAGTGGCTACAAAAGCTCAAAACTAACTCATATAAAAAAAGGAAAATGGAAAGCATAGAAAAAACAGAAGTAGAAAAATAATTTGGTATACATCCCCATACAACCAAATGGTAAAGAACAAATTAGCATTAATAGTTAACCACTTTCCTAGAGAAAGTAAACTAAGTACTATTTTCAATAAAAATACACTAAAATTAAGTTACAGTTGTTCTGAGAAACAGACATCAGCATGGCTAACGCTAGACTTCCGGTAAGCAGCACACCGAACCTTCTTGGCCTTACGTTTTTTACTGACTTGAAGTTGAACGACTACATAGAATCAATAGCTGCATCTACTGCAAGGAAATTTGGGTCACTACGTTATATTACATAATTTTTCTAGTTAGAATCCATCTTGCACATTTACAAATCTACCATTCGTCCGCGCATTTAATAATGTTGCCATGTCTGGTCTGACGCTTTTGCTGTACATCTGGCGATTCTTGACAAAATCCAAAGAAATGAAATCGATCTTAACCAAGCATCTTGACATTTTCTCATCGATGTGACGTGGCTTCCCTCTGTCTTTTCTATAAATATTGTCATAGCAAATGTGCTGACGTATTTTTTCCTGGTGCCCCGAATACATAAGTTTAACCGTGCTACTAAATTGGTATCTAGGTCCTCTCCTTTGACTGTTGGAATAGCTAAATGCAGCAGCCACTTCTACTCCAATATTTTCTTTTCTCGCACTTCTCACCTTCCGTTTACTTGCTTCCCTGATAACTGCAATCTTCAACAATTCAAATGCAACGTCGATCGCCATCTTGTCTACTTGAATCCCCTTCATCTTTTGTCCTTTCCTTTTCTCAATCTTCTCTTTCCCTTTCACTTTCCGGTAACCCCCTGCGTACTAGTGGCAATCTCGCCTCGCTTGAGGTGAAATGATTTATATATACATACATATATATATATATATATATATATATATATATATATATATATATACATACATATATATATATATATATATATATATATATATATATATATATATATATATATATATATATATATACATACATATATATATATATATATATATATATATATATACATACATATATATATATATATATATATATATATATATATATATATATATATGTATGTATATATATATATATATATATATACATACATATATATATATATATATATATATATATGTATGTATATATATATATATATATATATATATATATACATACATATATATATATATATATATATATACATACATATATATATATATATATATATATATATATATATACATACATATATATATATATATATATATATATATATATATATATATATACATACATATATATATATATATATATATATATATATATATATATATATATATATACATACATATATATATATATATATATATATATATATATATATATGTATGTATATATATATATATATATATATATATATATATATACATACATATATATATATATATATATATATATATATATATATGTATGTATATATATATATATATATATATGTATGTATATATATATATATATATATATATATATATATATATACATACATATATATATATATATATATATACATACATATATATATATATATATATATATATATATATATATACATACATATATATATATATATATATATATATATATATGTATGTATATATATATATATATATATATATATATATATATATATATGTATGTATATATATATATATATATATATATACATACATATATATATATATATATATATATATATATATATATACATACATATATATATATATATATATATATACATACATATATATATATATATATATATATATATATACCTTTTGATGCCTTGATTTTGATCCCCGTCTTTCTCTTTATCCTCAAGCACCCCCCTCTTTACTCTTACTTTCATTCACTGTAACTCCTTGTATGCTAGTGACACTCCCGCCTTTCTTGCAATGAAATATATATATACATATACATATATATATATACATATATATATATATGTATATATATATATATACATATATATATATATATATATATATTGCAAGCAAGGTTAGATCCTGTAAACCTTAGTTTAAGGAGCCAAACAAAAAGGAGCCCAGTTCCCACGCTTCGTTGTCTTCCCACAACGAGAATTCAGAAAAACTAGTTACGCGGGAGGTTGATGACCTCCGAAGGTCAGTCACTTCTGAAACTCGCTGCTTGGCTAAGCGCTCAACAAATTAAATTTATTGTGGATACTGTAGCAGCTATATCAATTATTCCCAAATCATACTTAACTGAGGTAGTCATTCAGGCAACAAATATTTCAATTATTTCTGCCAATGGACAGCAAATTGACTGAGCAGAATAAGCAATGGCGAATGTTATATTGCACAACTTAAGGCGTGAATTTATGGGGTCATTTGTGGTTGCCGAAACAACAAAGACTTTGTTAGGTTATAATTTCCTTAACAATTTTGGTCTGATTGTCGACTGAACCAATTATTGACTAATCATTTGCGCAACTGGAAGAACTTTCGCCATTAATCATGGATATAGCATTCAGTCAAATTTCCACCATTCTCCCAGCAGATCAAGCTACTATGAACAAATATCTAAACCTAGTCTCTCCATGCCAGAATCTAAATGGAAAGAAATTTCTTTCAATGATCTAACATTTTCAAAATGTAGACAAGTGTCTACTTAAAATTTCTCTAGAGCAACTGAAGAATTAAAAATGTTTTCAATAAGGAAGGAATTATATCTCATAAAATTAAGAAGGCGTTTCCCTTTGCACAAGAGACGTAAACCAGTTGGTTTAGCGGCATATCAACATCTATGGGTTATTTAAATATCTAAATATTTTGTACGTAATTTTATTTTATTTTTAAGTTTTTTCTTTGAGATAATAATGATTTTATTGATACAGGCTTTACTATTTAGCCCATAGCTGGGGAGAAAAGAGGTGGATTCATACCTTTCCTTAGAATATTTGTGCCAAAGTGAATATAACGAATCCAACTAGAATTGAAACACGGCTCTCACCAAAAAAATTAAAATTATGGATGAAACGACCGTGTTGGTTTTACCGCTATTTTTTTCCGGGTACTTTCCACCCGTCTTGATGAATATCTGGATGTAAATTTGTCAGTGTGGTAGACAACATTTTTTCTTATCCTCACCCTGTCAGCTTTTGAAACGTTACACTTAAATATCCATGTATCGTAAAAAAGTTAGATCACATCGAGAACGGTTCCACAAAGTTTGACATCAAAAGACGAATATACTGCATATTTTATACATATAAAACTTTTAATATATGACAAGTATTAATAGGTAATGTCGAAATAGTATATAATAGACAATGTAAAGAAAGTCACAAAATACTATTCTTATTATATATATATATATATATATATATAACGTTTGAAAACACTAAACTGGACTATACAGAGTAATACAGGTTGATCATCCTTTATCTGGAATTCCCAAATCCGAAAACCTCTACAATCTGAAATTTTTTCAGGTGCTGACATGTCTTTCCAAAAATGGAAAATTTCAGAAAGCATCATGGCTACTCGTAGCTGGATTATTACGTGGCAGCATTACAAATAAAATGTTGACTTTTTTCAGTTTGCATTACATGTAACTGTAACCAGAATCCATGTTTTGCTTTTATACAAATATTTTACCTTCATGTATAGTAACATTTTAATCAAAACACGACATCGTTAGTAGAGACTGGTAGAGTTTGCTGAATTTTCCTTCTCACACTCACAGTAATGTCATCGATGATGTACCCTCTCCCTCCAGTTTCTCACACCTGATTTACAATTAGTCGTTGGTGTTGCATTTATATATATTTTGTAAGTATTTATCATGGTTTTTGTACACGTACAGAAAGTACAAATCATTATTTTTACGTGAAATCTTAATTTCACCACTTAAAAATCTTTGTGAGCATTATATGGCTAGCGTCATTGTCCGTATCTGTATGTACACAAAATGTATTAAATTTTATATAAGAAAATAATTTTAGGGTAGATTTTATTTATATAAAACTATCTTCACGGTATATGTATAAGCTGTTTTATGAAATGTAAAAGGATATCGTGTTTATGCTTGGGTTCCATTCCCGAGCTGCTGTTGCGTTAAAGATCGGACCAGACATCAGGTTCATTAACAGGATACAGTTTCTTCAGGTCAAACGCTTGTGGCTTAAAAATTACCCTTCAGCCAGATCGTTACCCACGAGTGAAAGACCAAACAATTTCTAGCAGTATTCCAGATTTTATTCTTGGGTTGTAACCTATTGCTATAAGCGTGCGAAGTAGAGATGACGTGTGGTTTGGTGGTTAGTGAACAGTCAAGCAGCTGTCTTCCCTGTCCGCTCTCCGAGGCGCGCTTTCACCTGTCAGTGTGCCTTTTCGCGGGATGGTCAGTTTTATAGATAACAATTTTCTTTGTCTTGTTATCTTCTACTTAAAAGGAATTACTCTTCTTTCAGTGACTTTCTCTCTCTCTCTCTCTCTCTCTCTCTCTCTCTCTCTCTGAGCCTCTTGCTCTGTACTTTGAAATTGACCCCACTTACTGATAACCATCGGACTAAAGTAAATATTCTGTATCCATTTTTGCGACAGGTCCCACTGTTCTCAACAAGACCCCAGATGACTAACATTGCTACACTTCCTCATTTTATAGATGCTATATACAAATTCAATAGCCTGTATTCCAAAATCCGAAAAATCTGAAAATCGAAGCACTTCCGGACCCACAAATTTCGGATAAAGTATTCTCAACCTGTAATATAATTTTTTACCTTTATTTTCTAATTTAGTTATTGAATCTTATTTCACTTACCACCTGCAGGTGAATGCCGAAATGTTTATTATTTTGACACAGTTTAAAAGGGAGCCGTGTGTACTGTTTATCTTTCCGCAAATCTACTGTCAGTGTCAAGCCTTTGCGATGATTTAACAAAGCATTGTTTATGTGTACAGTTTTTTTTTTTTTTTCAAAGAAACCTGCGGCCTTTTACACCGATGAGAGGTTTCGATTTTGAATTTTATTTCAGTTTTCCATCCGTCTCTTTCTGGGCATTGAACAACGATCGAAGTGAAAGGAGCCGCATATATAAGTACGCCAAAAATACATAATCGGGAAGAGTTTAGATTTTAAAGCGATAAACAAGTACTTAAAAAGATTGATCGATTAAGGTTTGCCGTTTCAAAGTCAACCCACGGATATTTTGAATTCCAGTTATATCTCAGTGAACAAACTTGTTAGAGTTTCCAGCAACAGAGGTCGACAACAGAATAGATATCTTGACAAGTTCACCCGATACTACGAGTGGGTGTTGAAAATCTATTTTGTTTTAAAAAAAAAATCACCCCAAGCAAGGCAATAATGTCACAAGGGGTTGAAAGAGAATGAGAATACTTTAGAATGAATCAGGAGCACAATCTTAAACAGGAAACAAAGTATAAACCTTTACTGTTAAAAATACTAGGGAAGAAGAGTGAACCGGATGACAGGAGAACCTATCTACTTCTATTGAGAAGAAAAGAATTAGATGTAAGAAATATGCCAGGTCAGGACCAATAACATTGCAGATTCTTCTTTATATTTTATCGATAATTTCTAAATACATTCCAGAAGCACCTGACCAGATGTGACAGTAAGATTCAAAGCATGACCGAATGATATACTTATAAATGTGTAAGATAAATTCTGGCGAGAGACATTGTCGAGCACAGCACAGTGAACAAAGCTTCCTAGCTGCAGACCTCGCAATTGATTCAAAATTATCATTCCACTTCATGCCAGCGGAAAAAAGGTTAACCCGAGAAGGCGCAATATGTCACTTTCCTGGGGATTAGCATCAGGCATGCTGATGGTAGGTAAAAAAAGCTTATTTCTATGTATATTTTTAATCAATTTACCCCTTATAAGGCGATAATGCCACTAAGACGCAAGGGAGTGAAAGAGAATGAAAATACTTTCGAACGAGCCGGACACCCAATCCTAAACAGAGATCAAGGGGTAAACCTCTACTCCTGTTCCAAAGGCCGGGGAGGTGTGTGAACCGGGCGATAAGCGAACGTGTCTAGTATTAAGAAGAAAAGATTTCAGAGGCGGAGACGTTAGAAATATGGAGTTGAGGTAGAATTTAGAATGACTCGGGGACCTAAGGGATAAAACATTATATATATATATATATATATATATATATATATATATATATATATATATATATATAATCAATTCACCACAAATAAGGCGATAATGCCACTAAGACGCAAAGAGAAAGAAAATATTTTAGAAGGAGCCGGACAACCGGTTTAAACCAGAGCTTAGAAGGATTGATCGATAAAGGTTTGTCGTTACAAAGCCAATCCACGTATATTTTGAATCCAGTTATGTCTCTGGGAACAAACTGCTAACTACGAGTGGGGTGCTGAAAAATTTTTTTTTAAATTCACACTAAGTAAGGTAATAGTCCCACTAAAATGCAATAAATGAAATAAAATGAGAAGACTTAAGAAGGAACCAGAAAGCCAATCCTAAACCGGAAACAAGGGATAAACCTTTTCTCCTGTTCAAAAGACCAGGAAGGTGTGTGAACCAGACGATAGGCGAACCTATGTACTCTTTTTAGCAATTCATTTCTTGCAAGACATATCGATCTTTTCCAGCTTATTTAATATCGATTTCTACAGTTTTGATAAGCAATAGTCATATGGTAATAGGCAAGTCAAGAAGTTAGGTATAACACCGGTTTGAACGTATGTCTAAAAGGGAGTCTTAGCTTTGGTTTCCATTACTGCCAAACGATATACATCGATATGGTTTATACGAAAGTTAGAAATAGATTTGGTTTGCACAAGAGACAAAAAGATGGGTCTATTTTTCCTTTGCACAATGGCCAAAAACGTAGATATAAATTGGTTCTGAAAAGTGTTCTGAACTGCTATGCAATATCAGCTCTTCTACATGGAAGTGAATGCTGCTCTACTTACAGATGAAAAAGTGACTTGAAACAACAGAAGTGTGGTTTTACAGAAGGATACTGAGAATAATATGGAACATGCTAGTAACGAGGTAATTTTAAGGAAAATGGAAAGAAAAAATCACATATATTTAGAAAGAGACATTTGAAATTGTTAGAATATATACTGAGGAAAGAAGGCTTAGATAATTTGACATTCATTTAACGAAACATGTTAGTAAAGAGAAAATTTTAAGAAAAACCGAAAAAGTACTTATGCTTAGAAAGAGACAGGTGAAAGTCCTCGAGGAAACGGGTTTAGAGAATTTGACACTCACAGGATATATTGAAGGCAAGAGGAACAGAAGAAAACAGTGAATAACCTGCCTAACAAGGTTGTGCAAATGGATGGCAGAATAGGTAGTGGGAAGAAGGGTGAAAAGACAAAATTTACTTAAAGATACAGAGGATAGGAAGTGGTGGAGAGCCATTATCTCCCACATCCTGAAAGGACACGGCACAGAGAAGAAGAAGACAATGAAAGAGAAGAAGAAGAAGAAGAAGAAGAAGAAGAAGAAGAAGAAGAAGAAGAAGAAGAAGATGAAAGAGAAGAAGAAGAAGGATGCAACATGGATATATTTATGATCAATTCATCTTTATATTTTAATCTTTTCATTTTCTTTTTAATATCTTTTGTTTCCGTTTTCCTTCTAGGGAAACAACTTCAATCATAACAGTTTCCAATTGCTTATTTCTTTATATACTTTTTCCCACTTTCATTCTACGTATAACACAATGAATTTTATTAATTTGATGAAGTTGGGAAACCTTATCAGTTCTGGAAACCGAGAATTCTTAAACGCCACACAATAAAAGATATTTCCAAGAATCAGGGTGTTTTGGTGTATGTTTTGGTGTATATTTCAAGTTCCTCACAAGATCATCTACCAAAACAACAGTCCAAAAAAGAATGAAAGAATTTGTTAAAAATTGAAGCCCTTCATCAGTAGAAGTGACTCCAAATTTCTTCAGACTAACTGAATATGTAAACAAGATCTTTGCCAAGCCATGGCAAAAATATGCTTAGTCATATAAAACGAAATCATTTATTCACCCTCTAGTGGTCAATTGTTGCAAAATATCGTGGTGTGAAAGAGGAGGAAAAGAAAAAAGAAGGAAGTGCAAAAAGGAAAATAAGGAAAGGAAGGTGAACAGAATTGATGAAGAAATCAAAATCCAAAATTAAAAACGGAAATCAAATGTTATTGTTACATATAAAAGAAAAGAAAAAGAAATAAAAGGGAAAAGGAAGACGATGAATAAAGAGGATGAGAAAAAGAAAAACAAGTGTAAAAACGATGTGAAAATGAGGTGAAGGTTAAAGAATTTAGATGAAATGGAGATAAAATGATGATGGGTAAGGAGGAGAGGTTCAAATACTGTAAAAAGAAGGGCAAAGAGATTATTAAAGAGAGAGGAAGAGAAAAAAGAAAGAAAAATGATAGGAGAAGTGAGAGGAGGGGAAGAGGAGAGTTGTGATGGAAATTAACAGGAGGGAAAGGAGAAGGTTTTGAAATATTGGAAAAGGAAGGGCAAAGAGATTATTAAAGAGAGAGGAAGAGAAAAAAGAAAGAAAAATTGATAGGAGAAGTGAGAGGAGTGGAAGAGGAGAGTTGTGATGGAAATTAACAGGAGGGAAAGGAGAAGGTTTTGAAATATTGGAAAAGGAAGGGCAAAGAGATTATTAAAGAGAGAGGAAGAGAAAAAAGAAAGAAAAATTGATAGGAGAAGTGAGAGGAGGGGAAGAGGAGAGCTGTGATGGAAATTAACAGGAGGGAAAGGAGAAGGTTTTGAAATATTGGAAAAGGAAGGGCAAAGAGATTATTAAAGAGAGAGGAAGAGAAAAAAGAAAGAAAAATGATAGGAGAAGTGAGAGGAGAGGGAGAGGAAAGCTGTGAATGAAATTACCAGGGGGGAAAGGAAAAGGTTTTGAAATGTTGGAAAAGAGAGGGAAAAGAGATCATTAAAAAGAGATGAAGAGAAGAAATAAAAAGAAATGATAGGGGAAATAAGAGGAAGGGAAGAGCAGAACTAGAACAGATGAAGTACAAGTATGCATTTCCTCACCAGATTTATTTAACCTATACAGGGAAATGATCCTAAGAGTACCAGGACTACTACCGTGATTAATTATCCATTAGGATATCATAACTGTGGAATAATTAATGACTTTCTGAACCCCATAATATTAAGAGTACAGAATGTTTCATGAGAAACAAAATATTCTGAAAATTCTAAACTCCTATAATATTACTATTCCTCCCAGTCATTTATGTGCTCCATCCATTCAGGTTGCAGGTGATCATGTCTCTCCACAATTTCCTATCCTTTGCATCTCTTAGTCATGTATTTTTTTATTATCCTTCCCATTTCTTGTTCTGCTATATCAAGCTTATTGTGTAGATTACTCTGTTCCTCTTGCCTTCAATATGTCCTCTGTGTGTCAGATTCTCCTAGCACTCTTTCCTCGTTAGGTCTTTTTCTGATTCTAAGCACAGACATTCATTAGTCCAAAATTTACAGGCATAAATGAGGATTGTTTACGTTTTCTGTAAGTTTGTAATTTCACAATATTTCTCACAGAGAATGGCTTTATTAGCATCGTAGCATTGAGGCACAATGTTGAATCTTCTAACTGAGGATATTTAGGGGCACAATGTCGAAGCTTTTTCAAACTGAAGAAATATGGATGCAAAATGTCGGAGCTTATTAAAACTGAAGATATTTAGAGGCACAATGTCGAAGCTTCTTTTAACTGAAGATATTTGGAGGCACAATGTCGAAGCTTCTTTTAACTGAAGATATTTGGAGGCACAATGTCGAAGCTTCTTTTAACTGAAGATATTTGGAGGCACAATGTCGAAGCTTCTTTTAACTGAAGATATTTGGAGGCACAATGTTGAAGCTTCTTTTAACTGAAGATATTTAGAGGCACAATGTCGAAGCTTTTTTTAACTGAAGATATTTGGAGGCACAATGTCGAAGCTTCTTTTAACTGAAGATATTTGGAGGCACAATGTCGAAGCTTCTTTTAACTGAAGATATTTGGAGGCACAATGTCGAAGCTTCTTTTAACTGAAGATATTTGGAGGCACAATGTCAAAACTTATTCTAACTGAAGATATTCGGGGGCACAATTGATGTTTCTTCAAACTGAAGATATTTGGGGGCACAATTTGAAGTTTCTTCAAACTGAAGATATTTGGGGGTACAATGTTGAAGATTCTTCTAATTGAAGATATTTGGAGGCACAATTTTGAATATTCTTTTAACTAAAGATAATTGGGGGGCACAATGTCAAAGCTTCTAACTGAAGATATTTTGGGGACACAAAGAATGAAAATGAGTGTATATCAGTTACTGATACCCTAAATATCAACATCAATCTAAATCAGAATCAAAGTAGCATCACTTTCCTTTAATATCTTGGAGAAGAATGCTGACATGTTCTCTATGAAAAGTCTTTGACATTCAAAGCTTCGTCCAGACTCTTAAAGTCATTTTTTGTGTGACTGACTAAATCAGACGAGAACAAAATGGTCACCGATCTAGGGTACTAACCAGGGTCAATGTTGCTTAACTTTGGTGATTGTACAGGAATCGGTTTTTCAAAGTGTAAGCTTTATCTTCAATCAGTATTGCTGATGCTAATCTCCAGGAGATTGACTCATTGTGCCTTCTCGGGCTAACGTTCTCACCAGACATGAAGTGGAAAGACCGTAGTGAATCCATTGCTAGGTCAGCTGCTAAAATCTAGTTCACTGCATCATGCTAGACAATTTTTCTTTCCAGAATCTAGCTATGGTACCTAAACTTTATGAATTTAAGCGACATGGTGTCACCAGACATGAAGTGGAAAGACCGTAATGAATCCATTGCTAGGTCAGCTGCTAAAATCTAGTTCACTGCATCATGCTAGACAATTTTTCTTACCAGAATCTATCATATAACTCTCTATCTACCATTCATTGAATATTGCAGCCGGCTATATATGTAGAGATCCATGATAAATTCCAAAGAAGAATCAGCAATATTATTGGTCCTGTTCATGCATCTCAGCTTCAGTCACTTTCCCATATGTCCTTTTTCTATAAATACTTTCATGACAACTGTTCGGATGATCTTTTCGCTATGGTACCTAATCTTTATGAATTTCAGCGACATGGTGTCACCAATTTACTGTTTAGTTGGTTAAATGTAACCACAAGTTCTATACTAACAATTTCTTTTCTTGCTCTTCTCACTTATGGAACTCTCCTCCATGCTTTCCAGTCAACCTTCATCTTTCAAAAATTTAGATGCAATGTCAATTGTTAACTGCTGTCTTCCTGATTACTCATCATTTGTTCTTGCTCTTTAGTAATGTTTCTGTTTTCTAATTCTTCCACAACCAGTAATTCCTTATGTCTTAGTGGCTTTACTACCTTGCTTGGGAATTTAGTAAAGGTAATGATGTAATTAGCAGTTTCTGTACAGAAAACATCCGGTATTCATTAACTGAACATTTAGCATTATTGTCGGTTAAAATTTATAAAAACTTTTTCTCAAAAGAGTTTTTCAAGATATTAGACTTCTCAAAACTGCTGTGATACATCTTCCTAAAATTAATGAGAATTTCCTTCCAAATCTTTCGTTTAAGGTTTTGTAGAAAGTTAATATCTTGATTATGTCATTATTTTCACTTTGAATTTCATGTGTGATCCATTATTGTTGCTACTGTTAGAAATATCCAAATGATAGTGTTGTTGTTTTGTAAAGCTCTTTGTAATTTTGTCAGACCAGTCTATAGGGTCAGATGAAGAATTGTCTCCTTTAAGACCTAGAGGGTTCATTTGCTGGAAGCTATTTTCAATTTTTCAATTTTGAACTGAGAAAACGTTTGTATATTGATGATAGTTTAAACTCATTATGAACAAATTAAACTCTACGCATATCCGTATCTAGATCTGATAAAACTGTTTAAGAATATGCCATGAATTTTCAGGATGTTTTGCTTTTAAATGACTTGCTCTCTATGCATAACCTCTGTATGATAAACTGGCTCTGATGAAACTATTTAAGTATATGACATGAAATTTTTGTTTTTAATTTCATTCCAAGCAAATGATAAAACCACGAAGATGCAAGGGATTACTGGAAGTGAAAGAAGATGAGAATATTTTAGTGAGGAGAAAGGACAATAAAAGAACGGGTTTCATGAAGACAGAAGGTAGCGATTGATATTGCATTTAAATTTTTGCATAAGTGGCAGGGATGCAAGAAACCAGAAGAGAGTTCCACAGGCGAGAAGTGCGAGAAAGTAAATTATTAGAATAGAACTTACACTTCAGCTTAATAATTTGCTTCTGTAGCATCTCATCATATAGTATGAAAGCACCCCAAAGCAACATAACCCGTGTTTCATTGTCTTAGTTAATATTACTTAGTTTAATATTATTTAGTTTAATATTACTAAATTTGATGAAATTTTAAATAAGCACTACAGAATCTGGTGGAGATTTTTTACTGCCTCCACCATATTACTTCTGTGATTTATCATTTTCAAATGTGTGATGCTGGCTATATAGTAGGAATAGATAAGTAGTTTGAAGCAAAGTTTAATCAACATATATATATACCAGCTAATATTTGAAAAGGTAATTTGGAAAATGAGGATAGGTACGGTAATGCACCCGGGTTAGAGATAGCTGAGTATTTACTAAAAATCTATTAATGTGCTAGGTCCTACAATCAAGACATGTTCTCAGTACTGAGGAAGGCTTACACTGGTTTTCACATTAAGGTTTTAAGTTTATATCAATCCCTACTAGCTATCCCTCTAGAAGCAGATTTATGATCCTTACATTAGCTGTATGTATATTTTTGAATTCAGATTTGTCCTTTTCTTAGACTGGTTAGCAATGAAGGCTGAGTTCCCTCTACCCTAATATTTAACCCAAAGCTGGGAGAAGATCTGACTTTTGGTATTGTAGATTTTATCAGCTGTACATATTTGTCCTTGATTGAACTCAGATGAAAGAGGATCCACAAACTGGTTAATTTTTTTTCTAATTTGTTTTTTTAAATTCATTTGTTTTTTTATATTACCACTTTTCTGTAATGTAAACAGTTTTATTTTTCCTCTTGTTTTACCTTAACCTTTTTAATTACAATTATTTATTAAACGTATTATAATCAGAATATGACAAAACAAATGCTACTATTAGTTTTGTGAAAGAAAAATCTTCAATCTTTTTATCAGAATAAATGCATTATAATTGTATCTTTCTGGAATTCAAAACAGGCAATTAATATTCTCTCTCTTTCTTTACTCTTCTTGTTAATGTTTATTATTCTTTCTCTCTTTCTCTCTTTCTCTCTTTAGTTTTCTTGTTAATGTTTAATATTCTCTCACTCTCTTTTCTCTTCTTGTTAATGTTTAATATTCTCTCTCTCTCTCTTTTCTCTTCTTGTTATTGTTTAATATTCTCTCTCTCTCTTTTATCTTCTTGTTAATGTTTAATATTCTCTCTCTTGAGATTTTTCTGTCTCTCTTCCACTTCTCTCACTAATTATCTTTTTCTTTCTCCATTTCATTCTCTCTTTAGATTTCTCTCTCTTTTTTCCTCTCTCTTTTTTCTTCTCTCTATCTTTTATTATATTTTTCTTTCTCACTTTTCACTCACTTTTATTATATTTTTCTTTCTCTGTTTCACTCTCAGTTTAGATTTTTCTCTCTCTTTTCATCTTCTTTCTTTTATTATTTTTTTCTTTCTCTCTTTCACTCTCTCTTTGGATTTCTCTTTCTCTCTCTCTTAGTCTTGTTAGTCATTTATTTTCTTTCTACTTTTTATCTTCACTATTCTCTCACTCTCTCCCACTCACTCCATAATTTGAAAAACTCTCTCTTTTTTGTATCTCTTCTTTATTGCCTCCTTGTCTCTCTTGCACATTTTTGATAACCTTATTCAAAATATTTTTTCCTATTTTTTTTACACTCACTGTATTTCCCTCTCTCTCTCTTTATCTTACTCTCTCTTTTCCTCTTGTCACTCTTTCCTTGTCTCTTTCTTTCTCTTATCTTCTTCATTCTCACACTGTTTCTTTTTCTTTCTCTTCTTTTCCTCTTTTTTCTCTTTCCCTTTCTCTTTCTTTTTCTTTTTCTTTCCCCTCTCTTTTTCTCCCACTCACTCTTTCTTTTTCTTTCTTCCTCTTATTTCTCTTTTACACTCTCTTTTTCTTTCTTTCTTTCATTTCTTATTCCTCTCTTTTTCCACGAAATTCTTCGTTAATTTCTTTTATTCACCAATTTTCTTCTTTTCTTTTTGTATTCTCAATTTCTTTTTCTTTCCTATTTCAGTCATCACCTCCAGTATTTCTTTTATTCTCCAACCCTATATTCATTCGTTCCTTTTTTTATCTTTCTTTCTTTTTTCTTTCTTTTTTAGTGTTGTTGTTATGGTTCCGTCTCCTCTTCTTTCTTTCTTTCTTTCTTTCTTTCTTTCTTTCTTTCTTTCTTTCCATGTTCCCTTCTCCTCTTTCTGTCTTTCTTGTTTCATGTTTCATTCACATCTTTCTTTCTTTTTTCTTTCCATGTGTGCTCATTTCTTTCTTTCTTTCCATCTTTGCCCCTTTCTTTCTTTCCATATTCCGTTCTTCTCTTTCTTTCTTTCTTTCTTTCTTGTTCATGTTTCATTCTCCTTTTTCGTTTTCTTTCCATGTGTGCTTCTTTCTTTCTTTCTTTCTTTTTTCTTTCTTTCTTACTTTCTTTCTTTCCATATTCCATTTTCCTCTTTCTTTCTTGTTTCATGTTTCATTCTCCTCTTTCTTTCTTTTTCTTTCTTTCCATGTGTGCTTCTTTTTTTCTTTCTTTCCATGTGTCCTTCTTTCTTTTTCTTTCTTTCTTTCTTTCTTTCTTACTTTCTTTCTTTCCATGTGTGCTTCTTTCTTTTTCTTTCTTTCTTTCTTTCCATGTGTCCTTCTTTCTTTTACTTTCTTTCTTTCTTTCTTTCTTACTTTCTTTCTTTCCATGTGTGCTTCTTTCTTTTTCTTTCTTTCTTTCTTTCCATGTGTGCTTCTTTCTTTCTTTCTTTCTTTCTTCCTTTCTTTCTTTCTTTCCATGTGTCCTTCTTTCTTTCCATGTGTGCTTCTTTCTTTTTCTTTCTTTCTTTCCATATTCCGTTCTTCTCTTTCTGTCTTTCTTTCTTGTTTCATGTTTCATTATCCTCTTTCTTTCTTTCTTTCTTTCTTTCTTTTACTGTCTTTCTCTTTTCCTCTTCTCCCTCACTCTCTTTCACTCTCTTTCATTCTCTCTTCCTTTTCCTTTATTTCTTTCTCTTTTCCTTTTCTCTCTCTTTCATTTTTCTTTCCTTATCTCTCTCGCTCACTGACTGTTTCATTTTTCTTTCTTTTTCTTCCCTCGTCACTCTCTACTTCTTTTCTTTCTCTCCCCTTTCTCTTCTGTAA
The DNA here is from genome assembly GCA_964036315.1 of Acanthosepion esculentum. NCBI lineage: Eukaryota > Metazoa > Mollusca > Cephalopoda > Sepiida > Sepiidae > Acanthosepion > Acanthosepion esculentum. Next base: position 30,710,452 of record OZ038516.1, on the reverse strand, counting down.
TGTAAAAGTCTTTAAAACGTTCTTGTTTCAACACCTGGAAGGCACACTTTGCACAGCTTTAATCTTTTATTTCAAATGTTTTAAATTGCTTTCAGATATTGTAAAGAAAATATCAAAAGCTGTTTGCCTTCAGGCCAAATAAATTACCAATAAATTATTTTTAAAATTTTGTGAATTAGTCATCAGATCAGTTAGTGGGTTGATATTGTAACTTGCTAACTATTAGTTTTAAAATAAAAAAATTGGCCAAGATATTGTTCTGGCAAGTTATTTGAGACTAGATTTTACTAGAAATAAAGAATAGAGTGCTGAACTACTCTGTAATATATGCTGGTGAATGCTGGAAATTTTTCTCAGATGAAGAGAAGACTTGAGACAACAGGTGAGCTGAAAAGTACATAGGCTGACTAGGGAGGAGGGATGCTAGAATCTGTGAAATCTTGCATGTATTAATTTCAAATCTTCTTATTGTCCGTTTACCTGGAAAGAAACAAAGCAGTTATTAAGAAGAAGAACTAAAATTAATGCATGCAAGATTTCACTCTTTTATAGATGGATTTTCTGTCAACACTTTTTTTTTTTTTTAAGCTTTTCACCCCAAGCAAGGCTGGAAGCCACTAGCACGCAAGGGGTTACAGAAGGTTTGGAGGAAGAGCAGATTGGAGTGGTAGAGGAAAGGATGTGGAGAAAGATAGTGGATTGATCAAAGCAAGGGGGTTACAGAAGATTTGGAGCGAGAGTAGATAGGAATGAAAGGGGAAAGGATGTGGAGAAAGATAGTGGATCGATCAAGGCAAGGGGGTTACAGAATATTTGGAGCGAGAGTAGATAGGAATGAAAGGGGAAAGGATGTGGAGAAAGATAGTGGATCGATCAAAGCAAGGGGGTTACAGAAGATTTGGAGCGAGAGTAGATAGGAATGAAAGGGGAAAGGATGTGGAGAAAGATAGTGGATCGATCAAGGCAAGGGGGTTACAAGAAGATTTGGAGTGAGAGCAGATAGGAATGAAAGGGGAAAGGATGTGGAGAAGGGAAGTGGATAGATCAAGGCAACTGGAGATGTCGATTGACGCTACACTTAAATAGTTGGAGATTGTATTTGTCAGGGAGACAGGAATAAGGAAGGGAGTTCCGCAGGCGAGAGATGCGAGACATGAAGCTATTGGAGTAGAAGAGGCGTCTACATCTAACAGTTTCAACGGTGAAGAGGTGGGAACGGGATGCCAGCCTCGTAGGACGTTTAAATTTATGAGGCCTGGGAACCAGCGAAAGCAGCTCATCGGAGCAATTAACGTGAAAGTATTTGTAAAAAAGACAGAGCGAGGCAACGTCGCGTCTGTGAGAGAGCGACTGCAGACGAGATGACAGATCAGGGCCAATTACATTGCATATCCGTCTCTGGATCTTATCAAGAACCCTGAGGCAAACAGCAGGGGCTCCAGACCATATATGGCAGCAATACTCCATGCAAGGGCGAATGGTTGATTTATAGATTTGGAGGATCGATTCCGGGGAGAAAAATTTCCTGGCTCGGCACAGGGAGCCAACTTTCCTTGCGGTGGATGAAGCAATTGACTCAATGTATTTGTTCCATCTCAGGTCAGCAGACAGCGTGAGACCGAGCAGCCGCAGAGAGGAGCTCTCGAGAAGTTGGGCTTCAGACATTCTAATGGGATGCAGGGATGGATCCCTGTGGTGGTTGTAGTGAGGACTTAATAAAATATGACATATTTTACTAAATGGGTGTACTGCAAAATTGGGTTTTTTTTCCCTTAGTGGCTAATCACCCTGGCTGATGCTAATCTCCAGGCGAGTGAATCATTGTCCTTTTTCAGGTTAACATTTCCACTGACCTGAAGTGGAAAGCTTCAGTCACTTTCACATTGCCATAATGTAGCTTTTTCTGTAAATACTTTCATGGTAATTATTCTGTTGAATTTTACACTATGGTACCTAGACTTTATGAATTTAAGTGCAGCACTAGATTGGTGATAAGTTTTCACCGATTTAATTTTAAAATGGCTAGATGCAATCATAAGTTCTATACTAACTTTTACATGTCTCACTTGTGAAAAATCTCTTTCAGCTTCTGGTTTTCCAGTCAAATTTGATCTTCAAAAATTTAAATGCTGTGTCAATCATTATCTTCTGTCTTAGTCTCTGTTCTTTTATCATTCTCTGTAATATTTTTTTTTCTCATATTCACTCACCATTGTGTCTTAGTGACTTTATTGTCTTGCTTGGATGAGATGATTTTAAAAATATATCTTGATGACCCATCCCAGACAGCTAATCTCTCATCTGACCAAACCCTCACAGCTCGATGGAGAAACGCGTGATTAGTATCATTTAATTCATCCAAAACTAAACTCGCAAAATTTCATCATCACCAAGCAGAAACTAATTCTGGACCAACCCTGATGAGGTTTCAAATACTCAAAGAGGCTCCTTGCCTCAAACGCTTACTGGCTTTAAACCTTAGTTCTTAAATGGAATGGATATTGGTGCCATCACAAAAGTGCTGAAAGAAAGGTTGGTTCCTTGTATTGGCCCAGGAAATACATGACTCCCGCTATTATGTTCTGTTATTATAAGAATCAGATCAGACCAAGAATGGAATATTGCAGCCATATCTAGGCTGGTGATGCCTGGTCCTCACTGTTCAGCCTCAACAGAGTTCAAAGCACTTATGCAGCCTCGTGGGAGATGAAATATTCTACATCATTCAACGCTTACCCCAAAGACAAAATGTCGTTAACCTTTCACTATTAGCAGGGTAGTTGTTCGGATGAGTGACATTTCTTAGACCCAAATTGCCATGATCAAGGTGGCAAGCCATCCACATGTTCCCTTGACAGACAACTTCTTTCCCAGATGTGTTACTTTGTGTAACAAACTCCCGAGGGAATGCTTCCTTGACAGTTACAATCTTTGACACTTTATGTCAAGGGTCAACTGATATCTATCCTACTCATCCTCATTATACACTCTTACTTCCTCCTTCCGCATTTCTTAAAATCTTACTCAGTCGTCCTCTACCTTGAATGGCTCTTGTACTTTGTCTGAATTAACAGTATGAAAAAATGGCAGATTTTGTTAGAAATAAAGAAAACAGTGCCAAACTTTTATGTAACATCAATCCTCGTATCAGAGGATCAATGTTACATAATATTGGTCAGTTTCTTCAGGTGAAGAAAAGTCTTAAACAAACAGATGTACAGTTTTAAAGTAGATACTGAGAAGAGCATCAACAGAATATCTGAGACTTACACGAAAGTAAGTCAAAAATTATCTGCCCTTTTACCATAACATATCTTTACCTTCGTCACACTGCTTTCTGCTGCATATATATGCTTATAGTTGATACTATTATGGTCATGGGATTAAAGATTTTAGCTCTTTGTAATATATATATATATATATATATATATATAGATAGATAGATAGATAGATAGATAATGCTATATAGCACTGTATACGACACTATATAACACAATTTATATATGTGACACTATCTGACGCTATATATATATATATATATATATATATATATATATATATATATATGAAGAAATATAGTTTTAAGGTGTGCTATATTTATGGGATAAAGTGCTCAATATCAGAGATAGAGCATATGTAAATATAAATATAAAAGTGAAGATTGAAGTCAACACTCATGGGTGACAGGCTGTTTCATGCTAGATGTAATTGTCAGGCCTGCATCTAGCATGAAACTGCCTATCGCCTCTGTGTGTTGACTTCATTGTTCCCTTTTATATATATATATATATATATATATATATATATATATATATATATGTGTGTGTGTGTGTGTGTGTGTATGTGTATATGTGTGTGTGTGTGTTACTATTTGTATATATGACACTCTATATTTTTTCTCACTGCATATTAGGCCTGATGATTTGCATCTAGCATGAAACAGCCTGTCACCTCTGAGTGTTGACTTCAATGTTCACTTTTATATTTATATACATATATATATATATATATATGTGTGTGTGTGTGTGTTTGTGTTACTATTTGTATATATATATATATATCTGACACTATATATTTTTTCTCACTGCATATTATTTGTGCATCCAGCTGTTTTACCACTTGTATGTCAGTGAAATATTTGTCTGTGTTTGTTTGTATAACTTCTTTCCATAGATAAAGCTCAATTCCACCCACTGTAACCACCCTGCCCAGTGTAATGTGTGCATGCATTTGTAAAGTTATTGGTGGGGTGGGCAGTTATATCCATTGTGACTGGTCCCTGGTGCATGTTATTGCAGAAAGACATCCCGCTGAGATGAACATTTAGAACAGCATTGAGAATATTGCTTTCTCATGCAAACCCTGTATGGTTTGAGTTGCCATGGCAAAGTTGCTATAGAGACAGGAGTAGAGGTGAAAGGAGAAAATAATAGGAGGTAGAATTAAAAGGGAAATGGGAGCAGGATTCCTTGGAATGGAGAAAGGATGGAAAAAGCAGAGAAATAAACAGTTTGGAATGAGAGAGATTCATTAGAAATAAAGATGCTTAACAGAAAGGTTGAAAAATAGATAAAATTGGGAGCTATAATATGCAAAGGAAAATGAGAAAGAAAAAGAAATGGACAAGAAAGAATGATTCTTCTAATACTTATTTCCTGGTCTTCAGAAGAAATAGATTTTTTGAAAAATTTAAATATCTATAAAACACAAAATTAGATTGGTCATCATGGCAGTAAGAGAATGAAAGGAAAAGTAAAAGTAAAAGTAAATTGGATAAAATGTTAGAATAGTGATGAAAGTGAAAGTAAAAGTAGATTGGATATTATGATAGAATAAGGATGAAAGAGGAAGTCAAAATAGACAGCAATAATAATGAAAAAATAAGGATGAAAGAGAAAGTAAAAGTAGATGGGATAATATGATAGGACAAGAATGAAAGAGAACGTATAAATAGATCGGATAATATGATAGGATAACAATGAAAGAGAAAATAAAGGCTGATTGGATAAGATGATAGAATAGTGATGAAAGAGAAAGTAAAAGTAGACTGTATAGAGTAAGAAAGAATGAAAAACATACACACTTATTAAATGAAAAGAGAAAAGGAGAAAAGCAAAAACAGATAAAATCTAGCAAAAAAGACAGAAAATTAATAAAACAAAAAAGTGAGGATGAAAAAAGAAGTAATAATAGATGGGATAATATGATAGGACAAGGATGAAAGAGTAGGTAGATAGGATAATATGATTGGATAACAATGAAAGAGAATGTAAAAGGTGACAGGATAACATGATAGAATATGGATGAAAGAGAAAGTAAAAGTAGACTGTATAACATGACAGAGCAAGAAAAAATGAAAATAACACACACTTATTAAATGAAAAGAGAAAAGAAGAAAAGCAAGAACATAAAATCTAGCAAAAAAGACAGAAAATTAAAAAAAAAAATGAGAATAAAATGACAAAGAAGAAAGAAGAGAATAAATCAGAAGAGATGAAGGAAATTTTGAAGGAAAAAATTGAAGAAGAGTAAAATATTAGAAGTAAAATAGAAAATAAGAAAGAAGGAAACCGAATAATATGAAATATACTGTAAATGAAGAAACTGAATGAAAAGAGAAGGGGGGATGAAGAAGAGAGAAGAAAATACATTAATAATAATAATAATAATAATAATAATGATAATAATAATGATATTATAATATTATAATATTGTAAATATAAATATGAGAAAAACAATTATTATTATTAATAATCATTATTATAATTTCTCTCAGTTATGTGCCATGTATCACAATACACGCTTAGGCGATCATGTATCTTTCAATACATGATTGACGAGGCAGATTTTTCCAGCAGTAGGTTGCCATTTCTTTCTGCGGTAGATCAATTGGCATCTAAGGCTATAGAACCCAGTCTGTCCTGCTATTTACACATAGTTGGGGGGAGAAGGAGAAGATTTATATCTTTCCCAAAGGTATTAGCACGTAAGTGAATATAATGGATTCGACGGAAATTTGAACACGGCTCTCCGATTCCTCTATCCATGCCGCTAATCATTACATGCCTCAACAATATTAGAATCAGTTATGTGCCATGCATGATACATACTTAGGCGATCATGTATTTTTCGATGCATGAATGATGAGGCAGATTTTTTCCCACAGTAGGTTGCCATTTCTTTCTGCAGTAGACCAGTTGCCATTCAAGGCTACAGAACCCGGTCTGTCCTGCTATTTACCCATAGCTGTGGGGAGAAGAAGAGGATTAATACCTTTCCCAAGGGTATTAGCATGTAAGTGAATGTAATGGATTTCATTGGAATTTGAACTCGGCTCTCCAATTCCTCAATCCGAGCCGCTATCCATTACTCCACCATGACTTCTATCATAATATAATATTATTAATAATTATATTAATATTATAATAATTATTAATTATAATATAATTTTATAATATTATAAATATAAATAGGAGAAAAACAATTATTATTAATAATAATTATTAATTATAATATGATGGAAGGCAGAGAGGGGGGGTCTCTCATATGATTAATGGAGGGAAGTTTACTTTTACTGTACATGAGAGAATCATGGATGATTGTAGTTTAAAAGCAGTAAAATCAACCTTGCTAACTGAATGATCCTCTGTGGCCCAATCGGTTAAGGCACGTCAGGCTATATGACGGTTCCGTATAGGATACAGGTTCGATTCTTGTCGGAGGACAAATATTTTCTATGAAAATTTCTCGGACAATGTTGTTTAATACTGTTTATTATAAACAGAGCATTTACTTAAATATTTATATCTATAAAAAGAATATATAAACATAAAAATGTCTTAAAATAATTGTCAGACTTTGTCCATTTCATAATGTGTGACATCGTTTGAATTGTTGACCTCATCTTTATTGCCATATTCACAACATTTCGGCTGTTGTACACTCTGATCTTCTTCAGGTGATATACATTGGAATTTTGAATTGAACCCTTTATTTAGTCTATGCGGGTAGATCATTCTAATCCACGTGCCAAGTAAGTAACTGATTCTTCCTGCTATCCTCTAGCTTTACAAGAGCTAGATCAGGACAAATATGGAGTACTGTTGTCATATTTGGGTGGGAGATGCACAGACCATACTCTCTAGAATTGATATAGTCCAAAATTGTTGGTGAGCCTTTGTGGGCAATGAATTTGTCGCAGTTAGCTCCCCTTCATTTCCTTAACCCTTCACCAGGGGTCTCTCTCTCCCCGGAGTATAAATACTGGCTGACCTTTTGCCTCTCTCTCTCTTTTTCTCTGCTTATGTGCACGTGTGAGCAACTATGTCGATTTCGGCTGCGGACCGAAACCTCGCACGTGGGGCGAGGTACAAAAAACTTTCTCTAAAAATTTCCAATATGTGAACTCTTATACACAACCAGCGTTTCCCATATTCTGGGAACACGCTAAAACAAAATTCACCCGTACGGACATTCAACTAAAACCAACACACACACAACTTTCCATACAGACTGTAACATTTTATTCATGTCTTCAATGTATTTGTAACTCGTGTTTTAATCTATTTGTAATTCACGTATTAATATATATTTGTTTTGTACATATATATCGGTCGTGTTTGTTTCTTTGGACTCCATTAAAGTCCAACATTCGTATGTAGTTGGACCGGCCAGTGGAAGCCTTAACCTAGAGATAACTCATCTTCTCTTCTCACATTCACACACCGCACCGGTCCACTACAAATTATTCTCCAGCCTTCAACCTCTCACCCACAGTCAAACCTTCACAGCAAGAATGCGCCATGTCACTTACATAGTAGCAAACCACCCACATTCCCTCCGTATTCCATTGGCAAGAATTAAGTTTCATTCAAGCAGCTTCTTCCTGCAAACCACTGCTCTGTGGATCCAACTCCTAAGATGTTCCTCCAATCACTGCAGTCTTAACCAAGTCAAGTTTTATTATTTATATCCCTCACGTATACACAATGGCCTACTAACGTAACCCTCTACCTTGAGTGGCCCCCGGGTTTTGTAAAGGTTGACACTCACTGTAAAAAAATGGAGTACTTTTGTCAAATCTGGGCAGGAGATGCCAAGACTCCCCAGCCTTGATAGAGTTCAAAAGCTTCTCCCAGCCCTTATGGGTGACAAATTATTCTCCACCCTTCAAACCGTCTCCCATAAGCCGGATGTGGCAAGTCTATCGCTTCCATGGAAAGTGCTCAGACAAACTAGATTCCCTGGCCCCACCAATGCAAACCTTCATGGCAAGAACACACCATGCCACTTATATATTAGCAAACAACCCATATTCCCTCCATATTCCATCAGCAAGAAATTAGTTTCACTTGAGCAGCTTCTTCCTGCAAACCACTGTCCTGTGGAAACTTCTCCCAACAGGATGTTTCTTCAGTCACTACAATGTTAACCTGTTCAAGGCTAAGGGTTAACCATTATCTTCCACCAAAAATTCTTGCAATCCGAAAATATTATCTGTCTTTACTTGCAAAAGGTTGATAAGTCATAAATTAACAAATGAATCGATCTGATAGCAAGTTAAGTTTAATTTTTCTTGTAATTTGATGTTTTCCAACCAAACATACATTTTTTCAAAATTATTTCACCACTAAATAATAATCCCACTAGGATGCAGGGGGTTACAGGGAGTGAAGGAAAAGAGCAGATTTAGTGACGAAAAACGAGGAGAGGACAATAAAGGAACAGTTTACAGGAAGATGACAATTGACATTGCATGTAAATTTTTGAAGACTATAGGTGACAGGGAAGCAAGGAATTGGAAGCGTGTTCTATAGGTGAGATGTGCAAGTAAAGAAAAGTAAAACAGTGAGACCTATTTGCCAGTCTTGTATCCCACTTAAATTTATACATTTGATGCACTAAGGAAAAAAGCTCATCCGAAGCATTGCCATGAAAATATTTCTAGAAGAGAACCACATCATATCAGTGCGAAATTGATCAAGATACCATATCAGGATTCTTTGGATTTTGTTGAGAATCTTGAGATATACAGCAGGAGCCCCAGACCAGTTATTTTATAAAAAGTCATTTGTTTGCCTCCAGAACTGTGGGCCCAGTAAACTGTAGTCATGTCAACCATTTTATTTGACTTTTATTTCTATTAGCAAATCAAGAGTTTTGTTTTTCTTTTTTTACAGTTTGATGCAAGTCTACCAAAGCTGACCATCCTCATAATCCTTTATAAATGTGCTGGGCTATTTTAGAATCTTTCAAATTAGAGAAACTAACTGTATTTGTTTTTGCAGCTAATAACATATCATCAAGTGCAATGGATTCAGGAACATATGTATAAATATTATTGACAAATAACAGTTATAAAGTGATGCTTATTTATTCTGAATCTATCAGCGCACCAAAGGTAGCCATCTTGAAAGATTGCTTGCTATAAATAAGTAGCCATCTTCAACTGATAATTCCAATTTTTTTCTCAATCTCCTTATCATCAATATTTTTCCCCTATTTTTTTTCTATCTTACTCCTAACTCTTATATTCACAACGCTTAAAGGTTAAACACTGATATAAATATATCTCTGAATAACAAGGCAAGGGAGAAACTGAAGAGAAAAACACAGACATTTTACAAAGAAAAATGATATAAATTTCTTTCAAAATCAAACTTTTACTTGATTATAAATTTTAAATCCCGGTTATATCGATCTGGAATAGTTCAGCGTTACTTTTGAATTTTTAGGAACTATGATGAAGCTTTATTTAAGAGTTTAAAAATATATTTTAACAATAATTTATGCCTTCAAATTGAATTCTTTCTTCATCTTTTTCTCCATACCTTTTTCTGTATGTTAAAATCATTTCCGTATGTTCTGAAATTTTTGTTTCTTCACAACGTCTTTCTATAAAATATTTTTTACTAAGTCTTCTTTTTCTTAACTAGTATCTCTTTCCAGACTTTCCTTTCCCTTATCATTAGGTATACTCTTAATTATCTATCTTCATTCTCTGCTGCTCTTGTCTTTTTTATCGACATTCTCTTTCATTTATTATTTTCCTCTTTTTCTTCTTTCTCTCTTTTCTTTTCTCTTTTTCGCTCATTAGCCACGGAATTATTTATATCCTCTCTTTATTCTGGATTTCTCTCCCCTTTTCTCTCCTCACTGCTTTCCTCTTTCTCTTTCATTTATTCACTTTCTTTTTTTTTTCTTTTTCTTCTCCTTTCTCTCTTTTCCCATCTTTCCTTCCCTTGTTCATTATCCTCTCAATTGTCTACACCCTCTCCTTATTATCTCTTGTTCCCCTTTGCTATTCTCTTTCTCCTTCATTTATTCTCTTTCTTTTAATGGTTTTCTTCTTCTTTCTCTCTTTTCCCATCTTTCCTTCCCTTGATAATTATCCTCTCAATTATCTACACCCTCTCCTTATTATCTCTTGTTCCCCTTTGCTATTCTCTTTCTCCTTCATTTATCCTCTTTCTTTTAATGTTTTTCTTCTTCTTTCTCTCTTTTCCTACCTTTCTTTCCCTTGGTAATCATTCTCTCAATTATCTACACCCTCTCCTTATTATCTCTTGTTCCCCTTTGCTATTCTCTTTCTCCTTCATTTATCCTCTTTCTTTTAATGTTTTTCTTCTTCTTTCTCTCTTTTCCTACCTTTCTTTCCCTTGGTAATCATTCTCTCAATTATCTACACCCTCTCCTTATTATCTCTTGTTCCCCTTTGCTATTCTCTTTCTCCTTCATTTATCCTCTTTCTTTTAATGTTTTTCTTCTTCTTTCTCTCTTTTCCTACCTTTCTTTCCCTTGGTAATCATTCTCTCAATTATCTACACCCTCTCCTTATTATCTCTTGTTCCCCTTTGCTATTCTCTTTCTCCTTCATTTATTCTCTTTCTTTTAATGTTTTTCTTCTTCTTTCTCTCTTTTCCTACCTTTCTTTCCCTTGGTAATCATTCTCTCAATTATCTACACCCTCTCCTTATTATCTCTTGTTCCCCTTTGCTATTCTCTTTCTCCTTCATTTATTCTCTTTCTTTTAATGTTTTTCTTCTTCTTTCTCTCTTTTCCTACCTTTCTTTCCCTTGGTAATCATTCTCTCAATTATCTACACCCTCTCCTTATTATCTCTTGTTCCCCTTTGCTTTTCTCTTTCCCCTTCATTTATTCTCTTTCTTTTAATGTTTTTCTTCTTCTTTCTCTCTTTTCCTACCTTTCTTTCCCTTGGTAATCATTCTCTCAATTATCTACACCCTCTCCTTATTATCTCTTGTTCCCCTTTGCTTTTCTCTTTCCACTTCATTTATCCTCTTTCTTTTAATGTTTTTCTTCTTCTTTCTCTCTTTTCCTACCTTTCTTTCCCTTGGTAATCATTCTCTCAATTATCTACACCCTCTCCTTATTATCTCTTGTTCCCCTTTGCTATTCTCTTTCTCCTTCATTTATCCTCTTTCTTTTAATGTTTTTCTTCTTCTTTCTCTCTTTTCCTACCTTTCTTTCCCTTGGTAATCATTCTCTCAATTATCTACACCCTCTCCTTATTATCTCTTGTTCCCCGTTGCTATTCTCTTTCTCTTTCATTTATTCTCTTTCTTTTAATGTTTTTCTTCTTCTTTCTCTCTTTTCCTACCTTTCTTTCCCTTGGTAATCATTCTCTCAATTATCTACACCCTCTCCTTATTATCTCTTGTTCCCCTTTGCTTTTCTCTTTCCACTTCATTTATCCTCTTTCTTTTAATGTTTTTCTTCTTCTTTCTCTCTTTTCCTACCTTTCTTTCCCTTGGTAATCATTCTCTCAATTATCTACACCCTCTCCTTATTATCTCTTGTTCCCCTTTGCTATTCTCTTTCTCCTTCATTTATCCTCTTTCTTTTAATGTTTTTCTTCTTCTTTCTCTCTTTTCCTACCTTTCTTTCCCTTGGTAATCATTCTCTCAATTATCTACACCCTCTCCTTATTATCTCTTGTTCCCCGTTGCTATTCTCTTTCTCTTTCATTTATTCTCTTTCTTTTAATGTTTTTCTTCTTCTTTCTCTCTTTTCCTACCTTTCTTTCCCTTGGTAATCATTCTCTCAATTATCTACACCCTCTCCTTATTATCTCTTGTTCCCCTTTGCTATTCTCTTTCTCCTTCATTTATCCTCTTTCTTTTAATGTTTTTCTTCTTCTTTCTCTCTTTTCCTACCTTTCTTTCCCTTGGTAATCATTCTCTCAATTATCTACACCCTCTCCTTATTATCTCTTGTTCCCCTTTGCTATTCTCTTTCCACTTCATTTATCCTCTTTCTTTTAATGTTTTTCTTCTTCTTTCTCTCTTTTCCTACCTTTCTTTCCCTTGGTAATCATTCTCTCAATTATCTACACCCTCTCCTTATTATCTCTTGTTCCCCTTTGCTATTCTCTTTCTCCTTCATTTATCCTCTTTCTTTTAATGTTTTTCTTCTTCTTTCTCTCTTTTCCTACCTTTCTTTCCCTTGGTAATCATTCTCTCAATTATCTACACCCTCTCCTTATTATCTCTTGTTCCCCTTTGCTATTCTCTTTCCACTTCATTTATCCTCTTTCTTTTAATGTTTTTCTTCTTCTTTCTCTCTTTTCCTACCTTTCTTTCCCTTGGTAATCATTCTCTCAATTATCTACACCCTCTCCTTATTATCTCTTGTTCCCCTTTGCTATTCTCTTTCTCCTTCATTTATCCTCTTTCTTTTAATGTTTTTCTTCTTCTTTCTCTCTTTTCCTACCTTTCTTTCCCTTGGTAATCATTCTCTCAATTATCTACACCCTCTCCTTATTATCTCTTGTTCCCCTTTGCTTTTCTCTTTCCACTTCATTTATCCTCTTTCTTTTAATGTTTTTCTTCTTCTTTCTCTCTTTTCCTACCTTTCTTTCCCTTGGTAATCATTCTCTCAATTATCTACACCCTCTCCTTATTATCTCTTGTTCCCCTTTGCTATTCTCTTTCTCCTTCATTTATCCTCTTTCTTTTAATGTTTTTCTTCTTCTTTCTCTCTTTTCCTACCTTTCTTTCCCTTGGTAATCATTCTCTCAATTATCTACACCCTCTCCTTATTATCTCTTGTTCCCCTTTGCTATTCTCTTTCTCCTTCATTTATCCTCTTTCTTTTAATGTTTTTCTTCTTCTTTCTCTCTTTTCCTACCTTTCTTTCCCTTGGTAATCATTCTCTCAATTATCTACACCCTCTCCTTATTATCTCTTGTTCCCCTTTGCTATTCTCTTTCTCCTTCATTTATCCTCTTTCTTTTAATGTTTTTCTTCTTCTTTCTCTCTTTTCCTACCTTTCTTTCCCTTGGTAATCATTCTCTCAATTATCTACACCCTCTCCTTATTATCTCTTGTTCCCCTTTGCTTTTCTCTTTCCCCTTCATTTATTCTCTTTCTTTTAATGTTTTTCTTCTTCTTTCTCTCTTTTCCTACCTTTCTTTCCCTTGGTAATCATTCTCTGAATTATCTACACCCTCTCCTTATTATCTCTTGTTCCCCTTTGCTATTCTCTTTCTCTTTCATTTATCCTCTTTCTTTTAATGTTTTTCTTCTTCTTTCTCTCTTTTCCTACCTTTCTTTCCCTTGGTAATCATTCTCTCAATTATCTACACCCTCTCCTTATTATCTCTTGTTCCCCTTTGCTTTTCTCTTTCCCCTTCATTTATTCTCTTTCTTTTAATGTTTTTCTTCTTCTTTCTCTCTTTTCCTACCTTTCTTTCCCTTGGTAATCATTCTCTGAATTATCTACACCCTCTCCTTATTATCTCTTGTTCCCCTTTGCTATTCTCTTTCCCCTTCATTTATTCTCTTTCTTTTAATGTTTTTCTTCTTCTTTCTCTCTTTTCCTACCTTTCTTTCCCTTGGTAATCATTCTCTCAATTATCTACACCCTCTCCTTATTATCTCTTGTTCCCCTTTGCTATTCTCTTTCTCCTTCATTTATTCTCTTTCTTTTAATGTTTTTCTTCTTCTTTCTCTCTTTTCCTACCTTTCTTTCCCTTGGTAATCATTCTCTGAATTATCTACACCCTCTCCTTATTATCTCTTGTTCCCCTTTGCTTTTCTCTTTCCCCTTCATTTATTCTCTTTCTTTTAATGTTTTTCTTCTTCTTTCTCTCTTTTCCTACCTTTCTTTCCCTTGGTAATCATTCTCTCAATTATCTACACCCTCTCCTTATTATCTCTTGTTCCCCTTTGCTATTCTCTTTCCCCTTCATTTATTCTCTTTCTTTTAATGTTTTTCTTCTTCTTTCTCTCTTTTCCTACCTTTCTTTCCCTTGGTAATCATTCTCTCAATTATCTACACCCTCTCCTTATTATCTCTTGTTCCCCTTTGCTTTTCTCTTTCTCCTTCATTTATTCTCTTTCTTTTAATGTTTTTCTTCTTCTTTCTCTCTTTTCCTACCTTTCTTTCCCTTGGTAATCATTCTCTGAATTATCTACACCCTCTCCTTATTATCTCTTGTTCCCCTTTGCTTTTCTCTTTCCCCTTCATTTATTCTCTTTCTTTTAATGTTTTTCTTCTTCTTTCTCTCTTTTCCTACCTTTCTTTCCCTTGGTAATCATTCTCTCAATTATCTACACCCTCTCCTTATTATCTCTTGTTCCCCTTTGCTATTCTCTTTCCCCTTCATTTATTCTCTTTCTTTTAATGTTTTTCTTCTTCTTTCTCTCTTTTCCTACCTTTCTTTCCCTTGGTAATCATTCTCTCAATTATCTACACCCTCTCCTTATTATCTCTTGTTCCCCTTTGCTTTTCTCTTTCCCCTTCATTTATTCTCTTTCTTTTAATGTTTTTCTTCTTCTTTCTCTCTTTTCCTACCTTTCTTTCCCTTGGTAATCATTCTCTCAATTATCTACACCCTCTCCTTATTATCTCTTGTTCCCCTTTGCTTTTCTCTTTCCCCTTCATTTATTCTCTTTCTTTTAATGTTTTTCTTCTTCTTTCTCTCTTTTCCTACCTTTCTTTCCCTTGGTAATCATTCTCTCAATTATCTACACCCTCTCCTTATTATCTCTTGTTCCCCTTTGCTATTCTCTTTCCCCTTCATTTATTCTCTTTCTTTTAATGTTTTTCTTCTTCTTTCTCTCTTTTCCTACCTTTCTTTCCCTTGGTAATCATTCTCTCAATTATCTACACCCTCTCCTTATTATCTCTTGTTCCCCTTTGCTATTCTCTTTCCCCTTCATTTATTCTCTTTCTTTTAATGTTTTTCTTCTTCTTTCTCTCTTTTCCTACCTTTCTTTCCCTTGGTAATCATTCTCTCAATTATCTACACCCTCTCCTTATTATCTCTTGTTCCCCTTTGCTTTTCTCTTTCCCCTTCATTTATTCTCTTTCTTTTAATGTTTTTCTTCTTCTTTCTCTCTTTTCCTACCTTTCTTTCCCTTGGTAATCATTCTCTGAATTATCTACACCCTCTCCTTATTATCTCTTGTTCCCCTTTGCTTTTCTCTTTCCCCTTCATTTATTCTCTTTCTTTTAATGTTTTTCTTCTTCTTTCTCTCTTTTCCTACCTTTCTTTCCCTTGGTAATCATTCTCTCAATTATCTACACCCTCTCCTTATTATCTCTTGTTCCCCTTTGCTATTCTCTTTCCCCTTCATTTATTCTCTTTCTTTTAATGTTTTTCTTCTTCTTTCTCTCTTTTCCTACCTTTCTTTCCCTTGGTAATCATTCTCTCAATTATCTACACCCTCTCCTTATTATCTCTTGTTCCCCTTTGCTATTCTCTTTCTCCTTCATTTATCCTCTTTCTTTTAATGTTTTTCTTCTTCTTTCTCTCTTTTCCTACCTTTCTTTCCCTTGTTAATCATTCTCTCAATCATCTACACCCTCTCCTTATTATCTCTTGTTCCCCTTTGCTATTCTCTTTCCCCTTCATTTATTCTCTTTCTTTTAATGTTTTTCTTCTTCTTTCTCTCTTTTCCTACCTTTCTTTCCCTTGGTAATCATTCTCTCAATTATCTACACCCTCTCCTTATTATCTCTTGTTCCCCTTTGCTTTTCTCTTTCCCCTTCATTTATTCTCTTTCTTTTAATGTTTTTCTTCTTCTTTCTCTCTTTTCCTACCTTTCTTTCCCTTGGTAATCATTCTCTCAATTATCTACACCCTCTCCTTATTATCTCTTGTTCCCCTTTGCTATTCTCTTTCTCCTTCATTTATCCTCTTTCTTTTAATGTTTTTCTTCTTCTTTCTCTCTTTTCCTACCTTTCTTTCCCTTGTTAATCATTCTCTCAATCATCTACACCCTCTCCTTATTATCTCTTGTTCCCCTTTGCTATTCTCTTTCCCCTTCATTTATTCTCTTTCTTTTAATGTTTTTCTTCTTCTTTCTCTCTTTTCCTACCTTTCTTTCCCTTGGTAATCATTCTCTCAATTATCTACACCCTCTCCTTATTATCTCTTGTTCCCCTTTGCTTTTCTCTTTCCCCTTCATTTATTCTCTTTCTTTTAATGTTTTTCTTCTTCTTTCTCTCTTTTCCTACCTTTCTTTCCCTTGGTAATCATTCTCTCAATTATCTACACCCTCTCCTTATTATCTCTTGTTCCCCTTTGCTATTCTCTTTCTCCTTCATTTATCCTCTTTCTTTTAATGTTTTTCTTCTTCTTTCTCTCTTTTCCTACCTTTCTTTCCCTTGTTAATCATTCTCTCAATCATCTACACCCTCTCCTTATTATCTCTTGTTCCCCTTTGCTATTCTCTTTCCCCTTCATTTATTCTCTTTCTTTTAATGTTTTTCTTCTTCTTTCTCTCTTTTCCTACCTTTCTTTCCCTTGGTAATCATTCTCTCAATTATCTACACCCTCTCCTTATTATCTCTTGTTCCCCTTTGCTTTTCTCTTTCCCCTTCATTTATTCTCTTTCTTTTAATGTTTTTCTTCTTCTTTCTCTCTTTTCCTACCTTTCTTTCCCTTGGTAATCATTCTCTCAATTATCTACACCCTCTCCTTATTATCTCTTGTTCCCCTTTGCTATTCTCTTTCTCTTTCATTTATTCTCTTTCTTTTAATGTTTTTCTTCTTCTTTCTCTCTTTTCCTACCTTTCTTTCCCTTGGTAATCATTCTCTCAATTATCTACACCCTCTCCTTATTATCTCTTGTTCCCCTTTGCTTTTCTCTTTCCCCTTCATTTATTCTCTTTCTTTTAATGTTTTTCTTCTTCTTTCTCTCTTTTCCTACCTTTCTTTCCCTTGGTAATCATTCTCTCAATTATCTACACCCTCTCCTTATTATCTCTTGTTCCCCTTTGCTATTCTCTTTCCCCTTCATTTATTCTCTTTCTTTTAATGTTTTTCTTCTTCTTTCTCTCTTTTCCTACCTTTCTTTCCCTTGGTAATCATTCTCTGAATTATCTACACCCTCTCCTTATTATCTCTTGTTCCCCTTTGCTTTTCTCTTTCCCCTTCATTTATTCTCTTTCTTTTAATGTTTTTCTTCTTCTTTCTCTCTTTTCCTACCTTTCTTTCCCTTGGTAATCATTCTCTCAATCATCTACACCCTCTCCTTATTATCTCTTGTTCCCCTTTGCTTTTCTCTTTCCCCTTCATTTATTCTCTTTCTTTTAATGTTTTTCTTCTTCTTTCTCTCTTTTCCTACCTTTCTTTCCCTTGTTAATCATTCTCTCAATCATCTACACCCTCTCCTTATTATCTCTTGTTCCCCTTTGCTTTTCTCTTTCCCCTTCATTTATCCTCTTTCTTTTAATGTTTTTCTTCTTCTTTCTCTCTTTTCCTACCTTTCTTTCCCTTGGTAATCATTCTCTCAATTATCTACACCCTCTCCTTATTATCTCTTGTTCCCCTTTGCTATTCTCTTTCTCTTTCATTTATCCTCTTTCTTTTAATGTTTTTCTTCTTCTTTCTCTCTTTTCCTACCTTTCTTTCCCTTGGTAATCATTCTCTCAATTATCTACACCCTCTCCTTATTATCTCTTGTTCCCCTTTGCTATTCTCTTTCTCTTTCATTTATCCTCTTTCTTTTAATGTTTTTCTTCTTCTTTCTCTCTTTTCCTACCTTTCTTTCCCTTGTTAATCATTCTCTCAATCATCTACACCCTCTCCTTATTATCTCTTGTTCCCCTTTGCTTTTCTCTTTCCCCTTCATTTATCCTCTTTCTTTTAATGTTTTTCTTCTTCTTTCTCTCTTTTCCTACCTTTCTTTCCCTTGGTAATCATTCTCTCAATTATCTACACCCTCTCCTTATTATCTCTTGTTCCCCTTTGCTTTTCTCTTTCCCCTTCATTTATTCTCTTTCTTTTAATGTTTTTCTTCTTCTTTCTCTCTTTTCCTACCTTTCTTTCCCTTGTTAATCATTCTCTCAATCATCTACACCCTCTCCTTATTATCTCTTGTTCCCCTTTGCTTTTCTCTTTCCCCTTCATTTATCCTCTTTCTTTTAATGTTTTTCTTCTTCTTTCTCTCTTTTCCTACCTTTCTTTCCCTTGGTAATCATTCTCTCAATTATCTACACCCTCTCCTTATTATCTCTTGTTCCCCTTTGCTATTCTCTTTCTCTTTCATTTATCCTCTTTCTTTTAATGTTTTTCTTCTTCTTTCTCTCTTTTCCTACCTTTCTTTCCCTTGTTAATCATTCTCTCAATCATCTACACCCTCTCCTTATTATCTCTTGTTCCCCTTTGCTTTTCTCTTTCCCCTTCATTTATCCTCTTTCTTTTAATGTTTTTCTTCTTCTTTCTCTCTTTTCCTACCTTTCTTTCCCTTGGTAATCATTCTCTCAATCATCTACACCCTCTCCTTATTATCTCTTGTTCCCCTTTGCTTTTCTCTTTCCCCTTCATTTATTCTCTTTCTTTTAATGTTTTTCTTCTTCTTTCTCTCTTTTCCTACCTTTCTTTCCCTTGGTAATCATTCTCTCAATTATCTACACCCTCTCCTTATTATCTCTTGTTCCCCTTTGCTATTCTCTTTCTCCTTCATTTATCCTCTTTCTTTTAATGTTTTTCTTCTTCTTTCTCTCTTTTCCTACCTTTCTTTCCCTTGGTAATCATTCTCTCAATCATCTACACCCTCTCCTTATTATCTCTTGTTCCCCTTTGCTTTTCTCTTTCCCCTTCATTTATTCTCTTCCTTTTAATGTTTTTCTTCTTCTTTCTCTCTTTTCCTACCTTTCTTTCCCTTGGTAATCATTCTCTCAATTATCTACACCCTCTCCTTATTATCTCTTGTTCCCCTTTGCTTTTCTCTTTCCCCTTCATTTATTCTCTTTCTTTTAATGTTTTTCTTCTTCTTTCTCTCTTTTCCTACCTTTCTTTCCCTTGGTAATCATTCTCTCAATTATCTACACCCTCTCCTTATTATCTCTTGTTCCCCTTTGCTATTCTCTTTCTCCTTCATTTATCCTCTTTCTTTTAATGTTTTTCTTCTTCTTTCTCTCTTTTCCTACCTTTCTTTCCCTTGTTAATCATTCTCTCAATCATCTACACCCTCTCCTTATTATCTCTTGTTCCCCTTTGCTATTCTCTTTCCCCTTCATTTATTCTCTTTCTTTTAATGTTTTTCTTCTTCTTTCTCTCTTTTCCTACCTTTCTTTCCCTTGGTAATCATTCTCTGAATTATCTACACCCTCTCCTTATTATCTCTTGTTCCCCTTTGCTTTTCTCTTTCCCCTTCATTTATTCTCTTTCTTTTAATGTTTTTCTTCTTCTTTCTCTCTTTTCCTACCTTTCTTTCCCTTGGTAATCATTCTCTCAATTATCTACACCCTCTCCTTATTATCTCTTGTTCCCCTTTGCTATTCTCTTTCTCTTTCATTTATTCTCTTTCTTTTAATGTTTTTCTTCTTCTTTCTCTCTTTTCCTACCTTTCTTTCCCTTGGTAATCATTCTCTCAATTATCTACACCCTCTCCTTATTATCTCTTGTTCCCCTTTGCTTTTCTCTTTCCCCTTCATTTATTCTCTTTCTTTTAATGTTTTTCTTCTTCTTTCTCTCTTTTCCTACCTTTCTTTCCCTTGGTAATCATTCTCTCAATTATCTACACCCTCTCCTTATTATCTCTTGTTCCCCTTTGCTATTCTCTTTCTCCTTCATTTATCCTCTTTCTTTTAATGTTTTTCTTCTTCTTTCTCTCTTTTCCTACCTTTCTTTCCCTTGGTAATCATTCTCTCAATTATCTACACCCTCTCCTTATTATCTCTTGTTCCCCTTTGCTTTTCTCTTTCCCCTTCATTTATTCTCTTTCTTTTAATGTTTTTCTTCTTCTTTCTCTCTTTTCCTACCTTTCTTTCCCTTGGTAATCATTCTCTCAATTATCTACACCCTCTCCTTATTATCTCTTGTTCCCCTTTGCTTTTCTCTTTCCCCTTCATTTATTCTCTTTCTTTTAATGTTTTTCTTCTTCTTTCTCTCTTTTCCTACCTTTCTTTCCCTTGGTAATCATTCTCTCAATCATCTACACCCTCTCCTTATTATCTCTTGTTCCCCTTTGCTATTCTCTTTCCCCTTCATTTATTCTCTTTCTTTTAATGTTTTTCGTCTTCTTTCTCTCTTTTCCTACCTTTCTTTCCCTTGGTAATCATTCTCTCAATCATCTACACCCTCTCCTTATTATCTCTTGTTCCCCTTTGCTATTCTCTTTCTCCTTCATTTATCCTCTTTCTTTTAATGTTTTTCTTCTTCTTTCTCTCTTTTCCTACCTTTCTTTCCCTTGTTAATCATTCTCTCAATCATCTACACCCTCTCCTTATTATCTCTTGTTCCCCTTTGCTATTCTCTTTCTCCTTCATTTATCCTCTTTCTTTTAATGTTTTTCTTCTTCTTTCTCTCTTTTCCTACCTTTCTTTCCCTTGTTAATCATTCTCTCAATCATCTACACCCTCTCCTTATTATCTCTTGTTCCCCTTTGCTATTCTCTTTCTCCTTCATTTATCCTCTTTCTTTTAATGTTTTTCTTCTTCTTTCTCTCTTTTCCTACCTTTCTTTCCCTTGTTAATCATTCTCTCAATCATCTACACCCTCTCCTTATTATCTCTTGTTCCCCTTTGCTATTCTCTTTCTCCTTCATTTATCCTCTTTCTTTTAATGTTTTTCTTCTTCTTTCTCTCTTTTCCTACCTTTCTTTCCCTTGTTAATCATTCTCTCAATCATCTACACCCTCTCCTTATTATCTCTTGTTCCCCTTTGCTATTCTCTTTCTCCTTCATTTATCCTCTTTCTTTTAATGTTTTTCTTCTTCTTTCTCTCTTTTCCTACCTTTCTTTCCCTTGTTAATCATTCTCTCAATCATCTACACCCTCTCCTTATTATCTCTTGTTCCCCTTTGCTATTCTCTTTCTCCTTCATTTATCCTCTTTCTTTTAATGTTTTTCTTCTTCTTTCTCTCTTTTCCTACCTTTCTTTCCCTTGTTAATCATTCTCTCAATTATCTACACCCTCTCCTTATTATCTCTTGTTCCCCTTTGCTATTCTCTTTCTCCTTCATTTATCCTCTTTCTTTTAATGTTTTTCTTCTTCTTTCTCTCTTTTCCTACCTTTCTTTCCCTTGGTAATCATTCTCTCAATTATCTACACCCTCTCCTTATTATCTCTTGTTCCCCGTTGCTATTCTCTTTCTCTTTCATTTATTCTCTTTCTTTTAATGTTTTTCTTCTTCTTTCTCTCTTTTCCTACCTTTCTTTCCCTTGGTAATCATTCTCTCAATTATCTACACCCTCTCCTTATTATCTCTTGTTCCCCTTTGCTATTCTCTTTCCCCTTCATTTATTCTCTTTCTTTTAATGTTTTTCTTCTTCTTTCTCTCTTTTCCTACCTTTCTTTCCCTTGTTAATCATTCTCTCAATCATCTACACCCTCTCCTTATTATCTCTTGTTCCCCGTTGCTATTCTCTTTCTCTTTCATTTATCCTCTTTCTTTTAATGTTTTTCTTCTTCTTTCTCTCTTTTCCTACCTTTCTTTCCCTTGGTAATCATTCTCTCAATTATCTACACCCTCTCCTTATTATCTCTTGTTCCCCTTTGCTATTCTCTTTCTCTTTCATTTATTCTCTTTCTTTTAATGTTTTTCTTCTTCTTTCTCTCTTTTCCTACCTTTCTTTCCCTTGTTAATCATTCTCTCAATCATCTACACCCTCTCCTTATTATCTCTTGTTCCCCTTTGCTATTCTCTTTCTCCTTCATTTATCCTCTTTCTTTTAATGTTTTTCTTCTTCTTTCTCTCTTTTCCTACCTTTCTTTCCCTTGTTAATCATTCTCTCAATCATCTACACCCTCTCCTTATTATCTCTTGTTCCCCTTTGCTATTCTCTTTCTCCTTCATTTATCCTCTTTCTTTTAATGTTTTTCTTCTTCTTTCTCTCTTTTCCTACCTTTCTTTCCCTTGGTAATCATTCTCTCAATTATCTACACCCTCTCCTTATTATCTCTTGTTCCCCGTTGCTATTCTCTTTCTCTTTCATTTATTCTCTTTCTTTTAATGTTTTTCTTCTTCTTTCTCTCTTTTCCTACCTTTCTTTCCCTTGTTAATCATTCTCTCAATTATCTACACCCTCTCCTTATTATCTCTTGTTCCCCTTTGCTATTCTCTTTCTCTTTCATTTATTCTCTTTCTTTTAATGTTTTTCTTCTTCTTTCTCTCTTTTCCTACCTTTCTTTCCCTTGGTAATCATTCTCTCAATTATCTACACCCTCTCCTTATTATCTCTTGTTCCCCTTTGCTATTCTCTTTCTCTTTCATTTATCCTCTTTCTTTTAATGTTTTTCTTCTTCTTTCTCTCTTTTCCTACCTTTCTTTCCCTTGGTAATCATTCTCTCAATTATCTACACCCTCTCCTTATTATCTCTTGTTCCCCTTTGCTTTTCTCTTTCCCCTTCATTTATTCTCTTTCTTTTAATGTTTTTCTTCTTCTTTCTCTCTTTTCCTACCTTTCTTTCCCTTGTTAATCATTCTCTCAATCATCTACACCCTCTCCTTATTATCTCTTGTTCCCCTTTGCTATTCTCTTTCTCCTTCATTTATCCTCTTTCTTTTAATGTTTTTCTTCTTCTTTCTCTCTTTTCCTACCTTTCTTTCCCTTGGTAATCATTCTCTCAATTATCTACACCCTCTCCTTATTATCTCTTGTTCCCCTTTGCTATTCTCTTTCTCTTTCATTTATTCTCTTTCTTTTAATGTTTTTCTTCTTCTTTCTCTCTTTTCCTACCTTTCTTTCCCTTGGTAATCATTCTCTCAATTATCTACACCCTCTCCTTATTATCTCTTGTTCCCCTTTGCTATTCTCTTTCTCTTTCATTTATCCTCTTTCTTTTAATGTTTTTCTTCTTCTTTCTCTCTTTTCCTACCTTTCTTTCCCTTGGTAATCATTCTCTCAATTATCTACACCCTCTCCTTATTATCTCTTGTTCCCCTTTGCTATTCTCTTTCCCCTTCATTTATTCTCTTTCTTTTAATGTTTTTCTTCTTCTTTCTCTCTTTTCCTACCTTTCTTTCCCTTGTTAATCATTCTCTCAATCATCTACACCCTCTCCTTATTATCTCTTGTTCCCCTTTGCTATTCTCTTTCCCCTTCATTTATTCTCTTTCTTTTAATGTTTTTCTTCTTCTTTCTCTCTTTTCCTACCTTTCTTTCCCTTGGTAATCATTCTCTCAATTATCTACACCCTCTCCTTATTATCTCTTGTTCCCCTTTGCTTTTCTCTTTCCCCTTCATTTATTCTCTTTCTTTTAATGTTTTTCTTCTTCTTTCTCTCTTTTCCTACCTTTCTTTCCCTTGGTAATCATTCTCTCAATTATCTACACCCTCTCCTTATTATCTCTTGTTCCCCTTTGCTATTCTCTTTCCCCTTCATTTATTCTCTTTCTTTTAATGTTTTTCTTCTTCTTTCTCTCTTTTCCTACCTTTCTTTCCCTTGGTAATCATTCTCTCAATTATCTACACCCTCTCCTTATTATCTCTTGTTCCCCTTTGCTATTCTCTTTCCCCTTCATTTATTCTCTTTCTTTTAATGTTTTTCTTCTTCTTTCTCTCTTTTCCTACCTTTCTTTCCCTTGGTAATCATTCTCTCAATTATCTACACCCTCTCCTTATTATCTCTTGTTCCCCTTTGCTATTCTCTTTCCCCTTCATTTATTCTCTTTCTTTTAATGTTTTTCTTCTTCTTTCTCTCTTTTCCTACCTTTCTTTCCCTTGGTAATCATTCTCTCAATTATCTACACCCTCTCCTTATTATCTCTTGTTCCCCTTTGCTATTCTCTTTCCCCTTCATTTATTCTCTTTCTTTTAATGTTTTTCTTCTTCTTTCTCTCTTTTCCTACCTTTCTTTCCCTTGGTAATCATTCTCTCAATTATCTACACCCTCTCCTTATTATCTCTTGTTCCCCTTTGCTTTTCTCTTTCCCCTTCATTTATTCTCTTTCTTTTAATGTTTTTCTTCTTCTTTCTCTCTTTTCCCACCTTTCCTTCCCTTGTTCATTACCCTCTCAATTATCCACAACCTCTCTCCATTCTGTCTTTCCCACCAGTTCCTCACCTTTTCTCTTCTCTTTCTCTTTTATCCTCTTTCTTTTACTCTCCATGCTCTCTTTCTACACTCTCTTGTTTTTTATTACAATTACACTTTTTCACATGGTTTTGTACTTTTACATTTTACCTTTCATACTTGTAACCTTTTCTTTCTTTTTCACTTTTCTATTTACCCCTCTCTCTGGCTTTCCACTCTTTCCACTTCTGTTTTTTGTCTTCTTTTTCCCCCTCTCTTTTTCTTTCTTTCTCTCTCGTAAGAGAGAGAAAGAAAGAAAAAGAATATCCCACCCTAGATTTCTCTATTCAACATCCAATAAAAATACATCACAAAAATAACTAACTCCAAATTCACTTTTCCTTTTAATTCCCAATGTGACATGTTGGAAGATTAAATCACCCCCTCATAACAAAATCAAGCATAACTGGACACCAAAACGGACACTGAGGATTTCCCTTGCATTTTGGTCACTCAGAAATGAACTATTTTAGGAAGTTAGGTTTATTGAATCAGTTTTATGGTCATTAAGGCCAGAATTTGACCACTGACTATATAATTGTTCCGCTAGTGACTTTTCCTTTCCCTCTAATATTTGGCACAATACAATTTGGAAATAAATTCCCAGAACATATTTTCAGACAATTTCGCCATGCATTTTACCAATATAAATGATGAATTGCTTCTATAATGTACCCAGCAATAACACAGTGTCAAAGCAAGCTATTTGAGGTGCAAGTCATGGAAAACACCTGCCTGAATAAGTTTTTACTTATTCTTAGAAGCATTTCATATAAAGATTGTATTAGTCTTGGTGAATACAATTAGTCTATATACTTCTGTTGTGCTAAAAAATGGTATGTAACATAAAAGAATATGCAAATAGACTGAACACAGAAAGATATGTAAATACACCAGACAAAAATATTGAAGTAAACAAATACATTTTTTATGTTTTTATTTTGTTTTGTTTTTTATCAGTATCACCCCATACAAGGCAGTAAAGTCATTAAAATGTAAAGGTTTACAGGGTGTAGCGGAATTAGGAACAGAAACATTAAAAATAAGTGGAAAGAGAAAAGAGTAATCGGGGGCCAGTAGATAATGATTGACATCACATTTAACTTTTTGCAAATTAAAGTTGGCTGGAAAGCATGAAGCCAGAAGGGAGTTCCAGAAGTGAGAAAAGAAACTGTTAGCATAGAACTTATGGCTACATCTAGCCAGATCAACTGTAAATTGATAAGATCTCGATACCAGTCTGCATTTAAATTCATGAAGCCAAGGAACCATAGTGAAGTGCTCATGTAAACAATTACCATGAAAGCATTTATAGAAAAGGCGCAGAGAGGTAACCGTATAGTGGTGGGTAAATAATTGAATCCAAATTTCCAGATCAGGACCAATAATATTGCTGATTCTTTGGATTTTATCAAGATAAATAGCAGGGGTATAGGACCATATGTGGCAGCAATATTCTAAACATAGATGAAGGGAAGTATGTTAAATGTGGGTAAAAGTTTTCAGGTTTCAATCTCTAGTTTTCAAAAAAAGAACGATGCAAATTATTGCACTTATACTACATTACACCAAGCACATGCAAAAAGAAGTGCATATCCAGTTACAAAAGAAAGCAATTTCTTTTCCTTTTCAAAGAGGCTGGTGTAAAGGAAAATAAAGAAAATTAATATGAAATATTAATGCTATGCAGTAAAGAAAAATATGGTCTCTTCAGAACAATGAGCATTCATGACTCTCCCCAACTTCTTGTTCTTTGTAGCACTTAGCAAGTTTTTTTTTTTTTCGAAAAGAAAATTATTACAATCTAAAAATGTTTTCTATCTCTCCTAATCTCTGACTCAATGATTCCCAAGATTATGACCATATCACATTGAATTTAAGCAATGTTATATCTGGTCAGTACTTAGATGGGTAACAGCTTGGGAATACCAGGTACTGTAAGTTTGGATGTGTGGGTGGTGTAATCGACAATAGCTCAGATTTGTTAATCGGAGAGCTGAGTTCCAATTCCAGTTGGGTTCATTATAATCTCTTATTCATTCTTATCTCAAAAAAAAGAAAATTATTACAATCTAAAAATATTTTCTATCTCTCCTAATCACTGACTGATTTCCAGGATTACAGTCATATCACACTGGAGTTAAACAATGTCAAGCCAGGTCAGTAACTAGATGGGTAACCGCTTGGGAATATCAGGTGCTGTAAGTTTGGATGTGTGAGTGGTGTAATGGAAAATAGCTCAGATTTGTTAATTGGAGAGCTGAGTTCCAATTCCAGCTGATTTGTTTGGAAAAATACTTTAACTTTAAGAAACTAATAAATAATTTAAACATATAGAATTATTTTGTAAATTAATATGCCACTGTTAAGTAAAGATCCTTTACCTGTTTTCGGCATAATATCCTAAAATATATATATATATATATATGTATATATTTATTTATTTATCTTAGGATATTACACTGAAAACATGTAAAGGATCTTTATATATATATATATATATATATATATATATATATATATATATATATATATATTAGAACCCATTTAAACACGCACAAATATTTACCAGACTCTATTAGAAATATACTAGTAGAAAACACAAATATATTAATTGCTTCTACCTGTAAAAAAAGGTTAAAAATAATGGAGGCTTTAATAATAAAAAAGAAAAAGCCTACCCATAACAATATTAACTACGAACAAAGCCACAACGTGCTAACCGTATTTGGAAATTAAAACACCACTACTACACACTAAGACATATACATAATGCACACACTCAATTAAACAGAAAAATCAAATCATCCTTGATAATGGCTAAAGATATAGCTGAAAGTGCTCGGAAAAATAAAACATTTGGACAGTTCTTACACACCCTTTGTCCAGCAAAGAAAGCTCTTGTTCATACACAAGAAAAATTAAATAAAAAACTTAACCATAGTACCTTGTCTGTCGTTTTTAATGAAACTTGCATATATATATATATATATATATATATATATATATATGTGTGTGTGTGTCTGTGTGTGTGCGTGTGCGTGTGTAAAGACATGGAACACACACATACATACACAGGCACACACACACAAACACACACACACACACACACATATATATATATATATATATATCCGATGCGATGAGAACGAAAGTAATATATAAATTCCAATGTTCGCAGCGTTAATTCAAAAAAGAGCTCAATACAGATAGTAGACGCCTGTGAGATGATGTGCCTAAACTCTTGATGTTTATCAGTGAAAAAATGTCCACAGACCAATCAACATTAAACACCCGCTCCATCCATCACCAAACTTCTATCAACACCCACTATTGCTTCACTCAGATACTTATATATATATATTTTTGTATGTATATTTTTCTTCTCAAACAAATGGAAAAAAATGAAGTGACGTTTTACATCCGGCTTGCCTACAAACAGGATTGTTCATAACCATTTTCGACCCTCACCCGTCGATGTGCAGTTGAAATGCACTGAAACCAAGGTGCATCTTTGTAGCGAGTAAAATGGTTTTGTCTATATGATAAAATTATAATAAATAAATATATATATATATATATATATATATATATATATATATATATATATATGCATTAGGGAAATGAATGACGAAGTGTAAAAATTCTGTGTAATCAATTTCATCCTCAAGAAGGAATTCATTGGACTAAAGTAGTATTAATGTTGATGGGATAATATACATGTAAGAATGAAAGGAAGAGATAGAATAAAGGAAGCCTTGGTTGTAATTATTAAGAGAATATTATCAACTCCCTATATGAGTCATGACAGATGAACAAATGATGAGACAATTGAACAGTTTAAAAAGGCTTTCTTTTATATAAGTAATACATTATACAACAAGAATGGGAAAAGAGAATTGCTAAACATATTCCTTTAGCAGTAAATGTCATGGGATTGGGGACAAAGTCCAAATACGTGTATCTGTTTGAAATTGATTAAAACACTTATCTGAAGTTGATCATATTCTTCTTCTGACTGCTGCTTGTCTAAAGATCATTCGTGTTTGCCCGTGGCCAGCATCGCCTGTTCTTTGGAGTAGGTCAAAATATGTCCATTCACTCTGCTGGTCTTGAAGCCCCTCATTATTTGGTGCTGAAATTTGGGTCTTCGCCGTTATTATCAGGGGAGATAACCTATGTTTTTCCTATTATGCACAGACAGAAAATGTTGAAGATGTTGAAATGCTAAAATTTAAAATTTAAAGATTTTTTTTCACATGCGTCTGGGTCTGTAGACTAGCCGATTTCATTTAGCTTCTTTATGCTTCTGCATTTGTATCAATCACTTTCATGGTTACACACTGTTATAATAGAAGATCTGTCAAGAAAGGCAAAATGTGAGAATCTGAGCACAAATTTGCCATGGAGGATCTTCCTTTCCACTTCCACCTTAATAAATTGCTTTCTATTTGAATTAAAGCAGCATTTTTTAAAAATGAAAATCATGGTCAAGTGCATTCTCCTCTCTTTCTCTTATTCATATATAATTCCAACAATAAAACATTAGTTTTGCTGATGAAGTCCTTCATGAGGATGAAATGCAATAGAAAATTTTTTTTCCACTTTTTCATTCATTTAACTAACATTGTTCTGATATATAGAAATGTATGCCATATTCCCACACACCTGCACATATATATATATATATATATATATATATATATATATATATATATATATATATATATATATATATATATATATATATATATATATATCTATATATATATATAAAATCCTAGTGAGCAAGAAACTACCTACCTAGGTTTCACCTAAATGGATCTTCAAGGTAAGTCAGTTTAGCCTGAAGATCCATTTAGGTGAAATCTAAGTAGGTAGTTTCTGGCTCACTAGGATTTTTTTATACTCTGCTCTACTTAGTGTATTGAGCACTCTATTTTTTTCTTATTTTACTCGATTGTTTTTTGCTTTTTCTTTGGACTAGAATTTACGACATGGTGATTTTTTTTCAGCCGACTTGGATGTTTTTAGTCTTTTCTTTTTTTTCAAACTTTTTCACCAGATACCAATTTGTTTTAATATATTTTGTTTTTCAAATTTTATTATTTTTTTTTTACACCAGTTGAGTATAGACATTAATATAACTATATATATATATATATATATATATACTTTCTTTATATTTTTTTGGTTACATTTTTTTATTTGCAATTTTCCTTCTATAAACTTTTATTCCTGTCTCTTTATTTTCCCTTTTTATTAAATTTCTTTATTTGTTTGTTTGTTTGTTTCTTTCTTTCTTTTGTTTGTTTGTTTCTTTTTGCTTGATTTTATTTTTAAAGGACTGTTTTTATATTTGTAATTGTAATTTTTGTAATTTGTAATTTTTCTTCTCTGAAATTTTCTTCTTATCTCTTTATTTTCACTTTTTAATAAATTTCTTTCTTTCTTTTCTTTCTTTCTTTCTTTCTTTCTTTTCTTTCTTCCTTCCTTCCTTCCTTTCTTTCTTTCTTTCTTTCTTTCTTCCTTTTTTCTTGCTTTTATTTTTAAAGGATTGTTTTCATTTTTGTAATTGTAATTTTTGTAATTTGTAATTTTTCTTCTCTGAAATTTTATTTTTATCTCTTTATTTTCACTTTTTACTAAATTTCTTTCTTTCTTTCTTTCTTTCTTTCTTTCTAATTTCCCACCCCTGAAATTTTATTCCTATTTCCTTATTTTTCAGTTATATGAAATTTTGTTCTTTCTTTCCACAACATTGTTCCTACAATTTTAATAAATCACTATTTACGTTTTCCGTCATTTTCATTATCTTTCACATTAGTTTTTAATCCTCCTCCCCCCCTTTTCCATCTATATTCGCATAAATCTCCTTCTCTCAAAATCCGCAGCTATTAACACTTCTTCTTCAGACATCAAGCACAAACCCTTAAGATTTTAATGTTTTAAAAAAGGCAAAATTAAATGAAATATATTTTTCTTTTAACAGAGTAGCACTTTTGTAAGACTGACATACATATCCCATTACTCACAAAATTGTCATCTATACCATTTTCTCCAAGGCTGATTTTAAAATATCAGAATCCCAGGAGAGCAAGAGTCTAAAACCATAAGAGAAAAATACAACAATGACAGATTGAAAATTATTTGGTTGAAACATACTTTATTCATTAAACTTTTAGCTTTCTGGTTGATGATTAATGTATATCGGGAAAGATATTTTCTTAGACTGTATTTGACAGTTCGGGATTTGTATAATGTTTACCATCTTTATAATTTTCTATATTTTATATGTGAAGAAAAATTCTGCAGGATTTAGGCAAAAGCTTTTTAATAAATGGAGAGAAAAGAAAGAGAAAGAGGAAAGTGTACATGAAAGATGAGGAGAGACAGGGAAGAAGAGGAACAAGAAAAAGAGAAAGATGAACATGAGAGAGATGGGAAGAAATAGGGAAGAAGAAGAAGGAGAATAAGAAAAAGAGGAGAGTGTATATGAGAGAGATGTGAAGAAATAAGGATGAGAAAGTGAAAGAGGAAAGTGTACATGAAAGATGAGGAGAGACAGGGAAGAAGAGGAACAAGAAAAAGAGAAAGATGAACATGAGAGAGATGGGAAGAAACAGGGAAGAAGAAGAAGGAGAATAAGAAAAAGAGGAGAGTGTATATGAGAGAGATGTGAAGAAATAAGGATGAGAAAGTGAAAGAGGAAAGTGTACATGAGAGATGAGGGGAGACAGGGAAGAAGAGGAACAAGAAAAAGAGAAAGGTGAACATGAGAGAGATGTGAAGAAACAGGGAAGAAGAAGAGAAAGAAAAAGCAGAAAGTGTACATGAGAGATGTGAAGAAATTAGAATTATTGAAGAGAAAGAGAAAGATTTGCCTCTGGCATCCTGTTTGCATTATCACTTTGCTTGCATCAGTACATCATACTATATAATCCTCTACTTCGAGTGGCTCTTTGGCCATGTAGAGTTTGCATATCATTGTAAAAAAAAAGATACCTTCAAAAATTCAATAAAAAATGAGCATACATGATGAAAAAAATGAAAAGAAGTTTTATTATGAAAACTTTTGTATTATTAAGAGAAAAGATCAAAGGATAAAATATTAATGACATATACACATATATTAATAATATACCATTATAAATTTATATGTAAAATACATTAATATTGAAAAGTCGGTCATTATGGTTGAAAAGGGAAGGCTGTAAAG
Source organism: Acanthosepion esculentum (assembly GCA_964036315.1). NCBI lineage: Eukaryota > Metazoa > Mollusca > Cephalopoda > Sepiida > Sepiidae > Acanthosepion > Acanthosepion esculentum. The sequence goes on along the minus strand of OZ038516.1, from coordinate 30,678,740 downwards.
ACTTAATATATATATATATATATATATGTATATATATATATATATATATATATATATATATATGTATATATATATATATATATATATATATATATATAGAGAGAGAGAGAGAGAGAGAGAGTTTTCAATACTTCAAAGTGGAATGACTTACAACAAAAACCTATTTTACAAGACAAATGCATTGAAAATTAAAAAGAGATTGTCAGTGATCAGGAATTTAGACTTATAGGAAAGGACTATTATGTAGGTACCTGCAAAGATTTGCTGAAAAAATGAGATGACATGATGAATAAATGCCGCAGATTAATAAAAACAAAGTTTTATTTGCCAGATCTTTGTTATTAAGCAGAAAAGCCAAAGGATTTTTTGATTATTACATTATATTTTTAATCCTTTTTAAAACCTTCAAAAATTGTTTTTCTTCCGTCAGTAGGTGACCATAAATTAGTCTTTGAAATTTTAGCATCTTTTCATTGTCAAAAAACACATTTATTAGAAATCTTTGCAAGAATCAGATAACAGATTTTAATGAATCTTTCAGGACTTAATCACAAGTGAATTAAATTATTTCAGAAATGTTTCTTTTTTAAAATATTTTGGTAAAAACATTAGTCTTTACATCTGTTATTCACTACTTATTTAATTTTATGAAATTTCAAGAAATTCATTTTTATATAGCTTAATGTTTATATTAGCTGTAAGCAGAAATCCTTTGATTTTTGAAATATTTTTAATAAGAAGAATTGTGTTGCATGATTGGAAATATGGACAAAAGTCACCATTTTTAGTGATCAAAAAATACTCATTCCGATCAATTTAAATTTGTTTTTTAAATAAAGTAATGTATTTTACTTATAGAAAATATTAAATTTGCTCTATTAGCATGAAATTAAAATAAAAGCTTTTAAGAAAAACTTTTAATTTCTAAAAATGCATTTTAAATCTTAGATATCACTTTTCTTTGGCAGTACTGTGTCTTCTTTCTATGTGCTGTGTCCTTTCTGGGTATAGGCGATTGTGGCTCTCGACCTCACTCTATACCTTGCAGCTCTCAATAAGTTCCTTCCCTCTGACACCTCCCCTAGACAATGTTCTGTCATCCATTTGCTTAAGGCTGCTAGGTGTGTCATGCACTATTTTCCCTTGTCTCACTTTCCCTCTATTCGACCCATGAGATTCTCCAGGCCGTCCTTCCTCATTATGTGTCCCAGGAACTTTAGCTGTTTCTTCTTGATGTTAAGTATAAGCCTCCTCTTTGTTTGCATCCTCTCTAAGACCTCATTGTTGCTCACACGCTTGGTCCACGATATTCTTAGCATACAAAGTAGTAAAAGAAGGACTTGTAAACTGAAGTTTTCTCCTTTCTTAAACAAAATACTACTTTATCAACCCAATGTGTTGTATACATCGAGTTACTTCCCCTTGATTGTGATTACTCCCACTATCACCATTGCCTGCAACCTCCCACCACATAATCACGTGTTATACTGTAGTAGTAAAACTACTTCTTCGGCAGTGTTTAATAAAATCTTGTTGAGTTCAGGCCTATGTCTCTCTTCTCTTTATGTTGTCACTAACTCGTTACTAACATTATCCTTGCATACACCTGTATCAGCGCAATATAACACAATGTACGTGGCCATATTTTTCATTGAATTAAAGAAAACGGCTAAAACATGAACATTAAATTATTTAAAATAAATAAATTATTATTTTCACTATTTACATTTGGGATATATATTTCTTGTTGGTATCACAATAAATTCAATTGTTAATTAATCCTGCAATTCTACCTCTTTTCACCTCTGACCCCCGCTCAATAACGTATTCTCTCGTTCATTTCCACGTGGTAATCTCGTTTATCTTCATATCCCAAGTAGTAGTGATTTTCCAAGCGTAACTTAGATGTGGCACAAGGCCGAAAGTGTGGGACATCCAGTGAGGAGAGAACTCACTACTCAGTCATAATTGTTCTAGCGAGACAAGCCTCCGAACCATTACACCGCCTCGAAGTGACCTCATATCACAAGTAGTAACCCCACTTAACCTGACACACTGACCTTATCAGGAAACGCTCGATTTAAATACACTGACTTTTATTGTGTTGCAATGTTTTATTTGTTCAAAATAACCAAGGATTATGAAGGTTGTACTTAGAAAGAATATCGAAGGCACAGAAGACCAGGGAAAGGAAACAGAAGTGATTTTTTAAATACTCATACATAGGAGTTCAAAATAGCCGAGAATTAGGAAGGCCGTAGTTAGAGAGAGTATCGAAGGAACAGAAGACTAAATAGAGGAAAACAAAGAAGAAGAGGTTTTAGTGTCCTACTTCAATTTAATGATATTTTATTTGTGATCTAACTAATTCCATTGGATAAAAAAAGATTCCAGTACATTTCTTACGTAATAGTACTGCAATCGACAAAATCTGTAAAAAAAAAAAGGTGGATCACAGAGCCTTGATATTTCTCTGACTCCTCATTGGTCAATTAATACTAATATGATGTTTTCAAATACGTCCGAATTGTATCGACCTAGTTTCTGACCTGAACGAAAATATTTTCCGCCAAAACTCTGTCTTTGTGTTTACCACGTGACTTGAAAGCAAATAATTACCAGCGACATTTTCCAATCTTCCTCTTTTGCTTTCTCTCACGCACACAAGATGTAACGTTAGAGAGATTTCGTTTGACCCTTTTTGGGGGCAAACGCTATGATATATACGCGCACACACACACACACACACACACACACACACACACACACACACACAAGTACACACACGTACGTACGAACATTGAATATCTCTTATCTCTTCAACTACAAGCAACTGAAACTTATTCAACTTCTAACAGTGAGATTTTCTTCAACAAACATGCCGTCCAACTTTCGCCTCTTGTCAATATTTACCAGCGAAAAATATTACTTTAAAAAATTTTTCTGGAGCTATAAGTTACGATTCAACATATTCTCAGCTTTCCAGAATTCTCTCACTCATATTCAACTCTTTTCGGTGAACAATTTGAGCGACAAGTTATTTCAACTTATTTACGCTAAATTTATTTCAGAAGTTTAAAAAGTAAAAATTACATTTTAATACAAAACACAACTTCTTGATATTGCAAGTGAAGACTACAATTTTCTCTCACTCAACAAGTTTCTTTGAACTCATCTTACTACTGAATTTTAGTCCGCAACACCTTCTTATCGAAGAACATTCTTTCCATTGAAACTTACTATTGTCTCGTGAACTGAAATCTTTTCTGTGAGTCCAGATAAAAAATACATTTTCCTTAAAGTCTTAACTAATTCAAATAACAGTTAAAGGGAAATAACTCCTGCTATTCATTTCAACTTATTTTTATATAAAAATCACAAAAATGTTTAGTATGTCATACAGAAAATGATAGATTGTTGTTGTTATAGAAACAGTTTTTGTTTTGTTTCACTTGTTTACTTTTCGTTTGCTTACGCATTTATAAAGTAAAATATGCACGTGTGGAATTGAGGCCGTCAATACCGCTACAAAGTTTATTAACTACTCATATATGGAACGTAAAAAAAAAAATTGAATACATCAAATACTTCTCAAATCCTATTCTAATGAGGCTACTTGTCATATTTATAAATAGGAGCAGTCCATTATCATAGTAGTACGGAGAAATATGAAGTACGCTGAGTCCTACACATATTTGAATTAATTACAATACCCTGGTATTCTACTGAACTATTTGTTTGTTGAAATATACTTCAGTTTATTTAATTTAATGAATTAACACAAATTAATGTATAATATGTATTCAACTTTTCTATTGCTCTTAAATTTGTAAAACTCTCTAAAAATGATCCATGTAAATGTACATGAACTAATGTAGAAAAGAATGAAGATTTTTCAATACTATATGAATTATTATTTGAAATTCACCTTTAGAATCGGACTATCTGATATATGGTGAAAAGGGTGCACTGGGTAAAAATGGTTGAAAGCCATTGTCCTAACAGCAGTCTCCATTGACAATGGGTCAATCACACATTTCTATTCCTGGATGGAGGTCATTTAATGACAAATCTGCACCTATCGTCTGGTATGAAATTGAGTGCAAATCCTATTCCGATATAATACTGCTTCTTGTATGAGACGTGTCCATTCAGGTTCTCCGCAATTTCCTATCGCTTGTGTTTCTTCATCGCTTCTCGGCCTTTTGGCTAAGATCAAAGTGTAGTATCTGTTCGCAGATTACTCGCTGAATGATCGCCTTTAGGCCGGGAGCGATCACTGATACAGGCCGGTCGCAGGGATTCGTCCCTGCGCTGGTGGTATCGGGGCTACGTCTGACTAGCTAAGACCAGCCATGACCAGCTATGACTAGCTAAGACCAGCTTGGACAAGCTAAGACCAGCTAAAGCACTGCGGCCCGGGTGAAAGCTCGGGTCCACTCCCCCTCCCGTCCCACGTTAAACCCCCACCTTGTGTCACAACCTGACCGTGTGGGAGGTCAAGTAAATCCACGGCCTTTTGGCTAAGATCAAAGTGTAGTATCTGTTCGCAGATTACTCGCTGAATGATCGCCTTTAGGCCGGGAGCGATCACTGATACAGGCCGGTCGCAGGGATTCGTCCCTACGCTGGTAGTATCGGGGCTACGTCTGACTAGCTATGACAAGCTAAGACCAGCCATGACCAGCTATGACTAGCTAAGACCAGCTTGGACAAGCTAAGACCAGCTAATGCACTGCGGCCCGGGTGAAAGCTCGGGTCCACTCCCCCTCCCGTCCCACGTTAAACCCCGACCTTGTGTCACAACCTCACCATGTGGGAGGTCAAGTAAATCCACGGCCTTTTGGCTAAGATCAAAGTGTAGTATCTGTTCGCAGATTACTCGCTGAATGATCGCCTTTAGGCCGGGAGCGATCACTGATACAGGCCGGTCGCAGGGATTCGTCCCTGCGCTGGTAGTATCGGGGGCTACGTCTGACTAGCTATGACAAGCTAAGACCAGCCATGACCAGCTATGACTAGCTAAGACCAGCTCTGACAAGCTAAGACCAGCTAAAGCACTGCGGCCCGGGTGAAAGCTCGGGTCCACTCCCCCTCCCGTCCCACGTTAAACCCCGACCTTGTGTCACAACCTGACCGTGTGGGAGGTCAAGTAAATCCACGGCCTTTTGGCTAAGATCAAAGTGTAGTATCTGTTCGCAGATTACTCGCTGAATGATCGCCTTTAGGCCGGGAGCGATCACTGATACAGACCGGTCGCAGGGATTCGTCCCTGCGCTGGTAGTATCGGGGCTACGTCTGACTAGCTATGACCAGCTTGGACAAGCTATGACCAGCCAAGACCAGCTATGACTAGCTAAAGCCAAAGCACTGCGACCCGGGTGAAAACTCGGGTCCATTCCCCCTCCCTTCCCACGTTAAACTCCGACCTGGCCATGTGGGAGGTCAAGTAAATCCCGTGTAGTATCTGTTCGCAGATTACTCGCTGAACGACCGCCTTTAGGCCGGGAGCGATCACTGATACAGGCCGGTCGCAGGGATTCGTCCCTGCGCTGGTGGTATCGGGGCTACGTCTGACTAGCTAAGACCAGCCATGACCAGCTATGACTAGCTAAGACCAGCTCTGACCAGCTTGGACAAGCTAAGACCAGCTAAAGCACTGCGGCCCGGGTGAAAGCTCGGGTCCACTCCCCCTCCCGTCCCACGTTAAACCCCGACCTTGTGTCACAACCTGACCGTGTGGGAGGTCAAGTAAATCCACGGCCTTTTGGCTAAGATCAAAGTGTAGTATCTGTTCGCAGATTACTCACTGAATGATCGCCTATGGGGCCGGGATTCCTTCTCCGATACAGGTCGGTCGCAGGGATTCGGCCCTGCGCTGGTAGTATCGTGGCTACGTCTGACTAGCTATGACCAGCTCTGACCAGCTTGGACAAGCTATGACCAGCTAAGACCAGCCAAGACCAGCTATGACTAGCTAAAGCCAAAGCACTGCGACCCGGGTAGTATCACGGCTACGTCTGACTAGCTATGACCAGCTCTGACAAGCTCTGACCAGCTTGGACAAGCTATGACCAGCTAAGACCAGCCATGACCAGCTATGACTAGCTATGACCAGCTCTGACCAGCTTGGACAAGCTAAGACCAGCCAAAGCACCGCGGCCTGGGTGAAAACTCGGGTCCACTCCCCCTCCCGTCCCACGTTAAACCCCGACCTTGTGTCACAACCTGACCGTGTGGGAGGTCAAGCAAATCCACGGCCTTTTGGCTAAGATCAAAGTGTAGTATCTGTTCGCAGATTACTCGCTGAATGATCGCCTTTTGGCTGAGATTCGATCACTGATACAGGCCGGTCGCAGGGATTCGGCCCTGCGCTGGTAGTATCACAGCTACGTCTATCTATGACCAGCTTGGGCAAGCTAAGACCAGCTATGACTAGCTTAGACCAGCTCTGACCAGCTTGGACAAGCTATGACCAGCTCAGACCAGCGGCCCGGGTGAAAACACTCGGGGCCCCACTTTAAAAACCGACCTTGTGTCACAACCTGACTCAGTGGGGTAAATACTTATCGCTTGTGTTTCTTAACGTTTTTCACCAGCCTCCCATTCCAACATCCACTCACAGAAGCTCATCAGATAAGTGTCTTGCTGCCTTCGCATGTTTCTCTTTCCCTCAACGCGCCCTGTGAGTGTCGAGTTTTCTAAGCTCTCCTTCCTCATATCCAAGGAATTTCAGCTGTCTTTTCATGATTTTGAGTAGAAGTGTTCTTTATATTGCCATTTTCTTTAAGACTTCCTTGTTGCTTACTTGCTCCGTTCACAGAAGTTTCAGTATCCTTCTGTTAGAACTAAATTTCTGGTGCCAACCAGTTTTCTCCTAATCCGTGAGGCGATTATCCAGCATTCAGAGGATGGATACCACACATAGCAATCCAGCAACTCTTTTCTTTGTGTTTAATGAAAGTTTTCCGTTCCTCAGCACATTGTTTAGCTTTTGGAATGCTTTTTTCACTAGACCAATGCGTGTTCGAATCCCGGTGTCACATCCTCTGTAAAAACGTTTCTCAGACATTTCAAGTTCTGCACTGCTTCCTGTTGGCATCTTCAGTTTCTAACGCGCATCTTGGAGTTTTTTTTTCTGTTCCTGATGACCAGACTTTCTGTCGTCTTGAAGTTGATGGTTAATCATTTTTTTCTTGCTTTTTTTTTCTACCAATCTGTCCAGGCAGACATGTAGTTTTCTTTTTGAGAAATCCTTCAATAGTGTCATCTGCGTAGCTTATATTGTTAAGATTACACCAAACGATAATGAATCCCGGTAGGATTTCCAGTTCCCTCAGGATATTGTAGAGGTTGAATAAATCTTGGGAGAAGAGACATTTTTGTCATATCCCCTTTTTACTTTTGTATAGCTGCTCAATTTATTTTCTATCCGGGTAGAAGTGGTTTACTCAGAGTATAAATTCTGGATTATTATCACATCATTTCTAAATAGATCGAATTTTTTCTACCAGTTCAAATGGTTATGTGAACATTGTTCGAAAATAATTATTCGAGAAACATTTATCCGAATTGTAAATTGTTTAAATGAAAATTAATCGAAAGGACAATTATACTAAACGATAATTATTCAAAATGCAAAATTCTTTATTGCAATAAAAACTTAAAGATTAAAAGAAAAATACACAAATGATAATTATGCGAAATACAAATAACGTTAATAAAACAATTTAGTAAGACAAAATCCTTATAACCTTAAGTCACATGATACTGCAGGCAAATAGTTAAATACTGAAGAGGACTCGATAAAGGATGCCACCAATTTTTTAAAATCTTTCATTTATATCGAAGTATTTCTTGGGGCCCTTGATATTTTGGCAACATGATCTTACTTTTGCAATATAAATTTCTTGCAAGTCCTGTTCTCTTTTAAGAGCACCTAAGAATGTCCATATTGTGGGATGATGGGATGACACTTGCTGCAAAAAGCTCTATGCTATCCCTCTAGGGCGTTATTAGTTCTAGGTAATTCATCATTGACTCTCTCAAAGCAAAACTACATACGTATTTCAAACAGGTATTTCGAATAATTACCATTTAGTATAATTGTTCTTTCGATTAATTTTCATTTAAAACAATTTACAATTTGAGTAAATGTTTTTCGAATAATTGTTTTCGAATAATTGTTTTCGAATAATTGTTTTTGAACAATTTTCTCATAACCGTTCAAATAGATACTTATGCTGTATCTTGTCAATGCGACATGACAATAAAATACTTTTTGTATACATACTGTAACTTTGAGAAACATTATTTAGAGCAGGTGTGTCAAATTGGCGGCACAATAGCCGCACGCAGCCTTTTACATGCATCTTAGTGGCCCTCACAAAGGTTTCTATAGCTTTGGTATATCGAGAATCTTTGTTGAAAGTACCTAGAAATAGGAGGTACCCCGATTTTTTTCCTATCTTCCTCAGATATTTAAGAACTTCAGAGGGTTTGCCACAAAGATTTTGGCGATGTTTGGTTCCACATATTTCTGTGAGCAGTTATTTTCGTTTATGAAGGTCACAAAAACATCTCACAGAACCAGATTAACTGATGGACATTTGTCATCTTTGATCAAAGTGGGATCTACATAGACATCTGATATATCGAGAATAGTTTGCCTAAAGCGATGTCACTCATCAGGACAACATAAAAATGATTAAATTGTACTACCTTGTACTGTATTTTGTATTTAAAGTTTAGTTACCACTAACTGTAATTAATGTAAAACTGTAAGCAAATGTGGCTCTCGAGGCTGCAGATATGGTCGATGCGGCCCTCAGTTTGACATTACTGATTTAGAGCACTTGTGCATCTTATGCCATTCTTTTATTAATCATTTTTGGGATATATGTTAATGTCTTTTTCTGTTCTGCCAAAATATAATGATAATGAAGACATTTTAGAGATAGGAAGACAAATGTAAGCTTTTTATTTATTCTTTATTTTTGCAATATTTTTATTGTGTTTATTATTTTGCAGATTGTTGTTTTGTTTTTATTTATTTTTATGAATTCTTTATTATTATTATTATTTATTTGTTCCGTATAAATTTGGTATTATCGTCTTTAAAAAAGTTTTTACTTTTTGATACTTTGCTGTTGTTTTAGTGCCTGTGTTATTTATTTTTATTTTTTATAATTTATATTTTTAACGCTTTTTTGGAACTATTTCCTTGTCTTTGAGGTTTTGGGTGTGTTTCGGTTCATTTTATATCTTTTGGCATTTGTTTACTTTTTAAAATGATTTTGGTCGCTTTTCATTGCTTCCAATGTTTTTCTTCTAATTACTTCTTGTTATTTGTGTCTTTTCTTCTCCTTGGTGAGTTTTCATAATAGTCTTCAGTGATCTTTGTTGCTCCGCATAAGTTTATTGAGATTGCCTGCAATTTTTGATAAAATAACTGCAACTATTCATAAACCTTTTCTTTCATTTAATTCTTATCGATTCTTTTATTGCATTTGATTTTATCTCTTTTTCTTGATTTCCACTGTTTGTCTAGAGAATGGCATTGTTGATGACTGAAAACTTTATTTTCATAACAAAATGTGTTGTTTTTCCGCCTTTCACTTTTATTTTTCTTTCATCTATTCATTTTTCATTTGCTTTATTGATTGAAGATATTAAGATCATTTCCCATGATGCTTTGTTATATCTAACACAGTCTCTGAATTCCGAAGACAGAAGCAATTTAAAATAGAAAGATGTTTCAATAGCTTACACTTTTATACGTTCACCTACAAATACATTTGCTCATGGGTACAATAAAATACACTGATATATTCCTCAGTGTTTAATTAATATATAAATAGTACTTTGTGTGTCTCAGTGTATGTGTATAAAATTTTGATTTCTGTGTGTGGGTCTGTGGTATATACATGTACACTTTCTAATATTTCATGAAATTTATTGGTTAGCTTATTAAAAAAATGAATTATACAGTTTGTCTTTATTTAATATTCTTGCAGTTGTAAAAAGCTTCTAAAATCTGAAGTGACTAGGAACAGTTTAAAAAAAGATACAAACGGATTTTGTCTTTTTACTGAATTTTGGACACAGAATATTGTCCTGCATCCTGAGTACTCGGTCTCATACCTCAAGGCAGCCTGATAAACGCCTTACAGAGATTTAGATTCTGAAGAGGTTTATTGAAAGCCAAGGGTGCAATACTAGAAAAAGAAAAAAATGCTAGAAAACTAGAAAAAGAAAAAAATGCTAGAAAACTAGAAAAAGAAAAAAATGCTAGAAAACCAGAAAAAGAAAAAATGCTAGAAAACTAGAAAAAGAAAAAAATGCTAGAAAACTAGAAAAAGAAAAAAATGCTAGAAAACTAGAAAAAGAAAAAAATGCTAGAAAACTAGAAAAAGAAAACAATGCTAGAAAACTAGAAAAAGAAAAAAATGCTAGAAAACTAGAAAAAGAAAAAAATGCTAGAAAACCAGAAAAAGAAAAAATGCTAGAAAACTAGAAAAAGAAAAAATGCTAGAAAACTAGAAAAAGAAAAAAATGCTAGAAAACTAGAAAAAGAAAAAATGCTAGAAAACTAGAAAAAGAAAAAATGCTAGAAAACTAGAAAAAGAAAAAAATGCTAGAAAACTAGAAAAAGAAAGGATACTAGTTTAGTCCGAATAACAAACAACATGTTAAAAAAGGAATGTGTCGAAGGCAACCGGGGGCTTTATCATAGAAGCAAGACCATTGCCTAAATGGGTAAAAGAGGGTAACAAATACTTCGTTTCATGAAAATGTATGAAGTTGGTTTGATAAATTCCCACAAAGGAAGAAAGTTACATAAAAGTTACATTTGGAAACATTTGCTTATTATGCTATCCAGGTGAATTCATTTTTGCAAGTAAATGGAACCGAAACCATCCAATGCTCTTCCCTCTAAAGTTTTGTAAATCAGTTTAAAATAAAGTAAGAAACTCTTAAGGAGAAAAAATTGGCTACTGTCAATATACTTAAAAAGAAACACTTGGGGAATTAAATGTAGAATATTTGAAAAATCGGTTATAAAAATTGGGCAAATTGGATAAAGGTTATCAAAATTTTATAAATCGTTTAAAAATTCAAAACTTGATAAAACTGTATAAATAATCCAAATTAGACAAATCGGTTGAAAATGATAAAAATTTGACAAATCAATTAAAGATATTCGAAAATTGACAAAGCATTTAAATATTTTCAAACTTTAAGAAATCAATGACATGTTTTTAAGAATCGATTGAAAAAATTCAAATTTTAATTATCAAAATATTTTGTTAAAGTTATTAAGCTCGAATATATAAAAGAAATTCCACCGGAGTCTTGCAATTAACTTAAGAATTGTGATTAATCAGAAATTCCATGTAGAAAAATCGTGAAATTTAGCAGGTGCTGCTGGTAATGATACGACTTTTATTGGCTGCCGAAAATATTACGAGTAAATTCTCTTTTTTTGTGCTTTTCACTCATCTTAAATGAGAACTATTTCGAACCAATATTTGGTAAACACTCAGCTGTAGAGACCGGTTTCTAAGAACAATGGTTGCATTTGGCTTTGAGCGAGTGAAGCTTGTGGGTCTTGTCAAAGACTATCGTTCTTTGAACATTGTCGACTGACGCTACAGAATCACAAAGACCTGTACCAAATAACAAAACTACATCATTTGAGGACTACCAACAGCAGCAACAACTAAAATGGATAGCACTTGTAATATGAAGAGGAAATAATGACATAATCAAGACGTTGACATTCCAAACTACTTGAAATAAAAGTCTAGGAAGGAACCCCCATCAATACTGGAAACAGCTAATTGCCTTAGGAAACCCGTTTTCCCGAAAAATTGGTTCAAGAGAAAGATTTTAAAATTACGACCGAAAGCAGTACTAGCTGTATAGTCAGTGAATACAGAATGTTTCCTTATCAAGAAACGGATAATATAAACATTTAAATGGGATGTCTGTAAAACCTGGGGTAGTAATAAATGTGACAATGCCGAACAGGATTAAGGAAATGATGCATACTGGGAAAGAGAAAAACATATACAAAGATCATAGTAACTTTGTACATGGTTTAGAATGTGAAAAACAATTTATGAGGAATCAGAGTGTACATAAGGTGTTTGAAAAGATAATTGAGTTTTTTTTTCTTAAAATAGGTTTCACACCATGCAAGGGAGTAAAGCCACTAAGACACAAGGGATTATTGGATGTGAAAGAGAAATATTCATAATGAGCGAGAAGAGAAAAGAGTAATCAGGTGGACAGTAGATAGCGATTGACATGGCATTTAAATTTTTGCAGACTAAAGCATGGAGCTACAAGTGAGAGGTGCAAGAAAAGAAACTGTTAGCATAGAACTTACGGCTACATCTATCCAGATCAACTGTAAATTGATGAGATCACTACGCCAGTATCGTACTGCGTTTAAATTCGCAAGTCTAGGTACCATAGCGAAGAGCTCATCCGAACAAATTACCATCAAAATATTTATAGAAAAGACAGAGAGCCAACTGTACGGCGGTGGTAAAGTGAGTGAAGCCGAGCTGCCAGATCAGAACCAATAATATTGTTGATTCTTTTTTTGGATTTCATCAAATAGCTCAAAGTAAATAGCAGGGGCAACAGACCGCTTGTGGCAGCAATATTCTAAGCATGGACGAATGGTAGACTTATAGATATGTACGATAGATTCTGAAAAAAGTTTCCCACGACACTATGAACTAACTTTCTTTAATGTCATGTTCTTTCAGAACCTAGGTAATCATGGCTCTCCACATTGTCCATTAATGTGTGAACTTCCATGCTTTCTTGGGAAAACGTGCTTTCTCCATGGTTTGGAGATGAGAGTTTAGTATTATAACTGTTTCTTTGCTTTCAATTCTGCTGCAATTGTGGACCTTGAAAGGTGCTATTGTAGATCTTTACAGTATTGAAAATACTAGGGAAAATAAACAGACGAACACATATAACACATACACACACATACACACAAATATATATAAAAGTGGCCATTGAAATCATCACCCAACGCAATCGTCAAGCCATTTACATGCGCTCCATCCCTGATATTGAGCCCTTTAACCGATAAATATAGCATATCATAAAAATACATTTTATCATATATATATATATATATATATATATATATATATATATATATATGTATGTATGCGTATATCTGTGCGTGTTTTCAAAACACACACACACACACACATATATATATATAGAGAGAGAGAGAATTTAAAAGAAAAATCGGCTACAAGACTGATATTTGGTCCCCAAGGTAGAAAACGAAAGAAGAGTTTACAAGAGTAAGAATTAAGAAATAAAAAAAAATATGGTCAAGTTTGTTTTTGTTTTATCAAAAGCTGTCACACCAGAAATGTGTGGGTGCTGCGGGGACTGTGGCGTCAAGTAGGTTTGTTTGGGCGTGTGCAGATGTGCGTTTTGTTTACCTTTTCACTTTTACTTTTTCAATACTGTCAGTGTCAGTCGTAGATAAAGAGATTTTTTGTGATAGTGGTGAGTGTAGTTAGGAAGGGAAATATTTGGCAGCACACAGAACAAAGATGTCCTACTGAGAAGTGACCTTCCTTAATTCTTTACTTTCTTTTTTTTTTCATTGTCGATTTGGATCTATCTATAAACATAGATGAAGCATTGCCTCCACTTTCTCATTGCCACCTATAAATATTTGATAAACCGTACAGTTTTCCATTACGTTGATAGTATTTAATTCCCAATCAAAATGAAAAACAATGAATTGCTAAGATAATCTTCTTTTGTATACCGTTTCCATTCATAAAGTGGGGGATCATTACCCTCCAAAACATCCTTTCCTTTCTCTCACTTAACAACGTTTATCTTTTAAACGTACTTCTCATGAGCTGTTCTGCCAGCCATTTACACAAGCCCTTTAGCTAATCAACTCGTTATTTCTCTGTTACCTCCAATATGTCCAGTAAGTAGCGTAACCTAGGATGGGTAACTGAATGAGGAAAAACCAAAACGGGGGTTGGAAATGAAATGGTAATCTTTATAACATCAACAAAATACAATACTCGCCAGCGGCGTGAAGTAGGTAAACAACTGCTTGCGGGGGACTACTTAGCATATTACCCCCCACTTACAATAGTGTCCAACGTATTTATCAGGAATGAGACATACCCATTAGTGTTCATAGGTACGGTATATAACAGATAGATATATAGATATATAGATAGATAAAAGGGATTCTTAGATAGTGCTGTAACCTAGAAAAGGTTACTGAATGAGGAATAACCAAAACGGGGGTTGGAAATGAAATGGTAATCTTTATAACTTCAACAAAATACAATACTCGCCAGCGGCGTGAAGTAGGTAAACTACGGCTAGTGGTGGACTACTTAGACAGTATATTACGATATTTACCTGCGTTGCCATGAGGTAGGATGTGGCACAAAGCCAAATTTGATGTGGGGAAATTGGAGCCCGTGAGTTCGGGCAAAAATTACCCGTAGACCCTTCATACGCGGGATCGGGTATCTGTCTACCTCCCTGGATGAGACTCTGCCCTTCCGAATAGCCTCGTCCGGATTCCTCTCTGCCTGAAGGCAGTGAGTTCGACAGGGCAAGTGCTTCCCACGATGACGGCTCACGCTGCCAGCTTAGGCAGCATATTACCCCCCCACTTACAATAGTGTTCAACGTATTTATCAGGAATGGGACATGCCCATTAGTGTTCATAGGTACGGTATATAACAGTGTCAAATTTTCTAACCCTTCGTTATATCTAGGCATTTCAGAAGTCCCTTTCTGATTCTAAGTATCCTTTTTTTGTATTTTCCTTAAAGCCCCCTCATTGACCACATACTCCGTCTACCGTATTCTCAGCATCCTTCTGTAGAACCACATATCTGCTGACACAAGTCTCCTCTTCATCTGTGATGAAATTATTCATCATTCTCTGCCATATCAGAAGATTGATATCATATAGCAGTTCTTTACTTCTTGTTTTGTAAGACATATTTTAGCATTTGAAGGCATCTTTCGCTATTCAAATGAGTCTTCGGATTTCGGTGTCACATTTTCCGTCGTCTGTTCTTTTAACTTCTAAAATATTTATACTTCTGTTCTGTACTTCTGTACTTCTGTTCTTTAGTTTTGACATCT
Source organism: Acanthosepion esculentum (assembly GCA_964036315.1). Lineage (NCBI taxonomy): Eukaryota > Metazoa > Mollusca > Cephalopoda > Sepiida > Sepiidae > Acanthosepion > Acanthosepion esculentum. The sequence continues at coordinate 30,663,557 of OZ038516.1, read as the reverse complement.
TCAATTCGAAGTTCGCATATCGATCTGTTCTTCTTGTTGACAGTCATATATTTTCTTCTTGAAACTAATGGTTAGTCCTTTCGTCTTCCTTTCTTTAACTACATCGTCTCGTAGATCCTGTAGTTTTCTTTCTGTATCTGCTATCGATACAATGCTATCCGCGTATTGTTAAGACTGTGCTAGCTAGGAATAAATCCCGGTAAGATTTCTAGTTCTCTCACTGTAAAGATTGAAGTCTGGTGAGACATCACGCTCTTGTCTTACGTCTCTTTCTATTTTTACCTACTTAATAAACTTACTTTGTATTCGTATGCAAGTGGTTTGCTATCGATAACAAAATGAGTATAGCAATGAATGGAGGAAAATGACGAATACATTGTTATCGTTTATAAATTTGGAAATCAATTTCTAAACAGTTATTGGTTTTATTTTTAATAAATTATTTTCATTATGTTATTTTCACTGGAAATGTTTGAAATAGACGAGAAAAATCACTGACAGAGAACTTTTTCTTCATTAAGTTTTCTTGAGTGAACAGGCCGATAGACGTAATATACAGAGTCTAAAATAAAATTTAAAACGGCCGTAATACAATTCTAGATAAAAATAGACATAATATACCCTAATAATGCTCATAAGCGGCTTAAAATAAGCTGTCAAAGTTCTGTTTCACTCAAACGACGTAAAATAATGTCATTTTATATCTTTAAATGTATTTTCATCATAAATATCACATTGGGTATTCGGTGGTATTGAGCGGGGTTCGGGAAAATGTTTCTTAATGTATGTGCCAGACCGACGAGCAGGGATTCTCAAACAGGCGATTATGCCGTATATTCAGGCCTGGAAGCCATATTGTTTCAGGTGGGTGGGCTGCTTATTCTGGAATCGATGAAATCAAACATTGGATATACTCTATCGTTATTCATCATCATCATTTTGTCGATCCAGATGATGACTCAATTCATACTCGAAACGTGGAAAACCTTTCGATGCGCGTAACTTGCGTCGACAGTTTGGAACTTGTGAGGAGTTGCCCACGGTGCATCTTCGCGAATTTGTGTGGCTACAGCGGCACAAGAACAGCTCTTATTTTAAGCATTTATTTGCTGCGTAGTCCACCGTTAGCCATTGTAATAATGTTTAATTGTAATAAACCTATATACCTTGGTCTTCTTGATTTTTGACCGTTAAGGGAATAGCAGTTTAATTGACGCCGCTTAAATGAAAGATAACCACATTCTTAACAATCGTTGGCTGTAGGGATTAGAGAGTGCGCTCAAAAAGTGTGTAGATATTAACATTTTTTCGCTTACAAGTTTAGTTTTATAGAACGGACAGTGTGTCTCAAATCTGGAAAAGAATTTGTGATTCCACAGTTTGTCTGTTAGAAGCTTAACAATTCTTGGCTGTATACAATAGAGACTGTGTGACTGGCGTTAGCGATCACTGCTTTCCATAATTTCATGTCTTTTGTAGCTCTTAATAAATTTTGTCTATTTGTTATCATTCCTAAACCTTGCTCCGCCATCCATTTACTCAAGCTTATTATGTGTTGTTTCCCTCTGTCCCTCTTGCCTTCAATCTGTCTTGTGAGTATCGAATTTTCCAAGCCCTCCTTTCTCATTGTGCACCCCAGAAATTTCAACTATCTATTCCTCATGTTTTCGTTTCCATTTTCTCTAAAACTTCGTTGTTGCTCCCGTGTTCTGTCCGTGACATTCTCAGAATCCTTCTGTAGAACAACATTTCTGTTGCTCCAAGTCACTTCTTTATCTGCGAAGATTTTCCAGCATTTGTTGCTATATAGGAGAACTGATATTGCATAGAAATTCATTACTCATTTCATTGTTTTTAACAACATTTCCTGTTTCTTCATACTTTGCTTAGCTTTTGGCTATCCAAATGTGTCTTCGGATTTCCGTGTCGCACTTTCCGTCATCTGTTTAAACACTTCACAGATATTTAAACTGTTGGGCTTTTTTGATTTTGCAATCTCCAAAGTATATTTCCAGAGCATTAAACTCGAACAAACGTATACACACGGTTACAAGCTTTGAAACGGTTGGATGTCTATAATAGGGACTGCGTTTCACATTAAAAATTGTTTTTTGCCTCATTCAAGGCGATAAGCCCACTAAGACGCAAATAGGTACTACGAGTGAAGGAAACTAAGAAACTGTAGATGAGGAGAAAGGACAATATATAGAACCGGATTCAAGGCGACAGAAGATGACAATTGACATCGCATTTAACTTTTTGAAGATCGTAGTTTATAGGAAAACAACAAACTGGAAGAGAGTTCCACAGGTAAGAAGTTCGAGAGAAGAATCCATTAGAATAAAACTTTTGGTTGCAGTTAGCAATTTCAACACTGAAACATTGATGCAAGTGGCTTCCAGTTCGAACAGTATCGGTAATTAATTTATTATTGGTTACCATAATATTTGATTGTTATTAACCAGAATTAACCAGGACCATTTTAATAATAAATTTCTGGACTTTATAGTGACTTTATTGCCACTCTGCATATAATAACTAGATTATATAAAATAAACAAATGTAAATATATTTGATAATATAATATAGATAAGACAAAAAGATGAAAAGAAAACTTAAAAAAGGTGCAAATAAAGATGTTAAAATAAAATCTCACAAAATTAAGCGTCAATTTCACCAAAGTAAAATTAAATTTCTCGCACCGAAACCTCACTTTTGCCGAATGAAACTTCCCTTCCAAATTAAATTATACTTTAAGTTTGTCAGATTTAGCTTAATTTTATACAAATTTAACTTCATTTTCGAGAAATTAAACTTCACTTTTGTCAAATTAAACTTCATTTTCGATAAAATGAAATTCACTTTCGTCAAATTAAAATTCATTCTCTATAATTTAAACTTCATTTTTGCAAAAACGGAACTTCAAGTTTGATAAACGCTTTCGCCTAATTATACTTCATTATCGCTAAAATAAATGTCACATTTGTCAAACTAAAATTCACTTTCACTGAATTAAATTTCATTTTCAACAATTTAAACTTCATGTTCGACAAATTACACTTCAATTTTATCAAACTAAATTTCATTTTCAACGAATTAAACATTACTTTCGTCGAATTAAACTTCGTTTTTAGACAAATTAAACATCAGTTTGTCCAAAAGAAAATTCCAATAAATATTAAATAATTGCATCAGTTCAGACCTTTAAAACAAAACTAGCCATGGAGTCAGATCGCACCCATTTCTTCCGTATTTCTTTTAGAAAAAGTAAGATATGCCTAGACAGATTTTTTTTCTTTTCCAGAGAACTGCTACTTTGTGACAAACCCCCACCTGGATGCTTTCTTGAACACTACAGTCAATGGTCATTCGCTATCTTATCTTCCTTATCCTTATAATGTTGCATAAAGCGAAGGCCAGGGCCAGAATGATCAACGATTGTCTGGAGTGCCTCTTGTACGGGGCATTCTAAAAGTGATGGATTGCCTTTGTCTAGGTTTTGAATATAGAGCCAAAACGGAGCGAATTCAAGAGCCGACCGCCAGAATCCTGAAACGTCGAAATTACTCCCACCCCCAGATTAGCAATCGGCTAAGACGGTGAGGGATGCTGAGCCAGCACGCTACATGAGTTTCTGTGACGTTATTGCTCCTACTGCCTCTTAGAATCCAAGCTGTCAACCTTCTCTCATAATAAAGCGAATAACAAAAAGAAATGGTCCTTTTCGTTGATACAGTTTTATATAGTAACGTGGGGATCCAGAGACGACACAGAACGCAACAATTTTTTTTTTTACTTCTACCTCTTCTATGTTATTATTGCATACCGTATTCAGTAAAGCTCTACCATGAGTTACTCTTGAGGCATGAATTGGATGAAAATTAGGATAAAAGATATCGACCTGTATCATGCGGATAAGAAATATAAATAAATATGATGTATTAGCCAAAAACATATCGTTATAATTTTGTCATAAACATCGTTAAAGACAGCAACTTTTCTGTTTCTTTATCTGAATGTATGAAAGAAGGTGTTTACAGAATTCTACATTGATTCTCCCTGACCATTTTCCCCGTTGTTTCTTTTTTTTTTTTTTCATCAATACATTTCGACCGTTGTACCCTCTGACCTTCCTCGGGTGTGTTTGTCGCGTTCGACAACCTTCTTTGAATGTCAAATGGAAAACATTTTATTTGTTCCACTATGGAATGTTCGTCTTATTTCTGTATATCTCATGTCCGCTTACATTCCTCGGGAAATTTCACAACACGTAACTGTCATTTGCAATTCAAGGAAGGAAAAAAATGGTCATGAATCATAAATGAATAAGTAACTTTTGTATATCGATCAAGTTATAAAAAGGCGCACTGTTCTCTGGCTCACGGGCTATCAAAAACATTAGTTCAGGGAACACAACTAGTATCACAGACAAATCATGTTCAAAATTTCTTCAATGCATCTTTTAGATTTAGTTTTTCATACCTGATCATGTTTCTTTTTAATTCCTCTTGTTCAAAAAGCTGGGAATTATTTCAAAAGTTTTTTTTCAAATGTCCTTATATATATATATATATATATATATATATATATATATATATAGTTGTATATTTAGGCAGTGATCCTTCTTTTATGCAAGTTTCATTAAAATATAAATATAAATAAATAATTACATCGGTTACACAACCACATGCTTATCCAGACGCCTTACGTTACACCTATCCGATCACAGCTCCATTAGAACCCATTTAAACACACACACAAATTTACCAGACCCCATTAGAAATATACTAGTAGAAAACACAAATATATTAATTGCTTCCACCTGTAAAAAAAGGTTAAAAATAATGGAGGCTTTAATAATAAAAAAGAAAAAGCCTACCCTCAACAATATTAACTACGAACAATGTTCTAACCGTATTTGGAAATTAAAACACCACTACTACACACTAAGACATACATAATGCACACACTCAATTAAACAGAAAAATCAAATCATCCTTGATAATGGCTAAAGATATAGCCGAAAGCGCTCGGAAAAATAAAACATTTGGACAGTTCTTACACACCCTTTGTCCAGCAAAGAAAGCTCTTGTTCGTACACAAGAAAAATTAAATAAAAAACTTAACCGTAGTACCTTGTCTGTCGTTTTTAATGAAACTTGCATATATATATATATATATATATATATATATATATATATATATATATATATATATAAAGTTCCAATAATTTGGACCGATTTTAAATGTGAATTAAGTTTAAGCGGTTAATGATTTTTTTTCTTTTTCTTTCAGATTTAACAACTTAAGTCTTTGGCAATTTCAACCATGGAAAGATTAACAATCAAATAACGTGTTAAAGTTTCAAGAGTGCAACTGGAAAAATCGGTTGTAAATTCAAACAAACTGGGTCGGTGGCAGATGTGAAAACACCATTGCGTGCTCGTTTACGCCGTTCAGCTGAAAACATTGCCGCAGTGCCCGAGAATGTGGTAAAAAATCCAGACACCTCTATTCGTCATCGCGCGCAGGAATTGAACCTTTCCACAACAACGTTACATCGTTTCCATTTGCACTCTCGGTTGGTCGATTATGTTGACCCAAAACAATCGCGAAGTGCGCGAAATGCATCTCTGTTTGAACGTCCATTTTCGTAATAGGCTTCGATAACTTTAACACGTTGTTTGACTGTTAATCTTTCCATGGTTGAAATTGTCAAAGACTTAAGTTGGTAAATCTGAAAGAAAAAGAAAAAGACGCTTAGACTTAATTCACATTTAAAATCGGTCCAAATCATTGGAAGACCCTTTATATATATATATATATATATATATATATATATATATATATATATATATAAATCCTGGCTTGAGGCATTCGGAAGTCTAGTCGCACTGAGGAGCTGTGATACAGCGAAACAGTACTGTCTGTGAATGACATATATATATATATATATATATATATATATATATATATATATATATATATATATATATATAGTATGTGATAAAATATTGTTTTAAGGTATGATATATGTATGGCTAAAAGTGCTCAACCTGACGGATAGAGCGTGTATGTAAATACAAAAATAGACAATGAAATCAACACCGAATGGTGATTTGCTTCAGGCTTGAACATAATTTCCAGCCATCAGATTCTGTTGACATCAGTGTCCACTTATATATAAGTAGACACCGGCGAAAAAACAACAACAACAACATCAAAATTCCCCGGAAGAGCGAGTTCCATGCCATTGCTTATTTCATGTCTCGTTGATAAAGGGCACAAGCGTGTCCGAAAATTCCGACATTAAAATATTTCTCTTCGTGCATCGAGTCAGTCAAACGGCTTACGAATATAAAACATCATCAGTCTTATTGACAATATTTTTATCATTTAGTTATCTTTTATTCTTCGAATTTCAATAAACGTTCTATTAACCCCCCAGACACACACACACACACACACACACACACACACACACACACACACACACACACACACGCACACACACATATATATATATATATGAAGAAATATAATCTTAAAGTGTGCTGTATTTATGGGATAAAGTGCTCAATATCAGAGATAGAGCGTATGTAAATATAAAAGTGAACATAGAAGTCAACACTTAGAGGCGACAGTCTGTTTCATGCTAGTGCAATCGTCAGGCAACTATATATATATATTCCATCATGGTTCAAAGGTTGTTGCGCTTTGTATGATTCACGTGGACTCGATGCAATAACTCCACATTGCCTGCGTTCAATGAAGTACATCTTTAGCATACCCCAGAAAAAGAAATCAATTCTTTCTTCTTTCGACAAAACCTCAGAGAACGAACCGCGTCCGCTAAGATAATTTTTCCAGTTACAGATATATTTACACACGGGCATGCACGCACACACACATATTTTATGAAATGGACAAAGCCTCTGTAGGTAAATGGTATATCACTTTAGGCTATATGACAGTTCCGTGTAGGATACGGTTTCATATTTTCTTTTAGATTTCTCGGATATTCAGTCCAGTAAATGTTGTTAATACTGTTTATTATAAACAGAACATTTCCTTAAATATTTCTACCTATAAAAGTAACGTATAAGCAATATATATATATATATATATATATATATATATATATATAGAGAGAGAGAGAGAGAGAGAGATAGATAGATAGATAGATAGATAGATAGATAGAGAGTTTATACGAATAAGAAAAACAGAACACACAACCACACATATATATATATATATATATATATATATATATATATATATATATATGTGTGTGTGTGTGTGTGTGTGTATAGCGTTTATACGTTATTTTTATAGGCACAAATATTTAAGTAAATTGACGTCATCCGAATAGTTTCGTCTATCCAATTTCATTTGCAAGGCTTGTGTCAACTCCTGGTAATGTTTTCAGACGCTTTCCACGCAGGGATCGTCATCTCGATATTGCAACGAAATCACCTCTTTGACCAATCGACTATGGTGAGATTCAAACCCTTGGTTCCTCTCTATTCAATTATGTTCATATCTATCTATCTATCTATCTATCTATATATCTATCTATTTATTAATTTCTTTCTTTCTTTCTATCTATCTTAGCCTGTTAATATCTATCTATCTATCTATCTATCTATCTATCTATCTATCTATATATATATATATATATATATATATATATATACAAATACATACATACATACATACATACATATATATATATATATATATATATATATATATATATATATTGCGCGCGTGCGCCTGTGTGTTTGGAAGACGGCGTACGTAACTGTGAGGAACACGACTGCCCTCTCCTCTAACAGAATGTTCTTTGAAGTCTTCTCACTAAAATAACCGAACTTATATTTAATGCCACTTGGTTGATTTTCTGATGCGAAAACTCGGCCACAGTTGCTCTGACCATCAATTACTTAGACTAAGTTCGCAGAAACCGGAAGATTGAATGCACTCACTTGCCTTTCGTTTTGATAGTCTCTGTTCGGTCAGATTTGCAAGGCTTTACAGAAAATCGCTTGGTGTTTAACCTGTTCAGTGGACTCTTAGTAGAGTCTACTGAATAGGAAGGCTAAAAGACAAAGAAAAGTAAATCAGATAAATATGCATCATTTAATTCTTTATAAAATTTATTATCTTATCTTCTTCAAAAAGATTTACAATCCTAAATCATCAACAAGCACTTCTCATATCCCGATCTTGAATGGAATGACTTTGGTATTTATTTTCGAATAGAGCGCCTCGAATTTGGATAATGGTTATCGAATTATCCTGGTTGACCTGTTTGACCCTGACAGGGTGCTCCATAATCGTGACATTTTGCCAAAGTAAATCAACTTTAGTAAATATTTAAGAGTTGCTTCATTGTGGATTAATAGTTATCCGTAAGTCTGGTCGACTATTAATATTGAGTTGTGGGTTCGTTTCTCACCGGTTCGCCTATATACAACCGAAGCTAAACTCTTAATTGATACCAGGGCGTCTCAGCATGAGCTAAGAGCTAGAATGCCTGTTTGGTTGAACATTAATACTGAAAAGTGAGTTCAGTCCTGTATAAGTATCACATATCTATAGATTTATAGCAAAATTACGCTCTCAACTATCGAGTGCATCCTATCGGGGTAGTTGTTAGCAGTCACTCCTCGGAGGCCCAAGTGATCAACACAGGCGTCCTCCAAGGCTCGTTTCTCAGCTCAACGTTCTTTCTATTAATAAGATAAAGCTGGCGTTCCTCATGGCTCTATCCTTGGTCCAACACTGATTCTGGTCATCATCAGTGACCTTCTTGAAGTAAGCATCTACGCAGATGACACTACCATTTACACCTGTCCAGTAGTAAATCCGGTATTGCTGACAGTTAATCTGACCGTTGGTCATGAAAACGAAACTTCAATCTGTAGTTGACTGGAGCAGGAAATGGCTTGTGAATTTTAATGCATCCAAAACTAAGCTGCTGTCATTTACTCAGCATAAACGTCCCTGCTTCCTATCAGAATGGTTGATGCTCAACTCCATGAGAGCGCCTCTCTGCGCTTTCTTGGTCATATGTTTTCCATTGACCTGTGGTGGAACAACTACATTGAATCAATAGCTGCATCTACCGCAAGGAAATTTGGTTCCCTGTGTCTCGCCAGAAGATTTTTCTCGTCTGAGTCCATCCTTTACATCTACAAATCTATCATTCGTCAAATGCATTGAATACTGTTGGTATATATGGTCTGGTGTTCTCTACAGTTCATCTCACTACTCAGTCGTAATTGATGTACCAAGTAAAGCTTGCTAACTATTACACCACGGGGGTGATAGCACTTGTTAGAGTACCAGCTATGGGCAAATAGTTAACCCGAAAACTGGGGTCAAAGTACTATGAAAGTACTAATGGAGATTTTTATACTGAAAATACCAGCAATACATTTTTGAAAAATAAAAAAAATATATTATCAGCAATACATTTGACGCTCGACAAAAATCCTCTTTAGAAAAATACGTCAATGAAACCTGATCTACAAATTGATTTCTTACAAAGAATATATATTCTAGTCATGCGAACCTATCCTAAAAGTTTTGTCTGCATTAAATAACCCATTGAGATTGATACGACGTAAAACAAAATAAACCAAAACATTACACCACGTCGAAGTGCTCGAAGAAGTCTGTAGTATGAATCGGTCGGAAAGCTGTGGTGACAAGTAGTTCATTTGTTTGGACAATTTTTGAAAAGCGATTATATTTTCAATAAACGTACCCGTAGGCTTGAATAATAAAAGATAAGAAAATCGAAATAATAATAATAATAATAATAATAATAATAATAATAATAATAATAATAATAATAATAATAACTTCCCGACCTGAAGGAATGAACAGAATGACAGGAGAGTTTAACAGAATTCATACTAAGCTTCTTGGTCTCACGTTTTCCACTGAGGTGGAACAACTACATTGAATCAATTGCTGCATCTACCGCAAGGAAATTTGGTTCCCTGTGTCGCGCCAGAAGGTTTTTCTCGTCTGCGTCCATCCTTCACATCTACAAATCTATCATTCGTCCATGCATTGAATACTGTTGGCATATATGATCTCGTGTCCCCGCTGTTTATCTCGAGGTTCTCGACAAAATCCAAAGACGGATATGCAGTGTGATCGGTCCTGTCTTGGGGTCTCGACTCCAGTCACTTTCTCACCGACGTAATGTGGCTTCCCTCTGTCTTTTCTATAAATATTTTCATGGCATCTGCTCTGACGAGTTCTTTTCACTGGTGCCCCGGTTGCATGAATTTAAGCATGTTAATAGCTTGGCATCTCGGTCCCACCCTTTTACTGTCGAAACAAATGTAACCGCCTCTTCTACTCCAACAGCTTCTTCTCTTGCACTTCCCGACAGTGAAACTCCCTTCCACTTACTTGCTATCCTGATAATCTTCAAAAATTTAAATGTAATGATGATCGACATCTCCTGTTGCCTAGGTCCCCATTCATCTTTTTACCCTCCTCTTTTTATCCTTTCCTCACTGTCAACATCTATACCAAGACGTTGTTTCCCTTACACTCTCTGTAGCTCCTTGCGTATTAGTGCCACTCCCGCCTCGCTTGGGGCGAAATGCTTAAAAAGAGAAAAAAAAGACAACATAAGACATCATTTTCACAGGATGACCAGAGTTAGTAAGAAGTAAAAAAGCTACCAAAGATTATTCTTCGAGATCATTCGGAAAACATCAAAATAAAAACAAACGAATATATGCAACAACCAAATGCAGATCCTTTGTGAATTTATGTACTGTCCTTGTTCTAAAATCTCCGTGTGGGGAAAACTGTTTGGTCATATTCAATTCCTCGAAAACCAAAATAATAACATTCCATCATCACCTATCACCGACCAGGCCCGCAATTTTTGCCTATCGCGATGAACGAGTGTCCTTTCGAGTAGGCCGATGACTTGAATTCGTACATACGATCAATCGCTAGAGATGCTAGAAAAATGGTCGTTCCCCTGTACTGCTCCAGTAAGTTTCGATGGCGGTCTTTGTTTCAGTAAGTCAATGTGAAGCCACACACTGCCAGGTTGACTAAGGAGAACCTTAAACAGATGGGCGGTGTTAAGATTCTTCCACATCCACCATTCAGTCCTGTTGCTGCTCTGGGTGACTATGGCCTATTCCGCTCAATGGCACACTTCTACCGCGACCAGCAATTTGACACTTTTGAGGAAGTGAAGGAAGCTGGTTTACAGTTTTTTTTTTATTCAGACCCAACGGACTGGTATAATGGACACATTCGGATACTGGCTGATCGCTGACAGATCATCGGGAATGATGGACTTTATTTTGAAGAATAAATATTGGTGTTGCTCCATAAAATTTTGTTGTTTTCTTTCCGCTCCCGAAGTGAGTCAGGACTTCCTGGACAACTTTTTATTACTATTATCATTGTTGTATTGGGGAGGCACGGTGGAGTAATGGATAGCGTTTCCGATTCAGGAATCGGAGAGCCGAGTTCGAATTTCAGTCGGATCCATTACGTTCACTTACGTGGAAAGGTATGAATCCTTTTCTTCTTCCCCAGCTATGGGTAAATAGCAGGACAGACCGGGTTCTATAGACTTGGATGGCAACTGGTCTACCGTAGAAGGAAATGACAACCTAGTGCGGGGAAAAACTGCCTCGTCAGCCATGTATCGAAAGATACATGATCAGCTAAGCGTGTATCACGCATGGCACATAACTGACAGATTGTTGGAAACAAAAAGGAAACTTATACTTAACATCAGGAAGAGACAGTTGGAATTTCTACAGAAGGATGCTGAGGATACCATGGACCGAACATGTGAGCAACGACGAGGATTTAGAGAAAATGGAAACAAAAAGGAAACTTATACTTAACATCAGGAAGAGGCAGTTGAAATTTCTACAGAAGGATGCTGAGGATACCATGGACCGAACATGTGAGCAACGACGAGGTTTTAGAGAAAATGGAAACAAAAAGGAAACTTATACTTAACATCAGGAAGAGAGAGTTGAAATTTCTACAGAAGGATGCTGAGGATATCATGGACCCAACATATGAGTAGCGACGAGGTTTTAGAGAAAATGGAAGCAAAAAGGAAACTTATACTTAACATCAGGAAGAGACAGTTGAAATTTCTACAGAAGGATGCTGAGGATACCATGGACAAAATATGTGAGCAATAACGAGGTTTTAGAGAAAATGGAAACAAAAAGGAAACTTATACTTAACATCAGGAAAAGAGAGTTGAAATTTCTACAGAAGGATGCTGAGGATACCATGGACCGAACATGTGAGCAGCGACGAGGTTTTAGAGAAAATGGAAACAAAAAGAAAACTTATACTTAACATCAGGAAGAGACAGTTGAAATTTCTACAGAAGGATACTGAGGATACCATGGACTGAACATGTGAGCAACGACGAGGTTTTAGAGAAAATGGAAACAAAAACGAAACTTATACTTAACATCAGGAAAAGAGAGTTGAAATTTCTACAGAAGGATGCTGAGGATACCATGGACCGAACATGTGAGCAGCGATGAGGTTTTAGAGAAAATGGAAACAAAAAGGAAACTTATACTTAACATCAGGAAGAGTATTTCCATAGCGCATTGGCTTCCAGGAACCCTCTCAATGAGTCTATCGGAACATTTTCTAGTCAATCCGAGGGCTTCAACCCAGAAATAGAATTGTTGATTGCTTCGTGTACTACGCGTTTTAGATATTCACTTCAATACACTTGTATTTTGATAGTCTTTGGGTATTTTCAAAGACACATTACAATCTGTAGGGATTGAATTTTCAATAAGAAAGCACCTTCTAGGTGATGTTGATACCAGTTTCTTTCAGTTTCCTAATTGTAAAAGTGGCATATTTCCCAGTGCGGATATTGGCCCAATCCATCATTATACGTGCTATGGTCAATTGTTTCTGGATAACACAATTATTATCAGTCTGTTTGCTAGGTAATTTCTAGTTAACAAGCATTATTATTATTTGACTTATTATTATTTTTATTATTATTATTATTAATATTATTATTATTATTATTATTATTATTATTTCACTGTTTTTTTTCGCTCAGTCCTGGTTATTTTCATTGTGTATTATAACTAAACTTCTCAGACATCATTTTGGCTTAGCCATATTTCACTTATAACTTTTTTTTAATAATTTATCGAACTTAGAATCATTCTTCTATTTTTCTCTTTCTCTATGCTTTTCAGTATTTTCCTTTCTTTCTCTTTCTGTCTAAGAATTCATTTTTAATTTTCTCCTCTTTCTATTTGGCGCACCCCTGGCGAAGTAAGTGTCTCTACAAACGGTATTATTGCAATGCGTGCTTTTTCCACCACATTAGTCACGTTAGAAAACTTTTTTACAATCTGACTTTTTCAAAATTGTCATGGGGATTGCTTTCTTTCTTTCTTTCTTTCTTTCTTTCTTTCTTTCTTTCTTTTTTTCTTTCTTTTCTTAGATATTTTGCACGTCTCTTCTGGACTACACCAAGCGCGTCTTCTGCACTATTTTAACTTTTTATATTCCACAAAAATTATGTTTAATGACACGCATCTTTCAAGGTTTTCATTCTTTTATTGCTATTGTGGGGATTTTTTTTTTATCGGCAACTTATTTAAAACCTGAATATTGTCACTGAGAAATTGAATCGCATCACATATCCCCAAATCTTCAAGAACCACACCCTAATTTTATTGTAAACCCGAGCTCTGTTCTGGGACGGACTTCATTATTATTATTATTATTATTATTATTATTATTATTATTATTATTATTATTATTATTATTATTTCCTTTGATATCTGGCGTTTACACATTTCTTTCCGGGTCCCGCCCAGGGACCTAAGATTAGAAATGGTATCATGACACTTTTCACTGCAAAAAATAAATAAATAAAATAATAATTACATAGATAAAGCCCTTCGTAAAGTGTGGGCTGTACTTGTCAGAACAATTTTTTGTATCTCTTTGAGGCATGGACTTCCAGGGATCCCTTCAATCAGCCTACTGGAATCTTTTCCAACCAGTCCAAGGGCTCCAACTACAACAGGGATTGTTGATGTTCCCATGTGCCACATTTTTGAGATTTCTATTTCAAGGTCCTTGTATTTTGACAGTTTTTCGAATATCTTCAAAGATACATTGCAGTCTACAGGGACTGCCATATCAATAAGGGGGCACTTATTTTGTTTGTTCGCTTTAATAACAATGTCTGGGCGGTTGGCTTTGATTGTTCTGTCATTGTGTATTGTGTAGTCCCATAGAATTGTAACAGGTCCTATCTCCGTAACCGGGTCAGGGTGGTGTTCGTACCAGTTTCTTTCAGTTTCCTTCCCATGGGAGTTGCAAATTTTCCAGTGCAGATATTGGCCCACTCTGTCATGCCGGGTTTTATATTCAGTGGGTGCCAATATCGTGCAACCTGATACAAGATGATCAATGGTTTCTGGATATTTATCACAGATTATTATTATTATTATTATTATTATTATTATTATTATTATTATTATTATGTTAATACTCGTTAAGTTTTCATCTTTTTACACCAGAGGGAAATTTTGGGGGTGCGTAATGAGGAAAGAAGGCTTTGCAAACTTAATACTTACAGGACGTATAGAAACCAAGCGAAGTTATTTTCATTCCTTGTTTGCACGATGTTCTGCTGCAGATGTGATTTGATCGAGTAAGGGAACTCAATCCCTATCATGTACGAGTGGATGCGCCAGTGGTGTAATGGATAGCGGCTTTGAATGAGAAAAATGAGTGCCGAGTTCGAATTCCACTCGTGCTCGTTAAATTTACTTTTTTTGATCGTTTCTAGCCAAGCAAGACTGACCAATGCCACGAAGCTCAAGGAGTTCCTGGGAGTGAATGAAAATGAGAGGAGAAAGGACAACAAAAGAACGGTTTCAGGAAGAAGTAAAATGGCGATCGGTGTTTAAATTTTTCAAGATTGTAAGTCGCAGAATAGCAAGAAACCGGAAGAGATTTCCACAGGTAAGAAGTGCGGGAGAAGAAACTATTAGAATAGAACTTGCGGTTACATCTAGCTAGTTCAACAGTAAAACGGTTAGACCTCTGTTTCCAATCTAGTCGTACGCTTAAATTCATGTAGTCGCAGCACCCAGGGGAAAAGCTCGTCCGAACGATTGGCATGAAAATATTTATAGAAAAGACAGAGAGAAGCTATGTCAAGTCACGTCGGTGAGAAAGTGACTGAAGTCGAGATACCATGTCAAGATCGATAATATTACAGATGTTTCTTTGTTTTTTGTTTAAGAATCACAAGATATATCACCAGAGCCCCAGGCCAAATATGGCATCAATATTCAATGCCCGAACAAATGGTAGATTTATAAATGTGCAAGATAGATTGTGACGAGAAAACAATTGTCAGGCACACAGCAGTGAACAGATTTTCCTAGCAGTAGACCTAGCAGTTGATTCAATATAATTCCTCCACTTTATGTCAGTGAAAAAAGTGAGCACAAGAAGGTGCATAGAGTTGCTGTCCTGGAGGTTAGCATCAGCCATGCTGACAGAAAAGGTTTTCTGTGGTGATTAAAGGATAGCAGTTTTGTTTTGGAAGCGTTAAGATTTACAAGACATTCGTTGCCCCAGTTAACCACTGATTGGTGGTCACCTACGCGCAAATATTCTACAGAAATGCATGAATCTATATCTTCTTCCCCAAGGTATGGGTTAAATAATCTTTGCTATCTCCAAAAGAATTGTTGATACAATAATCAATCGCAATAAAAATGAATTGCTCTTAAAATCCTAAATATGTTTCGGATTTAAATAAGCGGCAAAGGGTTGATAAACCGTAAAAACAAATAAATCAATAAATTATGCGTGAGACGAATCCGATTCTAGAAAATCTTGATTTAATTTCAGGTTTTCAATTAGCGGCCGGTCTCTCCAGATTTAAACCCCATTGAGTATTTATTGAAAATATTATTGACATTATTAAACTCTGTGTAGCCATACTCAATACGCACAACATTTAACCCTTTCAGCCTTGCGTTCCTGAACAATTTTAACTCTTCTGCCTGAACTCCTGAGTCAAAATTCGCAAATAATTGGGATGTAATGTTTCACAATAGATATAAAAATAGTTACAAGTTTTTAACCATCGTTCAACCGGTAACTTGGCATTAAGTCATTTTTCTCCATCACTGTTCAACCTGTGGATGGGCATTGCGTCATTTTTTTTCTACCACCGATAAAGCTGTGGTCAGGTCCCAAACGGTTAAGAAAGTCATGAAAAGTGCCTCGATTGATATACCGTGTTGTTATACGTTTTGGGAAGTTCAGTTTAAATATGATAAAGTTTAAAAGGGAACGATTGGCTTCGGGGTTATTTCTTATTTTTATTTTTCATTCTCTCAATCCTAATCCGTTTATCTTAAAATATAACACGTGAAAAGCAGTTGGATGTTGATTGGTTTGGTTTGTTTTGTTTTACGGCATATCAATCTCAATTGGTTATTTAATGCCGACAAAATATTTTTTTCCAAGAATGTATTGCTGGTAATACTTTTTTTTCAAAAAAGTATAGCCAGTAATGATTTTTTTTCAAAAAACTAGTGTTGGCAATAATTTTTTTTCAAAAATTTATTGCTGGTAATATTTAAAAAGTATTTCTGTTATTAAAACTTATTTTTACACTTTCATAATGTTTTGATCCCAGTTTGGGGTTAACTATTTGCCCATAGCTGGGACCATGACAGGTGCTACCACCCCGGATCAGGGTGGATCTGGGAACACTAGCAATTAAGAGATGGTTCCACGCTTCTCAAAAACCTCCTGATCAGTGGAAAATGGAAATATGAGGATTAAATACAGGAAAATGAAAATGAAAGAACGAATGTTTTAGTGAGGAAATTGAAGTAGCCGAAGGTAAAAATAAGAAATGTTGCTCCGTAACATTGAGATATTTTGGAAGGATATTATAATAATCCAGAACAATTACATTTTCTAGGGCAGATACCGAGAAAAGACAGATTGAAGGCAAGAGTAAAACAGGACATAACCAACCGAGCAAGATTGTAGAGAATTTAGGGAGAGCAATATTGCCAACATCCTGAAGGGACACGGCCCCTAGAAGAAGGGGAAAACTTTTAAGGAGCGTATAAATTTCAATTTAAAATTAATCGGTATTTAGTTTAGTATTATTTTCTTCAAATATTTTCTTAGCTAGAATTAAATATGTTAACATATTTCCTATTTGAATGTTTCATTGATTTATTCACGGATATATTTTTTAAATTTTCTATTAACCGCAGCCATTTGTGTAACCGGCGTCGCCCTGGTAACACCTTGCCCATAGAGTTTTTATTTGTGTTTGGAATAATTGATTGATTGATATTTTTTAAATTTTAAGAATTTTTTTTTAGATAATAATGATTTAGTTATACAGGTCTTACTAATTAACCTATAGCTGGAGGTAGAGGAGGGGGATCATACTTTTCCAATGGTTATTGGACTGCAACGTAATATCAGTCTTCCTATATGACAGTAAATGCTGAACAATCTCTCCACCAACAAAGAGACTTGAAACAACAGAAGTATGGTTCTACCGAAGGATACGGAGAATACCGTGGACCGAACATGTGAGCAACGAGGAAGTTTTAGAAAAAAATGGAAAATGCATTGGGATAGCGAAAGATGCTTTCCAAAAGATAAGCAATGTATTAAGAAAGAGGAAATTTTGTTAAAAACAAAGAAAATAGTACTGAATTGTTATGCAATATCAGTTCTCCTATATGGTAATAAATGCAGGACAATCTCCTGACAGATGAAGAAGAGAAGTGTTGTTGAACAGAAGGACGCTGAGAATACCATGGACCGGACATGTCAGCAACAAGGAAGTTTTTAGAGAAAATGAATACAAAAAGGACACTTATACATAGCATCAAGAAGAAACAGTTGACATTTCTAGGGCATATAATGAGGAGAGAGGGCTTGGAAAATTTGATACTTACAGGACAAATTGAAGGCAAGTGTGGCAGAGGAAAACAACCCATAAGATATCTAGAGAGCCTGAGCAAATAGATAGCGGAGCAAGTTTTAGGGGCGATAACAAAATAAAAATATTAAAAGCCAGGAAAATGCGGAGAGCCTACGTCCTGAAGGCACATGGAGCATATATCAAAGAAGGCAACAGTTAATGTTTGCCTTGCAAACTAGAGATTGTTGAGTTACTTTGCTATTTGCTGCTTTAACGATGACTATGTAGGATTAGATAGACTGTAATTAAACGAGAAAGACAGGTATCTGGCTTTTCTGGTCTGCTGTCTCCGTTTCTGTAAAGGCAGAGTAGAAGATGCCGAGAGAAACGAAAAATTAGAGAGTGGTGTGGTAATAAGAACGGAATCATTTGAAGAGGGAAATCATTGAAATAAAAACAGCATTTGATAAAAAAGAATAAAGTATACAGAGTTTGAGAATAAGAACCATCCATGAAAGATAGGTATAAAAATAAGTAAACTGTCAAAAACGAATAAAAAAGTATATAACACAAGAACAAGAATGAGGCTTAGTTGATATTAAGATGGGATAAAAGCCATGTTTCCTTCTCGTATAGTTCCATAATGGGGGCTTGAGTCAAGTAAGCACTAAGACGACACATGAAAGGTAAATCGGCCAGGAACAAAGATGATCGGATGAGTTCAACTAAGTAACCTCCCTTGATGGAAGTAAACGGTTTTCAGAATGAAAAAGTGAGAGAAGACTGTTAGGCGGTTAAAAATAGAGAAATAAAAATGGCAGAAAGAATAGAGGAAAATAGAGAAGAGTAGGAGAATATTTTAGACGTTGTGTAAAGGCAGTGACAACAGGAAGTAAGATAGAAAGAAAACTGGTTTCACAGGAAGTGGGGAAATAAGAAGATAACGTTTGAAAGAGGAAGAGAAAAATGATTTTAGGAAGAAATAGGACTTAGAGGACGAAGGGAAGACCGAAAAGAAGTTTGGTATCAAGTGGTAAGAAGAAAGAAAAAAAAGGAAAAAAACTAGAAAAAGCAAAGAAATGACCGAGAGAATTAGATGCAGAAGTAAAGAAGGTAGTTATCAACAAGAGAAAAAAGAAAAATAAGGAAAAAAAATCAAATAGGGGGAGGATTTACAACATTTGAATGATAAATGCGTTATGAAATATCCGACAATGCATGTAAAAGTAGAATATGTGAAAATCAGTAGGATGTTGAATTTTTGTATTTAAGTATCAGAGTTACGCTCGTGGCTCGGTGGAGTAATGGATAGCGGCTCGGACTGGGGAATCGGTGAGCCGAGTTCGAATTTCAGTCGAATTCATTACATTTACTAACTTACAAATACCGTTGGGAAAAGTATGAACAGTCGCTCTCTCACAGACGCGACGTTGCCTCGCACTGTCTTTTTTACAAATACTTTCACAGTAATTGCTCCGAGGAGCTGCTTTCGCCGGTTCCTAGGCCTCATGAATTTAAACGTCCTACGAGGCTGGCATCCCGTTCCCACCCCTTCACCGTTGAAACTGTTAGATGTAGACGTCCCTTCTACTCCAATAGCTTCATGTCTCGCACATCTCGCCTGTGGAACTCCCTTCCTTATTCCTGTTTCCCTGACAAATACAATCTCCAACTATTTAAGTGTAACGTCAATCGACATCTCCAGTTGCCTTGATCTATCCACATCCCTTCTCCACATCCTTTCACCTTTCATTCCTATCTGCTCTCGCTCCAAATCTTCTGTAACCCCCTTGCCTTGATCGATCCACTATCTTTCTCCACATCCTCTCCTTTACCACTCCTATCTGCTCTTCCTCCAAACCTTCTGTAAACCCTTGCGTGCTAGTGGCCTCCAGCCTTGCTTGGGGTGATAAGCTTAAAAAGAAATGTCTATCCCCCTCCCCAAACAATGGCTAAAATGTGTAGAAGAAGGAAAACCATCAATTCCAGCTATAGCTAAATAGTCTAGAAGGAGAACCCTAAATTAAAAACTTGATAATATTAGCAAAGTAGACTGGCTCTATAGCAACTAGTCTAGCAGGAAGAAAACTTTGAATTTATACCAGCCTCCGACTTGCCCAGGAAACACCATTGCTAATAGATGTGTGTGTGTGTTTGTATGCATGTTTCACTACATTACATGGGCATTTTCCAAACAGAGCTTACGTCCATATCAAGTTGAAACATCGGTTCCCATAAAGTCGCCGAAGTGCTTTCAAAAAGCAGATGCTGTAAACTTGGTTGTGCGGGTGGCTCGGAATTTTTAATCGGGGAGCTGAGTTCCAATTTCCGTTACTTTCGTTATATTCCCTAATAAGATCCCTTATAAAGCCTTTTTTTCTAAAGAAACTTACCTGTTTGTAAGAATTCTGGGATTGCTAAGGAAATATTTATCGCAGATTACTTCCACAATGAAGAGAACAAATCACTGTAAGTTCAGACTCGAATATCAGGGGCAGAAAGAAATGCCGAAATCTCGATTCGCAGGTACTATCTCACAAATCACAATGCACGTCGCCAGTCAGAAAAATAACTCATCCCCCGACGACCGCGGTAGCCAAAATATACGAGTTTTATCTATTTCCCACCCCGATTCGAGAACACCAACTGCTGTTATCCGTCGAGCATTTTTTCCATTCGGCGACAACTGGGAGAGGGCGCCCAATATTAGCATATCAAAACGCTTTTATGGCGACTCCTGACACTGACTTGTTTCTAATTTATATATCCCGTCTTCAGCATATCATGCAGAATACGTGAAGTTTTTTCAGCACCTTTCTTTTTCGCCACATATTCCGTCGTAGGATACACGCGACATGGTGTCACTTGCTTTGACGAGGTAATTCGCTGTTTTCTTCGCCATAACTTTGTCTAGCTTTTTTCTTTTCTTTTTTTTTTAAATCGGTATCACCCCCAGGCAAGGCAGTAAAGCCATAAAAAGACAAGGAGTTATAGAGTGTGGAAGAATTGGGAACAGAAACATTAATAACGAGTAGGAAGAATAAAAAAAGTAATCAATAGGACAGTAGATAGCGATTGACATTGCATTTACATTTTTTGTAGATTAAAGTTGGTTGGAAAGCATGGAGCCTGAAGTGAGTTCTACAAAGGGATAAGTGCAAGAAAATAAAATGTTAGCATAAAGGTTACGGCAACATCTGTCCAGATCAACCAGATCAACGGTAAATTGATGAGATCTCGCAGCCAATCTAGTACGGCGCTTAAACTCACAAGTCTAGTTACCATAGCGAAGAGCTCATCCGAACAATTACCGTGAAATATTTATAGAAAAGGCACAGAGGAGGAACCTCACGGCGATGGGAAAGTGACTGAAGTCGAGCTAGCAAATCAGGACCAATAATATTGCTGATTCTTTGGATTTTATCAAGAAGCTCAATGTAGATAGCAGTGGAATCTGATCATATGTAGTAGCAATATTCTAAGCCTGGACGAATGGTATTTTGGAAGACAGCTTTCTCTATCCAAATGGGCCCTCGGGTTTTAGTGTCGCAATTTCTGTTTCCTTTACGAGTAATAAAAGAAAATTTGGATTTCGTTTAGCTTAATGCGTTGCTTATATAATTGTGATGATTTAGTTACTTTTTTAAACCGTTAATTTTCGTTATGATTAGTAGACGAAAAATCTATCATCCTCTGCTCTTATCTTTTTCTCTTCTATTATTACGAAATCATTTACTCAACTTACAGAAAATGACGGATAATGCTTCATAAATTTTTCTCACGACTTCGTTTGATGCTTTGCTCTTATCTTTTCTTTTGGTCATTTTTCTTTTTACTTTCCCCCACTTTCCATTTTGCCCCCTCCATTCCATCTCTTGAGTTTTTTTCCCTCAGGTATTTCTTTCTTTCTGTCTTTCTTTCTGTCTTAATTACTTTTTCCATATCCCTTCCGTCTTTATTTTTTTCGTTCGTTCCTCCCTTCTTTTCTTCGTTCGTTCATTCCTTCCTTCCTTCTTTTTTTCGTTCGTTCGTTCGTTCGTTCGTTCCTTTTTCCTTCCTTCCTTCATTCGTTCCTTCCTTTTTTCCTTTCCTCCCTTCCTTCTTTCTTTTGTTCCTTCGTTCGTTCTTTCGTTATTTCCTGCCTTCCTTCCTTTCGTCCATCATTCTTTTCCTCGTTCGTTCGTTCCTTTTTTTCCTTCCTTTCTTCCTCCCTTCCTTCCGTCCATCATTCTTTTCTTCGTTCGTTAGTTCGTTCGTTCGTTCCTTCTTCTTTCCTTCCTTTTTCCTTCCTTCCTTCTTTCTTTTCTTCGTTCGTTCTTTCTTTCTTTTCATCGATCGTTCGTTCTTTCTTTCTTTTCATCGATCGTTCGTTCTTTCTTTCTTTTCATCGTTCGTTCGTTCTTTCTTTCTTTTCATCGTTCGTTCGTTCTTTCTTTCTTTTCATCGATCGTTCGTTCTTTCTTTCTTTTCATCGTTCGTTCGTTCTTTCTTTCTTTTCATCGATCGTTCGTTCTTTCTTTCTTTTCATCGTTCGTTCGTTCTTTCTTTCTTTTCATCGTTCGTTCGTTCTTTCTTTCTTTTCATCGATCGTTCGTTCGTTCGTTCGTTCGTTCGTTCGTTCCTTCCTTCCTTCCTTCGTTCGTTCTTTCCTTCCTTCGTTTCATTTTCATTCTTTGTTTATCACTCGATCACCCCATCTACTTCCTATGATGTGGCTTACGGCCATATCACTTTGAAACACCGGCTCTCGTACGATCACCGAAGTTAAGCAACGTCGAGACTGGCCAGTACCTAGATGAGTGACCAGTTGGGAATGCCACGTTCTCTAAGCTTGGATCTACGGCAGGCTTAATGGATAGCGCAGTATGCAATTAGAACTCGGAGAGCCGAGTTCCTATATCAGTCGGGTTCGTTATCGTCACTTACGCACAAATATTCTTCGGAAAGGTATGAATTCACCTTTTCTCCCCCAGCTGTGACTTAATTAGTAGCACTTATATTAGTAAATATTAAATTATATCCACGAAATACTCAATCTAAAAATAATTTATGGCTTTAAATAACCTTCAAAATGTCGATAAGACGTAAAAAACAAATCAATCCATTAATCTAAATAAAATATTGGAATGGTTAAATATTCCTCCTATGCCTCATGTGGAAAATATTTCCTGGCTTTAAATAACCTTCAAAAGGTTGATAACACATAAAAAACAAATCACTCAATTACTCTAAATAAATTATTGGAATGATTAAGGATTCCTAATATTGAAAAATATTTTCTGGCTTTAAATAACATACAAAAGCTTGATAAGACGTAAAAAACAAATCTATCAATTTTCCTATGATGTTTGACACTTTTCTCGTTATCTTTCTTTTTCTTTCTTCTCCTTTCATTTTGTGTTTATTATTCCATCTCTTGACATTTCTCATTTGATGTTTCGTTCCAGTTTCTTAATTCTTCTTTCTCCCCCTTTTATATTTTTGTTTATTTTCTTTCCCCACTTCCGCCGGATGTTTTATTCTCTTTGTTCCTCTTCTTCTCCCAATTACCTTCGTTATCTATCATTCCATCTCCCGATTTCTTTTGTTATTTCTCTCTTTTATTCTTTTACGTTCCTTTGTTCTTTACATTTCAGCCTTTGCTATTATTCCATTTTTTGATCTCGCTCTGATATTTCACTCTTTAATTCTCTTTTTTATTCTTTTACGTTCCTTTGTTCTTTACATTTCAGCCTTTGCTATTATTCCATTTTTTGATCTCGCTCTGATATTTCACTCTTTAATTCTCTTTTTTATTCTTTTACGTTCCTTTGTTCTTTACATTTCAGCCTTTGCTATTATTCCATTTTTTGATCTCGCTCTGATATTTCACTCTTTAATTCTCTTTTTTATTCTTTTACGTTCCTTTGTTCTTTACATTTCAGCCTTTGCTATTATTCCATTTTTTGATCTCGCTCTGATATTTCACTCTTTAATTCTCTTTTTTATTCTTTTACGTTCCTTTGTTCTTTACATTTCAGCCTTTGCTATTATTCCATTTTTTGATCTCGCTCTGATATTTCACTCTTTAATTCTCTTTTTTATTCTTTTACGTTCCTTTGTTCTTTACATTTCAGCCTTTGCTATTATTCCATTTTTTGATCTCGCTCTGATATTTCACTCTTTAATTCTCTTTTTTATTCTTTTACGTTCCTTTGTTCTTTACATTTCAGCCTTTGCTATTATTCCATTTTTTGATCTCGCTCTGATATTTCACTCTTTAATTCTCTTTTTTATTCTTTTACGTTCCTTTGTTCTTTACATTTCAGCCTTTGCTATTATTCCATTTTTTGATCTCGCTCTGATATTTCACTCTTTAATTCTCTTTTTTTTTCTTTTTCTACTATCATTTTTGTCCATAATTTTATATCTTTCTTTCCTTCTTTTTCACTTTCATTCTTTATTTCTTTCTTTATCTATTTATTCTCTTTCTTCCACTTTCATTCTTTATCTATCATTTCCTCTCTTAATACTTATCCCTACATATTCCGATCTTTTTAATCTCTTTATTTCTGTTTCTTTCATTCACTTTCATTCTTTATCATTCCTTCTCTTAATATTTATCCCTAGATATTCCGATCTTTTTAGTCTCTTTCTTTCTTTTTCTTTCATTCTTTACCTGTCATTCCCTCTTAATATTTATCCCTAGATATTTCGATGTCTTATTCTCTTTCATTCTTTTTCTTTCTTTCACTTTCATTCTTTACCTATCATTCCCTCTCTTAATATTTATCCCTAGATATTTCGATCTCTTATTCTCTTTCTTTCTTTTTATTTCTTTCACTTTCATTCATTACCTATCATTCCCTCTCTTAATATTTATCCCTAGATATTTCGATCTCTTATTCTTTTTCTTTCATTTTCTTTCTTTCACTTTCATTCTTTACCTATCATTCCCTCTCTTAATATTTATCTTTCGATGTTTCCCTCTTTTTATCTCATACTTTATTTTGTTCTTTTATTTTTATCTATCATTCCTTCTCTTGATCTTCTTCCCCTGATACCTCACTCTTTTCGTTCTTTTTCTTTCTTCACTTTTCACGCTTTGTCTAGTATTCCATCACTTGATCTTTTGACATTTCACTGTTTATTCTCGTTCTTTTTTTTTTACTTTTACTTTCTTTCATTTTCCTATGTTTATCATTTCGCCTATTGATCTTCTCTCGTTGATACTTTTTCTCTTTTATCCTCTTTCTTCCTCTTTCTTTGTTCCACTCCCCGTTCCTGTCTATCATTACATCTTTTTACTCTGATATCTCAACCTTTTACTGTCTTAAATTATTTTTCTTTCTTATCCCTCACTTTCACTTTCACTTTCACTTTCACTCTGTCATTCCATCTCTTATTCTTAATCCTCTGCCTTTTTACTCTCTTCTATTTTATTTTCTTTCTTCTCCTTCCTCTCTGTGTCTATCATGCTATGTTTTTATCGTATTCCTCTTTTTTTTATTTTCTTTCTTCTCCTTCCTCTCTGTGTCTATGATGCTATGTTTTTATCGTATTCCTCTTTTTTTATTTTCTTTCTTCTCCTTCCTCTCTGTGTCTATGATGCTATGTTTTTATCGTATTCCTCTTTTTTTATTTTCTTTCTTCTCCTTCCTCTCTGTGTCTATGATGCTATGTTTTTATCGTATTCCTCTTTTTTTATTTTCTTTCTTCTCCTTCCTCTCTGTGTCTATCATGCTATGTTTTTATCGTATTCCTCTTTTTTTATTTTCTTTCTTCTCCTTCCTCTCTGTGTCTATCATGCTATGTTTTTATCGTATTCCTCTTTTTTTATTTTCTTTCTTCTCCTTCCTCTCTGTGTCTATCATGCTATGTTTTTATCGTATTCCTCTTTTTTTATTTTCTTTCTTCTCCTTCCTCTCTGTGTCTATCATGCTATGTTTTTATCGTATTCCTCTTTTTTTATTTTCTTTCTTCTCCTTCCTCTCTGTGTCTATCATGCTATGTTTTTATCGTATTCCTCTTTTTTTATTTTCTTTCTTCTCCTTCCTCTCTGTGTCTATCATGCTATGTTTTTATCGTATTCCTCTTTTTTTTATTTTCTTTCTTCTCCTTCCTCTCTGTGTCTATCATGCTATGTTTTTATCGTATTCCTCTTTTTTTAATTTTCTTTCTTCTCCTTCCTCTCTGTGTCTATCATGCTATGTTTTTATCGTATTCCTCTTTTTTTTATTTTCTTTCTTCTCCTTCCTCTCTGTGTCTATCATGCTATGTTTTTATCGTATTCCTCTTTTTTTATTTTCTTTCTTCTCCTTCCTCTCTGTGTCTATCATGCTATGTTTTTATCGTATTCCTCTTTTTTTTATTTTCTTTCTTCTCCTTCCTCTCTGTGTCTATCATGCTATGTTTTTATCGTATTCCTCTTTTTTCGCTCTATTATTTTCTCTTTTTTATTTCTCTTTCTTTCATTTTCCCTCTTTATCTACCATTCCATCTCTTCCTCGTCTTCTTCTTCCTAGCTTTCGCCCCTCTTCCTCTGTAGCGTCAACTACTTATGGATTGCATACTGCTACTTGCATTATTCCGATGCATTTGCGGATTTTCGTTGACGTTACTTTACAAAATGGACGTGCACATTCAGCATGCCCCATTTAAGAGTCTATAAAATCCTGCACACTAAGCAAGGCAAGGAGGATTCAAGTGTAATAATATTGTTTTTTTAACAGTATTGTTTTCTTTTTTAAATAATATTATTCTTTTTAATAATATTGTTTTTAAGCACTGACACGATTCATAGAATTACAAGAAAAGGTGTCAGTATTCAATGTTTCGATTTTTATATTTTACATCACATTTTGTATGATTGAAAAAATGATCTGTCTATATTTCTGAGATGAGGTATTATGTACATTATTTACATTATTCGGACTATTGTCCTCATCTTTGTTGTCATATTTATAACAACGCTCCGGCCTTCTTCAGGTGGTTGGAATGTCGAACTAAACCCTTCATTTCACTCACTGGGGTAGTCTGTTCTCGTTCCACGTGCCATGTTTTAATGGATGTCAGTTAATCTCCTGTTAATTCCCCATTCCAAGTTCAACACTGCCTTAACCGGGTAATGAACTCACACTCTTTGGGTTCTGTCTAACGCCTTTATCCACTGTGCCATGTGTCGTGAGCTAAATAAAGGGTTCAGTTCGACATTTCAACCACCTGAAGAAGGCCGGAGCGTACAACGGCCGAAACGTTGTAATAAATATGACGACAAAGATGAGGACAATAGTCTGAATAATGCAAATAGTTAAAAAATGGAGCCACCAATTAATTTTAAACTTTCAAACCGATATTATTTCTTATATTTCAGAGATTTGACAAGTACATGATCAGAATGATGATTCTTAAGTCAGTGTATAACGTCAAGTCTTGCTCAAGTCGAAAGTGCCTATTTACTGGCTCCAATTATCAAATTTATTTACTTATATCAAAGTATTGGGTGCACGGTGAAATAATGATTTGATGGTATAATGGATTACGGCTTTGATTGAGGTAATCGGAGAGCCGAGTTCCAATTCTAGTCCAGTTCCTTACATTCACTTACGTGCTAATACCGTGATGCCTTCCATTGCCTTAAACTCTGAGTAACGGATTTGGTATTATCATTATTATTATTATTATTATTATTATTATTATTTGTGTATGTTATGTTTCCTGCTTTGTGCCTGTAGAGTCGGGTGCAAACTAGGCCCTAAAGGAAAATTGTCATTTAATTCATAGCACTTTTCTTAGTATATGGGATGTTCCTAGTAGGGCGATCTTTTGGACAACTTGTATGTGGATGTTATCCATTCCTTTTTTTCTCACGAGGCCCTGAGATCCATTTGTTATTGGTACAGTCTCAGTCTTCATTCCCCACATTCTGTTAATCTCGATCTCCAGGTCCTTGTATATGGACAATTTCTCTATATTTTTTCATGGAGGTGTCTCTGGACATATTCATTTTTTGCCAGTTCCGGACATCCTGAGATATGATCGACCTTTTCATCATATTTTCTGCAGATCTTGAATTTCGGGTTAGTTCCATTCTTGATTATATGACAGTGATATCGTGGTATTGCGAGACATTATTCCTGATCTGCAATAATTAGTCGTTCTGTCTCAACTTTCAGCCCGGTTCTCCTCAGCCACTAATGTTATTTCTGTTTTTTTTATTATTATTATGATTATTATTATTATTATTATTATTATGATTATTATTATTATTATTATCATTTTATTTTATATTGTAATCTTTTAGCTTTAGTTTTTAATCGGAGGGCAGAGTTCGAATTTCACTCGAGTTCCTTACATTCACTTACGGGAAACGTATGAACCCGTCTCTTCACCCGACAGCTGTGTGTAAATAGAAGGACAGACTGGGTTCCAAAACCTTGGGTGGCAACCGGTCTGGGAGAAGGAAAACTTTGAATTCAAAACTGTATGCATGCCTGGCGAAGCACATACTATACATCTAAGAAAATAATAATTCGCATTGACTCGATGATCCCGGCTACGGTCGATTGCTTTTGCACTGGGGGTGAATGGCTTTCCAATACTCATTTTGGCAAAACAGAAATTCCAAATTGAACATTTTATGCGCCAAATTAATCATTTCAAGGGGAGAACTGATAATATCAACTCCTCAACCCATTATAATTCTCCATTATCTCATAACCTTTCGTTTCTCTCGCTTTTTACCTGTATCCTCTCGTTCTCTCCCTATCCTTTTCCAATCTTCATTGAGCTTCCATTTTTATGTAAATCTAATGCAAAAAAGGACGAAGGAATGGACAAATATTTTTGTACTGCATCCACTCTTTTATATTTCTTTTATCTTCGTCAATAAATTTTAATGTGTCGCAATTTTTACGGCCGACCTATTTTTCACTCTTTCGTCTCTTGATATTCATTCATGAAACCTGAATCTAAGACATTTCTTTCTTTCTTTCTTTCTTTCTTTCTTTCTTTATTTATTTATTGCTTTCTTTCTTTCTTTATTGCTTTTTTCTTTTTTCTTTCTTTCTTTTTTCTTTCTTTTTTTATTGCTTTCTTTTTTCTTTCTTTCTTTATTGCTTTCTTTCTTTCTATCTTTATTGCTTTCTTTTTTCTTTCTTTCTTTCTTTTTCTTTCTTTCTTCCTTTATTTCCTTCTTTCTTTCTTTATTTATTGCTTTCTTTCTTTTTTTCTTTCTTTCTATATGGCTTTCTTTTTCTTTCTTTCTTTCTTTATTTCTTTCTTTATTGCTTTTTCTTTCTTCCTTTCTTTCTTTATATATTAATTAATAAATGTTCAAGTTACTTATATCTTGTTTCTCTAGTTATCTATTCAGCATTTTCTTGACAAAGATTATGCTGTTTATAAATTAGTAGAATTATTGACGTATTTAAATGGATGACCTTGATTTGGATTCTCTCTCTCTGTCTCTCTCGGTCTCTCTGTATATATATATATATATAATATATATATATATATATATATATATATATATATATATATATATACATACATATATATATATATATACATACATATATATATATATATATATATATATATATATACATATATATATATATATATATATATATATATATATATATATATATATATATATATATATATATATATAGTACAGGTAATAGATCTGTTGGTATATAATCCAGGTGGATCCTAGTAATGCCAAACATTAAAACTGATCCCCAAATAGAGCTCAATGTTTTATTATAACAGAACATATATATTACACAGCAAAAAATACAAAATTACCTCATCTGAGTATAGCCGAGTTCAGCCAACGCAACCTTGCGCCATTTTTCTTCAACCCTGGATTGAATTCGTCTCGGGGACGAATATATATATATATATATATATATATATATATATATATATATATATATATATATATATATATATATGTGTGTGTGTTTTAAGACATTTTTATGTTTATAAGTTCTTTTTATAGATATAAATATTTAAGTAAATGCTCTGTCATATAGTTGTTATGGAATCTTACCTGTAACGACACAATGAACTCTTCCTGATACTATAAAGCCTGCGCCTCTCAAGAGAGACGATAGAACGAAGTGGAACGAGTTCAGACAATAGTAGTTCACTCTAAACCACACTGACAGTCATACTAACACCTTTCAACTTCTTGTATTATTGTTCTGTTTAATATATCTTTGTTATTCCTACTCTTGTGTTTGTGTTGTTCTTCCTTGGTCCTCACCTTGGACCATAACCGTGGTGCGAGGATATTGGACCATAACAATAGTAAACAGTATTGATAACATTTACCGGCCTGAATGTCCGAGAAATTCTCATAGAAAATATTCGTCCTCCGAAACAATATATATATATATATATATATATATATATATATATATATTTCATATAGATTATATGTGTAAAATGACAATATGAATATAATCAAAAGGAAAATCTATGTTAGCCGAAGCGTTTCATGCTCTGTGGTACTTTATCAAGGTAAAAGTCCTCCCACATTTATATATATATATATATATATATATATATATATATATATATATATATATGTATGTATATATGTATATATACATATATATATATATATATATATATATACGTGCGTGTGTGTGTGTGTGTGTGTGAATAAATACAAAAGCAAACTTATCTCAGCCACACGTTTCGTCCTTTCTCTGTGGTGTCTTATCATCCTTGTTTTATCTATTTTTTTAGTCTGTTAAAATATCTGAGCATTTCTTCTTTACGTATAACTTTTTTCTTTCTTGCACGCTCTTCCGATGACATTTTCAAAAGTCAACAGTAGAACCACATTTCAAATGTTTCACATCTTTTCTTTGTTGCTATCTAATTTCCTTGTAGTGTCTATTCTTCTTAATACGTCCTCGCATTATACAAGACCTTAGAGTGTTAAAATCTCCGAGCTTTATTTTTTACATTCTCTGTCTATGATCTTTTCAAAATACATCGGTAGAACCATATTTGAAATGTCTTTTTGTTGCTATCTAATTTCCTTGTAATGTCCATTCTTCTTCATACGTCATCGCTTCTTACAGGATCTGTCAAAAAACATAATGAGAACAGTGATTCTGATAATGATGACATATACTAAAAGCTTTTCTTGAATTCTTTCGGGAAACGTTCTTCCATTACATCCTATGCTGAATTCCTCTGTTTGTCTCTTTATTTTGGGGGGTTGGTGGTGGGGGTTATTGGTTTCTTTGTTTTTATTCACGAAAGTCTGTTTTAAATCGAAAAAAATGTTGCAAATAACTTGATATATCGCGGTCTATTGTTGGCCATCTCTCTTTCCTTTTCGACAACTCGCAGCCATGAAACATCAAAGCTGATGCAAAAGCCAATAGAAATCATCTTGAGTACTTAGAAGAGTTTTCAGAAGTTCTACTTCTTTTAATGCTTCCTTCTATGACTCTCTATGTTTGGTGCTCAAGGTAAAATGCAACAATTCTTTGGCCACAAACCCTCCAATCCACTTTTACACCAATGTACTCTGCTTCCTTCTTTCAATGTGTACGGCATTCACTTTTATGGTTTTACGTTGCGGTTTTACTCCTTCGATTTCTTTTGGTTCTGTGTGGGCGTTTAATTATTGTTTTCCTGGAATCTTTTTGTTATTATTATTATTATTATTATTATTATTATTATTATTATTATTATTATTATTATTATTATTATTTCTTTTTATTCAGTTTCCGTTTCTTCTTCTTTGCTTTGTATTTGAAATATTGTTTTCACCTCTGATAAAGAATAATGACATAAAAATGAAAAGGAAAGATTTTTTATTTCATTTTTTTTCTCTATTTCTTTTTTTTTCTGAAAAACTGTTGTAACCTAGAAATGGTTACTGAATGAGGAATAACAAAAACGGAGGTTGGAAATGAAATGGTAATCTTTATAATATCAACAAAATACAATACTCGCCAGCGGCGTGAAGTATTTAAACCACTGCTAGTGGTGGCTACTTAGACAGCATCTTACGCCCACTTACAATAGTGTCCAACGTATTTATTGGGAATTTGGACATACCCATTAGTGTTCACAGCTACCGTATATAACATATATATATATATATATATATATATATATATATATATATATATATATAGATAGATAGATAGATAGATAGATAGATGGATAATGAAAAGGGATTCATAGATATTGTTGTAACCTAGAAAATGTTACTGAATGAGGAATAACCAAAACGGGGGATGGAAATGAAATGGTAATCTTTATAACTTCAACAAAATACAATACTCGCCAGCGGCGTGAAGTAGCTAAACTACTGCTAGTGGTGGACTACTTAGACGGCATATTACGATATTTACCTGCCTTCCCACGAGGTAGGATGCGGCACAAGGCCAAATTTAATGTGGTGAAATCTGAGCCCGTGGTCTCGGGCAAAAATTGCCCGTAGACCCCGCATACGCATACGCATACGCCGGATCAGGTATCTGTCTACCTCCCCGGACGAGACTCTACACTTCGGTATAGCCTCATCCGGGTTCCTCTCTGACCAAAGGCAGAGAGTTCGACACAGCAAGGGCTTCCCACGCTGACAGCTTAGGCAAAATATTGCCCCCACTTACAATATTGTCCAACGCATTTATACTGTTTTGTACATACCATTAGTGTTCATAGGTACAGTATATAAAAGAAAGAAAGAAAGAAAGAAAGAAAGAAAGAAAGAAAGAAAGCATCGTAACCTAGAAAGGGTTACTAAATGAGGAATAAGCAAAACGGAGGTTGGAAATGAAATGGTAATCTTTAATCAACAAAATACAATACTCGCCAGCGGCGTGAAGTAGGTAAACCACTGCTAGTGGTGGACTACTTAGAGAGTATATTACTCCCACTTACAATTTATGAGGATTGGGACATACCCATTAGTGTTCACAGGTACGGTATATAACAAAAACTTTTCTAGCAAATTTTTATTTATTTAAAATAAGGAATAACGACAAAAAAGGACGAAAAGAAAGAAAAATCAGTTTGTAATAGTTCTTTCGGTTTTTTCTACTTAAAATTGTTTTTATATCAGAGGAGTAACCACAGAAATAAAGACGGAAGAGGAATGTTCTTCTTTTTTAAGCTCTTCCTTATTTCATTTTCTTTTTTCTTTATTGAAAGATTATTCTTTTTTTTTTAAATTATTTTTACCTCAAATAAGGAAGAACAATGAAAAATGAAGGAGAAAAAAGGCTATTTCCTTCTGTTTTTAAAAATTCTCCCTCTCTTATTTTGAAAGACATTCATTTTAGAAATTTGTTTTTAATTCAAGTAAGTATTAGTCATAAAAAAGGAAAACATATATTGTCCTTCTTTTTTATTCTTTTTCTTCCCTTTTTTTCCTTTTTGAAAAACATTGTTTTAACTTTTTAATTCATTTATAATTATTTCTTTTATTTCATTTCCGGCATAAATTAGCAAAAGGTGAAAAGACTTTGGATTATTTTTGTCAATTGAAAGTTTAAAGACAAAATTCCATACTTTTAATAATTTTATTTATATATATATTGTGTATATTTGGGCAGCAATTTTTCATTAATGCATGTTTCATTAAGTAATATAGACAAGTTTTGTCTATTTATTTTAAGTAAGTTCCTTTCATATTGTCTGACAAGCTTAATCACTTTATCGTTGAAAGACGAAAGGAAAACACCATATTGATACATGTTTAAATCCAATCTAAACTTTCGGCTTACATAAGCCATTATCAAAGATGACAATTTATTATATATCAAACAGCACATGGACGAAACAACAATGATAGTCCGTCCTTGCTGCATGAAAAATTTCAAAGCAACGACACTCTCGTATATACGAGACGCTGAAGCGAAAATCGCGTCGCAGCTTGTGACGTCACACATGACCACGCGAGAGTGAAAAACGAGACGTATAAAGTATATATATATATATATATATATATATATATATATATATATATATATAGGTAGTAATCCGTTGGTATAATCCAGGCGAGTCCTATTAACACAACATAGAATTTGAAATAGGCGAAAATGGTCATTAACTAAAGGTATCTTAATTCCATTTGTAAAGAGAGTGTACATATGAGGTTTGATAAAAATGTATTGGGACTGTTGCTATTGTAACGGGGCTGAAGTACGTAGAGTGAGACCGCTTGGCACAGACTGACCTTGAAATCTGTTATAACATTCTCACCCACTTCCCTTGTTTATAAAAGTCATGGAAGGAAAGTGTGAAGAGTGTGGCCGTCTCAACACAACGCACAGGTTCCACCTGTGATCATGGTTTGTGCAGCAGTTTGGGATCAAAATAACATTCCCCTGCTCCGACAACCTACATATTCTCCAGAGCTCGCCATTTGTAGCTCTTCAAAATTTAACAATACATTTTTATGGTAAAATGACCAACAATATATATTTTATAGCAAAATGCGAGTCAATACAATACTAAATAAGTATGAAAATAATTTTTTCTAAACGAAATTACCAGCAATGCATTTTTATAAAAGACACCACCAGCAATACATTTTTGTAGTGAAATTACGACCAATACTTTTTCAAAAAATATACATTTTATAGTCTATAAACCATATATCTAAAAAACATACCTTTACACTGAAAGTATAAAATTATATACGAAATCACTGAAGCTGAAAGCATAAAATTACGTACAAAATATTAAGATTTCGGTTTTAAATAACCTATAGATATTGATATGCGCTAGAAATACATCATCACCACTACCACCACGACCACCACCAATATATATATATATATATATATATATATATATATATATATATATATGAAGAAATATAGTCTTAAAGTGCACTATATTTATGGGATAAAGTGCTCAATATCAGAGATAGAGCGTGTGTAAATATAAAAGTGAACATAGAAGTCAACACTTAGAGGCGACAGTCTGTTTCAGGCTATTCCGGCCTGACGATTGCATCTAGCATGAAACAGACTGTCGCCTCTAAGTGTTGACTTCTATGTTCACTTTTATATATATATATATATATATATATATATATATATATATATATATATATATATATATATATATAAAAGTATATATATATATATATATATATATATATATATATATAAAAGTATATATATATATATATATATATATATATATATATATATATATATATATATATATATATATATATATATATAAAGACATTTATGATATGTTTAACGTTCTTTTTATAGATACAAGTATTTAAGCAAATGCATTTGCTTAAATACTTATATTTATAAAAAGAACGTTAAACATACCATAAATGTCTTTAAATAAATTGTCGGACATTGTCCAATTCGTATATATATATATATATATATAATTTTAAGATATACTATATTCATGGATGGATGTAGTGTATATCGGCTCGAAAGTACACTACAAGCACTATAACTACAGAACCAAGCAAGAATGCCCACTAGATGGTAACTGCATTCAAAATAATGTAATATGTAAAGTTATAAGATCCTAAAATGTAATATATGAAGCTTTATGAAAAAAAAACAGAAAAATATATCGGTATAACAGAAAGTCATTGGAAACAGAGAAGCAACACGCACACAAATTACCATTTAACAAAAATAATGCCCTATGAAAGCATAAATCTCAACTCAATGGCACAAACAAACAAAAAAAGAAAAAAAAGACCCAAAATAAGGTGTTGAATTAGAAAACAGTACCAGATTATGACAACAAATGAAAACGATCAAAACTTTTCTTAGAGGAGAATATAGCGATAGTTATTTTTCCAGAAGAACATTAATCGACAAGGAAAAATCAAAACTCAATTACAAATTCAGATACGAAAACAAAAGCACCTTCTGCGCTACCTACAAAGAAATCATATCCAAAAACATTGAATTCAAATCCGATAAATTAAAGATAAACTGTTTCCTAACACCAATGCATAGAAACAAGGAAAATACGCTGATGAAAATTATAAAAAACTATATATATATAAACTGACTGTCACCTCTTGCTGTTAATTCACTCTCAATTTTCATTTTTACATAAGTTCTATCCCTGATATTGAGCACTTTAAATCCTTAAACATAGCATACCTTAAAACAATATATATATATATATATATATATATATATATATATATATATATATATATATATATATATATTATAAATTAATAGATTTAAAATATGGTTTTACCGCTACACAGTGATGACCATGTTTCAGAAATGGAAGCTAAAGCCCCTGAATTTAATTTTGTTATTAAACCAAAGACATTAGTTCCATTTCCTCATCAAGCGAATTTTGGAGTAACTTACTTTTTAAAATTTACGGTTGTTAACGGCACAGGAAAGATTCATAGTTTGAGGGTTTCCAAGGTTAAATAAAAGGTTTAAATAAAACGTACTCTAACCATAACACCTCTCTCAAAGCAATTCAAACACTGGAAAGAATCCAAGTGAACACCGAAAGTAATGTGAAATTAATAAGTTAGAATATAATATTGAACATTAAATGTCCTTTATACATACATATATACATTTATAATACTAAGTTTATTAAATTAGTGAAATAATTTAACCACCTTTGCCGTCATTGTCATAAAGTTTACATAAAATAAAATAAAATAAAATAATATTTACTTATACTCGATAAGAATAAATAATTTTAAATACTGTAAGTAATCCTAATACATTTACTTGGTTTTTAACTAGAAGTATAGTATATCAAATATTAAAAATAACTTTTTAGAAAGGTGGATAAAACATATTCTAACTTAAAAAAATCTTTAAATATACAAATAGAAATAATACCATAATAATTTTTGCCGTTAGAAATAAACCCAGATGACATGAATTTAGCGGATGTCAGAATTTGTTAAAAGATACATCCCTACCCATCCCTAAACATAACCCCACTTTCAAATGTAACTATTAACTGAGACAACGAAAATTAAAAATTGAACCCTCTACCACCCCTTGTCTAGATGAATGGATTTATCGGTAACCTTGGAAACCCTCAAACTATGAATCTTTCCTGTGCCGTTAACAACCGTAAATTTTAAAAAGTAAGTTACTCCAAAATTCGCTTGATGAGGAAATGGAACTAATGTCTTTGGTTTAATAACAAAATTAAATTCAGGGGCTTTAGCTTCCATTTCTGAAACATGGTCATCACTGTGTAGCGGTAAAACCATATTTTAAATCTATTAATTTATAATATTAATGCTCTGTAAATTTAAATTTACATAGAGCACTATTGTGTAAAAATAAAAATATCTATAAGAACACCGGATTTTATATCTTACTGTTCTTTCCTTTTTATTTATATATACATATATATATATATATATATATATATATATATATGGAATGGATTTGCAGGTGGTGTAATGAATAGCGTGTCGGAATGATTTGTTACAGCCACTTATGAGCAAACACATTTGAAAAAATTATGAAACCATTCATTTCTCCCCAGCTTTGGGTTAAATAGTAAAGGATTGGACGCTTTAGCATCAGTTGTCAACCAGGTATATGAGAACCACCACTCCGAATTCAAAAGCTGAGTAGAGTCTATGCACACCTGTTCTTTGTATTTGCTTCTTCCAAAACTTCCGCACTCTAATCAAAGCATATATATTCGGTTCTAAAACTCTTCAAACACATACATACGCACACACACACACACACACACACACACACACACACACACACACACACACATATATATATATATATATATATATATGGAGATCCTGAGCATTAATAAAAATAGCCGATTTCTATACACACACACCAATCTTGAGAATAATCACAAGAAAATAATTTCATCTAGAGGTCATAGCCATAAATCAACCCCAACGTTAACCCTAAACAAAAGAAATTTGGAAACCTTGTTTATCCTCTTCCTTTACGTTCTTTAATTTCCTTGTGACCTACATATACGGCATGCAAGATGTACAGCCTGCTAAAGGGGTAGTGACATTGGGTCTGTAGATAGTTACCGTTGAGAAAAACACACAACTTCATTTTACATTTTACTGAAATTGGGTTGACGCCGCGGTTAAAAATCCGTCGAATAGCTGGTAAAAAAAATCATAGTAACAAAGGTTTTAAGCGTGATAACTTCCTTCAGTTTTTTGATCACGACAAATTATGCGCCCTCCACCACAAAAATGTAATTGAGTTCCACTCCACATTGTTGCATTATAAACGAAAATTGTGTTCCGTGAGTGTTGAAGAAAGATACAATGTGACCCCTACTTCCAACACGTGTTTGGCGACCTAATTACACGAGTAGGGATATCTCGTATAGTTCTTATTTCGTACTCTGTCCAAATCGACACTGCTCGAACTAGGGATTGAACTCACAGTTACTACATCAACAAATTCACGAATATCATTCATGATATTACTATATAGTACATGGATACTATAAGTAACCTCCTTCAATCCGAAACCTGTTTCGGCTTTATATGAACAATAAAAGACGAATCAGTCCGTAACATTTTACTGAATTGACACAACCATCTCTTGGGATAGTTCATGTTATTGCACGTTATCTAATTTACATGTGCTTATAACTATATTCAGTTCATCATTTGCATTCGGTTTAAGACTCTGTCAAGTTCAACCTTTCTATTCTTATCCTGAAGATAGTTAAAGACTATAAATTCATTTGCAAAATCTGCAAATATGTTCAGAATAAGGCGCCGACGTGATGAGTTGTCCACTATTCTCCTCCATCTGTCGCGGTTGTGTGCCAGAGCTTGGGTCTCCACGAACGATTTCTACGTGGGCTTATCATATGGCGTATCTTGGTGATTTTAATCTGGCGGAGCTCATCCCTCTCTGGGTTAGACGACAGTCGATGTCTTACATTTGATGAATTTTTAGTTAGTTTTTTCCGACGTTCTTTCCGTTTGGTGGGATTAAGGCAGTGTAAAAATTGTCCGTATTGTCCCAAGCTCTTTCGGCCATTGTCAAGGGGGGTTTGTTTTCAGGTGTTATTAATTTCTTTTCGTGTTTGACTGTCAGGTTATAATTTATTTGGTGGGCTTCAAAATTTTAATTATTGTAAAACTGGTTTGAAGTTCGCGAAAAAAATTATAACCTGACCTGATGGATCTATATACTCCTTGGAATATATATATATATATATATATATATATATATATGAAAGGTTAATGGTCAGAGTTGTATCAAACCAGGAAATAGTAGTATTAAAACTGCTCTGTACATGCGTGAAAAAATTAAACATAAGTAAAAATAACATGTAGAGCTTTTAAATTTAAAAATCAGGAGATCAATTTGAATCCACTACCTTTGTTTCAAAGGTATCCTAAAGTTAATTTTATCAACTGACCGGACAAAACTAATGAACGCTCTATTATTTTTACAAAAATAAATAAATAAACGCACGACATTTGGGGGGGGATGGAAAAGAAGGATAAGAAGAAGAAGAAGGAGAAGAAGAAGAAGAAGAAGGATAAGAAGATATAAGAAGAAGAAGAAGAAGAAGAAGAAGAAGAAGAAGAAGAAGAAGAAGAAGAAGTAGAAGAAGCAGCAGCAGCAATAGGAAGAGAAGAAAAGCAAGGGAAAGTAATTGAAATGTGTATTTTTTTATCCAGCCTCATATGTGCTTAAGAGGATATTTTTCATATGTATACAAGGACTCAAAACTTCGGATTTCTGGTTCAAAAGGTTCCTTATGTACTTTTCTAAATATAGGTTTTAAATAATAATGTGTCGTTTTGAAATATCCATTTGTTATTGTTTACTTTTATATATGCATAGCTATTTTAACACTATGTAAAATATACATACATTTATATATATATATATATATATATATATATATATATATATATATATGTATGTGTATATATATATATATATGTATGTGTATATATATATATATATAATTATTATATTAAGAGATGAACTTATCTATATCTACATTTATATATTCGCTTATTGTCAGACTGTTCTTTATTATTCGTATACATTTCTACCATTTTATTTTCTCAAAGTGTCAGGCTTTTTAAAAAGCATCATGTCTACAAGGAATATCTCTTTCTTACTTTGTCTTCACTTCAGAATTTTCCAAAGAATCTTTTAGTGCAGTAACCTTTGACTGTACCGATACGAATTCTTCTGAATTCTCTAAGCGCAAGACAGCCACTAAAAACAAAACATTTGCCATATCAAAAATCACAAATTTGGGATTTAACGAAAACTAACTTTTTTCTTTGCTTTTTATTATAAAATACTTGCTATTCAATTCAATTCTACACAAACAAATATATTCTCTGGAAGAAACGATTATAAATTTAATGCTACAAGTAAAGGGGAAAATCTAACATTGTATCGAATGTCTAGCTATTCTATAGAATGCCCCAAACTTCAAAACTGTATGATATAAAGTTATCTGTAAACTTTTTGAAGCTATTCTGTAGATTATCGAGTTTGTTTTAATATAATTACCAAACTGAGTCAAATTAGGTTCTTCTTTATTATTGTCAGACTAAGACATTTGTTTTTAATAAAAATATACTCTACAATTAAAACTGGATTCGAACCTCACCATTGTGGACTTATCAAAGAGATGACTTCATAATATCAGATCGAGAAGA
Organism: Acanthosepion esculentum; assembly: GCA_964036315.1. Taxonomy (NCBI): domain Eukaryota; kingdom Metazoa; phylum Mollusca; class Cephalopoda; order Sepiida; family Sepiidae; genus Acanthosepion; species Acanthosepion esculentum. The sequence continues at coordinate 30,622,890 of OZ038516.1, read as the reverse complement.
CACACCCAGCTCACAGTAAAATTTGGGAAGTGTGTGAAATTCGTACCACGGTTTGACCCAAGCTTTGTGACTAAAATCGCTATCTATCTATCTATCTATCTATCTATCTATCTATCTCTCTCTCTCTCTATATATATATATATATATATATATATATAAAATAAATTAACTGGTTTAAAAATATGGTTTCATCGCTACAAAGTAATTACGACGTTTCAAAAACAGAAAACAAAAACTTCAAATTCAATCATATTAAATTAAAGGCATTAGTTCTGTTTTAGCTTCAAACAAATCAGTTAATTTATAATATTAATGCTCTGTAAATTTACATTGAGCACTGTTTTGTAAAAATAAAAATATCAGTAAGAACACCGGATTACTTACTATTCTTCTTTTTTTACTATATATATATATATATATATATATATATATATATATATATATATATATATATATATATAATATGGATATATATATGGATATATATATATATATATAATATGGATAAAACAACTGAAAAAACAATTGGGTGTTTTTTGCGAAAGTATTTATTTATATGTTTTTATATATATTTAATATTTCAGACCACCTCGGTCCTTCCTCAGAAATTTATTGAATAACTGTATTTGGGAGTTTGTTTACAGCGTCCGTCGTGGGACGCGGACGTCACGTGATGTGAAATGCAACTGTGTTTTAATTTTTTAACGTAAATCCAACGATAGTATTTTAGATGTTGTTTAAAAAGGTTTTTTAACTATATCTAAAGAAATTTTTTAACTATTGAAATATTTATACAGATTTAAAATACCCAAGTCTTTGTTTAACCCTAGTTTATATGTGTCTAATTTTAAAATCCAGTATTTCTCTTTTTTTCTTCGTGTGTATGTTGTACTAAAACCTGAGTCTATCAATATACATTTACAGTTGTCTAATTAGTGTCCTGATTGATTAAAGTGTTCAGCTATGGGGTAATGAGGATTGTTTTGACGTATATATATATATATTACACAACCCGTGGCCCGTTGTGTCAGTGACGGTTTAGGTTGTAAAACATTGAAGTTGATTTCAACATTCCATTAAAATGAATGCTAATTTTATGATTCAGTTCACTATTTCAATTCGTTCGTGTGATCATTGGTCTGGTTTACAAGTTTAACATTTTATAGATTGTTTACAGCATTTAATGGGGATAGAACTTCCAGGATAAAATGAACTTTAAATCAGATTAACTTAAACATACTTCTTAATATGCCAAAATATTTTAAAATCATTTTCACTTAAAAATATTTCTTTTAATATGCCATAACATATTTTTTAAATATTTCAAATATTGTTTAAATATTGTAACCCCTTGCGTGCTAGTGGCTTCCAGCCTTGCTTGGGGTGATAAGCTTAAAAAAATTTTTTTAAAGAAAGCTGAAATATAAACAACTGGATGAGACAGCAAATCGGGATCTTTTTGTGTCTGTCTTTAACTTAAAAATATTTTAATTAAGAAGATTGTCTGTTTGAAGAAAGTTAAAATAAAAATACTTACTGTATAAACAACTCGTCATTTTTTAAATCTTATTCACTTAAATTCAGATTAACTCAAATCTTTATGCGCCGGACGGACGGACGCAGGCAGTCACAGACTTTTAGTATTACACACACACACACACACACACACACACACACACACACACACACACTCTCACACACACACACACACACACACACACACACATATATATATATAATTATTTATTTGAATATTACAACATAAATATGTTATAAAATCACGACAAAAATAGCCATTTTGTTTCAACACTTCTGGTGTCTTGTCAAGTGATGATATAGAATATTGAATAAATGGTTTTAAAAGTTTAAAATTAATTAACGATCCTTAGCTAGGAGTAAACGCTGTTACATAAGGTAGAATGACCAATCAAAATACAAGTATAGGATGATTCGAAAAATTTGACAACTAAGCAAGGTTATCATAGATATTAAAAGATTTATAAAATTTGAAATTAAAATTAAAATTAAAATTCCCGTATATACCAATCCTAAACTTGGGTATATATATATATATATATATATATATATATATATATATATATATATATATATATATATATATATAAATCAGTCCAAGTGAGATTATGCACCAAATCCAGCAATAAGGAAATATTTGATAAGTCTGAAATTAAATATATAAAAGATTTAGAACTAGGCAGTCATAAAGTAAATTTAGAGGATTTATAAATAAACAGAGTTGGTAAAACTAAGCAGAAATACCGTAAGCGCATCATTATATGGTTTAATCCACCTATTGACCATAATGTCCGAACTAATATCGGAAGAATTTTTCTAAATTTATTTCATAAGCACTTCAGCCATTCACCAACACTAAAATAGATTTTTAACAAAACTAATGTTAAGATCAGCTATAGATGCGTTAATAACGGGGACACATACATCTCCCATCATAACAAAATTATAGTCAACAAACATATTCCCAACAAAGACAACATAAATTCTTCTAAAATTAAATGCAACTGTCGAAAAAATATGATCTGTCTCTTAAATGGTCAATGTATGCCCGGTAATATTGTATACCGAGCGAGCATAAGTTCCGGTAACGATATTAAATGTTATTTTTGTTCCATCCTTGGAAATTTTGTCTCTACCATCATCGAATGACTTTAGTTAATATAAAATACAGAAACAGCACTGCGCTCTTTAAATATTTCTGGCAATTAAAAAAATGATAGTTTCCTTTCTATTAAATGGATTATTATAGCAAGAGTCAAGTCTTATAACGGAAAAGGAAATAGATGTAAAGCATGTCTTATTTAAAAACTGGTTATCTTAAAACACTGAAATAATCCGAGCTTATTAAACAAGAGAAATGAATTGATGGTTTCGTGTAGGACTAAAACTAAATGTCTGTCTAAATACGTAGATCTAGATTAATTTTTAACGTAAATTACGATTTATTTTGAATAGAAATTAATGTTTATTTCTTGTTCTTTTTAAAAAAAAATAAGAATAAGTAATCTCCATTTAATTAAACTTTATTTTAAAATTTAAAAAAATATTTTTTCATTTTTTTTTTACATACATACATAAATCCCGCTTATTTTAATTGCAAAATATAATTTTAAAAATTAAAAACTGGAATCCCAATATATAAGTACGTCAATATTGTCATAACCAGATATATTAAAATTCAAATTACGTAACGGTCAGTGTATACTCATCGCCAGAGGAATGCGTTGTGCATGAAACTCTGAGTCGTTCTAGCGGTGAGGGATAATAGGTTTATTAATTAATGTATATATATATATATATATATATATATATATATATATATATATATATATATATATATATATGGTGCGAAGTGTAAAATGCCGTCTAAATTACGCAAAATGAAAATAACACTGACATCTCATTTTAACATATTTTTACCAAAATTACGCAAAAATATCATGAAAGACTAAAGAGTAAGTTTATTCAATAAAATCGCCATTGACCTCAACCATAGCCTCCCGACGACTTGGAATTCATTGTATTTCTTCTGAACAATCTTCTTGGCGAATGCTGCCATAATCCCTGCCTTCAGTTCATCTTTGGTGTTACCAGTTTTGTTTGTCTCTTGCTCAAATGCACCCCAAACATAATTATCAAGAGAGTTGAATTCTGGGGAGTTAGAAGGCCAGATGTATGGGGTGATGTGGTTGCAGATATTATCTGATAGCCATGACTTGGTTCTCCTATTTTCAGTAGCCACCCTCCTTACCTAGGGCAGCACTAACTCATCAGGACACTTGCTGTAAGACTCCGTGTGGAGTCTGAGCCCCTGCGGGAAGATTAATGGAGGCAGAACGTCGTCATCACTAGTGATCACTTCAAACACCTTATTAATCAACATTAGACTCATCGAACATCCTCCGAATCTTCTGCACTGACATCCAAACACTCTGAAATGTTCGTATTGGAGATTCCAACGGGAATGCCAGACAATACAGCATACTTTTCCAAATTTCTGGCGGGGTGAATATATATATATATATATATATATATATATATATATATATATATATATATATATATATATATATATATATATATATATATAGTGTTTTTTATACTAAACAGTATTAACATTTACCGGCCTGAACGTTGAATTCACACACACACACACACACATATATATATATATATATCCGCGCGTGCGTGTATATATATATATCAATGTACAGACTGCAACATAAGTTCCGTACCTGATGTTAATTCTTTTGCTGTTTACCAATCAGCGATCCGAATACAAATTCCAGTCAGGAAAATAAAAATAAATGTCAATGTGGGTTCTTTAGCTTTTTTGCGGTATCTCGTCGAGGAGGACATGAATACAAAAACAGGAGTAGAATCCACTTCTCGCTCATATAGGGTTCAAGAGCAAATTGTATTTTGTGGGAATTGCAAACTTATCTCCCTATAACATCTCTGCTTCACCGTAACGTAGCTTTCCTGTGCCTTTTCGATAAATACTTTCAAGGTAATTGTTCGAATGAATTTTGTGTACTTTATGAATTTAAACGCACTACTGGATTGGCAGTTAGGTCTCGTCATTTTACAGTTCAAATGGTTAGATGTAACTGTAAGTTCTATGCTAACATTTTCTTCTCTCACACTTCTCGCTTGTGGAACTCTCTTCCGATTCCATGCATCCTATCCAATATTGATTTTCAAAAATGTAAATTCGATGTGAATCGTTATCTGTCCCTTCTTGCTTCCTCTTCTTTTATTTCCCTCACTCCTTTATAATGTTTGTCTTTTTTCTTATTCTTTCACACTCAGTAACCTCTTGTGTCTTTGTGGCTTTATTGCCTTGCTTGGAATGAAATGATTAAAAGCAATAAAAAGAAAAATAATCGAACTAAATATGATGGATTGGATCCAGGATTTTTCTAAAAAAGAAAAAAAGTATTGAATTGTCATTTAATATCGGTGAATTTTCTCATATATAAAGAGGAGACTCGAGGTAAGAGAAACCTGCTTCAACAGAAGGATGCTGAGAATACCATGACGGGAACCTGTCGAAGTTTTAAGTAAGATGAAAGCAAAAAGAACGCTTATACCTAAAATCGAAATTTCTAAGGGAAGTGGGCTTAGAGAATTAGACACTGCGAGGGCTTAGTGAAGGCAAGAGGGTAAAAGAAAGCAACGAATAACATACCTACATAAGAAGCTTTTTAATTGGTTGGCAAAACAGGGACTAGGATGGGTAGTAAAAAAGACAGACCTTACTAATAGCAACAAAAGACAGGAACTTGTGGAGAGCCATGATCACCCACAGCAAATAGAAGAAGAAAACGGTGGTATTGTCGCAAGTAAAATTAGCACGTGTTTCTTTTCTGTTATTTCCATTAAAATATGTAAAACAGTTGAAATAGCAAAAGCAGGGGAGAATTTTCCTCTGGGTGAATTTCTGGGTTTCGGAGAGGGGGAAAGCATTTACTTTTTGTTGTTTTTTAATTAGAGAATTTAGAGCCCATACTGATTGTCAAAAAACAAAACGGTATGAAGAATCTTATATTCAATATGGATTCACATCTATTATCCTCAATGGAGAAGAAAGGCGGCCGTGTGCATTTTGTTGGAAAACTTTGTCAAATGATTCTTTGAAACCAACAAAGTTGAAGCCCCATTGGCAGAATGTTTATCCTCAATATCTATGTAAATGTATGATATATGTACTAATACGGTGGAGTGATGGATAGAGGCTCGGATTCCGGAATCAGAGAGTAGAGTTCGAATTCCAGTCGAACCCATTACATTCATTTACGTGCTAATACCTTTGGGAAAGGTATGAATTCTCTCGGGTTTTATAGCCTTGCATGGCAACTGGTCTACCGGAAAAAAAAATGGCAGCCTGCTGCAGCAAAACATCTACTTCGTCTGTCATGTATTGAAAGATACATGATCGCCTAAGCATATCCCACGCATGGCACATAACAGAACTGAATGAACATATGCAGGACGCGGCACATAAACCTCTTAGAAATACTCTCACATAATGGTAAAACCGTAACAGCTATTTCTCGGAGGTATTTCAGATGCACCCTTTGTATGCATATTATTTGAAATGCAATCTTGGATAGTGTTGGGGGATTATATTCTGACATATAACGAAAAGGGTGCGTTGGGCAAAAAAAGGTTGAACATCACTTGCCTAGTAGATTAAATCATTGGTTTGTGATTCGGGTGACATAGTAATTCAACAGTCCAATCCCTGTAAATATAGGGTGACTCAAAAAAAAAACGGGAACTTTTTAACAATCCAATAAAACCAAGAGTGATGGAAGAAAAATATTTAATTTATATTAATTGAAACCTTAAAACATGCAATTTAAGAAAGAATGATGGAATTTCCATTTTTTTTAAATTATGTCCTGTAGATGGCGTCCTCCTGTACGAATGCATTCTTGAGATCTGCTGTTGAGACCCCTATTTACTGATGCAACATCTCAGCTGGGATATTGTGAATTTCATTCTCGTTACTAAAATGGCGAAATGTTTACTTGCTCAAGGTCACTGTCTCGTAGTGCTGTGCTGCCACTTGCTCATGTCTGGCAATACGCACTTCAAAAATTCCCGTTTTTTGGGGTCACCCTATATATACGCTCTAATATGAAAAAAGAATGAAGATTTTTAATAATATATGCATATTATTTGGAAAGCAGCTTTTGAGTCGGACAATTTTGGAAAGCGGTGGGGAATGACCTTCTGACATATGATGAAAAGGGTGCATTAGACCAAAAAGGCTGAGAGCTGCTGAGTTAGAGTCTGTATGTAGTCAATCCTCGGATATTTCCCCTTAGAATAATCCGTTTTTGAATCACGACCAAGTTTCGTTTTGTCAGCAAAAAAAGAAAAAGAAAAAGAAAAAGAAAAGAAAAATACGTATTATACTTGTAATGCCATCAGTTATTTCCTTGCTCAGGAATGTTGGTTAGTTTGAGACTGGCTTGCCGCTGTTAATAATTAATTATGAGTGATTCTCCACTAATATGACGGGGTGTGATATTCCTAACGAAGACCTTTAGAGCACGATGAAGCCACAGAATTCGATTTCTTAGCTTTTGTTTTTATCATTTCATAACAGACTTTATTTCTATAATTTTTTTAATCCTTTTTATCTCTTTCTGAATTCTTTATTTTCATCTGCATTTTCGCTGTGGATTGTAATTTTCTTCCGTCATTTATTTTATTACCATTTATTCGAATTCGTTTTTCTCACCGCTCTACTGCTTAAGTATTATTTTGATCATTTTTTTTGTTGGTATTGTTACTCCTCTTCTTCTTCTTCTTCTTCTTCTTCTTCTTCTTCTTCTTCTTCTTCTTCTTCTCTTCTTCTTCTTCTTCTTCTTCTTGTACTTGTTCTTCTTGTTCCTGTTCTCATCCTAGTTCTTGTCTTTGTTGTTATTGTTGTCTTTCTTCTTCTTCTTCTTCTTCTTCTTCTTCTTCTTCTTCTTCTTCTTCTTCTTCTTCTTCTTCTTCTTTGTATTCTTGTACTTGTTCTTCTTGTTCCTGTTCTCGTCCTAGTTCTTGTTGTTATTGTTGTCTTTCTTCTTCTGCTTCTTCTTCTTCTTCTTCTTCTTCTTCTTCTTCTTCTTCTTCTTCTTCTTCTTCTTCTTCTTCTTTATATTCTTCTACTTGTTCTTCTTGTTCCTGTTCTCGTCCTAGTTCTTGTCCTTGTTGTTATTGTTGTCTTTCTTCTTCTTCTTCTTCTTCTTCTTCTTCTTCTTCTTCTTCTTCTTCTTCTTCTTCTTCTTCTTCTTTATATTCTTGTACTTGTTCTTCTTGTTCCTGCTCTCGTCCTAGTTCTTGTTGTTGTTGTTGTTGTTGTTGTTGTTGTTGTTGTTCTTCTTCTTCTTCTTCTTCTTCGTCTTCTTCTTCTTCTTCTTCTTCTTTAATATTCCCCCTTTTTCCCTCTATTTATTTTAAAATTCTTCTCAGCTATATTCTTCCCCCACTTCTTTGTCCCTCTCTCGTTCTGATGACGCCTTCATCTCCAGCGCCAATATTCACCATCCCGAGTTCCTTGAAATTCCTCTTCGTCTCTTTAACGCCACCTTTCCATTTTCAACCTCTGCCTCTATCCTTCATTTCATTCCTTCCTTTATCCTTGCATTCTTTCTCACCTTCTTCATTCTTTCTTTTCTTCTCTGTCTTTTCTCTTTTCATTTTTCTTTCTTTCTTATTTCTTCATTTATCTCCATTTCCCTACTTCCCTACAGCTATCTTTCTTTCTTTTTCTTTTCATTTTATCGCAATTCTTCATTTATCCTTACTTTCTTTTTCATCTTTAGCTATCTTCTTTCTTTCTTTCTTTCTTTCTTTCTAGTATCTGCCTTTTACATTCATTTTATTTTCATTTTTCCTCTTTCTTATTTTTCATTTACTACACTTTTCTTTCTTTCTTTCTTTCTTTCTTTCTTTCTTTCTTTCTTTCTTTCTTTCTTTCTTTCTTTCTTTCTTTCCAGTATCTACCTTTTACATTCCATTTTATTTTCATTTTTCCTCTTTATTATTTTTCATTTGCTGCACTTTTTTCTTTCTTTCTTTCTTTCTTTCTTTCTTTCTTTCTTTCTTTCTTTCTTTCTTTCTTTCTTTCTTTCTTTTTTTCTTTCTTTTTTTCTTTCTATCTCACCGACGTTTCTTTTTTTTTTCATTTTTCTGTCTTTCTCAATTTTTCATTTATCTTCACTTTTCTTTTCTCTTTCGATTATCTTTCTTTTTCTATCACTGTTTCTTTCTTTTCATTTTTACTCTTTCTTATTTCTCCATTTATCTACACTTTCTTTCTTTCTTTCACATTTCTTTCTTTTTTTCTTTCACATTTCTTTCTTTCTTTCTTTCTTTCTCAATCTACGCAGTTTATCTTCCCATTATTTTCACTTTTCCTTTTTCTCATTTCTTTATTCATCTATACATTTTTCTTTCTTTTTTCCTTCCTTCTCCCTGCCTCGTATCGTTCTTTTCATGTTTCCCGCTTTCTCATTTCTTCATTCGTCTGCACGTTCCAACTCTCTTTCAGCTTTCTCTCTTTTTCAGTCTATTTACCTTTACCTTCAATTTCTTTCCATTTTCCTTCTTTCTCATTTTATTTATCTATATTTTTCATATTTATTCTCTCTTTCAGCTATTTTTCTTCTTGCTTTCTCTCTTTCTTTCTCAATTTCTACCCATTATCTTCCCCTTTTTTCACTTTTCTTTCTTTCACATTTATTTATTATCAATAAATTATCAATTTATTATCTTTCTTTCTATCTTTCTTTCTTTCTTTCTCTCTTTTTTTACATGTTTGGTTGGTTCTTTCTTTCTTTCTCTCTCTCATTTTTTATTTACATGTTTGGTTGGTTCTTTCTTTCTCTCTCTCTTTTTTAATTACATGTTTGGTTGGTTCTTTCTTTCTTTCTCTCTCTTTTTTACATATTTGGTTGGTTCCTTCTTTCTTTCTCTCTTTTTTTACATGTTTGGTTGGTTATTTCTTTCTCTCTTTTTTTACATGTTTGGTTGGTTCTTTCTTTCTTTCTTTCTCTCTTTTTTTACATGTTTAGTTGGTTCTTTCTTTCTTTCTCTCTTTTTTTACATGTTTGGTTGGTTCCTTCTTTCTTTCTCTCTTTTTTTACATGTTTGGTTGGTTCCTTCTTTCTTTCTTTATCTCTTTTTTTTTACATGTTTGGTTGGTTCTTTCTTTCTTTCTCTCTCTTTTTTTACATGTTTAGTTGGTTCTTTCTTTCTCTCTCTTATTTTTACATGTTTGGTTGGTTCTTTTTTTCTTTCTTTCTTTCTTTCTCTCTTTTTTTTACATATTTGGTTGGTTCCTTCTTTCTTTCTCTCTTGTTTTACATGTTTGGTTGGTTCCTTCTTTCTTTCTCTCTTTTTTTACATGTTTGGTTGGTTCTTTCTTTCTTTCTTTATCTCTTTTTTTTACATGTTTGGTTGGTTCTTTCTTTCTTTCTTTATCTCTTTTTTTTACATGTTTGGTTGGTTCTTTCTTTCTTTCTCTCTTTTTTACATATTTGGTTGGTTCTTTCTTTCTTTCTCTCTCTCTCTTATTTTTACATGTTTTCTTGGTTCTTTCTTTCTCTTTTTTTACATGTTTGGTTGGTTCTTTCTTTCTTTCTCTCTTTTTTTACATGTTTGGTTGGTTCTTTCTTTCTTTCTCTCTTTTTTTTACATGTTTGGTTGGTCCTTTCTTTCTTTCTCTCTTTTTTTTACATGTTTGGTTGGTTCTTTCTTTCTTTCTCTCTTTTTTTTACATGTTTGGTTGGTTCTTTCTTTCTTTCTCTCTTTTTTTACATGTTTGGTTGGTTCTTTCTTTCTCTCTTTTTTTTACATGTTTGGTTGGTTCTTTCTTTCTTTCTCTCTTTTTTTTACATGTTTGGTTGGTTCTTTCTTTCTTTCTCTCTTTTTTTTACATGTTTGGTTGGTTCTTTCTTTCTCTCTTTTTTTTACATGTTTGGTTGGTTCTTTCTTTCTTTCTCTCTTTTTTTACATGTTTGGTTGGTTCTTTCTTTCTTTCTCTCTTTTTTTTACATGTTTGGTTGGTTGTTTCTTTCTCTCTTTTTTTTACATGTTTGGTTGGTTCTTTCTTTCTTTCTCTCTTTTTTTACATGTTTGGTTGGTTCTTTCTTTCTTTCTCTCTTTTTTTTACATGTTTGGTTGGTTCTTTCTTTCTTTCTTTCTTAATTAATTGCTGCTTATTATCTTTCCTTTCTTTCCACTTTTCTTTTATTCTCATTTCTTTATTCATCTGTAATTTAAGTCCTTCTTTCTTTTAATTAAGTTTCTATCTTCAGTGTCACATCTTTTTCTGCTTTCAACTCATCATTCATTCTTCCTTTTCTTTAATCTTTCCTAATCTTACCTTTTTATGTCTTTAATTTTCACCATTTTCTTATATTTCCTCGTACCGGCCTATCCATTTCCTTTGTCCCATTTTTATTCTTTATTCATGAACCCCATTTTTTTTCTTCTTCCGTTATTTTTTGTTAGTCTTTATTTCTTTTCTCTTTTGATTCCTTTCTTCTTTTTAATCTCCGTTTTTAAAGGACTTCACCATTATCTTGTACACTTCAGATCGTTTTTCTTTTGCCTTCTACTCCAATAATATTATCTCCTTGAATTCCTTGAAATCTCAGTATCACTTCATTAATTTTAAATAAATCCCATCCTCCCAATTTATTCTCTTCATTATTAAAATGAAACTTTGTCTTGAATTTATTTGATGACAACTTCTTGGTATTACATCCTTTTCCATTTTTGCCTTTCTCTCTCTCTTTCTTTCTCTCCCTCTCTCTCTCTTTCTTTCTCTCATATGCAAGGGAAAAATATTTATAATTTCTGCAAAGAAAAGAGACCTAAATAGAATTAACCATATCGTAGCTATGAGATTCACTTCAGTTGTCCGTTTCCCCTAAAAATAATCCGAATACAAAATGATAAAATATACGATTAAAAACAATTTTTTGAGCCCGTTTTTAATGACTCGAGTCAGAATGGAGCCTTTTCGTATCTTTATTAGCGTTATCATCAATTTTTTAAAAATCATTTCGTCCCAAGTAAGGCAATAAAGCCACTAACACGCAAGAGATTACTGAGTGTTAGAGGATACGATAAAAAAGAAACTCTAACGAGGGAGAATAATTAAAAGAACGAGAATTAAAAACTGTATTTATTTTGAAGATCAAAGTTGACTAGGAAGCAAGAATCCGCAAGAGAGTTCCACAAGCAAGAAGTGCGATAGAAGAAAATGTTAGCATAGAACTTACGGTTACGTCTAGCCATTTCAACTGTCAACTTTACCGGCAATCTAGTACTGCACTTAAATTCATAAAGTCTAGCTACCATAGGGGAAACTTCATCACGGAACATAGATTATGGCGGTGGGAAAGTGACGAAAAGGTCAGGACCGATAACATTGCATATTTTTCTTTGAATTTATCAAGAATCTCTAAACATATACCAGAAGCAGCAGACCAGACGTGGCAGCAATATTCAATACAAGGATTAATGGTAGACTTATCAATATGTAAGATATATTCTTTACATTATTTACATTGTTCTCATCTTAATTGCCATATTGACGACGTTTCGGTCGTTGTAAGCTCAGGTGACTGGAATTTTGAACTGAACTCTTTTATTTCGCCCACCGGGGTAGATTGTTCTAGTTCCACGTGCCGTGACTGCTAAAGTGGCTCGCCACTTCGCAGACACCTCTTCCGAGAAGGACCTCCCCCCAGAGAGGACAACGTGACTAAGGACTGTGTTTACGCCATTCCGTGCAGCTGTGGTAATAAATATAAAGGAGAAACCTTTACCCTTTAAGGTAAAACTGCAAAAACATCGTAAAACCATATCACGAGGGGAAATAGAAAAATCAGGTGTAGCTGACAAAATATCGAGGGAAAAGGGAGATCACAACTCCCTGTGAGATGAGGTCGGAATAATAGACAGAGAGCATCACTGGAAAACACATAAACTTAAAAATCAGCACATATGCTAGGCCACAGAAATCTCCTAAGCCGGCCAATCATAGAAATGAATACCTAATGGGGACCAGTAATACAGAGTGCTAGAGAAAAACAATAATAACAAAAAAATAGCAATATGAATGCTGGTAAAAAAAAATGGTTACTGAGACATTAAGTTTATAAAACCCCAAAATTAATATACCAATGTCCTCAAGTACACATGGCTCAGTGGATAAAAGCGTTGGTTGGATCCAAAAGTGAGTCCAATACCTGGCTTGAATAGTTGAGTTAAAGGGAGACAAGTGAAATGGCACGATAGACGAAATAAAGGGTTCAGTTCGAAAATCCAGTTACTTGAAGAAAGCCGGAGCGTACAACGGCCGAAACGTCGTGAATATGGCAATAAGGATGAGGACAACAGCCTGAACAATGTAAATAATATAAATAATTACAATCCCTCATTTCAGAAATATAGACAGGTAAAGACATATTCTGTCGAGAATGATTGTCTAACCCGACACAGCGAGCTATCTTTCCTAGCAGGAGACCTAGCAACTGATTCAGTATAATCTTTCCAGTTCATGTCAATGGAAAACGTTCGTCCGAGAAGTCGGTATCATTCACTCTTCTGGAGGTTAGCATCAGCCATGCCAATGGAAGGTAAAAAAGGTTCTCTCAGACGATTAAAAGAGAGCAGTTTCGTATTGGAGGGGTTAAAATTAACAAGCCATTCCTTGTCCTAGTTAACAACAGAATGTAAATCATTTTTTTAGATCAGCTGCCAATTTGACCTCATTGAACAGATCAGACTTATTGTTAAGAAAGGAATAAATGGTTGTGTTATCAGCACACAGAGTTGAAAACACATGCCATCAGGAAGGTCGTTTATGAAAATTAGGAAGAATGTAGGCCCAAAGATAGGAGCCTCGGGGGACACCTGCGTTAATACAAAAAGATCTAGATGAGTGGCTGCTGAAGCTGTTATGACAGTTGGAAAGTGACTGAATCCTATATGCCAATTCAGAAGCAATAACGTTGCAGATTCTTCTTTGGATGATATCAAGAATCTCTAAATATATACCAGGAGCACCAGATCAGATATGGCAACAATATTCAAGGCAAGACCGAGTGGTAAGACTTATAAATACGTAAGACAGATTTCAAAGAACACTCGCAGAGTAAATAATGGTGGTTTTCCGGTGGTTTACAATCTTGGTCTTAATTCAGATTTTACTTAAGTGCTCTTTCATGTTCCTAGATGGTGTTCGAAGCACCCCCAGTTGCTACGGGAATAACTCCAACAGTCATGTCTCATAGGTTTTTCAACTCCCGTGCGAGATCCTGGTGATTTTTTAAAATCTTTTCATGTTCTTAGGAGTTCATTCATGTATCATATGGAACAGCAAATTCAATATTTTGACAAATTATACTCTCATTATTATTATTATTATTATTATTATTATTATTATTATTATTATTATTATTATTATTTTCATGTGGATATTGCTTGAAGAAATAAAGTGTTTTCATACTATGAATACTGCGACCTGTTCCAGATAGACAGTCGAACTCTCTGCCTCTGAGCAGAGATGAACCCGGACGAGGCTCCACCGAAGGGCAGAGTCTTGTCCAGGGAGGTAGACTGACACTGAACTCGTTTTTACGGGTTCAAATAGGGAATATTTTGGCCGAGCTTAAGGGCTCGGAAAACCCACGTTAAACCCGGCCTTGTGCCACATGCAACCCTCGTGGGGGGTAGCTAGATATCACTATGTTGAATACTTGGTTGTGTCAGAAATACTATCCAATGTACAATTACATTTTATTCAGTTATATGCTTACTATTGTGTGCAATTGTTTTTGAAGACCCTTAACCTGATCATAAACTACATACGGCAGCAAGGCCTCTGATCGGGAGGTTTTGAACAGCTTGGATCCACCTCTTAATTGCTGTTGTTCCTAGGTTCTCATGGGCAAATAGCGAACCCCAAAGAAAACACTATGAAAGTATACAAATACGTTGTATAGTAAAAATACCCACAATATATTTTATTTTAAAAAAGGACCAATAATACACATTTATAATAAAATGACAAGCAATATATTTCATCTGTAGTTGAAGGCATACAATTATGTTCAAAATATTTAGGTTTCGGTATTAATTAATCCATAGAGGTTGACATGCCGCTAAACAAAATGAAACTATACTCGACACTTATCAGGCAATACATTTTGAGTAAATTTCCGAAAGCCTTGATAGGAAAACGTTTTCGATGAAATCTTTAATCTGGTTTTCATTAGAGAAGATTTTACTCGCCAAAATGTTTTGCAGCGATTGAAAAAGGTAAGAATCGATTGATGCAAAGTCAGGTGAATATAGAGAGTTCAGTAGAACATACGAAACATGTTTAAAATGTTTTCCTTTTTTATTCTTCTATGCGGCCTTCTGTTGTCATGGGGGCGAAAATATTTCCTTTTAATCCACCATGCACGCTGCCACTACTGCATAAAATTGATCTTGCTTTTTCAGAACACTATCAACTTATTTTTAACTTCCATATATGATTATTAGTAGAATGGTACATTCACTATTACAACTGGTTCACCAAAACGGAAATTACTTATGGTACTCACACTGGTAAATGAAATCTCCAATTTCCGATTTATAAATTCATTCTCTGCAAAGATCCAATCACGCATTTGCATAAGTACCCACAATTAATCCATCGTAATCCTTAGGATTATATAAATCTTGGCCGAGTATAGTAAATTTTATACTTAGTCACGAGAAGAGTATACAAGAAAAGAAGATGGCCACTTTCTCACTTGAACCCAGTTCATCCAAATTCAAAGCCTTTTGCAAATAGCTACGGCATTGTGCATAATTCGCGACATTTGTTTTTGAAAGCAAAGGGATTCAAGGAAATAAAAGCCTGGCGAAAATCCCACTGGTCAATGAATGGGCAAAGAAAAGATTGTATGAGACCATTTAATGTCCACTAAGCGCGTGGTCTTGAATAATAATAGCCGATAAGCATGCTATGGAACCAAGGGCGGTTCAAATCATGCGTAGACCTAGATTGATCCAGTGAAGTGTGCTCAGAATATACCCAACTCTACTTAAATCTACGTCACATCTGCGATCAGTCGTCGAATGTCTCGTTATGTTCGAGAAAAAAAGAAAAACAAAAGAATTAACAGTCATTTCATGTTTGTACGATCGTCTATTTCGTATTTCAGCTATTCGGTTTTGCAGCTTAAGCAGGCTCTATGTCAGATTGACTCTTGTCACTGACCTCTCGGCCCTATGTTCATCACCTTAAATAGAATAAGCCCAATAACCCGTGCGGACAGAGGTAACTTTCCCAAACGGCCGCTTCGAACACCGTTCGCTTAGCACGTGAGTTTATTATCTTACGTTTTCTTTTTCAAATTGTGGATTTAAGCATTAAGAATTAGCAGGTAATATGGAGTCCACAACGGTTCTTTGATGTCGGCATTTCGATCAGAAGTCTTCCGTAAATTTTCCCGTTTGGATTCGTAAGGTATTCATTTGAATTTAAAGAATTATTTTGCAAGTTCATGATTGATGATTTCCACTGCTATGTCTGTTTCCTCGTTCCAAGAAAGATTTCATCGGAATTTATATTTTCGCCATCTTGGGACCGTTCATTTTTATTTGTACAAAACTGACCTCAAGAAATAAATTCGTTTTTTTATCTTACTTTTTACGAAATTTGAAAGAAAATTTCATGATTCCAATCTAGTGGAATGCGTATTCATTATTCATATTTAAAAACAATTTTGGCACAAGGCCAAAGTGGAAGTGTGGGAGACTGGTGAATATTTACTATCCAAGACCTAGCTAATCAGATTTACGACCCATTCATCCATTACAATTTACCCATTCATCGCAAGAACTCATCTATTACCAATCAATCCAACATAAACCAAAATACCACATATTCACAGGGAACCTACAAAAACACCCATGACATAAAAAGTTCAAATGGATAAATATTTCTTCTTTTTTTTATCCTTTTCCTACAAAAATAATTTAAAATATATGATTATGAAATGAGTGGGGGATGAACCCAAAATCGAAACTAAAATATCTCAAAACATTCAAATATATTTGTAGGGCCCGTAAATCTAATGGAATGATCACTAAGACATCTCCTCCTCAAATTTATAGACAGATCGTTCAGATGCTTGTTTGAATGTCTTCATAACCAATATTTTTTCTCTCTCTTGACTTGAAGTTACAACGATACAATCACTTGACTGTATGTCTTTTGCGTGTGAACACCATCGTTACTGTGTGAACTTTTTGCCTATTGCTGCTGCTTTGCCTAGATTTGACTTGCATATACGAGGGTGGTCTGAAACGATCATAGGTTGACTATGAAGGAGTGATGTCAGTGCTGTTAAATATTGTATGTATTAATTTCAACTCTTCTTATAGATTACCTGCTTTGTTTGTTTCCAGGTAAACTGACTGTTCAAAAAAGACTGTTCATCCTTGTTGAGTCTTGACTCATTGTTGAATCTCGCCTAATGCATGGAATAATAATGCAACACAAAATGTACTTAGAACAAGAATGTATTATAACAAGAAAGTGTACACAATAAGTACATATAGTATTTCTGTATATTTCTGGGAAGACGTTCCTGGAGAATGTGTTGACTAGTCGCAGTCGATCAGAGTCTCTAGTTGGATCTCGTGATTCCTCCCCCCGTCTTCCGGTACCAACCACTATTTATATAGTTGGTAGTCACCTATGCAGATTAGGTGGATCCTACCACAACAATCCTGTAAGTCATAAAACAGTTATCAACTGCGGATACGACATCGTCATTACCGGGATACTCATTCCCAGCTAAATCTTTTTCAGCCCACGATCGTATATTGTTTGCTTAGTATTATTGTGCCTGTTATTTTTCTTCCTCTTGTTATTGTTTTGACAATTCCGTTGGTTGAGCATTTTTCCAATTACACTTAACAAATATTTTGTTGATATACAAAATGATACCGATTATCAGATTTAGAGTTTGCATTCTATACCAATTTCACTATGTGTTAGTCGACTAAAAGCAAGATATTCTCTCATGTAGAGATTCTAATATTATTTTGATAAAAACGCATTCGTATTAGTGTCAATGGGTTTATTTTAAAGAAATATGAATGCTTGTTTTAAATCAGTCCTTGTTACTTAATATATTATAAGAAAATAATATTAACCAAATATTATTTTTTCAATGTCAAAGGACGATAATTTACGTCCCCCTTTTGCAACTTCGCGCCTTGTTTCCATTTTATACTCCGCAGTCTTTTGTGTTAAACACATTATAAGTCTCTGGGCAAGTGTCTATTGTTTCATTCTTGGTCAGCACAGGTTAACAAAATAAAAGAGAGCGCTGACGTTGATAATTATCAATTTGTACAAATACAGTTTGTGTCACAAAAATGTATTCACATTTACTTGAGCCCTGCAACAGTCTATCATGCCAAGGAGCATAACGTTTGATGTAGTATACATACATACATACATATATATATATATATACATATATATGTATATATATATATATATATATATATATATATATATATATATAGATAGAGAGAGAGAGAGAGAGAGAGAGAGTGAGATAGAGATAGATAGATAGATAGATAGATATTGATAATATTAGTGGTCAATGTATATATATATATATATATATATATATATATATATATATATATATATACACAGGGTGACCCAAAACCGGGAATTTTTGAAATGCGTATTGCCAGACATGAGCAAGTGGCAACACTGCGAGACAGTGACTTTGAGCAAGTAAACATTTCGCCATTTTAGTAACGAGAATGAAATTCACAGTATGCCAGCTGAGATGTTGCAGCAGTCAATGAGGAATCTCAACAGCAGATTTCAAGAATGCATTCGTACAGCAGGACGCCATCTACAGGACGTAATTTTAAAAAAATGAAAATTTCATCATTGTTTCTTAAATGCCATGTTTTAAGGTTTCAATTACTATGAATTAAATATTTTTCTTCCATCACTCTTGGTTTTATTGGATTGTTAAAAAGTTCTCGTTTTTTTGGGGTCACCCTGTATATATATATAAAATATATAAAATATATATATATATATATATATATATATATATATATATATATTCCCAAGAGGATATAATCCAGGTAGAACTCAATGTCCAGGACAGAGTAAGAATATAATATAAAAGGCTAATATTCCATGGTTATAATTTATTACATTGGAATCGTAATCACGATCCAATTCATCCTTCCTTCTGTGGTGTTAAGGTGTTAATAAACCAGTAACTTCTACAGTTTGTCTTGGAGAATGGAGAAGATCAAGTTATTTCTTCTCCCTTTCTAAGCATCACATTATAGGGAATTTTTTTTTCATCTTTGACTTTAATGTGAGAAATTTTCAACTTACTTCCAATCAGAGATGCAGTATAAATAAACAAATAAAAGTGCGTCGCAATAATCAGCAAAGGTTTCTTCAGGCACCAATCTTCCCGCCAAATGAAAGAATTCTAGCTTTGGATGAGACCTTATTTTTTTTAATAAGAAATTACCCATTAATAGTATAACGTTAAACCCTTACCTAACTTTTGGAATTCTACTCCTAAATGATCGGCTTTTTTTCCCGCCATAGATTGGACTCAGGCCGACGTAATATTGGTAACCTACACAGACCAATCATCATTGATGTAACAATTCTTTCCCAGTGCGCCAGGGTCCTGTGCTATATTTGTGCCGTAAATTATATAATAATTTTCTGAGAAAATATTATTTGAACATTCGTTGTATTATTCATTTATACCAGAAAAATATAATGATACTTGTATTATTTTTTGTATTTTATATAGATTCAATATTACAATATAAATGAAAATGGTATTAACAAATTAACTAGTAAAGCCTTCTGACACAGATGTTAACATATGTATATATAAGTAAGAGAATGAAAAATTATAATGTAACCAAGAGAAGGTTACTGAATAGAATAATCAAACGAAGGTTGGTAATGGACAATAATACTTAGGACACGAACAACGCATATAAGATTCGCCAGCGGCGCGTAGAAGTAGCAACCAACTGCTAGAAGTGAATCAAGTGAATTCCACAATGAATCCCCAACTGCAGGATATCTACCAACCAGCCCACGCGGTCAGATGTGGCACAAGGTCGAATTTAATGTGAGGTATCCGAGCCCGTAGGCTCGACCAAAAGTTCCCCGTAGACCCCGTAAAAAACGGGGTCGGGTAGTTGTTTCCCGAGACGAGACTCTTCCCTTCGACATAGCCTCATCTGGGGATCCTCTCTGCACGGAGGCAGAGTGTTTGACCAGCACAGTTGGATACGAATCTCCAGCTGCAGACCAACATACAGTATTTACTACTGTATTTATATGAATGAAGACATAGCCATTATCGTCCGTAGTTATGCTACAACACATGTATAAAGAAAACACACAGACACACTCACACACACACACACACACACACACACACACACACACACACACACACACACACATATATATATATATATATATATATATATATACCGAGTGTACATGTCCAAATCGAATAACTGGAAAATTGTTAGATTAAGCTTTGAAACTTTGAAACACAGAAATGATTTAAGATATATTGCTGGAATTCTCCGAGGTTTTTATAACACTATTGGACTCTACCTTGAACAATAAAAATGTATAATTACTCTCTAAGCTTAACAGAAGTATCGTGATGAAATCGATCATAAACGAAGATGACATGTTCATCATTAATTAATCATACCTAAGGATCGGAAGAACATGAAGGATTGAAATATATATATATATATATATATATATATATATATATATATATATATAATTCCAGGATCATTTTCCAACTTATTCAAGATTATACTTGCCCTCTCTAAACTTCTAGCTTTCTGTCCTGGATTAACAAGTTGCCTCACAGGATTCACGTACGATTTCATTTGTCTTTTTCACTGCTCCCTGGACTGTCATAGCTGAAACTCCTCTCTTACGTGAGAAACGTCCTATGAAATGAGATGGATCTTTTCTAATTGATCTTTTTAGCTCTAAGTTGAAATGATCTTCTCTCCTCCTCATCTAGTTTTCTTCAGTATTGTTCTCTCTTTTTCAAACTTATTCCCGAACTCTTGATTGTTCTTGAATGAATTTTGAAAATGGAACCCAGAGTATGAATGCCCGTACCATCGCTGAAGGCCTGAATGAACTTTTTCCTCTCAACATTGCTCATTTGGGAAGACAGTGGTTCTGACACAAAGCGATTTTTAACCTGTTCTCTTTATAGTTGAATGGCTTAAAGTGATTCTTATGATAAATGGTGTCAAGATGGCTAAGCGTCTTTGAAATCCTGGAAAAAAGAAACTCAATTAGTTTAGTATTATTTGAGATATTAAACATTTTTTGGGATGGATAATTATGCTCTTACACAATTTGGGCAATTTTGCTGTTACACCCGGTATATATGTTTTCCTAGGCGTGGCTCCCACACAATCACTCGCCACATCATCATAATAGTCATGTCATATGTATTTCAGTTTACTGTTTTGCTGTTCATTATATCGCATTCGTTAGTTGTATAGAAATGACTTTTAACATGAATAATCGAAAAATATAACCATAATAAATATAAAACTATAAATAAAAATCTTTAATAAATCTGATTCAGATATTCCGACTGTTTCTCTTGTTGTGGAATGTGACTACTGTTTGCTTCCTGGAAAATCTCCGCGTACCGGCAGACGATTGCTCGCGTACTAGTACCGGTACGCGTACCCCACGTTCATTAGCACTGCCTTACAAGTTTTGTCGAAGTGCCACCATCTTAATCTCTTCCTAATCTTGTGAGGATTATAAGAATATCGAAGATTAGAGAGACGTCAAGAAAGAATAAACTATATTCCAGAATTGTATTAGATGTAATAATAAAGACCCTTTTCGTTTAATTGGGAACCATTAATTTCGCTAACGACGTATTTCGTGTCGAACAAAAGTTCACAAATTCAGATCAGTTCTCTTAAAAACCGAAAATTCCTTTTCTTTTTTTTATTTGAAAAAAAAGAAAAAAAAAAGCTTCAAACAAAAGATTTTAATTTGATTCCCGCCAAAATCTCGTTTGTTATTGCTGGAACTTTTCCGAAGGCAATTAATGGGACAATTAATTAATTTTATAAAATTTAATAAAGGTTTCAAAGCGATGAAAAATTATCCGTAAGCCATAGGTCTGAAGTTGTGTCAATACTCGTGTATTAGTCGAGTAGAAAGTGTGTATTTATCTCAATGGTGAAACATAAGATTTAAGGTAGGATAATTTTGCTATGGAGTTGTTGATGTTGAGCTGTCAGATTTGTACGAATAAAATATGCTATATTTACACTCATAACTCTTATTGAGACGATTTGTGACATTGCATCCAGAGAGTTGAAGCAGTTAACGTCCGTTGGATTTGAAATTTTTCCCCTCCGAGTAGATCTCTGTTGTTGTTTTTTTTCGGTTAGTTCGCACTGGGCTATTAATATATATTAAATAATAATAAGAAAAAGGATCGCTCCTATTGACTCGGTGATCCCAACTACGGTTGATTTGTACGTTTAAACAGTTATTTTGCAATAGATTCCTGTTAGGTTCGTATAGTATCTTTTAAGGATTTCTAGATGTTTCGCCAATGTATGTTATTGGTCATTTTGCGCTATTTATTTTGTATGCTCCTGCCTCTCGGCGCATTGGAAGAGCGAAGAATGCTTTCCAAATGCTAAACAATGCATGAATAAACAGGAAAATTCCGTTAGAAACGAACAAAAAAGTACTGAACTACTATAAAATGTCGGATATCCTATATGGCAGTGAAGGCTGGACAATCGCCTCACAGAGAGTTGAGGCAATAGAAATCTGGTTGTACAGAAGGATGCTGAGAATAAAATGGACTGAACGTACGAGCAACAACGGATTTTTATTAGAGAAATGGAAACAAAAATACTTAATATCAGAAAGAGACAATTAAAATTCCGAGGACATATAATGAAGAAACAAGGCTTTGAAAATTTGACACTTACACAACGTTAAGGGCAGGTAGGACAGAGGAAAATTAAGCATAACCGACTTAGTGAGCTAGTGAGTAAGTGGATGGCAGAACAAGGTTTAGGAGAAATAACAAAAAGAAAAAAAATTAAGAGCTGCAAATGACAAGACTGTGGAGAGCCATGATCGCCTAAAGGGATAAAGTCCACAGCAGTCACCAAAAGGAATCTCTTGTTCGCATATAAGAATACAAGAGGAAATTTAAAAGAATGGTAACTATTCATTCATTTTAAAAGAAATATGGAGAATTACTGCCCAAATGCAATATATATATATATATATATATATATATATATATATATATATATATATATATATATATATATATATATTGTTATGATCCAGGTTATGACCACGGAAGAACAACACGAACACAAGAGTAGAAATAACGAAGATATATTACACGGAATAATAATAGAAGATGTGGAAGGTGTTAGTATGACTGTCAGTCTGGTTTGGAGTGAACTACTATCGGCTCGACTCGATTCATCCCTCTCTCTTGAGAGGCGTAGTATACATAGTGTTAGGAAGAGTTCATTCTGTAGTTATAGGTAAGGACCCATAACATATATATATATAAACATATATCTTCTTTTAATGATAATGCTATTAAGCTTATCAGACGATATGAAAAGAATTTACATAAAATAAATAGACAAAACATGTCTATATTATTTAATGAAACATGCATCAATGAAGAAATGATGCCTAAATACATACAATTTAAATTACATGATCCAGAAGCCCACCAAACTATCAACACTTGGAATCATAAATGTAGCCTAGTGAAAAGGCAAAGTGAAATAGCAAAAGAAAATTTGAACACTCTTAACAGTAACAAACAGGACATCTAGGATAAACTAAAAGATATAACTACCACGGACCAACTGGAGGAAATTAATGTAATTGTCATCTTTGAATGCTTAGATAGGATTAAAAAATATGTATCAATATTGTGATTTTCTTTCTTCTTTTAATGATAATGTGATTAAGCTTATCAGACGATCGATATGAAAAGAATTTACATAAAATAGACAAAATTTGTCTATATTATTTAATGAAACATGCATCAATATATATACATATATATATATATATATGGCCTGACGATTGCATCTAGCCTGAAACAGACTGTCGCCTCTAAGAAACTTCTATGTTGACTTTTATATTTACACACGCTATATCTCTGATATTGAGCACTTTTTCCCATAAATATAGCACACTTTAAGACTATATTTCTTCATATATATACAGTGCAACCCGGATATAAGAGACCCGGGTATAAGAGAAACCCGGATATAAGAGAGATCTTCTCTGGTCCCAAATTAGAGCCTGTTAATAAAACAAAATAGAACAAACCCGGATATAAGAGAAACCCGGATATAAGAGACTTCTTATCCGGTCCCGACAACTCTCTTATATCCGGGTTACACTATATATATATATATATATATATATATACATATATATAATATGAATGAATGGTTGCATGTTTAAGTCTATTTTTCCATTACCTTCCTCCCATCATAGGGCACCTAGTGAGGATCGAACTAATTATTCACTAATAATGGCCAGGAGGCACGGTAGAGTAATGGGTAGCAGCTCGGATTGAGGAATCGGAGAGCCGAGTTCGAATTCTAGTGAACTCCATCACATTCAATTACGTGCTAACCCCCTTGGGAAAAGTATGGATCCTCTTCTTCTTCCCCCACTAGCTTCTCTTACCTCAGCTATGTGTAAATAGCAGGACAGACCGGGTTTTATAGCCTTGGATGACAACAGGTCTACCGCAGAAAGAAATGGCAACCTACTGCAGGAAAAAATCTGCTTCGGAAGATACATGGTCGCTTAAGTGTGTATCACGCATGGCATATAACTGGCTGAATGGTCATGCAACCATTTTCCTATGGGTGGGTGCTTATATTACTACCTGATCACTTGCTTTTTTGTCTTTCTCTCTTCTCTGGATATTTTCTTCATTTTCTTTTTCTTGTCCGTTAGGGGTCAGAGGAAAGCAGCGCATGACCTACCCAACGAGCTTGTGTTGTCAAAACAGGGATTACGAGAGATCGCATAAAGAGAAAATCTACTGACAAATTCGACTGACAAATTCTAATTTTAACCTTTATTTGTAGACAGGAATAGGCTAGAAAAGCTTCTTACAAGAAATGAAAAGGTTCCTTGGTGTAGAACTAAAACCAATTCTTCGATATTTTCATAGATTTTCAGACCACAGCAAATGAAGAATATATACCTTAACATATCTCTTGTAGTTGTTGCCAAGTATAAATGTGGCACGGGAGTATAAAAAAAAAAAAGAAATTGACCACTCCCCAAAAGTGTACGCATACGTGCTTAGAAGTGTAAGCATGCAGATATAGATAACTGTGTACCTATATGTGTGCATGATTTTAATCACAGACACATAAATATATAGATACATCTGTCTCTCTGTCTATATATATATGTATATATGGATGTGTCCGTGTGATTAAAGTTATGCACACACACAATATATATATATATATATATATATATATATATATATATATATATATGAAGAAATATAGTCTTAAAATGTGCTATATTTATGAGATAAAGTGCTCAATATCAGAAATAGAGCGTGTGTAAATATAAAAGTGAACATAGAAGTCAAGACTTAGAGGCGACAGTCTGTTTCATGCTAGATGCAATGGTCAGGACAGGCCTGAATGTTGTCGGAGAACGAAAATTTTCTATGAAAATTTCTCGGACATTCAGGCCGGTAAATGTTATTTAATACTGTTTATTATAAACAGAGCATTTGCTTAAATACTTGTATCTATAAAAAGAACGTTAAACATATAAAAAATGTCTTTAATAAATTGTCGGACTCTGTCCAATTCAAAAATGTATGACGTCATTTATTTACATTTGATACGCTAAGAGCAGATATGAATAGAAGAGATTCATGGAAGATTTAAGTTTAAAGATAGTAAAATCGACCTTGCTAACCGGACGCTTCTCTGTGGCCGAACGGTTAAGGCACGTCATGCGAAATGACGGTTCCGTATATAGGATACAGGTTCGATTCCTGTCGGAGAACGAAAATTTTCTATGAAAATTTCTCGGACATTCAGGCCGGTAAATGTTATTTAATACTGTTTATTATAAACATAGCATTTACTTAAATACTTGTATCTATAAGAAGAACGTTAAACATATCAAAAATGTCTTTAAATAAATTGTCGGACTCTGTCCAATTCAAATATATATATATATATATATATATATATATATATATATATATGTATGGATGTATATATTATCACAGTGCAGTTCACCCTGTACAATGCACGGGTACCACTCAAGGTAGAGGTTAACAGTCAGAGGTAGTTTATGCGGATGGGAGGGGAAGATAACAGTTAACCTTAGACTTGAACAGGTTAAGATTGTAGTGACCGGGGAAACATCCTCTTGGGAGTCGCGGCTTTACAGTGCAACTCACTGGAATACAGAGTGAATGTGGGTGATTCGCTACAAAGTGAGTGTCATGGCGGGTCCTAGCCGTGAAGGTTAGAACTGGCGGAACCAAGGAATGCAGTTCGTCCGAGTACTTTCCTTGTAAGTAGCGATAGAGCAATAAAAGACTTGCCATATCCCCACTGTGAAAGAGAGAGGTTGGAGAGTTGAAAATAATTTATCACCCACAAAGACGACTCGGAGACGCTTTTGGTCTCTATCGTGACTGGAACGTGAGCACCGGACAGCTCGAGCCTAAATGCAATGAGAGTACTCCATTTTAGTCTTGATCTGGATCTTGTAAAGATAGAGGAAAGCACGAGGATTCAGGTATTTATTTTTATTTTTTATCTGATATATTTATTTAGTTTTTTTTTATTTTGATCGGTGTTTTTATTAACGTAGTAAAACATTGTTTATATAGCTTATTGTGGGTAGTCTATTATGGCGGTTATTTACTTATATAAAAACAAGCAAAATAATTTGACACAAATAAATAAATAAACAAATAAACGACTTCCGGTAAATGATTCGATTTTTCAGCTACATACTAGTAAAAAACACAAATATATTAACTGCATCCACCTGCAAAAAAAGATTAAAAATAATGGAGGCTTTAATAATAAAAAAGAAAAAGCCAACTCTTAACAATATTAACTACGAACAAAGCCACAATGTGCTCACTGTATTCGGAAATTAAAAAAACATCCCGACTACACACTAAGACATACACATAATGCACACACTCAATTAAGCTGAAAAATCGAATCATCCTTGATATTGGCTAAAGGTATAGCCGAAAGCGCTCGGAAACATAAAACATTTGGACAGTTCTTACACACCCTTTGTCGTGTAAAGAAAGCTCTTGTTCGAACACAAGAAAAATTAAATAAAAAGCTCAATGGTAGTAACCTTGCCTGTCGTTTTTAATGAAACATGCATATATATATATATATATATATATATATATATATATATATATATATATATAATAAATTCTAATGAGCCAGATACTACCTATCAAGGTTTCAACAAATGGGATCATCAGGATGAATTTGCTCACCAGTTCACCCAGAAGACCCCTGTTTTTTTACTTTTGCCCTATTTAATGTATTGAGCACTCTTTGTTTTAACTTATTACTCGCTGTTTTTTTCTTTGGACCAGAAATTTAAGGTACAGGTCGATTTTTTGGCCCTGTTCGACGGTTTCTGTTGCTTTAATTTTTTCTATTTTTCCTCGGATAACAATTTATTTAAAAATTGTGTTAACCAGGTTTTCTCACTCACCGAGTTTAAACAGATTTACACTATATATATATATATATATATATATATATATATATATATATATATATATATATATATATATATATATATATTCAAGCATGTTTGGTTGTACAATCTAGACATATGTATATTTATTTTAATTTTAATCCTTTGAAATTCACCGATAATTTTTTAATGATGCCATTATACTCAGTAAGGAAGACGGCATAGTTATTCTTATTCCTTTTATTCTACATAAATACTTTCAATCTCCTCCAAGATCATCTTTACGGGTGAATTGCTAAGACAAAAATCTAATTTAATAGATAGTTATGTCTGTTTTGTAAATGTTGGGGATTCCGGGAATGAAATCCTGCACAAATAAATAAACAAAGCCAGTAATTGAGATAAAATAAGTGTATTAAACGTAAGAATACAGACTTGAAGTGAAGATTAGTAGTCCAGGAATGCGGGTTAGTAGAAAGTATATGTACAAGTCTCTGTAAGTGAAGCCGTAATTATCTCTCTCTCTCTCTCTCTCTGGACTCTCGTATAACTCTCTGTGAACACCTTGTGTAGTGTTTCCGTATCTCTCACCCAGACTCAACGTATCTCAACCTGCAGGTATTCTCTCTGTCAGTATAAGTATACGTTGGACGAGTCAATCTTGTGTAATAGGGGTCTGCTCCACAACAGTAAATACGCATGAAACGTGACTCTGTTGATTCAAAAGTTAACGCTATCAAGAAAGGTAACTTTATATATATATATATATATATATATATATATATATATATATATATATATATATATATATATTGGATTTGGTCGAGATCAAAGCAACAAGCAAAAAAAGCAAAACGCGCACAACATCACAACCTAACATGCGCAAGTGAAATATTTGCGTGGTCGTTTATAACGATCTCTACGAGCGCGTCCAATAATGGCAAATGCCTTCAGGAAATATCAAACTTTCATTACGGATAGAAGTTGCAAAGAGGAACAATCGTTTTGTTTACTTCATGACGAGAATTTACAGAGAGGAACGATCAATTATCTTCATACCCTGACTGGTGGCAAACGCTACAAGGAAATTTATTAATTTATTAATTTCCTTGTTTAATTAAATTCATTTCGTTTTTTGCTTTGAGAAAGTCCATATTGGACGAAACGCGTCAGCAATTAATAGTGTTTTCCTATTGTCATTTATATTTATAAAGATTGTTTTATCTACAAGTTAACTCAGAAATTTTCATATATATCTATTCGACAAGGTCAAAATGGTAGCCAATGTCCAAAACGATCTCAAATCCGTCATTAACTGTAAAGATGTCTTTAACTTTAACACCTCTAAAACTAAACTCTCTACATTAATATATATATATATATATATATATATATATATATATATATATATATATATATATATATATATATATATATATATGTGGGGGGGGTACTTCGAGGCTGTGTAATGGTTATCAAGCTTTACTCGCTAGATCAAATACGACTAAGAATTGAGTTCGATTCTCTCTGGGTGCCCCATACTTTCTGCCTTGTGCCACAACTAAGCTACGCTTGGAAAACCACTATATATATGTATGCGTGTGTGTGTGTGTGCGTGTGTGCGTAAGTGTGTGTGTGTGTGAATAAAGACAAGAGAAAACATTTCTTTGTTGACGCTTTTTGTTCTCTGACGAATTTTATCTAGATAAATGTAAAGATTTTATTATCCAAATATATTCACATAAATAGTATATTAAATCTCTATCTATAAAAGGCAGGATGTGTGTGTGTGTGTGTGTGTGTGTGTGTGTGTGTGTGTGTGTGAGTGTATGTGTGTGTGTGTAACGAATGCACAGCCGCAATTTTCGACGGATTTGCACCAAAATTTACATGCACATACTCCAAGTTAGTCAGAAGGCCAAGGTCGACTTTGCATTTCCCAACTCCCATCGATAGTGGATAGTTTGCGGCCATTTTCTACTGGCCAGAGTGAGAGCCTATAGCTGGCTGCCACGAATAGGCAGGAAGATTCTATTGGCCAGCGTGAGAGCCAACAGCTGACTGACACGAATGTTAACTAGCATGATAGCTGCATTCGTCACAAGTAGAACAAATTTAAATCTGCATGTCACTTTACTCCAATTGGCTAATTCGCTTGCGCTTAAACTCAACGTTGATTCTGATTCCGCAGAACTGGGTTGGGTGTGAAAAACTATTTGTTGTTAACATTCTTTTTTCATTCGGTTTTTCCAGTTACGAATCCTTTATTAAAGCTGATCGTTTTGTGTTCATTTTGTTTAGTTCTTTTTTCGTAACAGATTTAATGTTTAGTATAGAGCTTAGACAAAATTCGCAGTGTGAGATAGGCAAAAAGTAAGTCATGTAGCAACATCAGCACGGCAAAGGGCACTCCTTTAAAGGCAAGGAAGGGCAAAAATATTTTAAGTCAAGTGATAGCGATTGCTGTACGAGTCGTACGATTTTTGAATCAAGCACGGGGAACGCCGGGCCATGCTGCTAGTATAAAATCAAATCTTTACATTTGCCTTGATAAAGTCCATCAGAGGACGAACTGCATTGGCAAAGTCTTCCTTTTGTCTTTATTCACATTATCTTTTTACAGATATATTTTATTTGTATCTGAATTTTAAACACGTGTACAAACAAACACCCATACACAGACACGCACACACAGACATACACACATATATTTATATATAGGTATATCGATTTCCGCCTCGGATAATTTATGTCTATTTATCTATATTACACATTTGTACTTACAGATAGAAATATTATTGCATTCATCTTTCATAAAAACACATACAGGCATGTATACACTCATAATACACATATGCACGCACATATATATGCGCGCGTGTGTGTGTAGGTAAGAGTGTTTTAATATTTGTTTATGTACGTATGTGTGAAGCTTCGTATGCCTCTATCTCTATACAATCAAGCGGATATTTTACTGCAGGGTGTAAACATAGCTCTTGGCTGCGTCCAAAATATCAAAAGACCGCGTGCGGAGGCTAATTTCCCTCAAAGGGAGGTAACCTACGCATCCAAAGTTCAAAAACGCTTTGCTTCTCTCGGGTTACCAACGGCAACAGAATCAGGAAACAAACAGAAACGAGAAGGCTGCAAAGAGGAACGAGAAACACCGCTTTTGACACAAACACGCAGCGACGCATCGGCGCACGTTCACATATACGTAAAGAGAGAAATATATGCGGTCATCAATCACGAGCTCTTTACATAAGTAAACATAGGCAATGAGACATACACAAATAGAGACGCGCGTACATATACACAAACGCACGTATATATATATATATATATATATATATATATATATATATATATATATATATATATATATAACGTAACCAATGTCACCAAAACACCTAGACGCGAAGAACGTTTTAAACCTGGAAACAGAAATGACGTTGGAAAGTAATGGCTATTTTTTTTAAAAATCAGTATGAAAGGAAAACTTAAAGTATATCGAAAAGTTACATGATTAAATCTTTTGAAAAATATGTGGGCTGGCTGTGTTACCGGTGCGAACAGGTGGGATTGGCCTGGCGAGATCAAATTCCGACCTCGTCTGCTGCATCCATTTTCGCTTTATCAATGCCAAATTTGTTCATCAACTTTCGTCGCATGTCTTTTTTTTTTTCAGACAAGCAATATGGCTTTCTTTTCTACAGGTCAACTGCTGATGTAATTGCGGAAAGAGTCTATCATGCTCTAGATAAAATCGGTGAAATGCGGGCTGGAACAGTGGACATCTCGAAAGCCTTTCACAGGGTTTTGGCATACATGTCTTTTCAACAAGTTGAAAAGTTACGGTGTCTCCGGATAACATTTTTGAACTGATCCTAGCTTTCTTATCAAATCGTGAAATGAAGCTTATCTTCAACGACCGCTCGTTTAGATCATCCTTGGCCCTACTCTGTTTTTAATTTTTATTTATGACCTTCCCGATGGCATCAGCTCTCAACTCTCTATCTACGCTGATGACACAATCATTTATTCCTTTATCGATTGTAAGGCTGATCAGTTCGATAAGGTCAAAATAGCAGCCGATGTCCAAAACGATCTCAAATGCGTCGTGAACTGTAAAGATGCCTTTTTAATTGTAACACCTCTAAAACTAAATTTCTCTCCATTAATTATCTGAGAGACCCCTCCCTGCCTTCCATCAGGATGGCTGATGTTAACTTTCAGGAAAGTCTAACGTTCTCTGCTGACATGAAGTGGAAAAACTATATTGAATCCATTGCTAGGTCAGCTGCTAAGAAAGTCGGTTCACTGTGTCGTGTGGGACAATTTTTTTCTAAATAATCTATCTTACATATTTATAAGTCTACCATTCGTCCATACTTAGAATATTGTTGCCATATATGGTCCAGTGCCTCTGCTATTTACATTGAGCTCCTTGATAAACTTCAAAGAAGAATCAGCAATATTATTGGTCCTGATCTGGCGTCTCGGCTTCAATCACTTTCCCACCGCCGTAAGGTTTCCTCTCTATGTCTTTTCTATACATACTTTCATGGTAATTATTTGGATGAGCTTTTCGCTATGGTAGCTGGACTATTTAAGTTTAATTGCTGTACTAGACTGGCGTCAAGATCTCATCAATTTACAGTTGTGTTGAACCGTAAGTTCTATGCTAACAGTTTCTTTTCTCGCACCTGTCGCTTGTGCACTCCCTTCCGTCTCCATTAATCCGCAAAAATTTAAATGCAATGTCAGTCGCTATCTACTGTTCTCCTGATTACCCCTTTCTTTCCCGCTAGTTATTAATGATTCTGTTCCTAATTCTTTCACTCCCTGTAGCTCCTCGTGTCTTAGTGG
This sequence comes from Acanthosepion esculentum, assembly GCA_964036315.1. Lineage (NCBI taxonomy): Eukaryota > Metazoa > Mollusca > Cephalopoda > Sepiida > Sepiidae > Acanthosepion > Acanthosepion esculentum. The sequence goes on along the minus strand of OZ038516.1, from coordinate 30,590,561 downwards.
CTTTGCATGGGGTGATAACGATTAAAAAAAAAATATTGCCCCTGAGATTGGCGTTAAGACAAATCTTCTTTGCAGTACTGCAGCGCAGACTGATATATCTAACCTTGTATGGCAGCCAGTCTAGGACAATACCAAACTGCAGGGTATGTGATAGGAAACCATTTCACTGTATTTCTTAAGAAATAAAAACTCACAGATGTTAAATAAACTCTCGAAAACCCTGAAAACCTACGTGCTGAAGGTATATGGCTAGGTTCAAATTCTGTTTGTTTATATTACATTCACATTCATATTGATGCTTGTTTAAAAAAATAAATCTATTACTTTTAAAGTTTTGGTTAAACAGCAGGGACGACTGTCTTTTCTACTTGATTCGCAGCTAATATAAGAGAAGTTATTTTGGGGCGGGGATTTAAACCGGTGCGTCACGGGCAGGAAGAGTCTCATTATATGCAAGCGTGGTTTGGTCATTCATGGCAACTGATCATCCCCAGTCGCCCTGGGTCCCACTCTACTGCTGGAAGGTGAGGCGTTGGGTTTGGATATGTGAAAATATTTACTTTCCTAAAACCTACTCAATCACACGGTGTTCCCTTACAAAATAAATCATTATCCCTTTGGATTGATATAGAGGGTCCAAATCTGCTAACACCAAGTACCAAAAGCATCGTGATCTGACCCTACTGTCTTTGTTCAACTACTGGCCACTGTATGTCTCCTCTCCCAGAAACTGCAAATAAAGTCTGCCCCGTCAGTAGAAGAAACAGTGTGCCTTAGCAGCCATATATAACAGTGATTGCCTACTCACCCTAGAAGACGGGAATATTCTGAAACAATCAACCAGTCTATACTCACTATATAAATCAGGATAGCAAAAGACCCAGGAGGAGTGTGAACCGGCCGATAGGTGAAACTATCTACTCCTATTAAAGAATCAAAATAAATATTAAATAAAATTTCAGAGTTTAGTTGGAGACGTTAGAAGTACAGTACTTTCGAAGGAACCGGAAATCTATTCATAAACAGGAAACAAGGGATAAACTTCTATTCCAATAAATGGCGAAAGGGTTTAGACCGGGCAAAGTTTACGTTCGTTTTTATATTAATATCCAAGGAAATACACGAAACCGTTTATATTTTCATAGCTATGGTTTAAATAACAGAGTAGATTGGTTTCTTTGGTTAGCAGACATTCTAGGAGAAGGGAAACTCTGAATTAAAACCAATGTCTTGGAGCATGAGAAAGATCATTTTTGTACTGAATCATTGTCTCGTTACTCACTGTAAGCGGTTCTTCATTAGCCGCCTTTGACTTCGACCTGCTGCTGAAACTTGGAAGAGAAGCTGAGAGCTAGGGACCTGCTATCTTCAAATCCTTACTTATCTAAATCTCAATCACGTGTACGGTGTTCTTTGAAACTTAATACGTCGTCATCTCATGTTAAGGAGAACGATGATACGCCGCCTGTCTGAAAAGTAACGGGACTGGTGTGCTGTATGTGTATATAACTGTAATCTTAGCTTTTTGCAACCATTGCAGTTTTCTCTCACATGTTTTTTGTGGCAGGATAAAACGTAACTGCTTCACCACGTCATGCACCTGCTCACAACGCCCTGAGCATCCGGTAGATCCTGGCCGTGAAAAACCTCGCCGTATGGGAACAACCTCCGTTTTAACCTGATCTGGCTTCGTAGGACATTTTCTTTTTCTCCACGCTCAAGTGGATCATCAAGTGGACCGATTTTGAAGGCGTGCATGTCGTCAAGAAGAATCTTTCCAGCAGTGCGTAGAATCGGGAAAGAGATGGACGGAAAAGTCCATTAGACTCGAGGGAGATTATTTTGAAGTGGAAATCATATAGTTTGTTTTGGGAAATTGAAATAAATTGTCGCCATTCTATATTATAAATTGCACATTATAGTAGGGTCTGTTGGGCATCGTCTGTGAGAAAAAGAGCACCATGTCGCAATTCACTCTGCCAGAAATTTGGAAACAGCATACTGTACTGCTTGGGATTTGCGCCTGAAGCTCTAATACGAAAACTTCAGAGTGTTTGGGTGTCAATTTGAGGACAGTGCAGGGAATTCAGAAAGAGTTCGATGAGTTTAATGGTGTTTACGAAGGTTAGGCGGCTCGAAAAACTAAATCTGAACGTTATGATAAGAAAATAACTCCAGAATTTGTTTCTAGTAAAGGAACAAAATGAATACTAAGACAAGAGGAAAGACTATTCCGAGACGACACGTTTCATCCTCTGAGGGCATTCTCAAGGCAAATCTAGGATTTATTTTGTTGGACGTGTTTATATACAAGAGAAAGGATGTGATTGGTTTATCAAGGCATTTAAGTTTAAGAACTTTATGAATGTTCATCTGGTGGTTGAAAGGCCAGTTACACACACACACACACACGCACGCACACATATCTTCAATAATATTATAAATAGAAATCAGACATCCCTATCTAAATACTTTTGGCATTTAAAAGAAACGAATAAATCAACAAAAGTATAATGGAAAATAATAAATAGAAGAAGAACTTGTAAAACCCGGGATGACCCATGCCCTTTATGCCTACATGAAAAACTACATCTTATTAAGTTTATAAAAAAACGAAAATTTATTAAATCAAAGACATGATATAACGGTTTTTGCCGACACCAACAAATATTCGCCTTAAATAACTAGCATAAAAATTTTTAAATTTCAAAATCTATAAACAAGCTCAATTAAATCAATAGGTTTCAAAACACAACCCAATCGTAAGCTAAAAAACCCGTTTAAGAAGACGTCAACAAAAAAAAATTGTAGTTCAATACGAATTTGAAGTTTTTAGCTTCTGTTTGTGAAACATAGTACTTCCATCAATCTAACGGTTCTTTCCTCTTTTATCAATATATTTTCACACACACACACACACACACACACACACACACACACACTGGATTTCACGCTTTTACAATCATCAGACAAAGTGCCGCGCGTATATAATATATATATAGAAATTATATATATATATATATATATATAGAAATTATATATATATATATATATATATATATATATATATATATATATATATATATATATATATATATATATATATATATATATATATCCCCCAAGTATAGTATTGGTGTGTATGGAATAAATTCCTATAACCAACAAATACTATTCTCATTCGAAAATTATAACATAAATATGTTATAAAATCACTAAAAAAATTGCCATTTTGCTTCAACACTTCTGGTGTCTTATCAAGTGAATTTGTTCAACACTATCACTTGATAAGACACCAGACGTGTTGAATTGATTTTTTGTCTTGATTTTTTTAACATATTTATGTTATAATTTTCTAATAAATAATTATGTATGGATGTATGGATGTATGTATGTATATATATTGTTAATTATTTTGCTGTCATCCAAATTTCAGCGTCTTAATTCCATGTTCTGTGCAAAGATCTTCAATCAATGCAGTCTCTATAATATTGTTAATCAAAATGCACCAAAGAGTTTAACGTTTGTCTCATGCGTTGTAGCATTGGTTAACACCTCTCTCAAGTCTATCATGGATCAGAGACCCTTTTTGAGGACCTCCTGAATATCAGTGTAAAGATCTAGATAGGTGTCAGTTATGTGCCATACGGGATACACGCTTAAGGTAATCATAGATATCTGACTGACGAGGCAGATTTTTCCCGCAGTAGGTTGCCATTTCTTTCTGCCATCCAAGGCCGGTCTGTCCTGCTATTTACCCATAGCTGGGAAGAAGAGTATTCATACCTTTCCGAAAGGTATTAGCACGTAAGTGAATGTAATGGATTCGACTAGAATTCGAACTCGGCTCTCCGATTCCTCAATCCGAGATATACCATGGCGAATTGATTAAAAGAAAAAATATATATGTAAAAATATTCACAGCTGGAAAGGTACATATTTGTTTATTTTGTTAAATTGAATGGTTTGAGGGGTCTGTATTTGCCCATTTAGCCCCAGATTCTTAAGCTTCGTTTTATCTATATTATTTTAAAAACATTTGCCTTGTGCAATTATAACCCGAAGATCATTCAAGACAAACGTATTATTTTAAGGATGACGGGAGCAAATATATATGTTTTAATATTTAGAATACACCAAAGAGGAAAATAAGGAATTTGTTATTATCTTCGATAGAATTATTATTATTATTATTATTATTATTATTATTATTATTATTATTATTATTATTATTATTATTATTCTATTGAATGAAGTTGAAATATATATGAAATGCATGCAGCAATTGTTTTCAAATTCGGACAGCCGGAAGCAGGAACATCAGACGTTATAAAAAACACGCGCCATCAGTTATAAGCCGGGCAGCTGTGAGAAGGATGGAAGTGTCTAAAGATCTCGTTCGGGGCTGTTTGCTTTACGACTTCAAAGTCGGCTTATCAGCAGCTGCATCAAGTCGCCACATATGTCAAGCGTTTGGGGATAGTGCTGTGGATGAACGTACTGCAAGGCGTTGGTTTCGAAATTTGAAGTCGGGAGATTTGTCTCTCCATGATGAGCCTCGCAGTGGACGACGACAGGTCTTGAATGACGGAGTCCTGAAGGCGGCCATTGAAGAGGACAGTAGTCTAACGTGTGGTGAACTTGCAAGACAGTTTAACGTTTCCGATGAAACAGTTAGACTTCACTTGCACCGCCTAGGTAAGACGTACAAACCGAGCAAGTGGGTTACGCAAACGCTGTTGGAGGTCCACAATGGACAACGAGTGGCAGCCTGCGTATCGCTGCTTTCTCGCCACCGTATCGTATCCTTATTTAATCGAGTGCTTACCAGTGATGAAAAGTGGGTTCTGTATGAAACTCCCATGCGTTCCAGACATTAGTTGTCTCCTCAGGATGCTGTCCCTCACACCGCAAGACCGCTGATGCACCCACGCAAGATTATGCTTTGTGTCTGGTGGATAGGTCGTCAAGTGGTTCATTATGAACTGCTACCAACGGGCCAAACGGTCACTGGAGACCTATACTCACAGCAATTGAAACGTGTGCAACAGGCATTGCGCCAGAAGGAGCCAGCACTGGTGAATCTCAAAGGTGTGCTTTTCCTCCATGACAACGCCAGGCCGCATGTCGCGCGAGTGGTCAGGGATACCATACAGAAACTTGGGTGGGAGACTTTGTGCCATCTACCTTATTCACCTGACCTTGCGCCATCCGATTACCACCGCTTCCACTCCCTGGATAATCATCTTCGTGGGAAATCCTTCCCCAATGAAGCAGACTTGCGCAAAGCCCTCACGGACTTCTTTGCGTCAAAACAGCCCGAGTTATACTGCAACGGCATTGAACAGCTGGAGACACGTTGGCAGAAGGTATTGGATGCCGATGGCGATTACTTCGAAGACTAAATATAAGTTACACATTCTGTGAAGCGTTTTCTTTTTTTCCTTAAAAAACGGACAGAACTTTTTTGGTTACCTTGTATATAATAAGCAGCATATCTTCTTTCAAGGATGTTTGGTTGAATAATCTAGACATATGTTTATTTATTTTTATTTTAATCCTTTCAAATTCAAGATATCAATTTCTTAATGTCGCCATTAGACTCATTAATAAAGGCGCCGTAGTTTTTTCATTCCTTTTATTTTCGCAAGCAGTTTCAATCTCATCCGAGGTCATCTTCAGGAGTGAATTGTTAAGAGAAAAATTTGAAAGGATTAAAATAAAAATAAATAGACATAATATGTCTAGATTATTCAACCATATATATATATATATATATATATATATATATATATATATATATAAATGGTGGCAATCATTTGGAAATACCTCGGGTAGCTCAACTTGCAGTAGAACAAATCGGTACGCGAGGTAAGATGGGGAATAAAAAAAGAAAGAACATTAAAACAAGGCGATAACAATCGTCCAGTGTTTAAGCTCCAAGTCCAAAGAAAAAACTCGAAAACGAGTAAAAAGATAACTGCGTAAAGTGGTCAGTACACTGAGTAGAGCAATATATATATATATATATATATATATATATATATATATATATATATATATATATATATATATATATGTATATATATATATATATATATATGTATATATATATATATATATATATATATATATATATATATATATGTATATATATATATATATGGACCAGTTTCGAAACAGTAATTTCTGTGTCGTGATGCAATTATATTTCTTTTTTAAATAATTATAATTTTAAGCTCTACTTCTGTATCGAGCTCTGTTTTTTAAAAATAAAAACAGAAATCTAATTGTTCTTTCCTATTATATCAATACGTACATAATTTTCCTTTTGTCTTCATATATATATATATATGGACCAGTTTCGAAACAGTAATTTCTGTGTCGTGATGCAATTATATTTCTTTTTTAAATAATTATAATTTTAAGCTCTACTTCTGTATCGAGCTCTGTTTTTTAAAAATAAAAACAAAAATCTAATTGTTCTTTCCTATTATATCAATACGTACATAATTTTCCTTTTGTTTTCATATATATATATATGCACATTTCATTCAAAACGACTGACAAGGTGCTTTTATTTAGTTTTTTATACAATTTATTATGCGATCTAATAATGTTTTTCTTTTCGGATGATAAATTATATAAAAACTGTCCGAATGTTCTTTTTATCCGAGCGGTATGGGCTATACATTTACCCATTTTCAAGGATTATATTTTAACTGTTAGAATTAGAAATAGTTTTTTATATGTATGTTTTATAAAACGTTTCATTTTTTGTTTCAAAACACGGTCAAGATATTATATATATATATATATATATATATATATATATATATATACATATATATATATATATATATATATGTGTGTGTGTGTGTGTGTGTGTGTGTGTGTGTGTTTATTACTAGCGAGATTTGGGATGTACGATTCTGTCAATGTTGACATTTGACCTCTAGAAGACTATGTCTTTTATCTGGAGACTCGAAGATTTGAATTTTCACTTCGAGTAACAGGTCAAGTGATATTCTGTCATTCAAAATAACCAAAGGAAAGCAATACTAAAATTCAAAACAAAACCTTTTCTTTTTCTTACTTGGTCAGTATAGTGCTTGCAGACTGACTCTTTCTCCTATGGTGCGTAAATGCACCTTGTATGGCAAAATTGCACAATTGCAGTACATGCATGCAACCAACCAAAATAAAACTCCGTAAGGCAGTCATTTGTGCACATTCTGCTTCATTAATCCAACTGCCATGACATCCTTCGACCTGCTGTTATATATGCATTTCTTTTGCAACGTAAAAAAGATACTTATCTCATACAGGGCCGGTTGCATATCGATGTAAGCAAAGAAACAGACCAACGCTAAATACATGTGAGGGTATGTCCTTTTTGGATGCCATTCACCATTCGAATCCAGTTTAAACTCAATGACTCGAAACACTCGGCAGACTCTGCCTCATTTTGGAATTCATATTTCGACTTTAGGGCCAGTGATGCATGGTTCAGCATGCCACTTATGCAGAAAGCAGTCTTAAAGTTAGTTCGGTGATGCGGAACCGATTTTCCAGAATGACAATATTGCAGTATTAGAGATCTTGAGAAAAAGAAAAAAGAACGAAGATTTTGCGCATGGAAAATGAAAGCAAAAATCAGAGACAAAATGGCGGAGGTAGAGAATAAAGACCGTAATGTAAATAGTAAACGAGGAAAAATTAGATGAAATGAACACAAATGAAGATTATTATTTTAAATATAAATAATTCAAAAAAGTAATAACTTAATAATAATATCTATAATAATAATAATAATAACTTACTAATAATCATCATTTTAAAAAATAAGAAGAAATATCAATAATTTCCCAAAAAGGTAATAGTAATTTAAATATAATTCTAAAAATAATAAATAAAAAAGAACACTTTTTAATAATAATAATAATAATAATAATAATAACAACAACAACAACAACAACAATAACAACAATAATAATAATAATAATAATAATAATAATAATAATAATAATAATAATAGCAATTGTACACGCAAGTACATCTCACAGCTTACGAACGGGTTTATCTATGTAAAATGTGTGTAATCGTAAGGATTTTTTTTTTTAGTTAGGTCTTCATTATTTTTTTCAAAAAAAGGCTAAGAGATAACTGTCATGATACCATTGTGAACCTCATGCCTCTGGTTGGGACCCGGAAAGAAATGGGAATACACCAGAAATCAAAGGAATAATAATAATAATAATAATAATAATAATAATAATAATAATAATAATAATGTTCACCTGTATGTCCTCAGGGTTATTTCTTACATCTTGCGTAGATTTCTCTCCACGCAGTGACCCCACTTACATTTTTCGCTATGGCTGTATCATACCTCACCTGTTTGCATCTTCTGATGCAAAAACCTGTTTTCTCTTAAATTCTCTGGATAAAATTTTTTTGTGGGGGGGGGGGCATCTTGTACTACACAAACAAATGCAAAAATTTGGGGAGCATCTTGTATTACACAAAGAAATGCAAACATTTGGGGAGCAACGTGTACTACACAAAGAAATGCAAAAATTTGGGGAGCATCTTGTATTACACAAAGAAATGCAAAAATTTGGGGAGCATCTTGTACTACACAAAGAAATGCAAACATTTGGGGAGCAACTTGTATTACACAAAGAAATGCAAAAATTTGGGGAACAACTTGTATTACACAAAGAAATGCAAATATTTGGAGAGCAACTTGTATTACACAAAGAAATGCAAAAATTTGGGGAGCATCTTGTACTACACAAAGAAAACGCAAAACACAATTGTAATAATAAAGTCACGATTTAGAATACTATCGATCGATCACGTGACGCAATCACTGAATATATATTGGAGATGAAAATGTTTTTGATACTAATGTATATTGAGAATGGTACTGGAGGCTTGAGGTTGATTGATTTGTTTTTGATGGTTTATCAACACTTTGCGTATTATTTAAAACTGAAAATGTTTTGAATTGTAAGAATAATTCTTTGCTTTTTGCAAGTGAATATTGCATTAACAATTTTTTGAAATTAACTATGATTTTTTCCGAAAAACCTCCTATTATTTAACCCATATTTGGGGGAAGGAGATTCATTCATAACTTGCCCAAAAGTGTTTGAACATAAGTGAATGTAACGAACCCGGCTGGAATTCAAACGCGGCTCTCCGATTTCTCATTCTGAGCTAATATCCATTACACCACCCGCACATCCTGGAAATTTAGGGAAACTTTCCGTCAAGCAATCTCCAGTGATAACCACCAGACTTTTGATATGCTTTGGAATAATAATAATAATAATAATAATAATAATAATAATAATATCACCGTTGTCATCATCATCATCATCATCATCATCATCATCATCATCATCATCATCGCAATCACTGTTTTAGACAGGAACGAAAGCTTCCTAAGTTTGATATGTTGTGCCGATTTCCATTTCAGTAATTTCCTCAGAGATGCGATTTTATCTGTCGTATTTACAGAAAAAGACAATCTTTTTACTTTGGCACTCAGGAGGATCATATGTACAAGACGGTCCGTTATCTTGCCCTTTGTCTTGCATATCTTTATTACCTTGCCCTACAACTCACAAAGAACAAGAGCTTAAAGATTAATACCTCTTAAAATCAAGGGAACGCGAGACGTCGCTGTCAGTCTAGAAATGGATTGAGTTTTAAAACCTGAGCAACACTACCTTCTGTCGAATGGCAAGCATACAACACTAATATAGACACGGAAGTTTATATATCGTTTAACAAAAGAAAGTCGTTTATTGCATTTCTGTTTGCAAGTTATATTTACAATAGAATTGTCTAGAAGAATTTCTTATAATGTCATGGTAGTCATAAACTGATTTAGGCAACCCATTTTAAGATTATGAGTCTGGTTGTAAAAGTTTCCGGGCGTAGAAGTTTAAATCATTTCATTATATGATTTAAGTCAGTAAGTTTGTTTCCCTCATGCAACGAATACCAACATTTACATTGTCAGCATTGTCATCTTTCTTATGTTCGTTATACAATATTATACGCTTTGTTATTCGGACTAGCGTGTTTATCTAGGATTTTATATTAGGGTGTTCGGAAAGTAACTACATTTTACCAGAAACTATATAAAAACAAATGTAATAGCCCTTTTCCCGTAGATCAGGTTTTCCCAAACTGGGCGATATCTCTCACCGGCGGACGATTTCATCTGTTGCATGTGCGATGTGCAACTGAACACAAAAAATGTGGTCGATCGGAAATTTCCAAAGGTGACATGCAAAAAAAAAAAAAAAAACTGTCTGAGAAAAAAAAGCAGGAGGCTTAATTGAGAATAACCTCGAAAGAGTTCTTACTATAGTATCCAAGGTGAACATTCTGATCTGAGTTTTGACAATGATAATTCCTCATCTCAAAAGTTCTGACGTACGTTAACCGTTTTACAAGATTCGATTTATCATTATTGGCCCCTGTTAACGCTTTCTAAACAGATAACATATTTTGCTGTTGCTGTCTAAGTGGGAAAATGTATTTGGGGAGAGTGGTTTACCCAACTGTTTCATCGCACATTACCTTGTTTGTTACACATCATAGCTTACTAACAATGATATATTTTGCCATGATAGATGACGTTAGGGCGATATCAGGAACGAGGACATCAAAGTCTTTATTCAGTGCATTAGCACAAAGGAATTATCAGGAGCTTCAATCAAAATTCGAACCAAGTATAACAAATCTGTTTTTTATACTGATAACCGTTGCGCTACATCGAATTTTCTTTAAGATTGGAGGAGTAACAATACTGGAGAAATAACAACAGGAATTAAGGTAATGTTAATATTAGCCGTTTTCTTCTAAGGAAACATTTGGCATTTAATTATTATTATTAGAAACATTCATTTTTTTTCGAGTTGGGCTAAAATAATAAATTAATAATGACTTTGGATTATATTATTTTCCGAATAAATGCAAACCATTTGGAAACAACTAATCGTATTATATATCATTGTTTATACATAATAGATGATTTATCCGTTTCACGCAAAGAGATTAGCTCGAGTCGGCTGCTCATTAGCGTTTATTGGAAAGAGAATTAAATTACACACAAGAAATACTGGAAATTGTTTTGATAGATGTTCCAACGCAAAGCTTCTAATGAGAACTGGATTTAATTCTTCTATTGCGCCAATTATAAACAGATAACGAATCCAAAACAATCTTTCCTTAACTTATCTCAAAAGATGATTAGACAGGAATCATTCATTTTAATAATGTTTTCTCATTCAAGTTACCTTTCATCTAACGGGGGTTGTAAACTTTAAAAAAATGTCTGATGAATGTGTTCAGAGCTCTTTAAGTTCAGCCACCAATACTAAATACGACGAAGTCTCCAAAAGTGATGCTTCCTATTCGTTTTCATCCATGCTTAGAATATTACTGTTACGTATGGTCCGGTTTCCTTCATATTTACATAATAAAATCCAAGAAAGAATCAGCAGTATTATCTGGCCACTTTCCCGCCTCCGCAAACTTGACCCTCTGTGTCTTTTCTATAAATACTTTAATGGTAATTGTTTGGATCAGCTTTCTAAATAGTACCTATATTTTTACTTTCCAGCCAAATTTAATCTTTAGTAATTTAAATACAATGTCTATCGAAATCTAGTGTCCTCCTGATTACTGTTTCCCTTTCCCGCTGATTATTAATGTTACTGTTTCTAATTTTCCCCACCATGTAACCCCTTGTGTCTTAGTGGCTTTACTTCCTTGCATGGGGTGATACTGGTATATATATATATATATATATATATATATATATATATATATATATATACTTTTTGAATTTAAACGCAGTATTAGACTGGCGTCGAGATCTCATGAATTTACAGCTCAGCTGGCTACATGTAGCCGTAAATTCTATGCTAACGTTTTTTTTTGCTTGTGGAAGCCAACTTTAATCTGCGAAAATTTAAAATGCAATGTCAATCGCTATCTGCTGTCCTCCTGATTACTCTTTCCTCTTCTTACTCATTGTTAATGTTTCTGTTCCTATTTCTTCCATGCCCTGTAATCTCTCTTTATCGGTTTACTGCCTTGCATGGGATGATACCGATTAAAAAAGAAAACAGTAACGGAAACAGGAAAGACGATAATCCTGTTGGCTTTACCTGATCTCTCCTCTGATCTAGTTCTAACAGCTCAGTGGGTTAAAAAAAACTGGCTGGTCAAATTCAATGACTCGCAAAACAATCGAATGACGTTCTATCATCAGACCCTGAATTTTTATCTAACGCGACGAACGGGTGTTTTCTCAGGGAGAACTTGTGCTTCGACTGCTTATTGGGGCACGCACAGCCCAAATCTCTATCGTATATACGATCAATTGCTAAATTATTTTGGAAAGATGCACGGTTTCTTCTACCTCTCCAGTCAGTACTTGGATTCTCCTATTATCCTGTCAGCTATGCAAAACAAGCTTAATACATAGTCACCACCATTGGCTGTTCATTTTTGCTACCGATAATGGGATATGATACAGTATAATATATTATTGATATATAAAACCATGATTAGAAGATCCGAAAGAAATGCATCCTATTAATTTGCTTTTCGACTGATTTTTATGGACACTTTGTAGCCGCATTTAGTATTCAATCTCAAATTAAGAACTCTTAACGAATAATATGATTTCTCCACACTTAGAACTTTAACTTCCTTCCTTAGCGCTCAGTTTTTAAGTTTGGTTAGGGAAATTTGTCCTTGTGAATTACGACCTTTTGGGGCCCCAAGCCTAATGAAATTATGAGTACTTTTTCAGAGAGAGGCGCCAACTAATTCACCTGCATCCATCTTGAATATATTTACTTGTGATATATTTTAGTAATATTTACATAACTTGAAGTAAACTTATTGCAAATTCTTTAAATAATCTAGAATAGCCATCTATTTGTCATTAAATTTATTTTTAAGTATTACCACCATTTTACTATTTATTACAAAAACAATTTGCACATATTTCAACACAACCGTAGTAAAACAAAACAATATTTTTAATAACGATACAGCAATAAAAAAATAAAAATGTTTTTGTCATATTGATGCAATTTTAGTTAATGAAACTATTTAAAAGTTAAAACATCTAGAAAATTAAAATCATTGTTTTATAAAAGCTTGAAGATCCCTAGGCTGCAGCCTGTAGTAGCCTAAAGAATAATCCATCCATGCGTGAAGATTATTGTGTTTAATCTATTCCCGTCACATTTAAGGAACGGTTAGTTAGTCTAATCTAATCGTTATTAAAATTGGTTTCTCCAAATTGAAATTAATTATATTATATCATTTATCATAGTATTATATTATATCATTTATCATAGTATTATATTATATCATTTATCATATTATTATATTACATCATTTATCATATTATTATATTACATCATTTATCATATTATTATATTACATCATTTATCATAGTATTATATTATATCATTTATCATAGTATTATATTACATCATTTATCATAGTATTATATTACATCATTTATCCAAGTATTATATTACATCATTTATCATATTATTATATTACATCATTTATCATAGTATTATATTACATCATTTATCATATTATTATATTACATCATTTATCATAGTATTATATTACATTATTTATCATATTATTATATTACATCATTTATCATAGTATTATATTACATCATTTATCATATTATTATATTACATCATTTATCATAGTATTATATTATATCATTTATCAAAGTATTATATTATATCATTTATCATAGTATTATATTATATCATTTATCATAGTATTATAAAATAACTTATAAAAGAACCTTATCTTGGTAAAACTTTATCTTGGTGTAACATCTCAGTGAAAAAAAAAACAGTCTGGTCAAAATGAATGACTCGAAGAGCAAACTAGTGACGTTCCATCATCACCCTGAATTTTGATCTAACGTGATGAACGGGGTTTCTTTTGGTGGGAGGGGGAGTATCTTGAGTGCCTACTGGGATCCATATCTCTATTGGAACTAGTATACAAAATCCATTAGTAAGATGTCCCCTGTACTGCTCCATTGCATGAATCCTCTTACTATCCTCTGTCTTTACAGGAGACAAATCTGGCCGAAAATGGAGTATTGCTGCTATATATGGGCGGGAGGTGCCCAGTCTTTAATTTACAGTCTCGATAAAGTTCAAAGGCGTCTAAGCAGCCTTGTGTTTTCCACCCTACAACCTCTTTCCCACAGACGAATTGTTTCATGCCTCTCTCTACTCTATCGTTACTTTCGTGTTCACAGGCACCACATTCCTTAGTCCCACCATTTCTGATCTTCACAGCTAAGACCCACTTTACCAAGCACATCATAGCGAACCGCCTCATTCACTTCGTATTCCATTAGTGAGATGTAAGTTCCACCCGAAAAGCTTCTTTTCATGAACAGATACTTTATTGAACTGACTCTTAAGAGCATGATTCCTCTATCTTGTTCTATGTACTATGTCCCTTCGAGGGCATTAACGGTCATGGCTCTCCACAATTTCTGTCCTTTGTAGCTCTTAAATTTTGATTTTTGCCATCTCTCCTAAAACCTGTTCAACCATCATACGTTGCTATCCCCTATCGTCAATATACCCTGTGAGTATCAAATTTTCAAAGCCTTCTTTCCTAATTATGTACCTTATAAATTTCAATTGTCTCTTCCTGGAGTTAAGTATAAGAGTCCCTGTTGCTATTGTCGCTAAAACATCGTCGTTGCCTCAATGTTTGGTTCATGATATCCTCAGAGTCCATCTGTGGGACCACATTTTTGTTTCTCCAAGTCTCTGTCTGTATACGGAGATTTTCCAGCATTCACTGTCATATAGAAGGAGTGATATCTTTTGTTTCTAACGATATTTTCCTGTTTGCTTAGTTTTGGATGGCATTTTTCGCTATCCCAGTGCGCCTTCGGATTTCCGTGTCGCACTTTCTGTACTCTATTAATACGCTTCTCAGATATCTAATTTATTACACATGTTTGATTTCACTATCTACAATTTGTAATTAATACGTTGGGCTCTACAATCTTCCCCTGTTCAAGTTTAAGGTTAACCGTTATTTTCCCCACATATCCTTATAAACACTGACTTTGTAACCCTCTACCTTGAGTGACTTTCGGTCTTCATAAGGATGACTAGTATTGTATAAAATTATAATTTTAATTTTGCATAATCGTTGATTTATCCGTTTCGTTCCAAGTGATTATCTCGAGTCGTTGAAACTTCACTTTCCATATGATCAGTAAAGATAAGCAACGTCGAGCCTGGTCAGTACCTAGAAGAGTGACATTTTGGGAATAACAGATCTGTACGATGGAATGTGTGAGTGGTATAATGAATACACTTGGGAAAGGTATGAATTCCTATCTTTTCCCCAGCTATGGGTTAATTAGAAAGACTTATATCACTAAATCATTATTATTTCAAAAACTTCACAAAAGGATTACCATACGTAGTTAGAAAAGAAAATAATAGTTTAATCAAAATGTTAATTTTTCACACGACACGAAAAAAACTTAAAAATAATTCCCACAATAACCAGAAAATAGCATTAAAAGTTTAATTTCTTGAAAATTGTTTCAAGAGAAAGGTTTTATTCTAAAGTAAAGAGGAAAAAAGGTTTAAGAAAAAGGTTTTAATCGAAGGAAAAGAAGAAAAGGTTTAAGAGAAAGGTTTTATTAAAAAGAAGAGAAGAAAAGGTTTGAGAGAAAGGTTTTATTAAAAAGAAAAGAAGAAAAGGTTTGAGAGAAAGGTTTTATTAAAAAGAAAAGAAGAAAAGGTTTGAGAGAAAGGTTTTATTAAAAAGAAAAGAAGAAAAGGTTTGAGAGAAAGGTTTTATTAAAAAGAAAAGAAGAAAAGGTTTGAGAGAAAGGTTTTATTAAAAAGAAAAGAAGAATCGGTTTGAGAGAAAGGTTTTATTACAAAGAAAAGAAGAAAAGGTTTGAGAGAAAGGTTTTATTAGAAAGAAAAGAAGAAAAGGTTTAAGAGAAAGGTTTTATTAAAAAGAAAAGAAGAAAAGGTTTGAGAGAAAGGTTTTATTAAAAAGAAAAGAAGAAAAGGTTTAAGAGAAAGGTTTTATTAAGAAGAAAAGAAGAAAAGGTTTAAGAGAAAGGTTTTATTAAAAAGAAAAGAAGAAAAGGTTTGAAAGAATGGTTTTATTAAAAAAAAAGAAGAAAAGGTTGAAGAGAAAGGTTTTATTACAAAGAAAAGAAGAAAAGGTTTGAGAGAAAGGTTTTATTAAAAAGAAAAGAAGAAAAGGTTTGAGAGAAAGGTTTTATTAAAAAGAAAAGAAGAAAAGGTTTAAGAGAAAGGTTTTATTAAGAAGAAAAGAAGAAAAGGTTTAAGAGAAAGGTTCTATTAAAAAGAAAAGAAGAAAAGGTTTGAGAGAAAGGTTTTATTAAAAAGAAAAGAAGAAAAGGTTGAAGAGAAAGGTTTTATTACAAAGAAAAGAAGAAAAGGTTTGAGAGAAAGGTTTTCTTAAAAAGAAAAGAAGAAAAGGTTTGAGAGAAAGGTTTTCTTAAAAAGAAAAGAAGAAAAGGTTTGAGAGAAAGGTTTTATTAAAAAGAAAAGAAGAAAAGGTTTGAGAGAAAGGTTTTATTAAAAAGAAAAGAAGAAAAGGTTTGAGAGAAAGGTTTTATTAAAAAGAAAAGAAGAAAAAGTTTGAGAGAAAGGTTTTATTAAAAAGAAAAGAAGAATCGGTTTGAGAGAAAGGTTTTATTACAAAGAAAAGAAGAAAAGGTTTGAGAGAAAGGTTTTATTAGAAAGAAAAGAAGAAAAGGTTTAAGAGAAAGGTTTTATTAAAAAGAAAAGAAGAAAAGGTTTGAGAGAAAGGTTTTATTAAAAAGAAAAGAAGAAAAGGTTTAAGAGAAAGGTTTTATTAAGAAGAAAAGAAGAAAAGGTTTAAGAGAAAGGTTTTATTAAAAAGAAAAGAAGAAAAGGTTTGAGAGAAAGGTTTTATTAAAAAGAAAAGAAGAAAAGGTTTAAGAGAAAGGTTTTATTAAAAAGAAAAGAAGAAAAGGTTTAAGAGAAAGGTTTTATTAAAAAGAAAAGAAGAAAAGGTTTGAGGGAAAGGTTTTATTAAAAAGAAAAGAAGAAAAGGTTTAAGAGAAAGGTTTTATTAAAAAGAAAAGAAGAAAAGGTTTGAGAGATAGGTTTTATTAAAAGAAGAGAAGAAAAGGTTTGAGAGAAAGGTTTTATTAAAAACAAAAGAAGAAAAGGTTTGAGAGAAAGGTTTTATTAAAAAGAAGAGAAGAAAGGTTTTGAGAGAAAGGTTTTATTAAAAACAAAAGAAGAAAAGGTTTGAGAGAAAGGTTTTATTAGAAAGAAAAGAAGAATCGGTTTGAGAGAAAGGTTTTATTAGAAAGAAAAGAAGAATCGGTTTGAGAGAAAGGTTTTATTAGAAAGAAAAGAAGAAAAGGTTTAAGAGAAAGGTTTTCTTAAAAAGAAAAGAAGAATCGGTTTGAGAGAAAGGTTTTATTACAAAGAAAAGAAGAAAAGGTTTGAGAGAAAGGTTTTATTAGAAAGAAAAGAAGAAAAGGTTTAAGAGAAAGGTTTTATTAAAAAGAAAAGAAGAAAAGGTTTGAGAGAAAGGTTTAATTAAAAAGAAAAGAAGAAAAGGTTTAAGAGAAAGGTTTTATTAAGAAGAAAAGAAGAAAAGGTTTAAGAGAAAGGTTTTATTAAAAAGAAAAGAAGAAAAGGTTTGAGAGAAAGGTTTTATTAAAAAGAAAAGAAGAAAAGGTTGAAGAGAAAGGTTTTATTACAAAGAAAAGAAGAAAAGGTTTGAGAGAAAGGTTTTATTAAAAAGAAAAGAAGAAAAGGTTTGAGAGAAAGGTTTTATTAAAAAGAAAAGAAGAAAAGGTTTAAGAGAAAGGTTTTATTAAGAAGAAAAGAAGAAAAGGTTTAAGAGAAAGGTTTTATTAAAAAGAAAAGAAGAAAAGGTTTGAGAGAAAGGTTTTATTAAAAAGAAAAGAAGAAAAGGTTGAAGAGAAAGGTTTTATTACAAAGAAAAGAAGAAAAGGTTTGAGAGAAAGGTTTTATTAAAAAGAAAAGAAGAAAAGGTTTGAGAGAAAGGTTTTATTAAAAAGAAAAGAAGAAAATGTTTGAGAGAAAGGTTTTATTAAAAAGAAAAGAAGAAAAGGTTTGAGAGAAAGGTTTTATTAAAAAGAAAAGAAGAAAAGGTTTGAGAGAAAGGTTTTATTAAAAAGAAAAGAAGAAAAAGTTTGAGAGAAAGGTTTTATTAATAAGAAAAGAAGAATCGGTTTGAGAGAAAGGTTTTATTACAAAGAAAAGAAGAAAAGGTTTGAGAGAAAGGTTTTATTAGAAAGAAAAGAAGAAAAGGTTTAAGAGAAAGGTTTTATTAAAAAGAAAAGAAGAAAAGGTTTGAGAGAAAGGTTTTATTAAAAAGAAAAGAAGAAAAGGTTTAAGAGAAAGGTTTTATTAAGAAGAAAAGAAGAAAAGGTTTAAGAGAAAGGTTTTATTAAAAAGAAAAGAAGAAAAGGTTTGAGAGAAAGGTTTTATTAAAAAGAAAAGAAGAAAAGGTTTAAGAGAAAGGTTTTATTAAAAAGAAAAGAAGAAAAGGTTTAAGAGAAAGGTTTTATTAAAAAGAAAAGAAGAAAAGGTTTGAGAGAAAGGTTTTATTAAAAAGAAAAGAAGAAAAGGTTGAAGAGAAAGGTTTTATTACAAAGAAAAGAAGAAAAGGTTTGAGAGAAAGGTTTTATTAAAAAGAAAAGAAGAAAAGGTTTGAGAGAAAGGTTTTATTAAAAAGAAAAGAAGAAAAGGTTTAAGAGAAAGGTTTTATTAAGAAGAAAAGAAGAAAAGGTTTAAGAGAAAGGTTTTATTAAAAAGAAAAGAAGAAAAGGTTTGAGAGAAAGGTTTTATTAAAAAGAAAAGAAGAAAAGGTTGAAGAGAAAGGTTTTATTACAAAGAAAAGAAGAAAAGGTTTGAGAGAAAGGTTTTCTTAAAAAGAAAAGAAGAAAAGGTTTGAGAGAAAGGTTTTATTAAAAAGAAAAGAAGAAAAGGTTTGAGAGAAAGGTTTTATTAAAAAGAAAAGAAGAAAAGGTTTGAGAGAAAGGTTTTATTAAAAAGAAAAGAAGAAAAGGTTTGAGAGAAAGGTTATATTAAAAGGAAAAGAAGAAAAAGTTTGAGAGAAAGGTTTTATTACAAAGAAAAGAAGAAAAGGTTTGAGAGAAAGGTTTTATTAGAAAGAAAAGAAGAAAAGGTTTAAGAGAAAGGTTTTATTAAAAAGAAAAGAAGAAAAGGTTTGAGAGAAAGGTTTTATTAAAAAGAAAAGAAGAAAAGGTTTAAGAGAAAGGTTTTATTAAGAAGAAAAGAAGAAAAGGTTTAAGAGAAAGGTTTTATTAAAAAGAAAAGAAGAAAAGGTTTGAGAGAAAGGTTTTATTAAAAAGAAAAGAAGAAAAGGTTTAAGAGAAAGGTTTTATTAAAAAGAAAAGAAGAAAAGGTTTAAGAGAAAGGTTTTATTAAAAAGAAAAGAAGAAAAGGTTTGAGAGAAAGGTTTTATTAAAAAGAAAAGAAGAAAAGGTTTAAGAGAAAGGTTTTATTAAAAAGAAAAGAAGAAAAGGTTTGAGAGAAAGGTTTTATTAAAAGAAGAGAAGAAAAGGTTTGAGAGAAAGGTTTTATTAAAAACAAAAGAAGAAAAGGTTTGAGAGAAAGGTTTTATTAAAAAGAAGAGAAGAAAGGTTTTGAGAGAAAGGTTTTATTAAAAACAAAAGAAGAAAAGGTTTGAGAGAAAGGTTTTATTAGAAAGAAAAGAAGAATCGGTTTGAGAGAAAGGTTTTATTAGAAAGAAAAGAAGAATCGGTTTGAGAGAAAGGTTTTATTAGAAAGAAAAGAAGAAAAGGTTTAAGAGAAAGGTTTTCTTAAAAAGAAAAGAAGAATCGGTTTGAGAGAAAGGTTTTATTACAAAGAAAAGAAGAAAAGGTTTGAGAGAAAGGTTTTATTAGAAAGAAAAGAAGAAAAGGTTTAAGAGAAAGGTTTTATTAAAAAGAAAAGAAGAAAAGGTTTGAGAGAAAGGTTTTATTAAAAAGAAAAGAAGAAAAGGTTTAAGAGAAAGGTTTTATTAAGAAGAAAAGAAGAAAAGGTTTAAGAGAAAGGTTTTATTAAAAAGAAAAGAAGAAAAGGTTTGAGAGAAAGGTTTTATTAAAAAGAAAAGAAGAAAAGGTTGAAGAGAAAGGTTTTATTACAAAGAAAAGAAGAAAAGGTTTGAGAGAAAGGTTTTATTAAAAAGAAAAGAAGAAAAGGTTTGAGAGAAAGGTTTTATTAAAAAGAAAAGAAGAAAAGGTTTAAGAGAAAGGTTTTATTAAGAAGAAAAGAAGAAAAGGTTTAAGAGAAAGGTTTTATTAAAAAGAAAAGAAGAAAAGGTTTGAGAGAAAGGTTTTATTAAGAAGAAAAGAAGAAAAGGTTGAAGAGAAAGGTTTTATTACAAAGAAAAGAAGAAAAGGTTTGAGAGAAAGGTTTTATTAAAAAGAAAAGAAGAAAAGGTTTAAGAGAAAGGTTTTATTAAGAAGAAAAGAAGAAAAGGTTTAAGAGAAAGGTTTTATTAAAAAGAAAAGAAGAAAAGGTTTGAGAGAAAGGTTTTATTAAAAAGAAAAGAAGAAAAGGTTTAAGAGAAAGGTTTTATTAAAAACAAAAGAAGAAAAGGTTTAAGAGAAAGGTTTTATTAAAAAGAAAAGAAGAAAAGGTTTGAGAGAAAGGTTTTATTAAAAAGAAAAGAAGAAAAGGTTTAAGAGAAAGGTTTTATTAAAAAGAAAAGAAGAAAAGGTTTGAGAGAAAGGTTTTATTAAAAGAAGAGAAGAAAAGGTTTGAGAGAAAGGTTTTATTAAAAACAAAAGAAGAAAAGGTTTGAGAGAAAGGTTTTATTAAAAAGAAGAGAAGAAAGGTTTTGAGAGAAAGGTTTTATTAAAAACAAAAGAAGAAAAGGTTTGAGAGAAAGGTTTTATTAGAAAGAAAAGAAGAATCGGTTTGAGAGAAAGGTTTTATTAGAAAGAAAAGAAGAATCGGTTTGAGAGAAAGGTTTTATTAGAAAGAAAAGAAGAAAAGGTTTAAGAGAAAGGTTTTCTTAAAAAGAAAGGAAGAAAAGGTTTGAGAGAAAGGTTTTATTAAAAAGAAAAGAAGAATCGGTTTGAGAGAAAGGTTTTATTAAAAAGAAAAGAAGAAAAGGTTTAAGAAAAAGGTTTTATTAAAAAGAAAAGAAGAAAAGGTTTAAGAAAAAGGTTTTATTAAAAAGAAAAGAAGAAAAGGTTTGAGAGAAAGGTTTTATTAAAAAGAAAAGAAGAAAAGGTTTGAGAGAAAGGTTTTATTAAAAAGAAAAGAAGAAAAGGTTTGAGAGAAAGGTTTTATTAGAAAGAAAAGAAGAAAAGGTTTAAGAAAAAGGTTTTATTAAAAAGAAAAGAAGAAAAGGTTTGAGAGAAAGGGTTTATTAAAAAGAAAAGAAGAAAAGGTTGAAGAGAAAGGTTTTATTACAAAGAAAAGAAGAAAAGGTTTGAGAGAAAGGTTTTATTAAAAAGAAAAGAAGAAAAGGTTTGAGAGAAAGGTTTTATTAAAAAGAAAAGAAGAAAAGGTTTAAGAGAAAGGTTTTATTAAGAAGAAAAGAAGAAAAGGTTTAAGAGAAAGGTTTTATTAAAAAGAAAAGAAGAAAAGGTTTGAGAGAAAGGTTTTATTAAAAAGAAAAGAAGAAAAGGTTGAAGAGAAAGGTTTTATTACAAAGAAAAGAAGAAAAGGTTTGAGAGAAAGGTTTTATTAAAAAGAAAAGAAGAAAAGGTTTGAGAGAAAGGTTTTATTAAAAAGAAAAGAAGAAAAGGTTTAAGAGAAAGGTTTTATTAAGAAGAAAAGAAGAAAAGGTTTAAGAGAAAGGTTTTATTAAAAAGAAAA
This sequence comes from Acanthosepion esculentum, assembly GCA_964036315.1. Lineage (NCBI taxonomy): Eukaryota > Metazoa > Mollusca > Cephalopoda > Sepiida > Sepiidae > Acanthosepion > Acanthosepion esculentum. The sequence continues at coordinate 30,568,587 of OZ038516.1, read as the reverse complement.
GAAGAAAAGGTTTGAGAGAAAGGTTTTATTAAGAAGAAAAGAAGAAAAGGTTGAAGAGAAAGGTTTTATTACAAAGAAAAGAAGAAAAGGTTTGAGAGAAAGGTTTTATTAAAAAGAAAAGAAGAAAAGGTTTGAGAGAAAGGTTTTATTAAAAAGAAAAGAAGAAAAGGTTTGAGAGAAAGGTTTTATTAAAAAGAAAAGAAGAAAAGGTTTGAGAGAAAGGTTTTATTAAAAAGAAAAGAAGAAAAGGTTTGAGAGAAAGGTTTTATTAAAAAGAAAAGAAGAAAAAGTTTGAGAGAAAGGTTTTATTAAAAAGAAAAGAAGAAAAGGTTTGAGAGAAAGGTTTTATTACAAAGAAAAGAAGAAAAGGTTTGAGAGAAAGGTTTTATTAGAAAGAAAAGAAGAAAAGGTTTAAGAGAAAGGTTTTATTAAAAAGAAAAGAAGAAAAGGTTTGAGAGAAAGGTTTTATTAAAAAGAAAAGAAGAAAAGGTTTAAGAGAAAGGTTTTATTAAGAAGAAAAGAAGAAAAGGTTTAAGAGAAAGGTTTTATTAAAAAGAAAAGAAGAAAAGGTTTGAGAGAAAGGTTTTATTAAAAAGAAAAGAAGAAAAGGTTTAAGAGAAAGGTTTTATTAAAAACAAAAGAAGAAAAGGTTTAAGAGAAAGGTTTTATTAAAAAGAAAAGAAGAAAAGGTTTGAGAGAAAGGTTTTATTAAAAAGAAAAGAAGAAAAGGTTTAAGAGAAAGGTTTTATTAAAAAGAAAAGAAGAAAAGGTTTGAGAGAAAGGTTTTATTAAAAGAAGAGAAGAAAAGGTTTGAGAGAAAGGTTTTATTAAAAACAAAAGAAGAAAAGGTTTGAGAGAAAGGTTTTATTAAAAAGAAGAGAAGAAAGGTTTTGAGAGAAAGGTTTTATTAAAAACAAAAGAAGAAAAGGTTTGAGAGAAAGGTTTTATTAGAAAGAAAAGAAGAATCGGTTTGAGAGAAAGGTTTTATTAGAAAGAAAAGAAGAATCGGTTTGAGAGAAAGGTTTTATTAGAAAGAAAAGAAGAAAAGGTTTAAGAGAAAGGTTTTCTTAAAAAGAAAGGAAGAAAAGGTTTGAGAGAAAGGTTTTATTAAAAAGAAAAGAAGAATCGGTTTGAGAGAAAGGTTTTATTAAAAAGAAAAGAAGAAAAGGTTTGAGAGAAAGGTTTTATTAAAAAGAAAAGAAGAAAAGGTTTGAGAGAAAGGTTTTATTAGAAAGAAAAGAAGAAAAGGTTTAAGAAAAAGGTTTTATTAAAAAGAAAAGAAGAAAAGGTTTGAGAGAAAGGGTTTATTAAAAAGAAAAGAAGAAAAGGTTGAAGAGAAAGGTTTTATTACAAAGAAAAGAAGAAAAGGTTTGAGAGAAAGGTTTTATTAAAAAGAAAAGAAGAAAAGGTTTGAGAGAAAGGTTTTATTAAAAAGAAAAGAAGAAAAGGTTTAAGAGAAAGGTTTTATTAAGAAGAAAAGAAGAAAAGGTTTAAGAGAAAGGTTTTATTAAAAAGAAAAGAAGAAAAGGTTTGAGAGAAAGGTTTTATTAAAAAGAAAAGAAGAAAAGGTTTAAGAGAAAGGTTTTATTAAAAAGAAAAGAAGAAAAGGTTTAAGAGAAAGGTTTTATTAAAAAGAAAAGAAGAAAAGGTTTGAGAGAAAGGTTTTATTAAAAAGAAAAGAAGAAAAGGTTGAAGAGAAAGGTTTTATTACAAAGAAAAGAAGAAAAGGTTTGAGAGAAAGGTTTTATTAAAAAGAAAAGAAGAAAAGGTTTGAGAGAAAGGTTTTATTAAAAAGAAAAGAAGAAAAGGTTTAAGAGAAAGGTTTTATTAAGAAGAAAAGAAGAAAAGGTTTAAGAGAAAGGTTTTATTAAAAAGAAAAGAAGAAAAGGTTTGAGAGAAAGGTTTTATTAAAAAGAAAAGAAGAAAAGGTTGAAGAGAAAGGTTTTATTACAAAGAAAAGAAGAAAAGGTTTGAGAGAAAGGTTTTATTAAAAAGAAAAGAAGAAAAGGTTTGAGAGAAAGGTTTTATTAAAAAGAAAAGAAGAAAAGGTTTGAGAGAAAGGTTTTATTAAAAAGAAAAGAAGAAAAGGTTTGAGAGAAAGGTTTTATTAAAAAGAAAAGAAGAAAAGGTTTGAGAGAAAGGTTATATTAAAAAGAAAAGAAGAAAAAGTTTGAGAGAAAGGTTTTATTACAAAGAAAAGAAGAAAAGGTTTGAGAGAAAGGTTTTATTAGAAAGAAAAGAAGAAAAGGTTTAAGAGAAAGGTTTTATTAAAAAGAAAAGAAGAAAAGGTTTGAGAGAAAGGTTTTATTAAAAAGAAAAGAAGAAAAGGTTTAAGAGAAAGGTTTTATTAAGAAGAAAAGAAGAAAAGGTTTAAGAGAAAGGTTTTATTAAAAAGAAAAGAAGAAAAGGTTTGAGAGAAAGGTTTTATTAAAAAGAAAAGAAGAAAAGGTTTAAGAGAAAGGTTTTATTAAAAAGAAAAGAAGAACAGGTTTAAGAGAAAGGTTTTATTAAAAAGAAAAGAAGAAAAGTTTTGAGAGAAAGGTTTTATTAAAAAGAAAAGAAGAAAAGGTTTAAGAGAATGGTTTTATTAAAAAGAAAAGAAGAAAAGGTTTGAGAGAAAGGTTTTATTAAAAGAAGAGAAGAAAAGGTTTGAGAGAAAGGTCTTATTAAAAACAAAAGAAGAAAAGGTTTGAGAGAAAGGTTTTATTAAAAAGAAGAGAAGAAAGGTTTTGAGAGAAAGGTTTTATTAAAAACAAAAGAAGAAAAGGTTTGAGAGAAAGGTTTTATTAGAAAGAAAAGAAGAATCGGTTTGAGAGAAAGGCTTTATTAGAAAGAAAAGAAGAATCGGTTTGAGAGAAAGGTTTTATTAGAAAGAAAAGAAGAAAAGGTTTAAGAGAAAGGTTTTCTTAAAAAGAAAAGAAGAATCGGTTTGAGAGAAAGGTTTTATTACAAAGAAAAGAAGAAAAGGTTTGAGAGAAAGGTTTTATTAGAAAGAAAAGAAGAAAAGGTTTAAGAGAAAGGTTTTATTAAAAAGAAAAGAAGAAAAGGTTTGAGAGAAAGGTTTTATTAAAAAGAAAAGAAGAAAAGGTTTAAGAGAAAGGTTTTATTAAGAAGAAAAGAAGAAAAGGTTTAAGAGAAAGGTTTTATTAAAAAGAAAAGAAGAAAAGGTTTGAGAGAAAGGTTTTATTAAAAAGAAAAGAAGAAAAGGTTGAAGAGAAAGGTTTTATTACAAAGAAAAGAAGAAAAGGTTTGAGAGAAAGGTTTTATTAAAAAGAATAGAAGAAAAGGTTTGAGAGAAAGGTTTTATTAAAAAGAAAAGAAGAAAAGGTTTAAGAGAAAGGTTTTATTAAGAAGAAAAGAAGAAAAGGTTTAAGAGAAAGGTTTTATTAAAAAGAAAAGAAGAAAAGGTTTGAGAGAAAGGTTTTATTAAGAAGAAAAGAAGAAAAGGTTGAAGAGAAAGGTTTTATTACAAAGAAAAGAAGAAAAGGTTTGAGAGAAAGGTTTTATTAAAAAGAAAAGAAGAAAAGGTTTGAGAGAAAGGTTTTATTAAAAAGAAAAGAAGAAAAGGTTTGAGAGAAAGGTTTTATTAAAAAGAAAAGAAGAAAAGGTTTGAGAGAAAGGTTTTATTAAAAAGAAAAGAAGAAAAGGTTTGAGAGAAAGGTTATATTAAAAAGAAAAGAAGAAAAAGTTTGAGAGAAAGGTTTTATTACAAAGAAAAGAAGAAAAGGTTTGAGAGAAAGGTTTTATTAGAAAGAAAAGAAGAAAAGGTTTAAGAGAAAGGTTTTATTAAAAAGAAAAGAAGAAAAGGTTTGAGAGAAAGGATTTATTAAAAAGAAAAGAAGAAAAGGTTTAAGAGAAAGGTTTTATTAAGAAGAAAAGAAGAAAAGGTTTAAGAGAAAGGTTTTATTAAAAAGAAAAGAAGAAAAGGTTTGAGAGAAAGGTTTTATTAAAAAGAAAAGAAGAAAAGGTTTAAGAGAAAGGTTTTATTAAAAAGAAAAGAAGAACAGGTTTAAGAGAAAGGTTTTATTAAAAAGAAAAGAAGAAAAGTTTTGAGAGAAAGGTTTTATTAAAAAGAAAAGAAGAAAAGGTTTAAGAGAATGGTTTTATTAAAAAGAAAAGAAGAAAAGGTTTGAGAGAAAGGTTTTATTAAAAGAAGAGAAGAAAAGGTTTGAGAGAAAGGTCTTATTAAAAACAAAAGAAGAAAAGGTTTGAGAGAAAGGTTTTATTAAAAAGAAGAGAAGAAAGGTTTTGAGAGAAAGGTTTTATTAAAAACAAAAGAAGAAAAGGTTTGAGAGAAAGGTTTTATTAGAAAGAAAAGAAGAATCGGTTTGAGAGAAAGGCTTTATTAGAAAGAAAAGAAGAATCGGTTTGAGAGAAAGGTTTTATTAGAAAGAAAAGAAGAAAAGGTTTAAGAGAAAGGTTTTCTTAAAAAGAAAAGAAGAATCGGTTTGAGAGAAAGGTTTTATTACAAAGAAAAGAAGAAAAGGTTTGAGAGAAAGGTTTTATTAGAAAGAAAAGAAGAAAAGGTTTAAGAGAAAGGTTTTATTAAAAGAAAAGAAGAAAAGGTTTGAGAGAAAGGTTTTATTAAAAAGAAAAGAAGAAAAGGTTTAAGAGAAAGGTTTTATTAAGAAGAAAAGAAGAAAAGGTTTAAGAGAAAGGTTTTATTAAAAAGAAAAGAAGAAAAGGTTTGAGAGAAAGGTTTTATTAAAAAGAAAAGAAGAAAAGGTTGAAGAGAAAGGTTTTATTACAAAGAAAAGAAGAAAAGGTTTGAGAGAAAGGTTTTATTAAAAAGAAAAGAAGAAAAGGTTTGAGAGAAAGGTTTTATTAAAAAGAAAAGAAGAAAAGGTTTAAGAGAAAGGTTTTATTAAGAAGAAAAGAAGAAAAGGTTTAAGAGAAAGGTTTTATTAAAAAGAAAAGAAGAAAAGGTTTGAGAGAAAGGTTTTATTAAAAAGAAAAGAAGAAAAGGTTGAAGAGAAAGGTTTTATTACAAAGAAAAGAAGAAAAGGTTTGAGAGAAAGGTTTTATTAAAAAGAAAAGAAGAAAAGGTTTGAGAGAAAGGTTTTATTAAAAAGAAAAGAAGAAAAGGTTTGAGAGAAAGGTTTTATTAAAAAGAAAAGAAGAAAAGGTTTGAGAGAAAGGTTTTATTAAAAAGAAAAGAAGAAAAGGTTTGAGAGAAAGGTTATATTAAAAAGAAAAGAAGAAAAAGTTTGAGAGAAAGGTTTTATTACAAAGAAAAGAAGAAAAGGTTTGAGAGAAAGGTTTTATTAGAAAGAAAAGAAGAAAAGGTTTAAGAGAAAGGTTTTATTAAAAAGAAAAGAAGAAAAGGTTTGAGAGAAAGGTTTTATTAAAAAGAAAGGAAGAAAAGGTTTAAGAGAAAGGTTTTATTAAGAAGAAAAGAAGAAAAGGTTTAAGAGAAAGGTTTTATTAAAAAGAAAAGAAGAAAAGGTTTGAGAGAAAGGTTTTATTAAAAAGAAAAGAAGAAAAGGTTTAAGAGAAAGGTTTTATTAAAAAGAAAAGAAGAACAGGTTTAAGAGAAAGGTTTTATTAAAAAGAAAAGAAGAAAAGTTTTGAGAGAAAGGTTTTATTAAAAAGAAAAGAAGAAAAGGTTTAAGAGAATGGTTTTATTAAAAAGAAAAGAAGAAAAGGTTTGAGAGAAAGGTTTTATTAAAAGAAGAGAAGAAAAGGTTTGAGAGAAAGGTCTTATTAAAAACAAAAGAAGAAAAGGTTTGAGAGAAAGGTTTTATTAAAAAGAAGAGAAGAAAGGTTTTGAGAGAAAGGTTTTATTAAAAACAAAAGAAGAAAAGGTTTGAGAGAAAGGTTTTATTAGAAAGAAAAGAAGAATCGGTTTGAGAGAAAGGCTTTATTAGAAAGAAAAGAAGAATCGGTTTGAGAGAAAGGTTTTATTAGAAAGAAAAGAAGAAAAGGTTTAAGAGAAAGGTTTTCTTAAAAAGAAAAGAAGAATCGGTTTGAGAGAAAGGTTTTATTACAAAGAAAAGAAGAAAAGGTTTGAGAGAAAGGTTTTATTAGAAAGAAAAGAAGAAAAGGTTTAAGAGAAAGGTTTTATTAAAAAGAAAAGAAGAAAAGGTTTGAGAGAAAGGTTTTATTAAAAAGAAAAGAAGAATCGGTTTGAGAGAAAGGTTTTATTACAAAGAAAAGAAGAAAAGGTTTGAGAGAAAGGTTTTATTAGAAAGAAAAGAAGAAAAGGTTTAAGAGAAAGGTTTTATTAAAAAGAAAAGAAGAAAAGGTTTGAGAGAAAGGTTTTATTAAAAAGAAAAGAAGAAAAGGTTTAAGAGAAAGGTTTTATTAAGAAGAAAAGAAGAAAAGGTTTAAGAGAAAGGTTTTATTAAAAAGAAAAGAAGAAAAGGTTTGAGAGAAAGGTTTTATTAAAAAGAAAAGAAGAAAAGGTTTAAGAGAAAGGTTTTATTAAAAAGAAAAGAAGAAAAGGTTTAAGAGAAAGGTTTTATTAAAAAGAAAAGAAGAAAAGGTTTGAGAGAAAGGTTTTATTAAAAAGAAAAGAAGAAAAGGTTTAAGAGAAAGGTTTTATTAAAAAGAAAAGAAGAAAAGGTTTGAGAGAAAGGTTTTATTAAAAGAAGAGAAGAAAAGGTTTGAGAGAAAGGTTTTATTAAAAACAAAAGAAGAAAAGGTTTGAGAGAAAGGTTTTATTAAAAAGAAGAGAAGAAAGGTTTTGAGAGAAAGGTTTTATTAAAAACAAAAGAAGAAAAGGTTTGAGAGAAAGGTTTTATTAGAAAGAAAAGAAGAATCGGTTTGAGAGAAAGGTTTTATTAGAAAGAAAAGAAGAATCGGTTTGAGAGAAAGGTTTTATTAGAAAGAAAAGAAGAAAAGGTTTAAGAGAAAGGTTTTCTTAAAAAGAAAGGAAGAAAAGGTTTGAGAGAAAGGTTTTATTAAAAAGAAAAGAAGAATCGGTTTGAGAGAAAGGTTTTATTAAAAAGAAAAGAAGAAAAGGTTTAAGAAAAAGGTTTTATTAAAAAGAAAAGAAGAAAAGGTTTAAGAAAAAGGTTTTATTAAAAAGAAAAGAAGAAAAGGTTTGAGAGAAAGGTTTTATTAAAAAGAAAAGAAGAAAAGGTTTGAGAGAAAGGTTTTATTAAAAAGAAAAGAAGAAAAGGTTTGAGAGAAAGGTTTTATTAGAAAGAAAAGAAGAAAAGGTTTAAGAAAAAGGTTTTATTAAAAAGAAAAGAAGAAAAGGTTTGAGAGAAAGGGTTTATTAAAAAGAAAAGAAGAAAAGGTTGAAGAGAAAGGTTTTATTACAAAGAAAAGAAGAAAAGGTTTGAGAGAAAGGTTTTATTAAAAAGAAAAGAAGAAAAGGTTTGAGAGAAAGGTTTTATTAAAAAGAAAAGAAGAAAAGGTTTAAGAGAAAGGTTTTATTAAGAAGAAAAGAAGAAAAGGTTTAAGAGAAAGGTTTTATTAAAAAGAAAAGAAGAAAAGGTTTGAGAGAAAGGTTTTATTAAAAAGAAAAGAAGAAAAGGTTTAAGAGAAAGGTTTTATTAAAAAGAAAAGAAGAAAAGGTTTAAGAGAAAGGTTTTATTAAAAAGATAAGAAGAAAAGGTTTGAGAGAAAGGTTTTATTAAAAAGAAAAGAAGAAAAGGTTGAAGAGAAAGGTTTTATTACAAAGAAAAGAAGAAAAGGTTTGAGAGAAAGGTTTTATTAAAAAGAAAAGAAGAAAAGGTTTGAGAGAAAGGTTTTATTAAAAAGAAAAGAAGAAAAGGTTTAAGAGAAAGGTTTTATTAAGAAGAAAAGAAGAAAAGGTTTAAGAGAAAGGTTTTATTAAAAAGAAAAGAAGAAAAGGTTTGAGAGAAAGGTTTTATTAAAAAGAAAAGAAGAAAAGGTTGAAGAGAAAGGTTTTATTACAAAGAAAAGAAGAAAAGGTTTGAGAGAAAGGTTTTCTTAAAAAGAAAAGAAGAAAAGGTTTGAGAGAAAGGTTTTATTAAAAAGAAAAGAAGAAAAGGTTTGAGAGAAAGGTTTTATTAAAAAGAAAAGAAGAAAAGGTTTGAGAGAAAGGTTTTATTAAAAAGAAAAGAAGAAAAGGTTTGAGAGAAAGGTTATATTAAAAAGAAAAGAAGAAAAAGTTTGAGAGAAAGGTTTTATTACAAAGAAAAGAAGAAAAGGTTTGAGAGAAAGGTTTTATTAGAAAGAAAAGAAGAAAAGGTTTAAGAGAAAGGTTTTATTAAAAAGAAAAGAAGAAAAGGTTTGAGAGAAAGGTTTTATTAAAAAGAAAAGAAGAAAAGGTTTAAGAGAAAGGTTTTATTAAGAAGAAAAGAAGAAAAGGTTTAAGAGAAAGGTTTTATTAAAAAGAAAAGAAGAAAAGGTTTGAGAGAAAGGTTTTATTAAAAAGAAAAGAAGAAAAGGTTTAAGAGAAAGGTTTTATTAAAAAGAAAAGAAGAAAAGGTTTAAGAGAAAGGTTTTATTAAAAAGAAAAGAAGAAAAGGTTTGAGAGAAAGGTTTTATTAAAAAGAAAAGAAGAAAAGGTTTAAGAGAATGGTTTTATTAAAAAGAAAAGAAGAAAAGGTTTGAGAGAAAGGTTTTATTAAAAGAAGAGAAGAAAAGGTTTGAGAGAAAGGTTTTATTAAAAACAAAAGAAGAAAAGGTTTGAGAGAAAGGTTTTATTAAAAAGAAGAGAAGAAAGGTTTTGAGAGAAAGGTTTTATTAAAAACAAAAGAAGAAAAGGTTTGAGAGAAAGGTTTTATTAGAAAGAAAAGAAGAATCGGTTTGAGAGAAAGGCTTTATTAGAAAGAAAAGAAGAATCGGTTTGAGAGAAAGGTTTTATTAGAAAGAAAAGAAGAAAAGGTTTAAGAGAAAGGTTTTCTTAAAAAGAAAAGAAGAATCGGTTTGAGAGAAAGGTTTTATTACAAAGAAAAGAAGAAAAGGTTTGAGAGAAAGGTTTTATTAGAAAGAAAAGAAGAAAAGGTTTAAGAGAAAGGTTTTATTAAAAAGAAAAGAAGAAAAGGTTTGAGAGAAAGGTTTTATTAAAAAGAAAAGAAGAAAAGGTTTAAGAGAAAGGTTTTATTAAGAAGAAAAGAAGAAAAGGTTTAAGAGAAAGGCTTTATTAAAAAGAAAAGAAGAAAAGGTTTGAGAGAAAGGTTTTATTAAAAAGAAAAGAAGAAAAGGTTGAAGAGAAAGGTTTTATTACAAAGAAAAGAAGAAAAGGTTTGAGAGAAAGGTTTTATTAAAAAGAAAAGAAGAAAAGGTTTGAGAGAAAGGTTTTATGAAAAAGAAAAGAAGAAAAGGTTTAAGAGAAAGGTTTTATTAAGAAGAAAAGAAGAAAAGGTTTAAGAGAAAGGTTTTATTAAAAAGAAAAGAAGAAAAGGTTTGAGAGAAAGGTTTTATTAAGAAGAAAATAAGAAAAGGTTGAAGAGAAAGGTTTTATTACAAAGAAAAGAAGAAAAGGTTTGAGAGAAAGGTTTTATTAAAAAGAAAAGAAGAAAAGGTTTGAGAGAAAGGTTTTATTAAAAAGAAAAGAAGAAAAGGTTTGAGAGAAAGGTTTTATTAAAAAGAAAAGAAGAAAAGGTTTGAGAGAAAGGTTTTATTAAAAAGAAAAGAAGAAAAGGTTTGAGAGAAAGGTTTTATTAAAAAGAAAAGAAGAAAAAGTTTGAGAGAAAGGTTTTATTAAAAAGAAAAGAAGAATCGGTTTGAGAGAAAGGTTTTATTACAAAGAAAAGAAGAAAAGGTTTGAGAGAAAGGTTTTATTAGAAAGAAAAGAAGAAAAGGTTTAAGAGAAAGGTTTTATTAAAAAGAAAAGAAGAAAAGGTTTGAGAGAAAGGTTTTATTAAAAAGAAAAGAAGAAAAGGTTTAAGAGAAAGGTTTTATTAAGAAGAAAAGAAGAAAAGGTTCTAGAGAAAGGTTTTATTAAAAAGAAAAGAAGAAAAGGTTTGAGAGAAAGGTTTTATTAAAAAGAAAAGAAGAAAAGGTTTAAGAGAAAGGTTTTATTAAAAAGAAAAGAAGAAAAGGTTTAAGAGAAAGGTTTTATTAAAAAGAAAAGAAGAAAAGGTTTGAGAGAAAGGTTTTATTAAAAAGAAAAGAAGAAAAGGTTTAAGAGAAAGGTTTTATTAAAAAGAAAAGAAGAAAAGGTTTGAGAGAAAGGTTTTATTAAAAGAAGAGAAGAAAAGGTTTGAGAGAAAGGTTTTATTAAAAACAAAAGAAGAAAAGGTTTGAGAGAAAGGTTTTATTAAAAAGAAGAGAAGAAAGGTTTTGAGAGAAAGGTTTTATTAAAAACAAAAGAAGAAAAGGTTTGAGAGAAAGGTTTTATTAGAAAGAAAAGAAGAATCGGTTTGAGAGAAAGGTTTTATTAGAAAGAAAAGAAGAATCGGTTTGAGAGAAAGGTTTTATTAGAAAGAAAAGAAGAAAAGGTTTAAGAGAAAGGTTTTCTTAAAAAGAAAGGAAGAAAAGGTTTGAGAGAAAGGTTTTATTAAAAAGAAAAGAAGAATCGGTTTGAGAGAAAGGTTTTATTAAAAAGAAAAGAAGAAAAGGTTTAAGAAAAAGGTTTTATTAAAAAGAAAAGAAGAAAAGGTTTAAGAAAAAGGTTTTATTAAAAAGAAAAGAAGAAAAGGTTTGAGAGAAAGGTTTTATTAAAAAGAAAAGAAGAAAAGGTTTGAGAGAAAGGTTTTATTAAAAAGAAAAGAAGAAAAGGTTTGAGAGAAAGGTTTTATTAGAAAGAAAAGAAGAAAAGGTTTAAGAAAAAGGTTTTATAAAATTCAACCGCAAGTAACTAACTTTCTTGCCAATGAATGCTGTATATTTCGTATATACAAACGCCTATCCTGATCATTGCCACGAGCATTTGATCCTAAAGTAGATCATATTTTAGCCCCAAATAAAACGATAGGATGGAATTTCCCATCGTTATTACAAAGAATTACAACAATTAGCGAACATGGGAAGTTTGATTGCATGAAAAAATAAAAACTCTTTTAAAAGAAAGAATTTATAAACTTCATCCGACAGTAACCTTAATGGTCAATAAATGCCGAATATTTGATGCTTGCAAACGGTTATTCTCCCCAAGGATATGAAGCAAAAGATTAGGAAGGAATCTCCGATCGCTACTAGAAAGAGCTATAACAGCTACTGGACTTGAGAAGTCTGTTTTACCTGTCTTAAATGAAAGAATTTATAAATATCAACCGGAACTAAGGTTAACGGTTAATGAATGTCGAATGTTTGCTGTGTAGAGACGGCTATTTTCATTCTTATTATTATCATCAGTTGAAAGTTAACGTAACTGCCGCTACCGGAATGTGAAATCGGTACATCTATTCCTTTATCCGTTCCTTTTGTCCCGAGCCGCGCATCTCGAAGTTCTTTACAGTCAGCGACTAAACAAAGCCAGTCCCCGTGCAAAGTCTTCGTTTGTTCGCGTTATCTGTTTGTATTCCAGATAATTTTATTTATACTTTTGATCAAGACAAAAAGCGGAATACTGACATGATCTGCTTAACAAACGTTACTTATCCCTTTGTCAACAGAGGGAAGACAGCTATTGTGGGAAATCTGCAAAGCCTAAAGTCTGCTGGTGTTGTCGAGATATTAATAAAAATGGATAACGTGAGGATTTCACAGTTATTTCTCTGTTTGGCAGGGCGAAGCAATATTTGATTGGAACGTTCACGTTCGAAATGACTACTGCGATTCTGATTTGAGGCCGGCGAAAATGCTGACTAGCAAGCTAACAGATTAAATGCAGTGGATGATTCGCTAATCTTATTTCCTTGATAACAAGAGACGAAAGCACGCACAAGCCTACGATTTTCAATACACATTAATAAGTTCACAATACCAAAAATGATCTTACAGAAACAAGTTAGTTCATTTGGAGCCATTTAAATGTTCCATAACTTCAAGATCTATCTATCTATCTATCTATCTATCTATCTATCTATATATATATATATATATATATATATATATATATATATATATATATATATATGTATATGAATTTATATGCATACATATGACGTCACATATTATTAAATGGACAAAGTCCGACAATTATTTTAAGACATTTTTATGTTTATACATTCTTTTTTTTTTATAGATACAAATATTAAAGTAAATGCTCTGTTTATAATAAACAGTATTAAACAACATTTACCGGCCTGGATGTCCGAGAAATTGTCATACAAAATATTCGTCCTCTGACAGGATTCGAACCTGTATCCTATACGGAACCGTCATATAGCCTGACGTGCTTTTACCGATTTCGCCACAGAGGAGTGTTCGGTTAAAAAAAAAAGGATGTATAAATATAAAAATGTCTTAAAATAATTGTCGGACATTGTCCATTTCATAATGTGTGACGTCATTTGTTTACATTTACATTGAGCAGATATGAATGTACTTGAGAGAATCATGGAAGTAAACAGTAAACAGTAAAATCTACCTTGCTCCTCTGTGGCGAAATCGGTAAAAGCACGTCAGGTTATATGACGGTTCCGTATAGGATTCAGGTTCGATATTTTCTATAACAATTTCTCGGACATTCAGGCCGGTAAATGTTGTTAATTATCGCTCTTCCGTCGAACTCGACGTATGAGGGTCAGACAGATCAGGTCCCAGAAACTGAAAGCCCGACAGCCACACAGGATTTGATTATAGTGGTGAAGGCTTTGTGCAGGGCCATCCACACTTTTTGGAGGGACGAATACAGGGACCTGGTGCAACGGATGCCACAAGGTCCCCAAACGACCCTCCACAGGTTTTGAATTCAGAGTTTTCCTTCTCCTAGACCAGTTGCCATCCAAGCCTATAGAACCCAGTCTGTCCTGCTATTTACCCATAGTTGGAGGGAGAAGAAGAGGATTCACACCTTTCCCAAGGGTATTAGCACGTAAGTGAATGTAATGGAATCGACTGGAATTCGAACTCGGCTCTCCGATTCCTCAATCCAAGCCGTTATCCATTACTCCACCGTGCCTCCTAACTGTTGTTAATACTGTTTATTATAAACAGAGCATTTACTTTAATATTTGTATCTATAAAAAATGTATAAAATGTCTTAATATATATATATATAATATTATTTTTATTATAATATTTTACATCGTTACACAAAAAGTTTCATGTTTCGGAACTTTAAATTGTCTCTCATCAACGACTAATCTCCTAGACCATGACTATTGCAAGTATTTCGATCCTCACTGGGTTCCCAATGCCATATTAATCTTAATAAATATTTATACTTGTCGTAGTCGGAGTCCGCAGTTCTGTCTGTGATTGATTCGTTTTCTTCGGTTTATCAATCCTTTGCCAATTACTTAAAGCCAGAGAATATTTTTAGATTGTAATAATTTTTTGAGATAATAATAATTTAGTGATACAAGTCTTACTAATTAATCCATAGCTGGGGGAGTAGAAGAGGTACATTCATACCATTCCCAATGCTATTTGCGCGTCAGTTATTGTAACGAACCCAACTGGAATTTGCCTATATTTCTGAGATGAGGTATTGTAACTATTTACACTATTTACATTGTTCGGACTGTTGTTCCCATCTTTGTTGTCATATTCACGATGTTTCGGTCGTTGTACGCTCCGGTATTCTTCAGGTTCGAAATTGTCCCTCATCGGTATTGGTACTGGATACTCGGTCAATGAATGCCAAATGTTTCCTTGTACCATCAAGCTAAATGTTAAGTTTGCCTTGAGTGGAAACTGAGCAAAATAAAATTTTGGGACACATAATGATGGAGGACCTCGCGAATTTGACACTCAGAGGACATATCAAAGATAAAAGGCTCAATGAAAATTACTGGTCATCAAACTGAAAATGTGAATGGATAGCTGAACGAGGGTAGTTTGGCAAAGAAATAAACACTGCTAAGAGTTAGGAGGTTGTGGAGTGCCATGATCGTTCACATCCTGAAGGAACACAGCTCATAAAAATAGTATCTTCAGAATTCATTTAGATCAATCAAATTTAATATTCATTGACGTGGCACAGGGCAGCATTAGGCGAAGCAAAATGTCAATAGACTTTAAGATGTGATTGCCCCAATACTAGATGATTGTTTGGTCGACGAATGCTAAATTTTTCCTTGTAGGGAAATGGCTAATATTACCATTATCATTACCATCATGTTAAATTTTAAGTACAATCTGGCCACCTTCAGGATCTGTCTATATTTCTGAGATGAGGTATTGTAATGATTTACACTATTTACATTGTTCGGACTTTTGTACTCATCTTTGTTGTCATATTCACGAAGTTTCTGCCATTGTACGCTCTCGTCTTCTTCAGGTTCGAAATTCCAAACATCTGAAGAAGGCCGGAGCATAAAACGGCCGAAACGTTGTAAACATGACAATAAAGATGAGAACAACAGTGCAAACATTTTAAATAGTGTAAATACTAACGGTGAAGTAATGGATAGCGGCACGGATTGCGGAATCAGAGAGCCGAGTTCGAAGTCCAGTCGAATCCATTACATTCATTTACATGCTAATACCCTTGGGAAAGGTATGAATCCTCTTCTTTTGCCCCCAGCTATGGGTAAATAGCAGAGCAGACCGGGTTTTATAGTCTTGGGTAGTAACTGGTCTACCGCAGAAAGAAATGGCAACCTACTGTGGGAAAAAAAATCTGCCTCGTCAGTCATATATCGAAAAATACATGATCATCTAAGCGTGTATTAAGCATCGTACATAACTGACTGAAATACCAACTGGAATTCGAACTCCGATCAAGAATTCCGAGCCATTATCCATTACACCACCGCACATCTAAACTTCCAGCATCTGGTATTCCCATCTAGGTATTGACCAGGCTCAACGTTGCTTAGCTTCGGTAATCGTAGAAGTGTGAATGAACAAAAGAATAATAAAGAAATATATTTGTGAACGTCGATTAAGAGCGTAATTTTTTTTATGGGAGGTAGAATATGATTCTAAAAGATCGTGTGGACGAAATGGAATTGTTTGTCTGTCAGTCGATATCGTTAATGTAGGAGGACACAGTTTAGAGTAACGGTAAATTCGTTCAATTTATAGTTATTGCTTTTCTTGTTTCATGTTATTTTTCTTTTCTGACGTGGGCTTTTATTTGTGTCCGTTGTTTATGCGACAGGCCAATCGATACCATTCTAAAGCTATCGTCAAAAATTCCATGACTCCAGAAATAAATATGAAGAACCATCTTTATAGATTATTTAATGGCTTTCATCTTGTCCTGGGCAAATTTTCGGTAATTTGTTATGTGACCTGCCACCCCAAAATGCTCACTTTTGTATTTGACGGCCATTTCATGGTGTTCGACTTAGCATGCTCGCGTCTTATTTTTTCTTAATTTCTTTACTTTATTCCGTTTTTTCCCGCCTTTTCTCAAGATGACTGCATTCTATTTTCATTAATTTTCCACACCACTGATTTTTAATAATGCCATAAACATAGGGACATCGGTTTTATGCCTTTTATGTCGATTTTATTTCGACTTTTCTAATTCTACTTTGACGACCACCGGTGTAATCACACTACGTCTAACGGAAAACGATGGTCGTTTTAAAGAGTGTTTGTTCTTATTCTTTGCTCAATTACAAATTAGTTTCTATCAACACTGAAAGCCACACAAAACGTATTTCATAAATAAATGATCAGTATAGTTTAACTGTAATCTTAATAAAACAGGCTGCTATAGAATATTTAAAAGAATATATATTACTTCGTCTATATAACAATGACAAGTGATTTAATTAATACAACACAAAATAATAACAACCTTAAATCTGAAGCAGAAATTTACTCTATAGCCTGTAATGACTGCCACAAGAAATACACAGGGGAGACCTCGAGGAATTTAAATAAAAGAATATATGAAAACAAAAAGAATCGTTTACAAAACAATACTTTGTTGATGCTTTGCCATACCTCTGTGGGTTATTTAATACCAAAATCTAAATATTTATTATGCAATTATATGTCATCAGCTACAGATATTTTGTACGTAATTTGATAATTTCGGAGCTAACATATGTTTTTTAGATATACAGTTTGTAGATGATAGAATGTATGATTGCTTTTTTTTTAAATATTGGGAGTAATTCTACTACAGAAAATGTATTTTTGGCATTTTTATAACGATGTATTGGTGGGAATTTTACTATAGAAACCTATTTTTTATACTTTTTTTTCCTAATGTTTTTATTTCTGTTTGGGAATTCAGTATATGCCCATAGCTGGGAACGACAGCAATTTGACGTCCCCGAGTGGGAGATTGAATGTTTTGTGGAGAGTGGAACCAACTCTTAATTGCTGTTGTTCACAGGTCCACCCTGACCGGGCGTGGTAGAGCCTGTTAGGGTCCCAGCTGTGGGCAAACATTGAAACCCCAAACAAAAACAAAATATTATGAAAGAATAAAAATACATTTTTATATAAAAAGATACAACAATAACTACTCATAAAAAAATTATCAACAATAGATATTTATAGTATATATTTAGTTGAAGCCATAAAATTATGTTGAAAATATTTAGATTTTGGCATTAAATAACCCATAGCGATTGATATGCCGCTAAACCAAATAAACCAGTCAAAATCTAAGGGAGTTGATGCAAAGCGAAGAAGACAGATTCGCTCATAATTCGAACTCGGCACAATGATTCCATATCCCGCGACGATAACTGCTACGGTATCCAACCATCCTCAGTCTAATGATTTATGATTAATCTGTTAGGGAGTTTGAAACGCTCTAAAAGGCTATTGCAAAAATAATGGGAGAATGTGAAATCCGATGAAGAAATTAAACTATCCAGAAGAAAGTAAAATACTTAGAGAACTTGTAGTGTAAATGATGACAACTCCTCATCCTGAAATGAAAGTATCATTAATTAATAATATCTGCTGATCTCCATGAGGCACGACGGAGTAATGAATAGCGGCTCGGACTGAGGAATTCACTTACGTCCTTGGGAATTCTTTTCTTGGGAATCCTCTTCTTCTTACCCCAGTTATGGGTAAAAAGCTGGACAGACCGGTTTTTATAGTTTTGGGTGGCAATTGGTCTACCGCGGAAAGAAATGGTAATCTACTACAAAAAAAATATGCATCGTCAGTCATGTATCGAAACATACATGATCGGGTAAGCGTGTATCACGCCTAGTACATAACTGACTGACTCCAATGAAACATCGCCATTTAAGGGTTAATAATAGAAGCTTAGATCTGGTGATAGTAATTGTAATATTATCCGTTTTCTCTAAAAAGAAACATTTGGCTTTCATTCACTGAGCAGCCAGTACTATTGATGATTTAAAATTAGGAAATATTTCTCTTAGAACACCTTTTTTTGTTAGAAAAACAGGTTTCTCAAGTAGCTGTTATCGCCCTTTCCAGTATTGATGGAGATTTCCTTCTAAACCTTCTACCTGCAAACCTTCCAAACCTTCTACTTGCAATTCTACCAAACCTTCTACTTGCAAACCTTCCAAACCTTTTACTTGCAAACCTACCAAACCTTCTACTTGAAAACATTCCAAACTTTCTACTTGCAAACCTACTAAACCTTCTACTTGAAAACCTTCTACTTGCAAACCTACCAAACCTTCTATTTGAAAACCTTCCAAACCTTCTACTTGCAAACCTTCCAAACCTTCTACTTGCAAACCTACCAAACCTTCTACGAGCAAACCTACCAAACCTTCTACCTGCAAACCTACCAAACCTTCTACTTGCAAACCTACCAAACATTCTACTTGCAAATATTCCAAACCTTCTACTTGCAAACCTACCAAAACTTCTACTTGAAAACATTCCAAACCTTCTACTTGCAAACCTACCAAACCCTCTACTTGAAAACCTTCCAAGCCTTCTACTTGCAAACCTTCCAAACCTTCTACTTGCAAACCTACCAAACCTTCTACGAGCAAACCTACCAAACCTTCTACCTGCAAACCTACCAAACCTTCTACCTGCAAACCTACCGAACCTTCTACTTGCAAACATTCCAAACCTTCTACTTGAAAACATTCCAAACCTTCTACTTGCAAACCTACCAAACCTTCTACTTGCAAACCTACCGAACCTTCTACTTGCAGTGGAGTGGAATTTTAACATCTTGGTTATGTAATTATTTTCTCTTCCAGTGACATGTGCTATCCATTTTAGTTGTTACTGCTGTTGGTAGTCATCAAGTGATGTTGTTGCTATTATTTGGTAGTGTTCTTTATTTGTGATTCTGTAGCGACCCTTCCAAAGAAGAATGATCTTAGCAAAGTCTCTCAATGCTTTACTCGCTCAAAGCCCTTTTTCCCCATTGATCTGAGAAAGTGATTGTATACAGCTGACAGTTTAGATATTTCTGAACGGATATGACGTCATGTATGACACCCATATGAAAGATGAGAGCCAATGACAAGAAATAGTAATGATAAAATTTTTAATTTTACGAAAAACGATTTCTCACTTGTCGTAACCTTACAGATAAATCATTGTCTTTTTTTAAATCTCTTTTTCCTGTTATTATAATTTTATGCATGTTTTAATGCAACTACAGGTTGTTTTGTATTCTACAAACGTTAATTAAACAAGATGGGACAGAAATAAAAAAAATAAACATCTTTATTCATATCCCGTACCGTTCAAAAGCCTAGCTAACCTAGTCAACGATTTTTTCTTACAGCCATATTACGTTGAAACAGTGGTCAGTATTTAGATGGCTGACCACTTAGAAATGTCATTTGCTGTTTGTTTTGATGTACGTTTAGTGTAATGAATAACGACTTGGAACTGTAAACACGGCTATCCAACTTCCAATTACAGTCGGGTTCGTTATATTCACTTACACGCAAAGGAAAGGTATAAATCTAATTCTAATCCCCCAACTATGGGTTAATTATTCGGGTATTGAAATTCTACAATCTAAATTTTTTTTATGACTTTAAATAATCTGAGAAAGGCATAAATCTAGGTCTACTCACCCAGCTATGGTTAATTAGTAGGATATTAAAACATTTATATATCTAAAAAATCTTACAATCTAAAGATTTTTCTGGCTTTAAATAATCTGGGAAAGTTATAAATCTACTTCTACTCTCCCATCTATGGGTTAATTAGTAGGCTATTAAATCATTAATATATCTAAAAATTCTAACAATCTAAAATTTTTTCTACCTTTAAATAATCTGGTAAAAACAAATTCTTAAAAACAATCAAATCTACCGATTTTACACGAAGAACCGTCAACGGAGAATTCAAATTTAAAGATCCAATTTAATTCTTCCTGGTTTGAGTTTCTCCAAGCTGTATTGTTTTATTTTATTTCTCTGTGGATGTGTGGTTTAATTTACAACCGTTCATATTGAGAAATCAGAGAGCCGCGTTCGAGTTCGGGTCGAGTTTGTTAAATCTATTTAATCGCAAATACCCTTGGCAAAGCCTTGAATCCATAACTTCTTCTAGATTTGGGTTAAATAGTATTATAGACTAAGAACTGTAGGCTTAGTCAGAAACCAGTCTATCGCAGAAAGAAACATCAACCTACTGAGGGAAACCTTCTGAACAGTCAGTCATGAATCCAAAGAGACATACGTGTATGGCGTATGGCACTTGACTAGTAGTCTACGGAATGCACTTAAGCTGTCTACAATTATTAGTCAAAGCGTCTTCTATATCAGTTTTGATTAGTTTTTCTGTCATCTTGTTTTATAGAACATTTTCGAAAAATGAATAAAATATGTTCTAACTTCTGATTTAATCCCCGCTGAAAATGAAACACACTTTTCCAATTAACGTTCTGTTAAAGACGAAAACTTATAATTGCACTGAACAGAATCAATAGTTCTCAGTGAACACCAAATCAATAACTTTAATTAGGCAGCGAATCTCCGGACGAATTGCATGGCTGAATCTGATAGGTTCCAGATACCTTAGGTTCAAAGAAAAATTCAACCTTAAAACGACCCTAACCGAAATCAAATTCAAATCAGTTTTAGGAGTATATTTGATCGATGTGCTAATCGATAACCTGTTGGCATCAAGTTGTCGATAATTGTCTACTGAAATATGGTCAGAAGCTTAAATGCAAATCGATCAATATACAAATGTATCTGGAAAGATGTATGTGTAAATAACTGGTATAAAATTTGTCAGTTTATAATACCTGGTAAATAAATCATGACTGCATGTAATCTTAATGTAAAGTTTGTTTAGTGATTTAATTAATAAAGACAAAATAATAACAACTTTAAACCTGAAGCAAGGATTTACTATATAGGCTGTAATGACTGCCACAAAAATACATAGGTGAAACTGCTAGGAATTTAAATAAAATAATATATGAACACAAAAGAGAATGTTTACAAAGAATACTTGGCTGATTTTGTTTAACGGCATATCAACATCTGTCGGTTATTTAATATCAAAATCTAAATGTTTTATATGCAAATTTATGCCTTCAGCTACAGGTATTTGTATTGGTTCATAATTTGATAGTTTCAGAGCAAACGCATGTTTTTAGATCTGTAGTTTGTAGATGATTGCATGTATTATTGGTATTTTTTAATTTATTGATGATAATTACAGTTCAGAAAATGTATTGTTGGTGATTTTTTATAAAAATATATTGCTGTAATTTTATTATAGAAATTTATTTTTTATACTTTCCTCATGTTTTAACTTCTGTTTGGGAATTCCCTATTTGTCCATTGTCGGACCCTAACAGGTGCTATCACCCCTGGTCAGGGTGGCCCTGTTGGGAACAGCAGCAATTAAGATATGGTTCCACCTTCCTCAAAACCTACAACTTCTCATTCAGAGGGTTTTTATTTAAGAGTTCTTGACCACGTCGAAAATGGAGTACTGTTAGCATATTTAAGAAGAAGCTGCCTAGACCTCACTTTCCAGTCTTGATAGAGCTCAAAAGCTTTTACGATTCCTTGTTGGAGAAGAACTATTTTCCACCCTCCAATCCATATAACCCTCTATCTCGAGTGGCACCGGTTTTGTAAAGAGTGAAACTTACTGCAAAATAACAAACAGAATCGAGGCCCACAATTCTTGCCTGAAGAAGAGAAATACATTGAAAACACTTTGGAAATCACCTGACTCATTTCCCGCATAATGCCAAATGTATAGCTTATAAAATACACAGAAGAAAAATACTAACTTTTTCAAATAATAATCCGAAAGCCATAAATTTTACCTATTAACTTAATAACAGTAAACTATCTAAATTACTTATTCAGCGTTAAACTAAAATTCAACACCACCTTTATAACAACAAGAGATAGGGTTAGCACAAAACTACACAGAGGTAGGAATATACAGATTAGATTGTAAAAAAATGCCCAACAATTTACATCGGTGAAACATCGTAAAACACACACACACACACACACACACACACACACACACACATATATATATATATATATAAATATATAATTCATATTTATGCACTACAAAGATTGAAGCCTCCCTCGGAATTAGCATAAAAGAAATGTAAAAGAGATCTGAGAGTCATTGAAAAAAGAATAGGCTCAACTGTCAAACTTATACTTTGAGAAACTTTTGCAATGAATGCCAAAACTTTGTGCCGCAGTAATCGTGGTTAGGGGGAGACACGTTGGAGTAATGGATAGCAGCTCGGACTGGGAAATCAGAGAAATCAAGTTCGACTTCCATTCGGATCCAATATATTAACTTACGTGACGATCCATATCTTTTCCAAGGCTGTAGTACATGTGCTGCCCCTACAGGTCATGGGATAAATATAAATCAAGGCTAAAGGACTATATTTTGACGAAAGTCAAATTTAATCCTAAAATACTTTTTTTTCCTTTTTGACAAAATAAAATTTCTAATAAAAAAATCATGTTTCACTTTTTATTAACCATGTATGATAATTTTCTTGTATTTAAAGTACAACAAACTACTTTTTGTGCGAATTTAAAAAGTTTTGAACAGTAGTATATATATATATATATATATATATATATATATATATATATATATATATATATATATATATTTATGCAGAAATATAGTCTTAAAGTGTGCTATATTTACGGGGTAAAGTGCTCAATATCAGAGATAGAGCGTGTGTAAATATAAAAGTGGACATGGAAGTCAGCACTTATATGTCCACTTTTATATATATATATTTATATATATATATATATATGAAGAAATATAGTCTTAAAGTGTGCTATATTTACGGGATAAAGTGCTCAATATTAAAGATATAGCGTGTGTAAATATAAAAGTGAACATAGAAGTCAACACTTAGAGGCGACAGTCTGTTTCATGATAGATGCAATCATCGGGCCCTATGATTGCATCTAGCATGAAACAGACTGAAGTGTTGACTTCTATGTTCACTTTTATATATATATATATATATATATATATATATATATATTCAGTGACTGGTATATATATATATATATATATATATATATATATATATATATATATATATATATTCAGTGACAGGCAAGCTGAACTTCAGCGCCCTTAAAAGTATAATATTTTCACAAGAAACAAACCCCTGAAAATGTAGAATAATGAGTTTATTACGATATACAGCTTAATACAAGCTAAAGAAAACATTCGTCATCCGATCTAACATAGGTATTTTCTAGACTTTAATTTTTTCATGGAACTTTCGACACCTATCTTCTTTAAAAGATCATTTTCTATTGACAATATGGATGACCGCAAGTATTTTTTCATAAGCTTTAGTTTTGGAAGATCGGAAACACATGAAAACCACAAGGATCCATCCCTGCATCCCATTAGAATGTCTGAAGACCAACTTCTCGAGAGCTCCTCTCTGCGGCTGCTTGGTCTCACGCTGTCCGCTGATCTGAGATGGAACAAATACATCGAGTCAATTGCATCATCCACCGCAAGAAAAGTTGGTTCCCTGTGCCGAGCCAGGAAATTTTTCTCCCCGGAATCGATCTTCCAAGTCTATAAATCGACCATTCGCCCTTGCGTGGAATATTGCTGCCATATATGGTCCGGGGGCCCTGCTGTTTGTCTCAGGGTTCTTGATAAGATCCAGAGACGGATATGCAATGTGATTGGCCCAGATCTGTCATCTCGTCTGCAGTCGCTCTCTCAAAAACGCGATGTTGCCTCGCTCTGCCTTTTTTACAAGTACTTTCACGGTAATTGCTCCGAGGAGCTGCTTTCGCTTATCCCTAGGCCTCGTGAATTTAAACGTCCTACGAGGCTGGCATCCCGTTCCGACCCCTCCAGCGTTGAAACTGCTAGATGTAGACGTCTCTTTTACTCCAATAGCTTCATGTCTCGCACATCTCGCCTATGGAACTGCCTTCCCTATTACTGTTTCCCTGACAAATACAATCTCCAACGGTTTAAGTGTAGCGTCAATCGACATCTCCAGTTGCCTTGATCTATCCACTTCCCTTCTCCACATCCTTTCATCTTTCATTCCTATCTGCTCTCGCCCCAAATCTTCTGTAACCCCCTTGCCTTGATCGATCCACTATCTTTCTCTTTCTCCACATCCTCTCCTTTACAACTCCTATCTGCTCTTCCTCCAACCCTTCTATAACCCCATGCGTGATAGTGGCCTCCAGCCTTGCTTGGGGTGATACGCTTAAAAAAAAAAAAAAATGGGGGCATAATGGCGCTTTCGGCCTTGATGGAGTTCGTGGCGACTACATGAGTTGTCAATATCTGTATATTTGTAAAAAATTCAGATTCAGTTTATCTGTAAAATGACCATATGAATAAAGATAAAAGACTTATCTTTGCCTTTGTAAAGTCCTTTAGCTGACACTTTTCTTCCTAGCAAGGCTAAGATAACTATGACTTTTGTCTTTATATATATATATATATATATATATATATATATATATATATATATATATATTTTAAGCTTATCACCCCAGGCAAGGCTGGAGGCCACTAGCATGCAAGGGGTTACAGAAGTTTTGGAGGAAGAGCAGATAGTTGTGGTAAAGGAGAGGATGTGGGGAAAGATAGTGGATCGATCAAGGCAAGGGGGTTACAGAAGTTTTGGAGGGAGAGCAGATAGGAATGAAAGGGGAAAGGATGTGGAGAAGGGAAGTGGATAGATCAAGGCAACTGGAGATGTCTATTGACGTTACATTTAAATAGTTCGAGATTATATTTGTCAGGGGAAACAGGAATAAGGAAGGGAGTTCCACAGGCGAGATGTGCGAGACATGAAGCTATTGGAGTAGAAGAGACGTCTACATCTAACAGTTTCAACGGTGAAGGGGTGGGAACGGGATGCCATATATATAATGCAAAGCTCTTCTATGAATCGAGCACTCTGTATCACTGGCGTGTTTATTCAAAAATAAATACGTAAACATACACCTTCCTCCCTGCCAGGAGCTGATAGATTAGAGGACATATCTCCGATTGATGCCAAATCAGTCGGGTTTCGATCGGATCTCTAGCCACACTGATGAGCTGTGATACAGCGAAACAGTTTGTCTGTGGATCAATATATATATATATATATATATGTAATTAAGTAATTCATCGAGTCTGAAACCTCAACAGAATGCTGAAAGCACTGTCACAGAAAGCACTGGACGGCCGTTTCGTCCTATATTTGGGACTCATCAGCATCCACTACCGAGAATTGAAACCCTGACAGTTAGGTTGTCAAGCGAACACCCTACCAACTGTTCTACGGGCCTCGGTGACGAAGAGGTAGCAAATCAGACTCAATATAGCGCCGCTCACTCACATTATTCCGTGGTGGAACCCAACTGAGATTCTCTGTAACCATAGGAGTGTGTCCCCGGGAGCCACGACTACTATCACCAAGCCGCCCCAACTGGAGCTATGAGAAGCTGGATCAAGCGGTGATATATAAGTAATATATATATATATATATATATATATATATATATATATATATATATATATATATATATATATATATATATATATATATATATAGTGATAGATAGCTACATACATACATACATATGGACAGATAGATATTGGAACAGACTATGATAGATATATAGTGAACATAGAAATATATATATATATATATATATATATATATATATATATATATACAGATGTATGCCTATCTGAATGTGTATGCATAAATATATGTAGTGCTAAGTGGATTAGACGAATGAATGTAAAGACTTAGATTGATTCATTAAAAATAATAAAATGGTAATTAATAATAAAATTAATAACTTTCCATAACATATTTCATCCCAGTGTTATATTGCCATATTGTAAGTATAGTGTGATCTGAATTCAACTTCATTTGACATACAAACCGCTGTGATTGGTTTAAAATATTTTGTGACCACATCTGATTGGATGCCCCAGTTACTAATTCTCATGAGAAGAATAAACGGATACTCCATTCATCAAGATGACAATAAATTTCGAAAGGGACTCACCATCATTGTCCAGGAAATAAATAAGTAAAAAAAATCCCAATCAATAAATTTAGCTAAAATACTTAAATATGATGCTAAAACACAACAATTAATCAATTTAAAAACACCTGGGGACACAATCTGTTACGTGATCAATAAACACACAGAAGTAGCAATTTTGGTTGATGTGGATAAACACAAAATAGATCAGTGGCTGTAGACTCGGGTTCAAGATTTTCTAACACCGGAGATCAACAAAAGACGTAGGCTGGACGCAGGTGCCAGGAGAAATCTCTGGTGATCACACTGGCGGGGTTATCTCCAGAGTTTACAACCGTCCCCTATGTGCTACTATACGGCGCCGAGACGTGGCCTTTCGGTAAGATCAATCCCTTCCTTCGTCAATGGCTTTGGGTCTCGCGCCCCGGGCAATAAAGAGATTCGGATTTTGCTTTGTCTTTTCCACATTTTCATCATACCGTCGGATCTACATCCACACATTTGCTTACATATATATATATGTATATATATATATATATATATATATATATATATATATATATATATATATTTCTATGTTCACTATATATCTATCATAGTCTGTTCCAATATCTATCTGTCCATATGTATGTATGTATGTAGCTATCTATCACTATATATATATATATATATATATATATATATAATATGGATAAAACAACTGAAAAGTTGCAAATTAAAAGAAATAAATTGGGTGTTTTTTTGTGTTTTCTCATTATGCTATATATATATATATATATATATATATATATATTTATATATATATATATATATATATATATATATATATGATGAAAGTGTGGAAAAGACAAAGAAAAATCCGAATATGTGAGTTTACTGTTTTTTATTTTGTTTTTGTTTTATTATTCTGTTGACGTCAGACGTTTCGGTCAAATAGACCTTCTTCAAGACATGGTTAATGGAGACATATTTATATTAGATTTAAGTTAAATGAAGAGACGATATATACAGGACTAGTCAGAAACAGAAAAACTGAAATTCTAAAGTCAGTGTATTCTTTCTATACATATATATATATATATATATATATATATATATATGTGTGTGTGTGTGTGTGTGTGTGTGCGTGCGTGCGTGTGTGTTTTATGCGATTTAAAATGATGCAAAAAAGAGAGTATTATTTGATTCCAATTTATCGAGATTGAAACTAATAAAAAAAAACATAATAATTTGTATTAAAATTCAGTTCTTTGTAGGATTTTTTTTAGTGATTGTTGTTGTGTGGTTATATATAAACAGGAACACAAGTTTTCTTCCCCATACAAACATACGCCCAGACGTATACTCACCATGCGCATGTGGACCGAAATGAATAGAGAACGAGAACAACCAAGTCGATTTCCTTTTGTTGTTTTTTTTCCTTTCTCTGGATAGCTTCGTTCCCCTTTCGAAAGTGTCAATACACTTCAAGAAACACTCGTGGAAACGTCGACGTGTGTGCGTGACATATTAGACAAGAGAACAGAAGTCTCTCCCTCATTCACCCAGCTACAGCTTCCTACTTGGCTAACTTCATTTCTATTGCCAATTAATTTGAAACTACCAAAGCGCTGCAATTCAAAGGTTCTGGACACTATTTTCCTGATATTATTACTTATTGATTTCTCGTATATCTATCTATCTATCTATCTATATATATATATTTATATATATATATATATAGAGAGAGAGAGAGAGGGGGGGTGAGAGAGAATCATCAAAAATGAATGACAAGGTATTTAAGTTAAATTTTATATTGTATTTTTTTATGTATTTATTAATTATTCCAAACGATCGTTGGAGTCAAACGCTTTCGGCTAATCTATTAGACATTTTCAAAGAATTTGTTTGTGCTATTGTAATTGCTAGTTACTAAACGGTAGACACATTTTTTTATTCTTGTATATCGTAGTTGATTTTGTTCCGTTTTGTTTATTATAAGAACTTCGATTGTTTTTAGACAATTTTTGCAGTTGAAGGCGTATATCACATTTGAGTTCCCAAAATTTATGTTGCACATCGAGGTAGGTACATTTTCAGACTGGTTTAAATGGGTCCCTATGGAGCTCTGGTCATTGAGATCAAGGCTCGACCGTGTTGAAAAGCGAGTGGATGTATACATGATATAGTTGTTTATAAATCTGCTTTCATCGGGAAAGCTGGCTAACTAAACACACACACACACACACACACACACACACACACACACACACACACACACATATATATATATATATATATATATATATATATATATATATATATATATATATATATATATATATAACGATATATATGTTTATATATCAACAACAGTACTGGAAAAATTGTATGACAAAGTAAAAATATTTACTTGTGACACGTTTCGTCATTTTTCTACTTTGTAATACAATTTTCCCAATATACATACAAACATATATATATATATATATATATATATATATATATATATATATATATATATATATATATATATATATAGTAAAGGTAATAATCCATTGGTATATAATCTTAGTGAATCCTAATAATATAAAATACTAAAACTGATCCACAAAAAGTGCTCTATGTATTTATTATAATAGACCATATAAATTACATAGACTAGAAATCCAAATTTACATTTGACTTGGATTTCTATTCTATGCAATATATATATATATATATATATATATATATATATATATATATATATATATATATGTATATATATATATATATATATATATATATATATATATATAGACAATATTAGCGGTAAATATACACATACATATGCAATTATATATACACATACATATACGTATAAAAATAATTCCAAGAGGATATGATCCAGGTAGAACTCAATGTCCAGGACAGAGTAAGGATATAATAAAAAGATTTGAACACTAATATTCGATGGTCATAGTTTATTCCATTGGAATCGTAAAAACGATCCAATTCTTCAGATCTACAAATTCAAAAAGAAAACAGAAAAAACAACTCCGCGAAAAGATTAGTAAGAGTATATGTGTGAGAGTGTGGGAGGACATGAAATGTATATAGAGGGGTAACAGACGAGAGAGGCAGGGAGGTCCAAAGATGGAGGGGGCATTAAAATTTAACAGAGAGAAGATTTAAAGAGGGGGTTTCAGTGAGAAAAATATGCGTATTTTCAAACGTCCGAAGATATGCCGGAAGAGTGTATACATTTCTTGGCGACATACATACCCCATAGGCGATAAAATCTTATTCTCCCACCCAGACACCTACAACACATACACACACACACCTATATATATATATATATAATTTTAAACAGTGTGTATTACATCTATCGACCTACGCATTCGAGAAACCTTTAAAAAGAAAATGTGATCTCTAGCAGGGAACGAACATGCGTCCACCTAAGTAGCAGAAATACCACCCTTTTGATCCCTGCCGGAGAGTACAATTTCCTTACTATGATTTTTCGAAGCCGCAGCCCAATATACGTAATACCCCTTTCTTAAAATAAAAATGGGGCATCTATTTCAATATTATTTTCAATATATATATATTCCGGTAAAAGTACCCGCCAAAATATACTACCCATAATGCACCACTGACCCTTATATAAACAGCCGAGAAAAATAACAGCACTAGTCGCCTGACGATTGCACTAGCATGAAACAGACTGTCGCCTCTAAGTGCTGACTTCCATGTCCACTTTTATATTTACACACGCTCTATCTCTGATATTGAGCACTTTACCCCATAAATATAGCACACTTTAAGACTATATTTCTGCATATATATATATATATATATATATATATATATATATGGTGCGGGGAGTGCTTCTGTGTATACGTTTACTATGTCATTATTATTTATTTTGAAGACCGATTTTTATAACATAATTGGTAATAATTTGATATTGGTAAGACCTTCGGGATATATGTTTATCTTGTCTGAGTTATTTTATTCTTATGAAACATATTCATAAGTACTTTTATCGGAAGAGCAACATTTTAATATACAAACAATGTCCCATATCCCTTGATATGCAAGTAAACAATATTCCATATCGCTTAATAAACCTTATGTTTCTATGAGGTCATTAACATTTTAAGGCTTACGGCCATATTACGTTGAAACACCGGTTCACGTGGGATCGAAGTCGAGCCTGGTCAGTACCTAGATGTGTAACCACTTGGAAATACCGGTTACTGTAAGCTTGATTGTGTCGGTGGTGATAACGGAGATCCGAGTTCGAATTTTAGTCGGCTTCAATATATTCATTTACACGAAAATACCCTTGGAGAAGGTATGAATTCCCCTATTCAACCCCCAGCAATTAGATCAAGTAGTAGAACTTGTATCAGAAAATCATTAGTATCAAAAAAAAAAAAAAATGATTCTTACCGTCTGTAAATATAAATAGACCTGGTTTTAAAATAACCTACAAAAGGTTGAGAAAAAAAAACAAACAAACAAACAAACCAAACACTCAATCAACTTTGACCTTCTAAAAACTTCATCAGTCTTCTCATCCTTGATTTTGTTAACGTATAGTTTCGAATTGTACATTAGTTGCAGGAGTTTTTATTGCTCCCCATATATTCTCTTTACTAGAATATTGGTTTCCATATTCGTAAACATGTTATTTAATACTAGCAGCATGGCCCGGCGTTGTCCGTACTTGATTAAAAAATCGTACGACTCATACAGCAATCGCTATCACTTGACTTAAAATATTTTTGCCCTTCCTTGCCTTTAAAGGAGTGCTCTTTGCCGTGCTGATGTTGCTACATGCCTTACTTCTTGCCTATCTCACACTGCGAATTTTTTTCTAAGCTCTATACTAAACATTAAATCTGTTACGAAAAAAGAACTAAACAAAATGAACACAAACGATCAGCTTTTAAAAAGGACTCGTAACTGGAAAAACCGAATGAAAAAAGAATGTTAACAACAAATAGTTTTTCACACCCAACCTGCGGAATCAGAATCAACGTTGAGTTTAAGCAAGCGAATGAGCCAATTGGAGTAAAGTGCCATGCAGATTTAAATTTTTCTCACTTGTGACGAATGCAGCTATCGATTTTTTTTTGCATGCTAGCATGCTAGTTAACATTCGTGTCAGTCAGCTGTTGGCTCTCACGCTGGCCAATAGAATCTTCCTGCCTATTTGCGGCAGCCAGCTATAGGCTCTCAATCTGGCCAGTAGAAAATGGCCACAAACTACATGAAAACTACCGGAGAAGCATGAAAAAATCGATTATTTCCACTATCGATGGGATTTGGGAAATGCAAATTCGGTCTTGGCCTTATTACTAACTTGGAGCATGTGCATGTAAATTTTGGTGCAAATCCGTCGAAAATTGCGGCCGTGCATTCGTTACACACACACACACACACACACACACACACACACACACGCACGCACGCACACACACACACACACACACACACACACACACACACACACCCTGCCGTTTAAAGATTTAGATTTAACCACGTATCATATATTAGTTTGATATATGGTGAAACTAGAGACTATTCTGTTAAAACAAATTGCGTTCAAGGTGGGCAATTGTCAGTTTTAGGGTATAAGCATTACTCTTTTCTCTCTATGCAATTCATTTATTATTTAAAATTTTCATTCCGCTTTTATTCTGCAATCATTTCAATCATTCTTCAGTCTGTTTCAATTTTCCATCCACTTTTTTCGTCTTTCTTTTTTCTTGATCATTCATTTTAAAGAAGACGAAATTGAAGCAATTCCTTTCACCGTAAAATATTAATTGTTAATTTCACTATTTTAATTTCCATATACGAATGATTATTAATTTAACCTTTTATTGTTTTTAAAGATATTATTTATATCTTTCTATCTTTTTCATTCATATCTCTCGTATTGATCTTAATATCTTTCCTATATTCATTATGTTATATTTCATAATTCATCAATATTATCTTTTGTATCTTCATAAGGTTAAGCACAGTACTAAGAAATAGGATAATTTCGCTAGAAACAAGGAAAAGAATACTAAACTGCTATATGATATCTGATCTCCTGTGTGGCAATGATCTAGTTCTTATAAATCTAGAGGGTAATATGAGGAGTCAGATACTTACTACAGCGGTGCAGGGAGCCGAACCGCTAATGCTTTTCAGATCTTTAACATGCTTATATTTCATGTCTTTATTTGAATATATTTTATATTTTTCGTCGTCATTATTATAGCAGCGATAACTTCAAAAACTTTCTTCTTTCTTTATATGTGCCGTGTCCTTTCAGGACATAGGCGATCATGACTCTCCAACTCACTCTATCCATTGCAGCTCTCAACAAGTTCGTTCCCTCTGCCACATCCTCCAGACCACGTTCTGTCATCCACTTGATGCTATATATATATATATATATATATATATATATATATATATATATATATATATATATATATATATACACTATCGTAAATTTCCAAAAAAATTCAAACTTAGTGTTGCGACTGCACGCTCCAAAAGTTTGTATCCGTTATCAATAACACATTAAAAAAAAAACATATTTCGATTCGCATTATATTTTTTCGTCTTGGATGCTACCTGAATTTTACCAAAAACAAAATAATTTCCATGCCTGAAGATGACACAATGTACAGTCGAAAGTACTTTCGTATTAAAGAAAGACCTTATGCAGCTTATAATTTTTAAAAACAAGTATCATAACATTCAGCGAGTGATTTATAGGTTAATGCACCGTTAAGGCCGCTAGGTATGTCATGCGTTGTTTTCCCTTGCCTCTCTCTCTCTCTATTCAACCCGTCAGTATCAGATTCTAGAGGCCTCATTACGTGTCCCAGAAAATTCAGCTGCCTCTTCCTGATGTTAAGTATAAGCCTCCTCCTTTTTTGCATCAAGACCTCGTTGTTGCTCACATTAATCGTTAGCAAAGAATTCCTCCTGTCTCGCAATACTCTGTCCAGGTTTTGGCATGCGTCCTTGGTTATTAGTTTTCCTAATCCCACTTCATTGTTGATATATTTGTTATATTTCTATAAACATTTCCTCCACATAAAACACAGTTTCAGGAATGAAGCTCACAATCAATAGAATGATTTTCATGTATTTATTTCTTGTAAAATAATTTGTGGGCATTATTGATTTCCTTAGAATTTTAGCAATTCTCGCTGTCAATGTCATACTAATTTCGAAATATCCACTGATCAATACAACTGACCTTAAGAAAAAAATATCGAACAAATGGTAATTTATTGATTATATGCCTGATTGATATTGGCAGTTCGAAGAATTTCGATCACTCTAATTTTCGCTTCTTTGAGATTGATGATTTAGGCATCAACCTTTGAATTTTTCATAAGTGGTTCCGGTTGTTAACCCCCCCACCCAAAAAATTGTCTTCCTTGGGAAGGACTTATAGATTTAGATTAGAATAACAGCCGAGTAGTCGAGAGGTTTCACTTCTGTCAAAAAATTATAAATCCCTGTACAGTTCTTATTCTGTATACGAGGTGTGACAATTTAATTCTCGGAACGAACGCAGCGTGTCACTAGGGTAATGAATCAGGCAAAAATTTGTACTTGAGCAAGTCCGGGTACGTTCCAGATTTTACTTTTGTTTTGAGACACAGCCTAAATGAATTATTTGTTACTTAGGAGCAGAGGAAGTTGTACGTGTTCATCTTAAACAATTGGCGGAAAATGTACCTTTGAATTTTCCATGAGTGGTTCCAGCTGTCAAAAAACCAAAAAATTCCTTTCTTGGCAAGTACTTATAATGAAATAACAACCGAGTCGTTGGGACACAGCCTAAATGAGTCATTTGTTTCTGAGGAGTAGAGGAAGTTTTATGTGTTCATGATTAACCGTTGGCGGAAAATGAGTGAAAGGAATCCGGAAGTGTGAACTGAAGGCAGGTTTTCTGCGAAAATTGGTAAAATTACTAGTGAAAAGTTAAACCAATTAAAATGCGATGAAATAATCAACTGTTTTTGAATTGCACAGGTGGCACTTGAAGGCCGAGATGATGTTTTCTTGGGTAAGACAATAAACTACATCCGCGTCCTGGGTAAGACGATCAACTACATTCAACAGCAATGCCTCTGATCAGGAGGTTTTGAGAAGCAGGGAACCACCTCCTAATTGTTGTTGTTCCAAGGTTCATTCTGACTCGAGGTGGTAGCATCTGTCAGGGTCCCAGATATAGGCAAATAGTTAACCATCAAAAGTGATCAAAACACTATGAAAGTATAAAAATAGGTTTTAATAACAGCAATACTTTTTTGAAAAATTATTACCAGGAATGAATTTTGAAAAAAAATTACCAGCAAAGCATTTTTGAAAAAAAAATTATTACCAACAA
The DNA here is from genome assembly GCA_964036315.1 of Acanthosepion esculentum. Lineage (NCBI taxonomy): Eukaryota > Metazoa > Mollusca > Cephalopoda > Sepiida > Sepiidae > Acanthosepion > Acanthosepion esculentum. The sequence continues at coordinate 30,534,840 of OZ038516.1, read as the reverse complement.
TAAATCTTGTCTGCATTAAATAACCCATTGAGGTTGATATACCGTAAAACAAAAACCAAACCAAACCGAGATGTTCAATGATTTTTAAATATGCGTGATACACGTGTAGGCAATCATGTCTCTTTCGATACATGACTGACGAGGTTGCCATTTCTTTCTGTGGTAGAAAAGGCTCTAGAACCCGGTCTGTCCTGCTATTTACCCACAGCAGGGGTTTTGAAAGGTATGAATACTCTTCTTCTCCCACCAGCTATGGTGGAAGAAGAAGAGTATTCATACCTTTCCCAAGGGTTATAGCACGTAAGTGGATGTAATGGATTCGACTGGAATTCGAACTCGGCTCTCCGATTCCTTAGACATTGATCTTCAGATGCTATATATTTTCAAACTGATGACCATGCTAAAGAGCTAGTAAAGACAAGAATTTTAAATATTTTCAAAAAAAATTTAAAGGCAATTCAATATTATACGAGCGTCATTCAATAAATAAGGTGAATTTTTCGGTATAAGGACTTCTAATACAGATAGAAGCTTACATTTTTTCAGCGTAGTCACCCAGCATTGTCACACACTTTTCCCATCTGTGCACAAGCTTCCGTATTCCCTCAGCGTAAAAATCTTTGGACTGATATCCCAGCCAGTCGCTCACAACACTTTTGAATTCATCGTCACTTTTAAACTTCGTGCCTCTCGTGAACGCTTTCAAGGGACCAAACAGGTGAAAGTCTGAAGGGGCAAGGTCTGGGATGTAAGGGGGATGAGGGAGCAGTTCCCAGCCCAGCTCGTTGATGGTCTGCACCGTTTGGGCTGCTGTGTGAGGCTCATGATGCAAGATGACTCCTTCTGACTGATGACCCCTGCGTTTGTCCCAACAGATAAGCTCAAAGTCCTTGTAATGTCATCCACTGTCACCCTTCTGTCAGACTGAATGAGGTCATTGACTGATTCAATCACCTCAGGAGACCTCACTTCTTTAGGCCCCTCAGGCCTGTCTTCATCCTCAACACTGCCCCGTCCTTCTTTAAACAATTTAGCCCACTTGTAGACATTTTTTTTGCTGAAACATGTGGCACCATACACAGTTGACATTCTCCTGTGAATTTCAACTGGTTTGCACCCTTCAGCAAACAAAAATTTGATAACTGACCGCTGTTCAATCCTGGAGCATGCTTCTTGGTCAGCCATATTTGTTAATCGCCAAAACTATCAAACTTTTTTTTAATCTGCAAAAGAAATTAAATCCACGTGAAAAAAGAAGTAAAACAAAAAATAAAAAATAAAAAAGAGTAATCTTCGATCTGTATTAGATGTCCGTATACCGAAAAATTCACCTTATTTATTGAATGACCCTTGTATATGTGTATCTATTTACAATTATACTACATATATATCTACATGTAGTATATATGCATTTTCTTTTTAATTGATCCGTGATCTGCTATTCAATCAATTTCAAACGCTTAATCCCTATCACTAAATAACTTTATTATATCCTATTCCTCCTTTGAGGTTATAATTTTATCGTAGTCCGTAACATTTTATATATCTAGTATTAAAAATTGACATTTTTATATATCTAGTATTAAAAATTAACATTTTTATATATCTAGTATTAAAAATTAACATTTTTATATATCTAGTATTACAAATTAACATATGTATATATTTAGTATTACAAATTAACATTTTTATATATCTAGTATTAAAAATTAACATTTTTATATATCTAGTATTACAAATTAACATTTTTATATATCTAGTATTAAAAATTAACATTTTTATATATCTAGTATTACAAATTAACATTTTTATATATCTAGTATTACAAATTAACATTTTTATATATCTAGTATTAAAAATTAACATTTTTATATATCTAGTATTACAAATTAACATTTTTATATATCTAGTATTACAAATTAACATTTTTATATATCTAGTATTAAAAATTAAATATACATATGATTAAATAGATTTATATGAGAGTATATATATTATATCGAAATCGACAGAATGGACACAAAGTCAGTGTAAAAGTGTTGCATACTCACCCCCTAGGTTTTGGTTGACAGGGTCGATTCCATAACGTTATATCTCCTCTCGCTCGTCTTCTCCCGGGCTGGTGTCAAAATGTTTTTGGAGTCCCAAGATGAAAAGACATCAACAAAAGGGGTTTTAAATCTTACTAGTTTATTAACCACGTCGACGGTTACATCTTCTACCAAGTGGGGGTTACTACACCTCCTATTTGGGACTACATCCGAATGTTGCATATCCCACCTCGTTCTGGGGGAGGCCTTGGTTGACGGGGTCGGTTCCATAACGCTGTATCTTCTCTCGCTTGTCTTCTCCTGGCCGGATGTCGAAATGTTTTTTAGAGTCCGGAGCAAGTTCAACAAGACACGAAATAACCACGTCTACTGTGTATGACGTGTAAAACTTTTTGAAAACACTTTATAACTGTAACATTCTGACGTTGGCTTTAACCAATAAAAAACGACTGCTTCTGTTTTCCTGTATCTGACCTCAAAGGTCGAAATGAGGAAGTCAGAGGAAAATAAAATTTAAAAAAATAACAGTTTGCTAGACTATTATTTAACAAAAGTGGCAGAGGACGGCAAGAGGTAACATGACGTGGCTCTCTGACTTGATACTTCAGGGATAAGAAGTGGTAGAGGTCAAACAAAATGAAACAAAAGGAGTGAGAATGCCCTGGATTCAAATGGATATATCAAATTCTCTATATCAGAACAAAGTCAAGCAAATTAATTTTTCATTCAGTTTCCGAATTATAGAGTTGCCGGATATAGAATTTTACTAGCTGTATAACCCGTTTTCGATCGGATCTTTCATTACTGGGAATTATTGCCGTTCAGTTGGAGCGGTTTAAGTTTAATGTCATCCCACCCGAAAATCAATATTAGTAATAACAATTGGGTGCGATTGAGGTACATCCAAAAATGGGGGTTAACAATTTGAAGGGGGGACTGAAAAGGGTCGTTTTTGCGTTCTCAATCTTGTTTCAGCCTCACGTGCTGCAGCAGTTGAAGTGCCGTTTTTCTTCAGCCATTGAGTTCTTTGATCATCATTTTTCAGCCTGGCGCGAAGAAGCGTTCAGGTATGCTCTTCTGGAAAGCCGATGGCTACGTTTAGCTTCGGACGCAGTGGCTCTTATTCCGAGAAGCATTTGAGACGGGAAAACTGGACGTTCCAAAGACGATTCGTCATCTCTTATTCGCAAGGCGGACCTGGCGCGGCGGTTTTAGGCAAGTTCTTTTCTTTGGTGGCATGTCTTAGGCAAGTAGGAATTGTCAAATGGGAATGCGTGAGTAAATACCAGAAGAGAACGCTGTAAAGCTACGGGAATCACTAAGCTCGAATAACTTTAGGAAATGTTGGAAAATAAATGTTAAGTAATAAAAAAAATCAATCTTATTTATTACTACGGTGAATGCAATGCAAAAACTGGCAGGACAATAAAAATAAATACATTGGGAACGGCTATAAACGACAATGAAAGCAACGCCTGACTACTGTATGCAACGGAAATGGTAACCTCACTTGAGAGAGTTTGAACACTTGACCAAGCGAAGGGGAATGTGTAAGCAGGGCTGGACGTACAGAAGCAGAAAAGGCTGAGCTTAGGACTGTGTTGACAATGAGTATGACACGGCGATATTTGATTGGACGTGTATAGGGGCTTCGTGCAGCCAATGGGCAACTCGAACATGATATTAATAAATAAAAAAAATCTAACAATTTCCTCATATATATATATATATATATATATATATATATATATATATATATATATATATATATATATATATATATATATATATATATATATATGGTGCAGTTCAATTTATATTGCAATGAATCATTCATACAAAAAGTAAATTAGTAAAGTTAATGATATAAAATGGCAAAATCCTTTCACTAACAAAATTTTGAAGGAGCATTAACCTACAAATCACTCGCTGAATGTTATGATACTTGTTTTTTTAAATTATAAGCTGTATAAGGTCTTTCTTTAATACGAAAGTACTTTCGACTGTACATTGTGTCATCTTCAGGCATGGAAATTATTTTGTTTTTGGTAAAATTCAGGTAGCATCCAAGACGAAAAAATATAATGCGAATCGAAATGTTTTTTTTTTAATGTGTTATTGATAACGGATACAAACTTTTGGAGCGTGCAGTCGTAGCACTGAGGTTGAATTTTTTGAAAATTTACGATAATATATATATATATATATATATATATATATATATATATATATATATATATACACAGTGTAACCCGGATATAAGAGAGTTGTCGGGACCGGAGAAGAAGTCTCTTATATCCCGATTTCTCTTATATCCGGGTTGGGTCTATTATATATACATTAACACAGGCTCTAATTTGGGACCAGAGAAAATCTTTCTTATACCCGGGTTTCTCTTATATCCGGGTCTCTTATATCCGGGTTACACTGTGTATATATATATATATATATTAATATATATATATATTAATATATATATATACACACACACACAGATACACGCACAAATATATATATATATGTGTGTGTGTGTGTGTGTATATATATATATATATGTGTGTAATTTGGCAGCAACTTTTCTTTCAAACATGTAGTCTCATTAGAGAATATGAGAAAATTCAAAAGAAAATATGTAAGACTATGTTGTCTTTAACATTCAACACTACATGTTTGAAAATATATATATATATATATATATATATATATATATATATATATATATATATATATATCACCCCAAGCAAGGCAGTACTGCCACCAGCACGCAGAGAGGAACAGAAGGATTAGTAATGAGTAGAAAAGAACAGTCAAGATGACAGTACATAGCGATTAACATATCATGTACATTGTTGTAGATTAAAATTGGCTGGAAAGCATGGACTGGGGGGCAGTTCCACAAGCGAGAACTGCGAGATAAGAAACTGTCAGCATAAAAGTTATGGCTCCATCTATCTCAGCTGTAAATTGATGCAATCTCGCCGCCAGTCTAGTATTGCGCTTATATTCATACAGTGTAGCTCCCTTAATGAAGCGCCCATCTGAACAATTACCATAAATGTATTTATAAAAAAAGGCACAGTGAGGCAACATTACGACTGTGGGTAAGTGACTGAAACCGAGCCGCCAAATCAGGGCCAATAATAATGATGATTCTTCTTTTGATCTTATCAAGGAGCTCCAGGAAAATAGCAGGGGCACCGGACCATATGTTGCAGCAACATTCTAAGCATGCACGTAGACATATGCAAGATAGATTTCAGAGAGAAAAATTATCTCGCCCGACACAGTGAACCGACTTTCTTATCAGCCGGTATAGTGAGGGATTCAATACAGTCTTTTCACCTCATGTCAGCTGAGAACGTTAGACCGAAAAGACGCGATGAGTCACTTTCTTGGAGGATAGCATCAGCCATGCTAACGAACATCAGAGAGAGAAAGAGAGAGAGAGAGAGAGAGAGAGAGAGAGAGAGATCTCAGAAGATCAATGGAGAGAAATTTAGTTTTGGAGGCGTTAAAATTGAAAGTTAAAAGTCTTCTTTTATTCCAGTTGACGTCGGTCTTGAGGTCGTTTTGTACATCAGCTGCCATTTTCACCTTGTCCGACTGGTAGTATCATCAGTGTAGATGCCAAGTTGAGAGATTAATCGGGAAGGTCGTTAATAAAATTAAGAACATCATAGCACGGGGCCCTGGGATACACCCGTGTTAGTAGGAAAAGATATAGACGAGTGGTCGTTCTTTATAGAAAAAGTTCTGCTGCTACAAACATTTAAAAACATTGTTGCTATACTCATAGTGGACTTTATCTATTTTGAGCCGCAATTCTCTTATAAAAAGGGCTTCCATAATTTTAAGATCTTGCTTATTATTATACTCTCCATAGAATAATGGTTTTTCCAGATTGAACACGTCTGCAAGTGTCATAGCGTCCAAATGTTTTCGGAATGTCTGGACAATGATGTTCTCAAAGCAATGATTGCAATGTTTGATCTTTGATATGAAAGGGCGTATATATATTTTTTGAAAATCTATTGAAATACTAACTTTTATCTGGAGACCGATCTCCGATATCTGGAAATAAGAGCAGGGGACGCCAACAATTGGCGCGAGTGGGAAGCAAAGTGAAACTTCCGAAGTTTTTTTTTCGGTGGATTTCCTTCTTCCAAATATAATATAAACAGAAGAACCTTAAAGAGCTTGTTCTATTCTATAATTGCATATTCCGTGGTCACGTTTTAAGTTTGAGTTGAGTCAATTGATCGACAATAATCGTAAGATGAAAAAAAAAAAATTCTCAAGCGCTTTGAAATTTGTGGAAGTTGTCAACGAGAAATAGATGGATAATGCCAACCTTGAACGAATTAATGTGTTTTGGGATGTATCTAATGGAATAATATCTTTTTAGATATCATTCTTACTTTACAACACATGCATACAAAAGTCGTGACTATGCATAAAAATATATGCTTTATTTCAAAGCTGCAGATTTTTATTGTGTATGAAGAGAAAAAATAATTGAATTTAGGGGGAAAAGCAATGGCTTGGAAACATATCTGCGTTTCATTTCCAATCATGTGTTTCTATACGTGTGAGCGCATTTGTGTGACTTTTAAACCAATATATATGTGCCCCCAACACGCATTTATATATATATATATTATTGTTATACGTTATTTATATAGATACAAATATAAGTAAATCCCCTGTTTATGATAAACAGTATTAGCCTGAACGTCCGAGAAATTTTCATAGAAAATATACGTCCTTCAACAGGAATCGAACCTGTAATCTACACGGGACAATCATATAAGCCTGACGTGCTATAGCAGTTTAGCGTCTGGTAAGCACGGTCGATTTTACTGCTTTTAAACTACAATTTTCTGTGATTTCCCGAAAATCGATCTTGCTAACCAGACTCTCCTCTGTAGCTAAATTGGGATAGCACGTGAAGCTATATGACGGTTCCGTGTTGCATACAGGTTCGATTCTTGTCGGAAGACACATATTTTCTATGGAAATTTCTCGGACGTTCAGGACGGTAAATGTTGTTAATAGTTAAACACACCATATATATATATATATATATATATATATATATATATGTGTGTGTGTGTGTGTGTGTGTGTGCGTGCGTACATCTACCTTATATACTCGAACTATAGCCAGTCACGTTGAACGGATATAACCTCGAGGAGGCACCGTGCCTTGAGAGAATATTGGTCCTCAAACTTACACCCGACATCAAGTGGAACTCTTATATACGATCCATAATAAAGATGCAGGCAAAATGATCGGCTCTCTGTACCGCTCCAGTAAATATCTGGCTCTTAAGAGCCAGATCAGGCCCCAAATAGAGTACTGAGCGGGAGATGGTCAATCCTCATTTTTCAGTTTTGATAGGGTTTAAAAAGCGTCCTCGAATCTTGTTGGAGAAGAATTATTTTCCACCCTCCAACCTCTCTTACAGGCGAATATGGCAAGTCTCGCGCTGCTCTATCGCTACTTCCATGGAGACTGCTTGTACAGGGTGAATTTTACTTCATATATATATATATATATATATATATATATATATATATATATATATATATATATATATATATATATAGTCAAACCTAATGAGCCAGACACACCTACCAAGGTTTCACTTAGGCAGATCATCAGGTTCGGCTGACGATCTGCCTAAGTGAAACCTTGGTAGGTGTTTCTGGCTCATTAGGTTTGACTAGGTTTGCTTGTATTGAGCTCTTTAGTTAGTTGTTTACTCGTATCGGGGTTTTTTCTTTGGGCCTTGAACCTGTATCTGTGTGATTATTTTCGACAGACTTTCATGTTCCTGGCTCTTTCTTTTTTTAAAACCTTTTTTTCCTTCGTGATTGATTTGGCTGTTGTTAAATCAAGAGTTCGAAGGTTTTTCGACACGAGTATAGTTACCCATATTTATATATATATTATATATATATATATATATATATATATATATATATATATATATATATATATATATATATATATATATATATATATATATATATATATATAATATTGGTGTCCCAAAAAGTATTATGTTGTTACATAAATTCGTTCGTATTTTATAATTTATTGTAATACTTATTCTTTATTAATAGTTTTGATGAATCATTCAACAATGTATTCCGCTTCGACGACTGACTCGAAAATTTCATCAAGCTGCACATCGTTGTTGAACGAAACACCCCTGAAATTTTTAGAAAGCAATCGAAAAAGATAGCTGCCTGAAGGGACTAAATGAAAAGAAAATGGTGGGTGTGACAGAACTTCCCAAGCAAGCATAACTATGGGGATAATAACAGCCAAGATGCGTACAATAGTTCGATTGTAAATAATGTACATAATGAAAACCTTCTCGTCCCAGTAATTTCGTCAGGAAAATCAACTGAAATAAAAATTATTTGTATTATTATATACCACGGTGCAATATCATAGCAGATTAAAGCCTCTTTTTGTGAATTTGAAGACAATGAGTTCAATCTCTGACCTGGGGAGTATAACCTGAATTAGTGATTACACCTTAAATTCCTTAGTATCATATCGAAATAAAACGGGGTCTAATATTGGTTTTAAAAAATCCTATAAATTCGTTCGTTTTTTTTAAATAATTTATTGTAATATTTATTCTTTATTAATAGTTCTGATAAATCATTCAACAATATATTCCTCTTCATTGTTTACGACCTCCTGCCAGTGATCCACTAAATGTCCAATGCCTCAACGATAGAAGTCAGTAGGGTTTGACACGAAAAATTTATCAAGCCACATTTTAAGCTTCATATCGTTGTTGAACGAATTGTTAGACCCAAAAAAAATGATCGTCTGAATGGTCTAAATCAGGATAATATGGTTGGCGGGGAAGAACTTCCAGCGATCTTTAAGTTATGTTTTGTGATGTGAGTAAAATGAGACCGAGTATTGTCATGTTGAATAATCATACTGTATCGCCGGTCAAGTCTTTTCATCTAAATTGATGAGCCTGTTCATTTATTTAACATATCACTTAACATTGGCTGTGTAGTTGTTTTAAAGCATTTCATAAAGAATTAATACCTGCCCAGCAAATGCAGATCATTCGCTTGCGTGGACGCAGCTTTGGTTGGTTTAGAGTGTTGCCTGCACGTCGGGGCTCACGCATTCTTTTCTCTTCTTCATATTCACGTTAAGGCACCATTTTTCGTCCCCAGTGATAATACAGTAAAGGAATCTTTCTTTGTATCCACGACAAGCCTGGTGTCGAGCGAGTAAACTGGTAGGCACTGGAGGGGCGCTGAAGTTTCTTTCCTTCGGTCAATGCGTGGTGCTACCCATGAATGAAGATGACGAGCGACAATAACATGAGAGCTTGTCATATTCTGAGCCAATTTTTCTTCTTTAATCAGCGATTGCAATTCGTTCTTATCAACCTGAACAGGTTGGCCAGAACGCGTAGAGTCTGTGAGTTCAAACTTCCACTCCTTGAAACAGGAGAACTTTTTCTATGCCATTCGGTTGGTAATGTAGTCATCTCCGTACAGAGTACAAATCTTTCGATCAGCTTTGATTCTGTAATGTTATTGGTAATGCATCTCGGCTTCAATTGCTCTCTTGCCGCCGTAATATAGCTTCCCAGTCCTTTTTCTACACATATGTTCATGGTAATTATTCTGATGAGGTTTACTCTTTGGGCCTCAGACATTACGACTTTAAGCGCATTACTAGATTGGCAGCTAGGTCTCATCATGTTCGAGTTCAAATGCCTAGATGTAACCGTAAGTTCTATTCTAACAATTTCTTCTCTCGCACTTCACGCTTGTGAAACTCTCTTCCAAGTTCTTGCTTTCCAGCTAAGGTTGATCTTCAAAAATGTAAATGCAGTGTCAATCGTTTTCTTTTTAATTCCAGTTCTTTTATTTTTCTTCCACCCGAAGAATTTTCTCCATATTCTTTCAGATTTAGTAACCCCCTTGCGTCTCAGTGACTTTATTGCCTTGCTTGAGGTGAAATGATTAAGAATATATATATATATATATATATATATATATATATATATATATATATATATATATATATATATATATATATATTGATGTGGTAGGATCCACCTAATTTGCATAGTGGAGTACCGACCATATAAATAGAGGGGAAGGAATCAAGAGATTCAACCAGAGACTCTGCCCGACTGCGACTCAGTCAACACATTCTCCAGGAACGGTCTTCCCAGGAATATACAAAAGACAATATGTAAATATTGTGTACACATTCTTGTTTCAATACATTTTGTTCTAAGTACATTTTGTGTTGCATTATTATTCCATGCATTAGTCAAGTTTCAACATATATATATATATATATATATATATATATATATATATATATATATATATGTAAAGAAATATAGTTTTAATGTATGCAATATTTATGCGATAAAGTGCTCAATGTCAGAGATAGAGCGTATGTAAACATAAAATATAAACGTGTACATTGAATTCAACACTCAGCATATATTACAGACAGACTGTTTCATGCCAGTTTACGACAAGACCTGACGATTGCGTTTACCATGAAACAGTCTGTTTTG